>JAYKQN010000009.1:14670000-15317500 GCA_036785175.1 Eupleurogrammus muticus | reverse complement strand
GGAGAGGAAGAGAGCGCGGTGCCAGCAGAAGCAAGGGTTGGGGTCGCGAGTCGGTGCGAACGAGGCTGAGGAAAAAAGGAGCAGACGGCAGATGTGAGGGAGAGATACCCGTGGAGGAGGACGCCTGTGTCTGCGACCGTCTACGAGCCTGTCTATGGCGGATTTATGTTTTTGTTTGTGTCCTCGTCCTCATATCTGTCACTTCCGTAATGCATTCCATATTGCGTCCCGTCAGAAGCAACAGTTCCCTGGCCTGCTATAGCGTTTCTAAGTGACTTTTCTCTTTCCTCACCATAAGCTTGTCAATACCCACAGTTTACTCTAACCCCTTATTCTATTGATTCCAATAGAGGAAACATTTTCTTTAAAACACAGTAATTACTGAAGTATGCAGCGCCTGAACTGCACACTCGGTCACGCCGGGATCTTTTGGTTTTTGGGGTTATGGCTGCAGTTGAGGCTGCTGTTAGGAATCTGGTTAGATATGTGTGTATCCGTTCAGGTAAATTTTGTGCCGTGCAATTATGTGGTTTTATTTGTTTCGGTGTAAACAGCCTTGTATGACTAAGATAACTGCTGGACCGGCTGTTGAATGTGAAGCCAGCTGGAGGGTACGAGGCCCTGACGAATTAAACAGACACTTAATCTGCTCAGGATGACATTTGACTCGTCAACTCAGCCGCGACTGTGCACAGTGCAGCGCGTGCAAGTTCTCTAAAGCACCAGAGCCTCTGGTAGTGATCGCTTGATTGATAATTCCCCCCGCTAAAGTACAATATCAATATTACCTCATCGTGTTTCGCAAAGGGTCCTTGTGTCTGTTTGTAAGAGGCTCATTGTTTTAGTTTACATTGTGCTCTCATGGTATATAATCCTAAATAAAGCTGCATTTAATCGATTTGTCACAAACAAACTGAGACACAAAACCCGAGGCCAACTTTGCAAGGACTGAACTGTGATGCAAAAAAAAAAAAAAACAGGGGCTTCTCATCACCTTATACTCTGCTGGGCCGTTACACAAATAGGGGAACACATATAGGAACCCTAACCTTCAACATGCTTGCACACACACACACACATCTACACTACGCGGTGAGATGTGGAGTTCTGGCTGTAAGATTTAAACACTTAGGCTGGTGTACGCTCCGTTCCAGGCTCAAATGAAATGATGAGCGGAGTTGACTCTGCTCTGCTTATTGTAAACACATTCAAACAAGAGGCAAGGGTGGAGAGCACCTAAATTCACTCAAGCAGCTTATTGTACTTTGGTTTACTGAGACTTAATACTTACCTTTAGCACTTTTATACTTTCAGGTTTATTACATTGTAATTAACTTGTTTTGCATTTGTCTCACTGCTGTAATTACTAATTACTTTGCTGATAAGGATTTTAGATACAGATGAACTACTACTGTATATTAAACCCCACAGCCTTTAAAATGCTAACTATATACTAACGTATCAAATGTACACATTAAAAACACTGGAAGGTGTAATTCTTTACATTTGATACTCAAATACAATTTGTTGCTCAGATATCTGTATCGAAGCTCAGATCCTACTGTACATAAATATAGTCCATTCACTAAAACAATCAAAGCGAAACCTGGGGGAAATGAAATAAATAAATTGAATGTGCACTGGTGAGAAGAGAAGCAAAATAGGATTTGATTCGTTTACTTTAAGGCTTCTCCTTCTGCCAATTTTTGTTTTATTTCCATAGAGAGCATGCTCTTATAAATGAGTTTTAAGTCAATTGTACTAGAGGCCGAACTGTAGGATTACAACTACTGTGTCTGTCACGTGCTGCTATTGGGCCCACAAAGCACTTTTCCCACACATAATCATGGGAAAAGGAGCGGCAGTAAAACAGTGCGTACAATTCTGTTGAAATGAGTAATTATGTGGGGGCTGTGATCCGAGCATCACAACCAAAATTGCAAAATTACTCATTTCACCAGAATTTGATCCCTCCTGTCCGATGTGCCACACAGCTATTGTAACCCCACTCAAGTCAGACACAGGGCTAAACATGAAGTTCTATGTGATGTTTCTGGTTCAGATGCTGTATAGGCCAGTGTTTCAAAGGGCCTTATGCACCACTGAGCAATTTTTATAGGAAGGAACGGGTGCCGACAGCCTTATCCAGATATTAATATACATCCATGGTTGAGACAAAGAGAAATGGCAGAGGTAATGTCGCTCAGTTTATTCACCTCTAGTTAACAGATCCTCCACTATGGGAGTTACATACCTATTTTCTGAAGTGGCTATATAGTAAACAAAGGCCCTGATGTCCGACTAGTGCAGCCTAGTCGGACCAATGCCTACGAACTGATGAGGCCACTAAGATGAGATGCAAAACATCTTCTAAGACCAGGGAGTGATTAGTAGAATCACGTGTGTTACTACTTGGTTAGAACAAAACCCTGTTCGGACCAGCGTTACATAGCCCTTCATAGACAGTTACGAGTTCAGTTGTCTTGATTCAAATTTAGAGAGAGAAGGCCCTGAAAACTTTTGCTTCCAGGCCTCCTAACTAGTTAATCTGCCCATCATTCTACATGAGCAAACATATTTTAGATTATCAGCATGTTTTGCTTGTGACATCAGACAGGCATCGAACATTGTGACTTCAGACACAGCAGATTGCAGAAGTGCTGGTGGATGAGGAATCATGTGTTCATGTTTACTCATAGGCTGTACCAGTAACCGTCATGCATCAGGGAGGCGGACTGTGGTTAGAGGCCACATACTGCACGGTGGGTTCCACCTAGGACTGAGTGATCAGTGTGTATGGGCATGACTCTATCAGAATTACTGAGTGCTGCATAACAAAGGGAGTGTTTGGAAAATGGGTATGCGCTGTATTGTTATAAATGAGTGTGACTGGGAGGTTAGATACCATATGGCAATGAAGTCATCTGGCCTGGCCGTTCTGTGGAAGCCCCACCCGAGCCCCGACGAGAGACACAGGGCGCTAGGGCTGCAGAGAAAACAATTTTTAATCGATTATGATAACCACCATCTAAATCAAGTCCCCTCCGTTCCCCTTTCCTCCCCTCGCTGCACTCCTCCTCCTCTCCCTCACCTCTCCCACTCTCATTTATTCCACCCCACCCCAGGGTATTCTGCTTTCTTGGCAGAACACCGGAGCAAGCCACCTGCAAAACCTTCCCCCTCTTAATCACACATATTCACACACACACACACACGCACACACACACACAAATGCACACAACTCTCTCAATCAGGCACACAAGACAACACTCAAAGACATTGCAACATGTATATGCGTGTGTATGTGCGTGCATGCGTGTGTGTAGTGTACAGTGCAGGACGTTTCCTCTTGAGAGTCTCTTAACTCTATTCCAAGATGTGGAGTTGTACACGTGTATAGTTTTATCAGCACACCAGGGCCAGGCTACATGCATGCTACTTTTTTTTTTTTGCACAGATTTTTCTTTGCTAAATATCTCCCTCCATTTAGGCAGATAACCTGTCTGACACGCGTTGTGAGGCACACAAAAAGCGGCAGCTACCTCCGGCTCTGACATGAGAAACACACCTGAGTCTGCCCTGCAGCACCCCAGAAAATCAAGCTTGGCGACAGCACGGGGGTTTTCCATTTTCCATCATAAATTAACGTCTCTTTTCCCCTCAGCTGCTGTCTTTCTATTTGCACTTTCCCTCTTCCCTGTTTCTCTCTGCTCTATCTCATTAACTATGTTTATCTTTTATTCTCCTTTTCACACTCACTCTCTGCTATCTACACCTCTCCGTCCTTCTCCTCGCCACTGACTGATGGCTTGATATTTCAACTGGGCCCTAAGCTGTCGAGGAAGGTCACTTTTACCATTTCCAGCCTGCAGGGAGTGTAACCTGAGCAAACTAATATCTGCAGCTGCAGGTGTCTGAAGCAGATGATCTACATTGTAAGGACATGGCTGTTGATATGATTCTCAACAGCCAATTCAAGTTTCACATTACAGGCATGCAGAGGACTCAAACATAATCCAGAGTTTTGTCTCAGGATCCTATAATAACCCAAACTGTGATAAGCACCATGCCACAGATGCATTAGTCCTCTTCTACTGTCCCTGTGATGAATGTGTGGAATCCCATATGGCCCAAGTTACGAGAAAAATGAATATTACACTTTCCATGGTTTTGAAATGTTTAAATTCCACACTGTCATCTCTTGCGGGACCTGTATCTCTGCCTGATGCGGCGGAGGGGGGCTGCGTTGACAGCAACAGCTGAGGCGGCCTCGTAAATGGGTCACGTTGATTTGCCATGGGTCATGAGAATGAATTGACTCAATTTAGCAAAAAGGCGAGGGAGAATGTCGAAGCTCAGCGGGCTTTCGCTGGGCCGCCGGCCCCGTCTGGTGGAGCGGCGCGGGGCGCGCGGCTGACACGCCTGTGTTTGACTGATTATAAACCAGCAGTCACTGGGTAGTCTCACCGCTCTCTTTACTGCTCGGGACAGACACACGGGTTGGTGGATGGGTCCGTTCGGCGGAGTTATAGCTCATCCTGGCCGCCTGCCCCGTCTGAATGGGCGCCCAGGTTGGAGGAGGTGTTTACAAAAGGCAGAGGTGCACCTTTATTGTGTTTACTCTCGGTTCATCTGAAGTGTGTGTCATGCACACATCGGTATGGCAGGGAACTAATCAAGTGAGCGGTTTCCAGTTTATTCCTGGATGGGTGTTTGGCTGTCAGAGCAGGTGGTGTTTGACTCGTGTGCGTGTGTGTGTGTGTGTGTGTGTGTGTGTGTGTGTGTGTGTGTGTGTGTGTGTGTGTGTGTGTGTGTGTGTGTGTGTGTGTGTGTGTGTGTGTGTGTGTGTGTGTGTGTGTGTGTGTGTGTGCGTGCGTGTGCGCGCGCGCGTGTGTGCGTGTGCGCGCGCGCGTGTGTACAGTAGCCATTATTTAGACTGTGTCGAGACAGAAGCTTTTTCCTCAGTCCATCGCTCTCCTGATTCCTACTTAGTCACTGTTGTTGCAGGAAATGAATCCTACATTTATTTATTATAGGAGTATAGCAAACATCTTTTTTTAATTATCAATCAGTCAATAATTCCTATTTTGTATTCTTAGTCAGTATTTTTGAATAGATCAAATGACTGTTTGATGTGAATGTTGGAGGTGTTGCTTGTAGTAATCTACAATGTATTCTGACCAGGCTTTGCATTTCCTCTCAACGTGATTTTTTGCTTTTGTTGGTACGCTTCACTTTCACCACTCACACAGCCATCTTCCAGTGGACAGCTGTGTTCAGCAGCTCCGATAAACCCACCAAACGCCACCTGCCCAGCGCCAAACCACAGAGCACAGCTGGCGGACATGATTTATCTAGTTAGTCAAGTCAAATGGTTTTGTATAGTTCAATACCATAAATCACAATGTTGCCTCAGGGAGATTCATTAATTTATCAGCGTTGGAGTGTGGAGCCAGTGGAATCCAAGACAAAGCTAAAAAGAAAGTGAATCCTGCAATCATTGTACTTCCATCAGGTGAAACACAACCCCAAATAATTGCTACTGTTGCTTCACGTCTACTTGATGCCTAAATAAGTAACTATTTGTTAACATATTACAACGTTTCCACAAACTCTAAACACAGGCAAGTGGCCAGATGTAAATCACTGCAGTTTTTTCTATGATTGTTTTGTGAAATTTTGCATGAGTAGGTGGATGCATAAAAGTTTACTTAAGTAGCCCAATAGCATGTTTAAGGACTTTAGTGCATCACACTGTAAATAAAACTGCAAACGGTTTATCCTCTCCCCCAAAGTGAACTCCAAAACCCTTCCACTTAAACCTTCCCCATCAATAGGCCAAAATAAAACCGATGCAGACTCATATAAAGGCACCAAGGCATTCATAGTAATCCTAATGTGTTCTCTACATATACTTTCTATCTATTTAAGTAGGTTTAATGGTAATAAAATGTTTAAAACTATTACAAGTTTCCATCACAATATCCCAGGATCCAAGGTGACTTCTTCAACTTGCTTGTTTTGTCCGTCCAACTTCTCAAAGAGGTTATTCAATTTACAAAGCCACATGACTGAGAAAAACCACAGAGTCCTCACATTTGAGAACGTGGAACCGGCCAATGTTACTGCATGCATCATTTTCTGTTGCAACAAATCATCTCAGCACTCGCCGAGGGTTCAGCAGACTGAAGTTGCAGCTGTAGCTGCACTGCAGGTAATAGTTCCTTTTTTTTTTTTTTTTTTTTTTTCTTTTTTGGAAATTGAAAGGTCTCTCCACATCTTGATCTCGATAAGTCTTTTCGAATCCAGATCAAGATGTCTCTCCACATCTTGATCTGGATTTTGAAAAAAGTTTTGGAATTGCCATTTCTTTCTGACCACGGAGTCAAAGGATTGTTTCATCGCCGCCTGCTAACCACCTTAACCTGGAGATCTGGAACCACGCACGCACGGCCAGGGGGCAGGGACTCTGCGGAGCGAGCAGGTTTCATCACTCATTGTGCTCCTCAGATCCGAGTCCCACAGGGTATAAGGGGGAATGTAATGAAATGGCTGCGGCTGCACATCAGTTTGGAGGAGGGTCGGAGCACAAGACAGTACCACAGTGAATCCAGCATTCCTCCTGAAGCATCTGCTAAGGTCATTCAGACTGGGCCCGAGTCCTAACCCAAGGCTTCCGAGTGGTTCGAGGCTTCATTCAGGGAAATCTGGAGGAGATTTCCCTGATCGGAATGTCGGGACTGGAATCGTCTCCCTCACTTGTTATTCTTTTGTGATTGGAAGTCTGTACCAGGGCTGATATTCTAATGTGTTACAGTGAGTAAGTATGTGAGGAAGGATCTGTGATCATGAGAGCTGTTTTAGAAGCTTAGTGCTCGCTCTGTGAACTGGAGCAGTTGCAACCACAGAAAAACCACATGAGACCAGAAGTAGTGACGCAAGACGCACGCCAGAGCGAAGCCTGGGAAACTGTGTCACTGAAAGTGCAGCGGTGCAGTCTACATCCTCTTCAAAACTGTTTATGCATTGTAATGAAACATTTGGCCATTTACCTCTGCTTTTAAACTGATCCTGTGTTTGCTCAACTTTATCGTGTACACTATGAAGCCTCATGTTTAATTTCGGCACTAGAAGCATTGTGATACCTGCCTATAAGCAGCATTGAGGATGAACTAGCTAATTGTAATGGTATTATGTAATTTAATTAAACTGTAATTGAAACATGTTACAGTAACAGACAAAATATGCAATTGAATTAGTTGCTAATCAGAATGTTTGGAATTGCAATGGAATATCTTGTTTATGGGGAAAATATCTTCTATTAGCATATTTCAACAACGTTAGTCACCAAAGCCATTGGCACATGTTTGAGTAAACACCATCCAGGGGAGGGTGGCTTTCAGGGAGACTCGATAGCTAGACAGACTCCATTCATTTGACAGCAAGGGCTCAAATTTTTGTTTTTCTGTCAGCCTTGTCTGCCAATAAAATTAATGTGCATTGCAGTTACCAACCTGAGTTTGCATGGTTTCAATTTATTTTACATTTTTTTTTAGTTTATTGCCCAGTTCAAAACATTTGGTAGAAAGGTAGTCAAAAGTAACCAAAAGTAGATATATTGGTTAGTTACCTCCCCAACACTACCTGTAGGTCAGTATTGCAATATCATTTGTTTCTCTCAGACAAATCCCCTAATTACACCACAGGATGATGCAATTTGGGAATTTTACAATAAGCAGGAGGCAAACCACAAGAATATTGTAATTTAAGTCAGTTCAGTTAGGTAAAGGTTTGCAAACCTTAGATTCAGATATTTAAAAATAAAATTGTTGGTTCATACCGTTTACTTATACAGCTTATGTATTTGGGGGAGTTGTTTCTGTGCAGCTCATGTGAAAAGCGGGAAAAAAAAGAAAGCTTCTGACAATTCACAGCAGAACTATGAGGTGTTTTCTTTGGAATAGTCAAATCACTGCTGTGAGTCAACAATGAAGCTGTCAGGATCTGGAAATACCAAGAAATGTGGTAAAGTGCGTGGTATCAATTTGTAAATCTTGTGAGCCAGAAACAGGGAGTGTTTCTGATTGTGACTCCACAATTGAGCATGTGCACTTCTTCAGTTCGACATTAACACAACCTACAGCACAAGTTTTTTTTTTTTTTTTTTAACTTCTGTGTGTACAAGTGCAAGCAAGCGGACAATATGTGTACTATCCCTCTTATTCACTGGTGAAGAGTCCCAGTAATTAAAAAAAAAAATCAGTACATTGGATTGCAAACTCTATATTGCTTTTCTTATGTTGGTGCTTTCTGGTCGACCATTTGCTGTCTTAGTGTGTTGCTTGGTTGAAAGAAAACTTAAGGACATACCATGTTGTCGTGTAACAATACTGTCGTCCTTTTTTTTTCTGGGCCTGGGCACTGGTTGGTATATTATCAGCTCAGTCATGCAGAGTTCTGATAACGCCTGCTTATGCTTTAGTGGTTTGTGATAGTCAAAGATTGGTCTATGGGTTAAGATGCTTTTTTTTTTTTTTTTTTTTTTTTGTAAAGTCATCAGAAATGCTGTGGCCGTCACTGATCTACAGACTGGATGCATCAGTGTGATGTTCCTCACCCACATACAGATAATGAGGCTGCGTCTGAAACCAGCAACTACCCGCCTATGTAGTAGGGAGAAATGAGAAATCCACTATCTAGAACATCTATACAGTACACCATAGTAGGTTTTCAAAAAGTAGTTGAATGCTACCCGAATGGTTTTCTACATCTGGTCATATTTTGCAGTGTGCAAGCGAACCACGCTACGCTATCCCACAAGTCAAGGTCAAGGTGGCAGTGCTTATTGCGTCTGATTTTCACCTTCTACATGCTTACTAACTACATAAGTTACTACTGTGGTGTTTTAAGTATATATATATATATATATATATATATATATATATATATATATATATATATATATATATATATATATATATATATATATATCAGGGCTGAGAGGATGGAAAAAGAAAGTCATAAATGTCATGGATCCAGATGATGAAGACATAAAAGGCTGTCGGGTTGATAAGAGTGAGGTTACAGAAAGCTGGTGATTATGGTTACCAAACTATTGTAAAGTTATGGTTGAGGCTAGGTGACTAAAAGGTTTGGTTGTGATCCTAAAAATGGAGATCCAAGACTTTAATCATAGGCTACTTGGCTGGTGATGGTTAAGTTTGATTTTTGAGTTTGTTTAAAGTATCCTATGAATCTGTGCATGGCCTGCTTTTTAGTAGCTAGTGTTAAGTGAAAGACAATGTACAATACACTTTCACATCACCAGACCCTGTATACCATATCTATTTCTGTTTTTTTCAGTATGATGGTTCCCGGTAGTTTGTGGAGTTTCAGTTTTGCCCATTGCATTTTGATCAGGTCTGAAACTATTGTGTGATTACATAATCTCTCAGACTGAAACTAATTAATTTCAGAAATAAGAGCGGTATTTTCTTTTTCTTAACCTTAACAGGAACTAGCAGAAAATCTGAAAAACAAGCGACAGGAACTGTGTGTGTGTGTGTGTGTGTGTGTGTGTGTGTGTGTGTGTGTGTGTGTGTGTGTGTGTGTGTGTGTGTGTGTGTGTGTGTGTGTGTGTGTGTGTGTGTGTGTGTGTGTGTGTGTGTGTGTGTGTGTGTGTGTGTGTGTGTGTGTGTGTGTGAGGGTTTTGTTTCAGAGTGTGTGGTATGTATATCAGTGTGTGAGGGCATGGGTGTGTGTTTGCCTGCGAGAGGCCCAGTGAGTGGGAGCGTCAGGCTCTGCTGGGACTCACAGCTGCTTCATGGTACTGTTCCAGGAAAAGCTGCTGGACTTGTTAGTGTTTACTGGCAGCCCGTTTGTGTGTCCGTGTGTGTGTGTGTCTTTGCATCGACATATTGGGCTGTGGGTGTTGGTCCACTCTTCGTAGGCCACTTGTGCTGTCCTACTTAGCTGCCCTCACAGCTCCTCTGGCCTTCCTACGAAATGCACTACAGAATTACTGAGTGGCAGCGAGCCATGACACGCACTTACAGAACAGTTGAAGGCTGTAGTCTGATTCTATCAGATAATGTGGCTTAAAATTGGACAATGATGGTCCCGTGGGCGGCCGGCGGAGCACAAGTTGCTGTTCAGGAGGGTAAAAATGTTCAAGCTTTTAACCTTTGAGATGTAAAGTGATTCTGAAACCTGAACACATCTTATGGATGAACGTGACAGAAGTCATGTCCTATATGTTTGTATGCGCCTATTAGTTGTTCACTGTTTCCTTTTACAAAACATTCATTTCCTCTTTAAAAGTTTTCAGGTTGGTGAAATAATCTTTTTTTTTTTTTTTTTTTCCGTGACATTGTGTCAGCTTTTTTCCAGTTCTTTATTGAATCTATGATGTTTGCAGTGGCAGCATTTCCATCAAATATATTTACATGTCATGTATATACACTTTCCAGAGAAAATCAGTTTCACATATGTGCTAATGTCCAAATACGTGGGACCCCATTATAGATTTAAAACAAAATTTTTCAGGTTTGAAGAGTACAAGGCTGCACAGCCTCTGGTTGTCGGCAGGACAGAGGACTTTAAACCAGTCAGTGGATGTGTATGCAGCAGGTTATATACTACAAGTATAAAATCAAACCTATGAATCTAGAAACCTGCTCTTTTTCCTAACCTAATGCTACCTACACTATATCACAGTGACAGAGACAGAATAAATATTCCACCTAATGTATGTCTACAGGAGAAGAGTTGTGACTCTAACATGACACTGTAAGTTCCCCTCAGTTACTCCTCGGCCCCTCATGGGTCTTGTCACACTTTGAAAGGCCAGAAGAACAGACTAAACATGGTGAGACTGGCCTTTCTCCTCACTAAGCTCAGAGGTGTCTGGGCCAGGTGCAGACGGACTTCCTTGCACGACGCTGTGTGTGTGTGTGTGTGTGTGTGTGCGTGTGTAAGTGTGTGTGCATGCTCGCCTGCTCTCCTCCAGGTGATGTGGAGGGGGAATGTGATACCTAACAGGACATGATGTCAGTTGGAAGTCGGAGCGGTCGACATGATGGAGGGGTTTGCCGTTGTGTTGATTCTCTTGGAATGTTCAATGTTTCTCTTCACTTACCGTTCATATTTTCCTGGGGTTTCATGTTCAAAGGAATTTCCCCTGAAAACCCTCTGCGTAGCACAAAAACCACAAGATTGTGTGTGCGCGCATATGTGTGTGTGCATTTAAATGTGTGTTCTTTCACATAGTGTAAATGTGGTGTTTCATTTCTATACTTTGGAGGACCAAATGGCCTCATCAGGATTTGAATATGAGGAAACTCCTCCACAGTAAGGACATTCCTCTCTTCCTCTTGTTTGAAAGTTAGAGCCAGACCTAATTTGAAAGGTTAGGATTAAAATTATTTTAAGTATAAGGTTTATAGAATATGTCCAGTGGGCCTTATTACCAGGGATTTCATTCCTACCAGTAATAGAATAATAACATTGTTCTCACCATTTTAATTGCTGAGATCTGGGAAGCGGGCAACATCATTAAAACAAGCGAAAACAGGGAAAGAAACACAATCATACAGGCTTTAAACAAACCTTGAAAGTTATTTAATCTAGAACAGAGCGTCTCAGAAAATATTAAAATTATTACCCAAACTTTCAGTTGTAAACATCCGTCACTTTTTACAGACCAACTTCAAATGGGAACTACTTATTATGTGCGCTGTGTAATGAGACGTTTTTACCAACGTTTTTGGTGAGCTGATACTTTTAGGTTAACCTCTGAATAAGTGAGGATCAACCACAGTCCCTTCACCTTCAAGTCATGCATCAGAACCGTTTAATCGCACCTACTTGTTGATTAATGCCATGGGAAAGAGAACGGGTTGCTTTCTGCAATCAAAATAGTTAGGCCCGATCTGATTTTCCTGGCTATACAAGTTATAAACAGGTAGGCTAGCATGCACAAAATATCAATAAAGATGAGTGGTATGCAAGAATATGAGGCCCTAGAGGGTCTATGTAGGGTGGTGCAGCAGGTAGCGCTGTGGTGTCACAACAAGAAGGTTCAGGTAACAGGTTCAGGTCCTTGGGTTGGGACCTTTCTGTGTGGAGTTTGCATGTTCTCCTTTTGTGTGTCCCAGTCCAAAAAATGCTTTGGAAAATTGGAGTGGCTAAGTTGCCCATTGGTAGCATGGTGTGTATTATTCATTATGTATCCTGTAATTAATGAGTGACTTCTTTATAGAAAATATGTTAACTATACAACATTGTAATGTCGATATATTATATTTATACATTGATTACTACAACTATGCACCTGATACTAATGTTTTGTCTTCTGGAGCCACATTAGAAATGACTACCAAGCCAACCCAAGAAGGTGATCAGTGGACTCATTGGTAGGAAATTTTTGCCCCCTGATACCGTACATCACCTGCTGACCCTGGTTTGCCTGGTGACTCCACTACTGCTATCTGTTGTGTCTTTTGTCGTTGTCGCTACAAAGTGATGGGGGTGGGCTGCCTAGGGCTCACCCTGCCGTCTGTCTGGCATCCTGCACCCACGTCCAGCCTCACAACTGCCAAACCTCTTATCACATGTCCCTCCCCAAAACGAATCAACTTCTGTGACAACGTAATAAATTCACCATCATTTTCAATGGTGGGGTTAATGACCTGATAGTCAGTCGCCTTCCTTAATTGCCATAATTGGCATTCCGCTAGAATCTGGTGAAACAGATGTGTGACTTCTGGTCCACTACTGCCCCCTTTATTTTTAAGACGTCAAAATTCAGCGGCATTTGCCAGCTACACATCTGGCTGAATAGATACTGTAGCAGAAGAGACATCTCCTTTATGGATAATTTTGCTTCATTCCTGAACCGACCCAAACTTTTTAAACGCAACGGTCTCCACCCGAACCATAATGGCTCTCATCTTCTATCCTGGAACAGTGAACTCGCCCTGCTGTCATGCAAGGGCTCATCCCTTTTGCTTTTGCTCTTACTAAAAAACAGGAGGCTTGGCGCTGACAAGCTGGCAACTACCTCCATCACTTTATCCTAGTTATGTATCCAGGACAGGCTGCAATATTAGCCCAGGATCAATGACATGCTCAACAGAAGCTGTTAAGGATCAGACTGAATCCACAGCCTTTACCATAAAATCAAAGGTCCCAGCCACACAACAGGTGATGTGGGATCACTCAACAAAATCTTTATCCTTAATGATCTTATTGCTTCCTGAAATCTTGATTGTGTATTTTTGAATTCCAAAATTGCATTATGAGAGTGTTAGTATTGGCCAACAGTAGTGGTTTGTTTCCACATAATAGAAGCAAATAGAAAAAACCTAAATAATAAGTACATTTCTCTCTTCGCGATCTTATCTATCTTACAGTGAAATACAAAAGTTTGCAGTGTCACTGAGAAAACACTCACCCTTAATGAGATCAAAATAACTCCTTCAAAATAAAATCATGAACTCACTCTCTCCTGTCTGCAGCCTCCTTTCTACCACTTTAATCAGGGAGAAGTCTACAACAATTTGACATGCTCTTAAAAAACTCAACATATGTCTATATTTATGATATAATTCTAATACTAAATGCAGAAAATACTACGCTACCCCACTGCTCATAGTTCCCCACAGCGTGGTGGGGACATCACCCACCTGACACTCGAACACACACGTCAACACCATTGCACAGGGCCGTCAGCCTCAGCCAGTCAGCTCATTAGACTCTCAGCTCCTGCCATGGATAACTTTGGTTGTATTTTCTTGACAATTATCAGGATATTTTGGGGGAAATAGACACCACAGCAGCTGTTTAGTTTCAATTTCCTGCAGTTTCCTTGTGGTTAACGTCTCGTGTGGACTGTGCTGGTTTGAGCTGGCTATTGTATCCAACTTAACTGATTTAAACAGATCGGTAATGAAATGCGTTATTTTTTTTTGCAATAGCAACCTGACTATTTGATAAAATTTCACCATAGATGGCAAGTTTGTTAGGGAAAGGGATCTTGTGAAGCGGCAGAGAGAAAGTAGAGGAAAACTTGTCTAGAAGTCTATTGTATTATTTACAATGAATAATTAGTATCTTTTAATTTTCCCCTAAACTCTGCAAAAAATCAAATCTCTCTTTGCAGAGAGTAACAAAGATCCTAGAATACACAACTAGAAACAGGTTGCTCAATCCGGCCTCTGTCTTTGGCGTCCTCAACCAAATATCTTCCACTAGATGAGAGGAATTTGCAGTATTCTTTAACAACAAAATGACTTCCATAAGAGCGCCTATTGTTATGGATGATGATAACGGCATCAACCAGCCAAGAATGTTGAAATTCACAATTTTCTGATCAGGAACTATACTCTGAATAAAAATAGGTCTTCTATGTGCCATCTTGACCCCATCACCACAAATTGTTTTAACTGTGTGCTTAAATATATCAGAAAGATCATTACCAACCCCACCACCTGTTACCTGGATATTTCCCAGATTCAGTCAAAATTGCAGCTTTATAACCCTTATGAAATATCCTACTCTTTATCTTTTATAACTATAGCCCTGTAGAGATTCCCTTATTTTAGGTAAATAATTTAGAAAGGTATCAGTCAGAGTTCAGGATGAATGAATGCATCATTAGCACTGACGCCAACAAGATTCCTCTTCAACAAGTTCTATTAGATACAATGCTGCATGCACGTAGAATGAAAGTCAGAGTTTCCGAGTTCTCGGATGGAAATTTTGACTGGCGCAAGCCCTGAAGTCAGATTTCCCCCTCGGAAAGTGGTAGAATCACACCAACCCTGGGTTAAAAATGGTTGATTTGTGCATTTGTGCAAGGAGTGAAAACTGTAGTGACGAACACGGCTCATCAACACTTCTGTCTGATTTGTGTCAGTGGAACACCTTCACACCACCACCTTCATCACAGCTGTGCAGATCTGCAGCCTCTGTATCACTCTGTACTATATCAGACTTTATCTCTGCACTGACTGCAGGAGAGGGACAGCGGTTAATACATCACGGCAAATAAGTACGAATAAATGATGGTTCCCGCCGCTGCATTGTCCTCAGTGACGGGCTTTGGTCACACTACTGTAATGCTCTTTTCACCAGTCATTGAAAACAATCCGTCAGCGGATTGTTGAACTCATATGTCAGGCTTTTAACTACAACAAAAAGAAAAACATATTTTACTGCACTGGCTCCCAGTCTCATTACAGTTGACTTTAAAGTTTACTTGTTTACATGGGTCTTAAATCTTTGGAACCAGCCTCCATGACAAACTCTTTGTCTCATTTATAATCCTCCTCTGCCTCTTGGATCCTCTATCATTTTTTTTTAACATTGCTTTCAAGCGCCACCTTCCTTCTTATCTTTTTCATATTCTTTTGTTTGTTGTTCCTTTGGTTGCTTGGTTCTTTCACTAAGTTTGCACTCATTTTATTTCGGCCTGGTTTTATTTATTCCCTTTGTTTGTTTCGCTTTTATTGTAAAACACATTGAGCTACACTCCCTGAACGCAAGGTGTGACATAAATAAAAGTTAACATCCTTCTAAGCAATATTTCATATTTGACGAGCACTGCTTTAAGGTTAAAAGTTATCTTTTAAATATCCACTGACAGTTAAAATTTGGCACGCAGTGAAGTGGTCTGTGGTTCTAACTTTGTGGAATGACTGTAGTCAATGAAGCAGCCCTCATGAGTAATGTAATACAAAACATATCGGAGTGTGATTTGCATGTGTGTATGTGTGCGTGCATGTGTGTGTGTGTGTGTGTGTGTGTGTGTGTGTATTTTGGGGTATGCGAGGAAGAGATTACATCAAGATAAGAGCAGCCAAAATGGCCTCAGGAGTCCTGCTGGACCTCAGCAAGGGAAGTGAGAGGAAATGGGTCCAGAGGCCAGACTCAGCTGTGTATATATTCTGTGGGGATCTGAAAGTGGCCGTGTACCCATCCTCCCCTGCCTCCCACCACCCACTCCCTCGTTCCCCCCCTCCCTCCCTCCTTCGCTCTGTTGGCCAGCGCCACTCCGTGCGTCTCAGGGCAGATTTCTCCCACAGTTGGGAGTGCTGGGTTGTGTGGCGGCCTGTTTATACTGGAGCGTGGACTTCCTAGTGGCAGCCTGCACCTATCTAAACATCCCCCCGGCCGCTGCTCTGTGTTCCCGGCCTCGCACAGCCTCTCCCCCTCCTCCTCCTCCTCCCCCTTGTCCACCCGCCTCATCCCCACCCGGCTCTCTCTGCTCTCTCTCACACCCTCTTTCTGCTTTATCACTCCTATCACTGCGGGTCTTCTGGTCGTCTCCCTCCCTGTCCGTCCTCTTCTCTTCTTCTTTTCTTCTCTCTGACCCGTTTCTTTCTTTCCCTCATTCCTGGTGCACTCTGTACTCCTCTCGTCTTCTCATCCCTGTTTCCATCTTTGTTCCCGTGCTGCTTCTTGCATTGTTGCTTTTTCTTGCAGTAGAGAAGAAGAAAAAGCAGGCCAAAATAAAGGGGGGATTCTTTTACACACACCCTTACTGTATAAATAACGGCATTTATTTGATTTGGTTTCATATTAGATATAACGTGTTTATTAGATAGTTAATTACATTTCCTCATGCAGACATGCAACATTCATAGCAATAAAGCACAAAGTGGTCTGAATTAAGCTTAATAGACATCATCACAAAGCGGGTGCAAAAAGTCATATTTGAATGCATCCCAATAGAGCACGATAGCATTGCACAATAGCATTGCAGATGTTTATCACCTAATAATATTCACCATATTGGGCTTTATGATTTATCTTACTTTATCCCAAATGCACTTGTCAAAAAGTTCACAAAAGTTCAGGGAATTTTTTTACACTAATTTACCTTTTACAAAATTACGGTGTGTAGTTTCTGGCGGCACCTAGTTGACAGGTTGCAGATTGCAAATAAACTCCAAGTGTGTAGGAGAAACTCCGGTGGCCACAAATCATGTGAAAAACATCTCTAGAGCCTTTGTCAGGTTTGTTCATTCTGGGCTACAAACATAACAATGCAACATATTGGACTCCAAAAAGGGAGACTGGTAGGTAAAATGGGTCGATCTAATGAAAACACAATTCTTTCTTCTTTGTTTTCAGCATAAAAACACACTCATCAGTATAATTTATTCCATTTCTACAAAAGCTGCCACACTAGATTGCACTAAATCCAGCTGAATCTTACACGCTGTACCATCGAGGGATCCATTTTCATACCAATCAATACAATTGGTTCACTTAAAAGTAGGAAACATCTGGAGACACAAAAGTAACAAGAATACATCAAGAATATCATTTGGAAACAATGGATGTACAAAAAAACAATAGTCAACTTTTTTCCAGTTCATCTGAACCAACATGGTTTCATTTTATTGGATTAGGAGATAAAAATTTGACCTCCTTTTGGCAAAACAGGAAAACTCAGGAAATCACCCAACCCCGGTAGGGTTGCCACAGAGTTCCACAGAAATCAGAAGTTGCTGAGATATTCTATTCATTCTGAAGTGGTGGACCGGGTGACCCAACAGCATCGCTATCCATAGAGCCACACCACCAGCATGGCTAAAAATACTGTTTTTTTTTTTTTAGTATATTTTTCAGTATGAAATAACCTCCCACAAAAACCTACATGGCAAAGAACTAACTATGATCAGGGGAATAGAAACCCATCAACACAGTAGATGTTTCTATCACCCCGCATTTGTGTTATGTATCCAATAACGAGAATGATTACAGTATCCATTTCTGTTTCACACACCCACACAGAGACTTACACACATGTCAGACATATAACACCCCTCCTCTCTGTTTGTTTATTTGTAAGATTATCAGATCCTGACCAAAAGAGCAGCAGCAGGATATCTGGTGTAACACAATAGCAGGGCACGTTCCCCGGGGAGCGCTCTGTACTGTAAGACCGCTGGAGCATCCAGCTTAGCATGATCGCTTTGTGGAGGGAACGGCCGACTCTCTGCGCCGCTGCCTTTTGGGCGAGCGGAGAGTGCTGCATCATGGGCTGTTTTGTGTGCGCGGTGTACGACCGGTTTCATTCCCACCAGCTCCACCGTCCGTGCTGGCGAGTCCTTATCTGAGTCATGGTTTTACACTGCTGAAGAATGAGCCCTCTCAGGGGATCCCCTCAGCCCGATTTGGGCTGTTTGGTTTATCTGAGCGGTGGTGATTGAATGATTTGTTCTGGTGTAGTCGGTCTGAGGTGAAGTATGCTGGACAAGCAACGACTGTGAAGTCTCCCGGGGACGTGCGTGCATGTTCGCCTTCTCCCCGGGTTGAGGAATGCGCGCGGCGGAGCGTAGGTGAAGCCCGCAAGTGTGAAGTATGAAGGTCCAAGCGAGAGAGAGCCGGGCCAGAGAAAGCTCCAGTGAAAGCGCGCCCTCGCTGACAGATGAATTGCTCTAATTAGAAATCCATAACATCCTGCCACATGGCTGCCTTATCCCCAGCACACTTCCTGCTCTGGGCCAGGCTGACGACAGCCAGCCCCACTCCTTCCGTCACTCCGAGAGAGGGAACGAATGGATGAACGAGTGTGGGTGTCTCCTCCAGCACATGCCCCAAGCACAAGACTTATCAGCCCCCCCCCTCGACCCTTATTTTTGGACCATCAGAGCATGTGTGTGTGTGTGTGTGTGTGTGTGTGTGTGTGTGCATGCGCATGTGCGTCCCGGCCTTTTGTGTCTGGGGTCTTGCTCAGCTGGCTGGCTCTCTGTCTCTATCACTTCCTCTGTTTTTTCTGCCACTCTCAATCACACTGCTGCTCTCTCCGTCTGCCTCCCCCCTCGTTCCTCCCTCCCCCGTCCTCCTCCTCCCAGGTGTCTGGATGGGGGGCACGGGTTGATCGAGTCCAGAGCCCAACAGGGGGGGAATAAAGAACTAATGATAACAGAGGTTACAGGCCTGGCTCGTCTGTTTGAGGGAAGGGGGGGGGGCTGTTGCTTTGGCAGGAGCAGCAGTGCCAGCTCAGTGGATACACAGCAGGCCAGGAGACAATCTGCTATGCACATTAAGCAAGACATAACGGAGATCCATGACCCATCATAAACATTATGCAAAGCTTAATGGCCTCAATGAATGCTCTGCACTATCTCTGGCCCATTATGAGACAAATGGCTCTGGAGTAAGTCTAATGGGCCTGTAGCTACTAATCTCTCAGCTGTTGAGAGGCTTTCGTGGCAAGTGTTTCTCATGAGGCGGCGTTAATTAGCTCGCTCTCACAGGTAAGTGCTGGGGACAGGAGAGCAACAGCGTAAGGTGTCATAATGGGGTGCGTGGCCGCTTCAATCTGCAAAAACAGCTTCTCTTGCTCACTCGGGAGGAAAATTTACATGTGACTAACACTTTTAGAGGCGTGCTAAATGGCTACTCTGCTTCAGTGACAGAAACACACACTGAAGATGGAAGACATAAGATGGAAGCTTATGTCACTGTTTTTTATGTTTTTATTTGCTCAGCCCAAACTATTACACAGTGCCCCAAAATGTATTTTAAATGTTTGCATCAGCCTCTATTTCAATAGGGCACCTCTTCCACTTCAGCTGTAAAGCGGAGACAGTTTTCTGTGTTTTTAGGCTTTCTCCAAGCACAAATTGGAAAAAAAAATGCATGTACCTAATTACAGCTTTAAAGTCAGGTTCGCTGAGGTGCTTCTCGGTACGGTTTATGTTGTTTTCAGACTCATCACACTGTTCATCGACCTCTGGTGCCCTGTGGCTACAAGCCCTGTCATCTTGAAGGAAAAAAGGCTCAGACTAGTGAGAAACTTTCCAAAGGATGGAAGTAATCACGGAGAATGGTATTGTATTTGTTGGCATTTATCGTGCCCTCTGAGGGGAAGATTAGACCAAAGCAGAGCGGGAAATACACCCCACCTGCTTTCAGTACACGTTTTATCCTTTGTTTTACACTGGCACTCTCATTATTGCAGGGTACTGTACAGCTGGCATGTAATGGGTAGCTTTAAAGTCAAATGTCTTGACATTAAAAAAAAAAATACCGAAGCCAAGCATCTTTTTACAGAACCATTACAGTTTTGCATTGATTGAACCAATGGAATTTCACAATACACACTCACACACTGATGTAAAATACAGCGGCGTGCACATGCACCGAGACGCTCTGCGGTCAAGCACACATACAAAGCTACAGTATGAGAATGGCTGAAGTCTGAGCATTCTGCACCACTTCTATTGTTTTTTATCGCTTTTGTCTTTTCGGTGACCTCACACACACACGCTCCCCACTCACCAATGCACACACACACACATGCAAACACAGCCCTGTTGTATGCGCCCACACACATGCACACACACATACCAGAATACATGTACTTCTGGCTTCATGTTTAAAGTATGCAGTTTTTTTTTGTGTGCATGTGTCTGTCAAAGAAAGTAAAGGCGGAGGGGGGGGTCGACTGAGAAGGGAAAAGTGGGACAAGAGAGAGTCAGAGAAAGAGAGAGAGAGAGAGAGAGAGAGAGAGAGAGAGAGTTGAGCCACAGAACAACGCTGCTGCGAGCAGCTGTGGCACTCCCAGATTTCCCCCTGATTGCTTTCAGCTGGTACTTGAACCCTGGGCCTTTTGGGTTTTGGAGGCCAGCCCAGACCCCACAATCCCCCCAGCGCCCCATCCAGCTGCCTGACCCCTCCCTGACCCCGCGCCGAGGATAGGAAAATACGAGCTGTGCCAAGCCAGAGAGACTCTTTTATTTTGCCTGCTGGCATGCTGCCGGTGACCAGGGCTTACATAATGGGAAACATAGCAGGACCCAGGAGAAAGCAGCCCCTGCCCCCCTTTCTCGCTTTCCTTACCAATCGATCCTCCCCTCTCTCTCTCTCCCCCCATCTCCTTTCTCCTCTTCTTCATTTCTTTTCCCACTCCGCTCCCCTCTAGCCCCCCACTTGCTCCATCCTCTTCCTTCCCCTGTGCACTCTGCCTCCCCTCCTGTTTGTGATATATCTTTTTGGGCCCACTCGCCTGGGCACATTTATTACAGACAGCCTCGACACAATCCTGAAGCCGAGCCACCAGCAACACAGCAGTACACACACGCACACACGCACGCACGCACACAGACAGATTCACTCAAACGCACACACGTGTGGGCGTGTGTTTGCATACTCCGAAGCATTTACAGCTTGTGTTGTGCATCCTCGTGCGGAGCGCTTTAATGGAAGAGTCTGCACGTGGTTAGGAAACGTTACCTCCACGTAAGGACATACTGTAGAGAACCTTGAAACTTTGTAATATATAATAGTCATTTATGTTTTTACCACCGGTTTTATGTTTTCAGTGTGGTTACGTGGTGTCCTGGGGGTTCTGTTTTGCTCTATGCGAGTTCACCAAGGACAAATCCTATCAGCTAACTTAAAGTGGAATTAAAGTAATGAATTCTAGTTCATGAATAAGTAATATTTTTGTAATTGTAATAAAAACATCCTGTTATGTTCTGTTTCTAATTGAAATCTGAATCGTTGGTAAAGGTATGTCAAATGCACAAGGTTATAGTTAAGTAATAATAACAAACCATAAAATATATATTAAAGTAATTATATTATATTGAATAATAATAATCTTTAAGTAGTGAGTTTTTATTCATTTTTTTGTCTTCATTTCAATTTTGCTTTCGTTTTTGTTACCCCATACTTTAGGATCAGAGATCCTGCCTGTGATCATTCATTGGGTTTTTATTTTATGAGCCTCCTTGCAAAAGTTCTGTTGGAAATGCAAAGTAGCACCAGTAGAACCGAGCACTTGATATTCCAGTGTTTGGGTTTCTGGCTGAACTAAAAATGGCCGAGCGGGGCAGCTTGTCAAACCTCTGAACCTTTCCACTCCTTTTGATAAAGCCCACTGGGAGCCAATTTGGAGGTGATCATAAACCAATTAGTTGTACAGTGTTTCTTTAGGATGACATCACCAGACCACAGTGCTCCGTTGGAGTGAGGTCTAGACTGTCTCACCACAGCTGAAGCAGAACCCACAGAAATAGGTGGCCTGTGTGTGTCCGCTGTGTAAAACCTCCAAACAAGAGGAAAGGAACTAAGAGTTCTATTTTAGGTCGATTCCCACTTGATTGAGAACCATTTAAGTGCAGATGTTTGAAATGATTCGCGATGAATGTGCACATCTGGGAGAGAGGCACTTTTCCCTCATGGCTGATTCCGGTCCAAATGACTTTGTTCTGCATTTATATTGGCATTTACATATTTTCCTAATATGTTATTATTAAATACTTTATTTAAATAAAAAAAATGTTGCTATCTGTCAACATAGCAACAAACCAAACAACAAATTAAAATCCTGTTCACTCTTTCAGCCTGCGTGAATGTTAAACAGCATCGAATTTTCAGAAGGGAAGTAATTTTGTTTGGTGTGTGCGACATAGTGTGTGTAGGATTTAGTGGCGTGACGGATTGCAACCAACTGAACTCCCTTCTCTTCACCCGCATCCTCAACCTTCCTAGCGTTAAGGAGAACCTACAGTCGCCATGAAACTCACCATTATTTGATTTGTCTGTTCTACCAAAACATGGCAAGGGCGACATGGTGGGCTCATTCTTAGGTAATAACACAGCTATTATTATATTATATTTGTGCACTAATGAAAATATAATAAGGAAAATTGTATTCAATTTCTGCCAATAGTTTCCTCCACATTGGTCCTTTAACATTCAGTAGTTTGTGATTAGTGAGAGCAGAAACAGTTTTTTTGCACATTGATGAACTTAAAATGCTTTTTTAAGTTAAACAGTTTTAAACTGGCCAGTTCAATGTCACCATTTTTGCTTACTTTTTTTCCTGAATGTAACATGGCAGTGAGCTAGCTATGTAGCAAGATAATTCCTGTAGATCAGGAGATCAGGATGATGGAATCTTCCACGTGGTGTTAAAATTAAAAATATTTTTTCAATTACAAGACCATGTAATAATAGACATTATTAATATTACCATTTTTACCAAAAATAAAAGATAGTTCTTCCTATTTCTCCATATTGCTCTGTGAGCTATGATGTGCACAAATGGTGCAGCGCAACTTTAAATGATCCAGGTGGTTAGCCACTCGCCTAAGGTCACATTTAATTAGGTTTGTGAATGCATTCAAGTGCCTTTATTCTCTCTCCCTTCTCAGAGGACTTCTGCTCTCCTCTCTGGAGTCCTTATAGACTTTATATTCTTTTGTGAGGAGTCTTCTGCAGACTCCCTCAGCGGCTCCTCAACAGAGCTCAGGGCCGTTGCTCCAACAGCAGAAGAAGCTGCAGACCTGAAAACTTCAGCTGCTTCTCTGCTCTGGACCTGGACCTGTACCTGGACCTGGACCTGCAAGAGAACAAAGACTCATGGGCGTCCCTGGTTCTTCCAACCAGCAACCAGGAGCAACACAGTCTGCACGACAGATCTGCTCCTCCACACCACAGCTGGAAACAACCTCCTTCACGCCTTCAGAGCGCAAAGGCAAAGAGCAACGTCTCTTCTCACATTCAATGGGCTCGTAATATACCAAAACATGGCTGAACTTTGTTTATATGATTAGAGTTGGGTTCCAGTTCATTGTGTTCAGGTTTGTTCACTGTGAGCAGGTTGAGCCTGATGTTAATGTCCCAACTCTGCATGTACGACCGTTTTATTTAGGTTGTTTAATGTGTGTTTTACTCTCATGTCTTTATGAATAAATGCATTTAAGTAATACATGCTGCCTCCTTAATGCCATACATGAGTTATTCTTTAGAACTCCTTTAACCCTTACTAGATATTGATAAGATGATCCTAGTTTATATCATTAAGCTAAGACTGAGTCAGAGAATTGTCTCTTTATTGAATCTTTTCTGCTCATCTGAGAGTTGTTGCCCTAATGCTGGAACTTAATAATTCAGCTCTATTTTTAATGAATAAATCATCATTTATGATAAAGATTTTTTTTTCGATAGCCAATGTCTTCTGAATAATTGGTGCAAGACGTTTTATCCATGCACAGCTAAAACACAACATTATCAGTGCCATGACTGAGGCAGGATGTGCCATCAATCATTGGAAACCATTTCACAGGACCAGAGAAGATTTTGATGTAAAAAGAAATACTCTGCATACAGTGGGGTCCAAGTGTCTGAGACTACTTTATATTTGGCATTCAGCAAGAGATATATGAACATTTAGGGACACGGGATTAAAACCGGGAAAATATATTTTCATTTCACTGGCACTTTACTGGCACGGTTTGGGCTGTTCCTCCATCCAGTGTGGGCACAATACCAAAGCTATGAATGCGAGATGTGGGCTTTGGATCTGAGGTCTGGAAGCGGTCTACGAGCACAAGTCGTCATACTTTAACCAGATTATCTACAACATTTGGCAGTGAAACACCCACAACCTCGGTAACCATCCCTCCTTGAACAGGAAAAGTTGTGTCTTCGCAGATCTTCAGTGACTACAGTCGGTCGTAGTTTAACCGGGGAGTCATGAGTCTGCATTCGTAGACTTTTACTCTAAAATTTAAGATCATTTGACTCCTTTGTTCCTCCTTCTGATTTTTCTTTTTTTTGTGTGTGATGTCGCAATGTTCCCAGATCACGAAGGACAAAACAACGGAAATAAGAAATTAGTCATGCTAATCCGTAATGATACATGTCGGGTGACCTTTAATCCTCAGGCAAACACGGGGTCACACCTACCAACGGACACCCACTCCTCACCGCCTCATTCTCCCCTTTTATTTCTTTCCTCCCTCACCTCCTCATCACCCTGGATCCCGGATCACCTCCCTCCCTCCCTCCCTCTCTCTCTGTTCATCTTTTTCTCTCCTTTGTGTCTCTCACGTCTTACAACAAATCCTCATTCCTGGGAAGGTCTCGATAGAGCGGAATAAGATTAAGTCATGGACGGGTGTTGAGGGAAAACGCTGACCTCTTCTCCTCCCTTTTGCGCTGTCTTTCATTTTTCAGTCTCTCTTTCTTGGCTCTTTTCTCCCCTCTGCGCTCCGTTATTCCTGCTCTCCCATGTACCCCCCAGCCTTCCAGATTGTAATAATAGTAATAATGATAATAACGGTGATGGGCCTGGTGACGGTGATGTAAAGAAACATAATATTAGAATAACAAACACTCTCTCCAACCAATGGCCATCATTTGACCTCTGTGCATGTGAGTGTGTACGTACGTGTGCGCTCACACTCTCTTGAGCTTCTGAAACTCAGACTTTTAGTGTGTGTGAGAGAAAGTGAGCTGAAGGGAAAGAGGAGATAGAGAAAGACAGTGAGGGAGAGGGAGTTTGCTGGCATGCTGTATATACGGTCACTTCCTTTCCAGTTTAAACAGAGCAGGCTGTGCTGGCAACCTCCTCTCTCCACTCCAAATGGTTTGCATCATGTTTAAACCCCCCTGCCACCACCCCTCCCTCTCTCCCCCTCTCTCTTTCTCTCTCTCTCTCTTCCTTTCTCTATAAATCATCAAAATCTCAAACTTTATGTGTTTAAAAAAAACAAAACGACACCCCTTTGCTTTCTCCCTGCAGAAGGGCATAAGAAAAAGCTATAAAATCGTTCTAGGATCTCTTTCCACTTCAAACATCCCCCTCCTCTTACCTCAATCCATCTCTCCAGCCTTCGGCTGGCCTCTCATCACCCCTGTGTCCTGGTCATGGTGCTCTCATATCTGGCTGGGTAGACTTCCCTCCTCAAGGCCCTGCTGGAACCGACGTGGCTCCAGTAAAGCACCACATAAGGGGAGTTGGTGGCCTCAGCAGGCAGATTATCTCCATAGACGGATCACTATGGTAAACCCGCTGTCCCCGGAGCACCGAGCGCCCGAGTGGGACATAAATGGCCACATTCTCAACTCTGATAATAATTCACTGATAGTTGGGAAGTCAAACTGGGCATGACCAGTCGTACCGAAAGATGAGCTGCCCTTTGTAGGCTAAGATTACACGCTGCGGAGGAGCGGCGTCATTAAAATAATGACAGACATCAATGTAAAAACATTTCAAGGTCGCCCTACCAGCTTTAAGTCAGTTTATGTTTCCTGATAAACAACATTTTGCAGCGCGCTACTCATGACTCTGAGCATAGAAATTGTTGACCTTGGAATCAGTATGTGTGATAAATATTGTTCTGTCCTTTTACCAGATTCTTAAGAGCATTCAATTTAATTCGAAGAGAAGTTTTTTTTTTGGGGGGGGGAGAAATGGCAATGTCTGTCAATCTGTTGTACAATTTCCACTAATTAGCAGCACTGATAGTAACGTGAGTGAGCTGTACCATCACAATAAAAGCCCTGCAACTTAGAGAAAGTAGCAAGAACTAAAAGCCCACCTGAAACAAAATAGTATTTTTAAAGATCACTTCCCTGGTCATATTGTCCACTTATTTACCTATATATGCCAGAAAGATCATTTTTTTATTTTATATTAATTCACAATTTCTTCCTGGGGAAAAAAAACATATGGTAGTCATCATCTTGCCCAAAGCTGTTTCAACCATTAGTATCATTACATGCACCTGTCAATCAAGCAGACTGGTCCTGCACTTTAAATTTCTTTCTTAATAAAATGTGCTATACAAATAAACTTGTTTTTCCTCATCATCCGTGATTGAATATAAATTATCAGCCTTGTATGCACCCGATCTCTGTTGCATTTATGGCACAATCAAGTTCCTCCAATGTTTTCCCCACATGTTATATGCTGTTCATATCTGTTTTTGTCAGAGGTGGATGAGGTGGACAACATAAAGATACACTTTTTGACAGAGTTGTGGAGGAATGCGATTTTTTTTTTTCTCCCCAAATATTTTCCGCACAATATTCTTTGCCTAATCTTAACCATACTGCATCTCAGCAAGAAACATAAGGTATGAAGGGTTGATTCACTGACCTCTTCTGGCTGATGGCAACAAATCTCAGTGGTGTCAGGGTGTATGGAATAAACTAAACTTGAATACGTCTCTATATCATTACAGCAAGGCGAATATCTTAACCATTGCAGGGGAGTAGAAACATGATTATCTGCTACTGAGCTATGGTAAATTGATAAGTTCCTTTTTCTAGAATAGGCGTGGTGCACCAAAAACTTTTAGAACACTTTAGAACTGACTTCAGAAATACCAGTTTGACAAAAATCTTCAAGGTTAAACAAGGTTTTCAATCATGCTTTCAAGGCTCTTTTCAGTGACTGAAGGTCACGTGATAACAGCAAATCTTTATGACAACTGAACAACTCTAACCCCTGAGGAAGGCCATGAGATGTGGTTGAAAGCTTTGCAAGAATCTTATTTCATTTTTTAAATGAAATCAGATTTATTTTTCATTCAGTTCTGATATAATAAAGAAAACGTGCACAACGTGTTTACCGTGCTCACACTGGCCTGTACCTCCCATGTCTGTGCATTCTCAGGAATAGAATTTAGGTATCTGAAATATAAAGTGAGTAGCATAACCACAGTAAAGCATGCCAAAATGTGTGGTTGACTGCGTGCAGCTTTGTGCGCCAAAAGGATAAAATGTTCCTGAGTGAAATAAGTCAGATTCTACATATCGACTCGTGTGTTCCGAGTGTTGATGTGTTGCTCGATGTGCCTGGCTTTGTTTGTTTCTCTGTGTAACGTACGTGCATTTACTTCCAGAACACACATGTGCGCATACCTGTGCACGTGTGTGTTTTGGCGTTGGCACCGGCTAAGTCGTTAAAGCCTGACGTCCCAGCACAGACCCCCTCGCTGTCTTTAGTCGTGAAGGCGATCTCTCCAGAGCCTGAGGAGATTCCATAAATCACCCGAGATCTTCTGAGCATAGTCCTCGCCTGCTAGCTGGCACGCACACACACATAAATACACAGACAGGCACGCACATAAACACACACAAAAAACACACACACATATGTATTCATAGAGAAAAAGCACACCAAGAAAGAGCCTGACTACATGGGTGGGCACACATTACTGTCAGCTCCAGTGGTGGAGCTGATAAAACAGGGCCTCAGTGCTGCAGATGAAGGGGAAAGAGAGGCAATGTGGGGACAACCGCCCCTTTAAACTAATTGACACACACACACACACACACACACACACACACACACACACACACACACACACACACACACACACACACACACATGCCTTGGGCTTTTGCTAGCTGCTCCGTCTGAGCAGATTGTATTTCATCATCTCACCTCGAGATAAGAGTGTTTATCAAAGGCTTTAAGTGTTTCTATTGAGATCAGGTTTATACTCAAACCTCACTTTGACACACTTTCTTGAGCTTCTTGCAAGCCTCTGATCCACTACAGATGGCATCCTTCTGCAGGAGAAAAGGAGGGGGGGAAACGGAATAATCTATTCTTTTGGAATTGATTCACACAGATAAATTAGGAGGGGAATTACCTTTTGTGAGTCCTGGTGGTCGCTAGAGGAGGAAGACGCGGTGCTCGTTTCCATTTCAAACGAGCCGAGTTGCCCCGCAGCCGAATCTTCATTGACTGAACATGTTCTTAGCTCAGTAAACTGGACCTGGATCAAAACAAGTCTTTGATTAACATCATCCAAGTCCTGGGACCTCAGCTACTGAGGGCTAAAAAAAAAAAAGAGAGAGACCAAAGGTTGGGAACAGGTGTGAGACAGAGGGAGGAAAAGTGTGTGTGTGTTTGGCGTGCATACTGTATGTGTGTGTGAGTTAGCGTGCACAAGTGAAAGCAAGAAAGGGGAAGTGTTCGTAAAAGTCAGGCAAAGATACATCAGTGGAAAATCCTCGTTGTGTGTCTCCTTGATTACTGAGATGTAACAATAACAAATACCCGTGAATGCAGGCTATGCAAGCTAAAAAAACGGGGTTTCCTTTTTTTAGTGCTCTCTATCTCTCTACTGTGAAACACCGTATGCAGAAAATTATTATTAGCAAGAGTAAAGTACTGGTTCTAGAAGATGGGTCTAGGAAGCCCCAGAGTTCCTCAAAGGGGTTTCCAGCAAACAGAGGAATCATTTATATCCTCCCTGATTCCATCCATTACTAATACAATGACATAATATAGGTTTACTTTAGTCAGGGGTTTTATATGCTAATTAAATGCTATTAAAGCACCTAAAATTCATCATCTTATCAAATGGGGGTCTGTGGATTAATTTGTTAGTTTAGGGATACTTGATGTGATCAAATTTAAGAACCACTGGAACATTAACCAAACCATATGGAAAATATTTTGGAAGAATTGGAATACTGACAAAGTGTGTGATATGGATGTTTATGGGCTCAAGCTTTATTGGTCAGTGACATATCATGGTTGGAAAGATGAGAATGTCAAAATATAAATACAGTTTAAAGAAGCATTCATCACGTCTCTTAATATGTACATTTTGTGTTCGTGTTGATTTCTTCTCATTTGAAAGTTTTTTTTTTGTTTTTTTTTTTTTTTAAACTCAGGATTTTGCATGACTTTTTTAGACAAATTCAAAAGAAATGATTAATTAAAGTAGTTGAGGGCATGTTATTTTATTTTTTTTTAAAAAACCTTTTAAGAGAGTTAAACTATCTGGTACCATTTTTTGTGTTATACCACATGACAGTTTTGGCATTGTCCTTTAACCGAGCATACAAATCTCTATTGTGTGAACTTATTATTAATAGTGTCTGTTAGTAATGACCAAGGCTAATCAATGTAATAAAAAAAAAAAAATCTGACATTCCTCCAGTGAAACCTGCCTGAAAACGTTTTACATTCTGTCATTTATGCATTTTGTTCTCCGTGACATTTGAGGTTAGTCCGATATATTTAGATTGGTGACTTTTACTCAGACATGAGGGAGCATTTCCAAAAACAGCTGTGATTTAAATAAGAAAGTATTCTGAGGAGGCAGCATAAAAAACTACACACACACACACACACACACACACACACACTTCTGTACACTCTGCAGCAGAGCGGCCTGCATTACTGTGGTGACAGGCTTCTTAGGACAATTATACCCTTGCTGCAATCGAGTCAATTGTTGGTCCTGCTTTAATTAGCCATATTAAATTAGGAGTGTCCTCTCATGACGTGACATATACACAATCCTCATGCATAAAAGGCCTCTGCATTGATCGTAATAATAGTATATTTCACAGTAAGAGATTTATGTAGATTTTATGGATGTGTACACCGCAGCGGTGACCGGGTCAAGAGGTTAGTTTGTTGAGCGTGTTCAGACACTCAACCTCTCGTCTGGGTTTTTTTTTCCTCTAGAGTGACTCAGAGCAAAAGGCCATCAATAGCATCAGTGTTTCTATCCAAACTTGGTGACTCGGCCAGAGTTAATAGGCTTTCGGTCCGCAACAAGTCAACCCCCTGAGGTAATAGAAAGCAGCTGACCTGAAACCTCAGAGAACTGCAGGTTACAGCCCTGTGCTCTGACTAATGACCCCTTGTTTTCATAGCAAGTTGAGTGCCTGGGTGTTACATGTGGCCTCAATAGAACGCATTTATATACACAGACACACATACGAATGGTCAGATGAAAGGAATCTCACCCTCCATTTAACAGCAAGTGCTGTGAACTTGTGAGAGTCTCGAATGTGACCTCAGTCACTGTGAGATAATGCACCATGCACAGTCAGCAGCATTTTGAGCTGCAACTTCCTTTAGCTGAAATGCTGTATATGTGATTAGTGCCAACTTCCTTTACTGATTCTATGTGTCATATTTTTCATTGCATACATCACTTACCACAGAGGAAGTACTATCTTCTCATCAGCTTTTATTCTAGTGGGTAGTTACTGATGCTGAGCAAGTATTACTCTATCCTGCGTATATGTAAAATTAAACATTACTTTAAATTGAGTCATCTTTCCATGTATCTGAAAATGTTTTCCATAATTTCCCCATTGATGACAACTGTATGACAGGTGAATTTATATCTAATGTTGCTGTATAATGTTCAAAGTGTATTATTAAGGAAGTGGCTTGAATAAAAGGTGGCTAGCCACTAGCGGCCTGCTAGGTGCAGCTCCTCCCCAACTCCCCACTTCTGTTCAAAAAAACAAGATGGAGACGACCAAAATTGCCAAACCTAAGGCTTCCAAACAGGAGTCCACAATCCAGTGGATGATGTCACAGTGGCTCCTTCCATTATTTACACAGTCTATGATCTGAGCAAATTAAAGATGCCTTGCAAATCATCGGTTGTGTATGAACACGCATGTGTTTGTGTGTATTTGGTGTGTGTGTGTGTGTGTGTGTCCTATAGGGTCACAGACAGACTCCTGCAGCCCTCGTCTGGCCCCTTTGTGGCTACAGGTGCTTCACATTACGGCTCGTAAAACTCAGCGAGAGGGAAAAATTACTGCCACAATTTGTTTGAGAGGGAGGGGGGGGGGACACTGGGGTGAGGGGTACTTGAGCGGAGCTGTATATGAATACAGTATTGACATATGAATTCGTGACTGTGTTGTGTCTGCTGAATGCTTCAGCATTCCAATCCTGTGCCAGGAAAGGCCATATTGTTTTTGAATTGAACTCAAGTGTCATTTTCTTAGGAATGATTTAATGGTGTGTCTTTGTGTGTGTGTGTGTACACGTGTGTGCGTGCATGTGTGTGTGTCATACGCCAGCTGGCATGCTCCCCGGCTGATGTTGTGTATGCCATACGTGCCGGGAGGAAGGTCACGGGGTCACAGGGCCACAGGGTCGCTGGGAGTGCAATGTGGAGAGGAAACAGGCCTAATCTCAGAAAGGCTGGCAGCTTCCTGTTCTGAGTGGAGGGTACACAGAGGACACTGTCTTAGCTCTGGATACCCAGCTAGTGAGTTTACTATGTAATTCAATCAGGATTAGGCCACTCACTCGCGCCCTCTAATAATACTGAAAGGGAGGTGGTCACACTGAGTTTAAACTCAGCATCTCCTCGCCCTGATTTTACAGACGGTTTTTTTTTTTCCTTAACCTATCTGTGACCTCTCCTCTTTTCTTTCTGCAAACAATACACTTTTTTAATGTTTCACAAAGTTTTTGAATAGTTTCAGAAGTTCAAAAATTGTTTATGGATCTATTGTAATCATTTTGCAGTTCAACAGGTTACAACCAAACTCGACTGGTAAAACTATGTATGCATGTTTAACGTGTATTCAATTTTTTTCAGGCAAATTTAACGTCCTGAGCAAATATATTTTCCCGTATTTCCTGTGTGTCATCGCTTGTACTGACATTTACAGTAAAAACTAATCTTATCTTCTGGTGAACACAGCTCAGAAAATGAAATGCTTCTTGAAACAGAAAGTGTATGTTCTATTTATTCTGATTAGACTGATTGACTCAGAGTAATCAGAAATCTGATCAGATCAATAAATAATTGAGCTACATACTGCCTGTGCTGTTTACACACAATCTTGCTATACTGTTTTGTGTTTTTCATTTATAGTTGTATATTAGTCTAAAAAGGATATTTACATTACCTTATTTTTGACCACTCACTGCGTATTGTGAATTAACCCTATATTAGTCATTATTAAACAACCACTACTTTTTAAAAACAATTTTTTTTCAACTTCATCTTCAATTTTCATGCACACAGACACTGTGTTGTCTGATCTAGCAGATATTTCAGAAAGCTTAGAACAATATGTTGTGTCAGAAATCAAGAAAAGAGAAAATGTTCCTTGAAGTCCACAGGCTAATAATATCGAAACAACTGCACTCGTGTGTGTGTGTGTGTGTGTGTGTGTTTGAGGACATGCAGGATATGAACCTTGGTTCAAGGCCAGGGTCGAGTTGCAGGGCCGGAGAGCGGGACAGGGTCAGAGGTGGAGTCCGGGGAGATAGCTTCTGTGCCTGGATCAGGAAGTGGGAAGAGACTCTGCAGTTCTTACTAAAATGAAAAGATGATTCACTGATGTGATGAGATTAGGCAGAAAGAGCCGTGTGTCACCGCCACATGGCAAATCAACGTATAGTAGCTGAATGTTATTTCAAAGGTCAGAGTGTAGATTTAAATCCTACTCTGTGGTTTGTTGGGGAGGGGGGGGGGGGCTTGTGGCTTTGGTCAACTGCAGGACCTGCAGTGAATGACAGAATTTAGGGAGCTTATAGTTGGACTAGACACGATGGGCTGCAGAGTGGATGCGACGCACTTAACAGACAGAACCAGAACATCCACATGGTTCCACTCTGAAACACAACCAAAAAGCATATGTTCAGTGATGATGTTTTAAAATGTTTAAAACCTATGCCTTTTCATTCATTATTTCTATAGTATAGACAACTGAAAAAAAGGATTGTTCTAATGTTACCTTAAAAATTGAAGCAGTATCCACCCATTCATTCCAGCTTCCCCTGGTTGGACCCATTGGGGATTAAATACAGCTCAGTGGTCTGTAATAGGAGAGAATGTGGAAGCTACCACTGTCAGGGTGGATTTTTACATTCATACAAGTACCAGTTGTTGCTTCTGTTGTGCTCACATAGATCACCTTGGTAGTTTAGACATTTCACACAATAAAAAATTATACAATGAATTGTTTTCTATTAAAACTTTGTGTGTTAAAACACACAAAGTTGTGGGATGTGGTTCTGACCCACGGTCTATGACATGTATCTGACTAATCATGAGACAAATCATTTCTGACATGCGACATGACCCAGAACACTTGAATATGAAATAGATATAATATTGTAATATATATTATATAATAGCCATAATCAATTTGGAGTGTTATACTATAATAACACATCTATTATATAATATTTCAGCTTCTTTGGGGGTAGTTATATTAAAACAGAATTGCAAAATCTTCATTGGCTGACTTTTATTATCTCCTGGTTAACTGTCGTCATGTCCCCCAACACTCACTCAATCACATTGTCTCTGCAGACATGTTTGTTATCAGTGAGCAGTTATCAAGTCGAAGTGTCTCTGCTGCACTCTTATCTTGCATCTATTAGCTTGACGATGTCATGTGGTGAGTGTCTAACCAGAACAGCCGTCAGAGCCTCCTGACACCCGTTTTCATCTTCCCATAGAATGCATATGTTGCCTATCTTTATCTGCAGTTAATCACCCGGGTGCATGAAAAAAAAAACCTTAAAGTGGCAGCGATTTCCCAGAGTTTTCGTCCGTTTCTGTTGATTCGCTACTCAGAATTTCAGATCCTGTGCCAAATGATATCATTCAGCGCTGAAGTGTGTTATTACTGACTCATGTTTTACAAAAGCCACTCTCGCTTTTAAGCAGTGTCTGCAAGAAACAGTAAATGTCTGCGTTTCCTCCAAACTCAGCCCTAAAAACAGATCCAAGCACTGAGGCGACCCGGCAGTCAGGTTTCAGAAGAATCTGCTCTTCTGTGCTTGTACCCGTTGCATGGTAGAGAACTCCTAATGTCTAATAACACATCCATACTTGTCTTTTTATAGGCCGGTACAGCTGGTTTTGAGCTTTAGCGGTACAACATACAGTTCAAGTTCTCTGCAGATGATTACTGGGCCTACATAAAAGCTTGTTGAATGTGGAAATGGGTACCGAATTACCATTATGTGATTTGGGTGGATTACCATAGCACTCAGTTCATATAAAACAGAACTAATCTAACATGAGAGCCTCGCTGCTATTGTTTGGGTTCACCTCCATGTCTGAGTACATCAAACGCTCAACAATGACAGAATGGCCCGGCCCCAAGCTTGGAAAAAATGCACAAGCTCCTACGTGAAGAAAGGCAGAGGCAAACGTGCGGGGGGGGGGGGAAATTAATCTATTTACAAATGAATAACAAGTTTCACAGTCTGGTGGGTGTGCGAGCGCTGTCACTTACAGTGATATAAGTTGCAGCGCGCTATGCCATGGCTGCACTTTGGGTCATGTAATTACAGCATTACCACATAATGAGAGTCATTTGTACTAATCACAGGGGCCATGTTGACTGTGAGAAGAGTCTCGAGAGGCAGGAAGTCCCACAGGGACAGTCCTGCAGGTGCTCCATTAAGGCACAAAATACCCCTGTTTACGCCAGTAAAGCCAACAGCGGTGTTTTCTGTCCCACTGCTGTCACCTCTTTCCTCTTTGACATGTCTTCTTTTACCCCGTTACCCTGCAAGCACATCACATTCACTATTAACATTATATGACATCCAAAGTCAATGTTTTTCACATCCTTGGTTTCTACAATATTTGCATATGGAAACAATGGTATGGTTCAGATTCGGGAAACTGTGGTTTGGGTAAATAAACTAATGGTTAAAGTCTGGTTAGGCTTACCGGCTTAGGCTTTATTTTAAAAGTTTCGATACAGCAGATCCAGAGATACAGAAGATTCTTTAGTTGCTTCCTCTGTCAAATCATCGGCCACATTATCCACAATGCAACAGGACACTTGACTGGACACTTTATTTATTTTTTTTTCCTAGGATGGCCAGGTCTAACATGACCATCAGGTCTTTTTATGGAAACTATGTGGAAAAGGGCACATCGGAAACAAACTTGGCAGGTGATTGGATAAAATATCTTTCACCTTGTATAAATTTTGACAAACTCTGATCTCATGTGCACAGTCAGACTTATATACACCATCTTGACTTTCAGACTCATACTTGGTGTCTCACTACTGCATTAACGCACAAACCACTGGCATTCACTAGGAAGTGTGATACACTGGTTCATGCAGAATGGATGTAAATCCCAGTCTACTTTGTGTTAAGCTGGATAAATGTGTTCTCATCTGTACCGTGCTCTGAAACTAGGAAACACTTCAGGTGTTTTTTTTTTATTCCTGTCAAACAACTGAAACCGTAACTGAAAAAAATAGTTTGACTTCAACTGAGAAAAAAAACTTGCCAGACAAACATTAAAGGGTAGTCATAGTCTAAATAGTGTCTGTATGAGATGAATCACATCAAGTTACACCTGTCCATACAGGTTTCAATTTAAACCTTGATTTAAAGGTGTGAAAAACTGCAACAAGACGTTAAAACAGAGAGAAAGAGAGAAGATGCCTAAGTTATCCTGGTGTGAAGAGTCAACATCCTCACTCCTGCTTCTTCTCTGTCAACCACTTATCATCTTCTTCCTCTCTTCTACCCCACGGCCAGATCCAGACGGGGAGCTTGGAGCGGGTGGGCAGCAGCAGGGCTGAAGTGCTTCCTGTCGGGCCCGCGGACAGGAGGAACCGTCGCTGGCCCTCGGCCTTCAGGGGTGGAAAGTATGTGTCGAAGGCTTCGCTCCCACCTCCCACCTCCCAGCCTGGGAACGGAAGCCGGGAGCCGCCAGGGAAAACAAGCAGACAATCAGGTAGGGCCCGAGCCGGGAGCGAGAAAGAGAGGATAGGAGGGGGGGGGCGGAGCCGCTGGCTACGTCAGGTCCTGGAGGACTCGCCTGGAGCTCTAGGAAAAGCATACAGATGTAATGGGGTTTTGGATGGAGGTTTTGTTTATGTGTTTGTGTGAGCATTTCCTCATCCATCAAAGAAAGTGAAAGGATGTGTGTGTTTTCAGAAGGGCCCACGCACCGAGCATGTGAGTGTGTCTGTGTGTGTCACGCGCGCATGTACATAACTGAAACGTAATCCCATATTGAAGTTCAGAGAGTGTTTGTAGTGTGTGTGTTTTTGTGTGTGTGTGTGTATGTGTGTGTGTGTGTGTGTGTGTGTGTGTGTGTGTGTGTGTGTGTGTGTGTGTGTGTGTGTGTGTGTGTGTGTGTGTGTGTGTGTGTGTGTGTGTGTGTGTGTGTGTGTGTGTGTGTGTGTGTTAAGGACAGTGGCCAGCAGGGGACAGGGTGGGTTCAGGGCAGGGAGAGGGGATGCCTAAAGGGAGGAAGACTGTGGTGTTCAGTTTCTACAAGGGGGGTCCTGTTGGCCTGCACGTAACGCTGTGTGTGGGTGGGGCCCCCTCCCTCCCTCTCTCTCTCTCTCTCTCTCTCTCTCTCTCTCTCTCTCTCTCTCGCTCACCTCTCCATCTTTCACCCACTCCCTCCCTTCTCACAACAAGTGGATGAAACTGAGAGGTGCAGAATTTCACTAAAAATGAAAGGGGTAATGAATGAGGGAAAATTCCCTCTAATTGAGTCATGTTTGAATGACTTTTGAAGCAAGTGACAGACAGGAAACAACAAGACAGAAATAACTAAATCAGTGTGCTTCCATACACATTAGAGTGGAAAAGTCAATCCAATACACTTGTGGTATTGCATCACTATTGATGACTGTCATTTAAAAATAAGCATTGAAGAAAATCTGTTCTCTTGGAGAAGTCTGCCAACCCATTCTTAATCCACTCAAATTGATTCATCTGAGCTACCAGTGTGCATCTTTTTAAGTAAAATATTAAGTTAACTTCTTTTTAAAGTTTAGGTTTTTTTGGGTGATAAGGAGTTTCCTTTGCGATGGAAATGCACACACTCTTCTTTTCACCGTGAAGGCAGTTCCATTCTTGACCTTTTGAAACCATTAATAAAACAATCTTGCGGCACGGCCCATTTAGTATCGTATCACACAGGCGTCTTTAGCAGATGGAGTTTGCCCAGTTATCATCATCAAGTTTCAAATCCTCATTTTTCTAAGAACCTCTGGGACACATTGACACAGCTTGTTATGATTAACTGTGACAGGATTTCTCCCAATTCTCGACTAAGCTTTGGCGATAAAAGAGTTGATGACTTTAGCCTTTAAAATGTGTCACCGTCCTGTATGGTCTACATAAATCCCGTCTTTAACGCTACAGTTTTAGGAATGAGAACTGGTTCTTCAGGTCTTCAACTGCAGGACCTGAATTAAATTGCAGCAAATTGTAACCAAGGTATTGAATTGGTTTTGATAGTTTTTCAGCTCCCGCCGTTTACTTGGACATCAATACTTCCTCGGTAGGAATAGGCCAAGATCTTTTCGAGAGCACAAGCCGACATTTTTTTTTTGTTTAGAAGATGTGTTACATAAGTGAATGTCTACAGGTCAAATAGCAACCCCGAGGGAGCAGCAGTGTCAGCCGGAACGGCCGCTTCACTCTAACGAGTTTTAAAAAACCTGTCAGCACGGATAAGTATTCACTCTTGAAAGTGGACACTGGGCAGAAAACGACACACAAAATATCAGGTATATATCAGGTCACAAAAAAACATAGTTACATATAGAATATGAGAGTTCCTGTCCTGTCTTTTTTTTTTTTAAACAGAAAGTGCCTTGGGGTGGCCCAAAGAGGTCAAACATGCTTGAGAGCTCTTTATTAGGCCATAAATCTGCCACATGACTTCCTCCCAGTTGTGATGCAGTTCTTTTCAAGACAGTATTGAATGCTGTTCATCATCCACCGCCAGAAAACTCTAGTTTTTAACAAAAGTCCGGTTGTTTTACCAGTGGAGGTGGAGTTATAGGTGGTGATAGCTGATATGAGTAGACACAACTTGACTTCCCCGCTACTCTGGTTCACTTGCTCAACACCTGCTATTGTGAGCAATCTGAAGGAAATCGCCGGTCATGACTGATTTTAGATAAGGTGTGCATGTGTGTCTGTTCAATGCATCGGGTCATGTTACGGGACTCGGGTAATTCTGTTTGTTTCTCTTTTGTAAGAAAGTGTGTGGAAAAAAGCTAATTGCGTAAAACAATAAACCAATTATCCACTGTTATGGGTGTATACGACGTTAGTGGTACTTGCGTGGGCACATGTGTTTGTGAATGTGAACACACTCACCACTTTGTGTCTGGTACGTGCTCCATAGACTGTCCCGGGTCACAGTGGGACACCAGAGGCCGAAGCCGAGGGGAGAGAGGGGAGAGAGGGGACAGACAGAGGGGGGGGGTCGGGGGGCTGAGGACGTGACATCCCCAGCTGGCCCTGTGACATCACTCCAGCGGGGACAGGAAGTCGGGGAGTTGAGAGGGTAGGGTACAGTAGGTGACATCAGGGCCCTGTCTGGCTTTCTTGGTTTCTTCCAGCTGGGTAAACTTAAGACAGAGAGACCCCCCCTCCCTCCCCATCCCCATCCCCACCCTTTCCCCATCCCACCCAACCATCCGCCGACCCCTCCATCTCCGCCTTTGTCTCCGACCGGCCAGCAGTTTCTTCGACCCCCCCCCTCCCCTCTCACCCCTCTCACCCCTGATCGTGTTTAAGTTCAGACGCTACCTGCCCCCTCAGACTCACCGACGTATAATGCCATGTGTTTCCTCATGCAGTCTTTCCTTTATCCTACACTCTCTTTTGTGTGTGTGTGTATTTATGTTTGGGTGAGTGTCTGTTCCTCATCCGCTCACACTGACCTCACATCTCTGTTGAAGGTGATCAAACAGTGGCGCCCCCCCCCTATTCTAGGTGGATTAATTATTTAAATTGTTTCATTGTTTTTCAGTTACGCCATTAGACATTTTGTGACAAAAAAATGTAATTAAAAGATATGAAACCAGCAGGACAACACAAAATTCATGTTATGAGAGACCCAGTGAATGTTTTAAAGACTGAAATTTAATTCTTGTCACTGACACTCTAATTGATGTTTTTAGAAACATACTTAGATTTTTGTGTATCCCACACTCTGCAAACATTTCCAAGTCATTCAAATTTGAGGATTGTAACAAAAATCAACTAGACTTGAATAAAATATGTTGTCTATAAACTGTACTTAATTTTTGAGAAACATTACTTTCTTTCACAAATTTCACGAAATGAACAGTGTAAAGTAATGCATGTAAGAAAATCTGCGGCATAAGGTGATGAAATAAACATTGAATCTGTGTGTGCACTGTTATTTCAGGTTTTTTATGTTAAATATGTTCAGTAGGCAAAAGCAAGACTTTTAGATATTAACAGTTATTTCCTTGTTAAAATCAAACTGAAAGACAGATATAATCACACGTTCCATAGTGTACTGTAGATGGTTGGTAAGTGATAGTGTAGATTTCCTATATTGATTCATAGACACACGTCTAAGAGAGATTAAACAGTTTCACTGCACATTTAATAACAGGCCTGGTTTATCTGGACCTGCAACCCACAATGGCCGTGTCCGGTGGGCAGAGTAAACATTTGTACAATTTAAACATAATAGCACCTCAGTCCTGGCACCACGTCCACCAATCCAATGACATCTGATATGACCTTTGGCACCTCTCCATTACAATCTTCCAAAAATGTTCCTTTCCTATAATAGAATGAATACATTCTATTATAGGACGTATTCGTTCTATAAAAATGTTCCTTTCCTATATCTATAATTAAACTATATCCGTATCTATAGTTAAGAGGATCTGTTTGTTCCACAACACATTACAGGGCACATCCTACAGAGTTTTAAAAACATCCTAACACAAAGTTTTTAGCCTTCAGAGCAGTGCTTCTATTGGCCTTATTTTATACTGAACTAAACAGGTAAAATAACAACACACTAAACCTGATACCTTCCTTGTGTCTTTAGCTTTATAGATGCCGTGTTTGCTTAGAGGTGAGCAAAAAAAAAATAAAATAGCTACCCAGGGCCTACGAATCCTGATCTGAACAAAACTTTTTGGATCAGCAAAGCAATTTGTAATTTCCACCTCTGGTTTGCATCAGTGAGCCAGCTGAGAGTTTTTTTTTTTTTTTTTTTTCTAATTTTGGAAATGTAGTGTGCAGGTTGCTCTCGTTCTCTTCGAGTACTTACACACTCTCATGAACGTGCACACAGACAAACACACACACACACACAAAAAAACTGAATGCTGTTCTGTTCATTTCTATGTCTACAGAGTGTGTGTGTGTGTGTGTGTGTGTGTGTGTGTGTGTGTGTGTGTGTGTGTGTGTGTGTGTGTGTGTGTGTGTGTGTGTGTGTGTGTGTGTGTGTGAGCGAGCTGCCAGTCACACTGAGTGGTTGGCCGTTGGTTTGCACATCTCCGCTTTGAATGTGAAACACATGTTAATGTGTGGGTGGGAGTCAAGAGAATAGAGGAGAGGGTATCCATGTCTCAATATGAAAACGCCCTGTCTGTCCATCTGCAGGAACATTTAATAAGACTTGCACACCAGCAGACCTTTTTCCCATCCTCTCCCTCCCGCTCGCCCTCTCCCCACCTCCCCATCTCCATCTGCAGCCTCGTGCTCTCCTTATCTTTGATCTCGGGGCCTGAAATTCTTTTCTATGCAAATTAGGTTTACCGGCTGGTTGTGGTGGAGTGGGGAGAGGGAAAAATAGAAAAAGGAAAAAAAAAACGTGTGTTTAGGTGCAGTTGCGAATGTTTGTGCCTGTGTAATGTTTCGCTTTTCACCATACGCTCTGTGTTTGTTTAGGTGTGTAAATGTTTGCATTGTATACCCCGCTATCTGTCGAACGGTGTAAGATTTCTCCAAGTGTGTGTGAGTGTGTGTGCTGCATATGCTCCGCTGCGTGCTGCTTTGAGACACAGTGGACGTGAAAAGAGGCGGCTGAGTGCGTGGCAGCCCCCTGCCTGCCCCCCTCGGTGCTCTGGTGTGTGTCTCAGGGCTCTGCAGAGGGTTTATGATGTCTGGCAGAGAGCACAGAGTGCAGATGGCAGGACAGAGAGAGAGAGAGAGAGAGAAGGAGCAGGGCGGGAGGAAGGGAGCGAGGGAGAGGTGTGTGGTTGCATTAATATGGTCTGCAATTCTCGTTAGCGCTAATCAGGGGCTTCCTGTACCAAGAGGAGCAGGAGTTCACCTTCCCGAGTACCCCAGCACCACACACACACACACACACACACACACACCTACACACAAGGATACATGCCTTAGAAAACATAATCCACACTTAAACGAACACACACCTGCACACTCCGCCGTCACGCCGGCTGGCCCCCTCCCCTCCTCGCCGAGTACGGTAGGTCCATCTCTGTCTCTCTGTCTCTGCCCCCTCACTTTTTGACCATGTATCCCTCTCTATTTGTTTGGCTCCTCGCGCAGCGAAACTGGCCATAAAATGAGTTGGAAGGAACTGCGAGCGCTTGAAAGCGGAGCTTTTTCCACACTCGGGGTGACTTACCATATGCTCGGAGTCACGTGAGACCGCAGCGGAGAGTTCACTCTCCCTCGGAAAGGGCCCTCGTCCCAACGTGAACTCTGAGGGGGTCGTGAACTTCAGCGGGAGTGCAGAGGAACTGGCACCCGGGGCGGAGGTTGTCAGAGACGGGTTAGCTGGCATAGAAGTGGCTCAGATGACATCCTGGAATGCGAAACACAATGACGCACTCAAGAGCTGTAAATCATTTGCTGACATTGGCATATTGCAGAAAAAAAAAGTACCTAAGCCTGACAGGAATCAAGTCATCTGCATGTGCACAAAGTGCACCATCTGTGACCGTTTAGCAGCTCGGAGCCTGTGTGGCCATGATGGCATGTGGAATCTTTGGGCAATATGTTGACCACAGAAACAATAGAAACGAGATTCCACAATGAAAATGTCATAAGTGCCCTCGCCCCTTTTCCTCTGCCTCCTCCCATCCCTTCCTCTCCCTTCTCCCGACTTTAAAAGAGCCCTGAGGTAGGATAAATTAATGTTTTAAGATGTGGAAATCAGATATTGAAATCGTTGCCCTCACCATCCTCCCCCTTCTTCCCCTGCTTCTCCCAAAAGCCCCAACCTCGCTCACCCCCCCTTTCCCCCTGTACTGCAGCTCTCTTTAAGTTTAATAGTGCACAGGGAGACAGTGTGATAGATAGACTGAGAGAAACTGGGGAGATTTGGTTCAAACTTTTTTTTTTTTTTTTTCGCAGTCCACATTTTGTGTCAAATCATTTTTTTTGCTCGTTTTTTTTTTTTTTTTTTTACTGTGCCCTGGGCTTTGCAATTGATAGCCTCCTCAAAACTAAACCACCTCCCCTCCTCTTCTTCTTCTTCTTCTTCTTCTTCTTCCCTCCACACCTTCCCACCCCACTGAACCCTGGCCAGCCACAGCTGCCTGACCAGATGTGAAAGAGAAAAAAAAAAAAAAAGGGAGGAGAAGGAGAGATGGAGGACAGGGAGAGGCCACCTCCTGCGGGGAAAGAGGATTGAAGCGGAGAGAGAGAGAGAGTGGAGAATGGAGGGATAGAGAGGGGAAGTTTCAGAGCGAGGAGAAGAGCTACAGATAACGAGAAAAGACCGTAGCTGGTAATTAAATGAACAAAACGAATAAATAACTTCTCTCTGGACAGTTGCTGGCCTTCAGGTCATTTGAGACCACCTACCCGGTCCGCGTCAGGCTTCAATGTGGTCACAGCTGTCACCAAATATGGAGAAAAGCCTCTTAGTGCACAGCGACTTCACATTTTCAATCGGTGCTCGAGAGCTAAACGAGAGCTAAAGTGACCAAAACTGCAGCCTGCAACATTTTGCAGCTCCGTAGGCAGGTTAGTGTGTGCACGTATCCGGGCGTCCTCCATGGGCAGCGCTGATTTATGTAGCAGCTCAGCGCTCTAAGCCCCGAGACCACGCTCACACCGTACTCCTGGGGGCTGTCTGATTAGAGATGGGGGAGAGAAACCATGCGCTCACACACCCCGCCATTTGGTTCTCATTACACACATGTAAATGCACACCCTGATACACACACACACACAAACACACCCTCTCACACATGCACGTATGAGCACACACACACACACACACACACACACACACAGAAAGATGCAGGCTTGAGCAATCTTGGACTTGTGGTGTGATTCCTAATTTACCTGTGTGTTGTGAAACTGGGCACGGCTGCAGCAATGTGGATAAAAGGTTCACTATGAGCAAATATATGGAAGTGAAAAAAAGTGAGGAAACGAGCAATTTTATTAAGAATGCATGAAATCTCCCCGAACAATATTTATGACGCATATTTGACTAGATTCTACTCAACCTCGTCGGTCTTGATTTTTCTTGGTTCTGTGTGTGTTCTGCTCCCTCCTCGCTCTTTACAGTTCTGTTTAACCCAATAAAAACAATAAAGCACTATGCAATGACCTCTCTCCTCTTTTCTTTTCTACCACGTCCCCCCTTAGATGCACTGGTGTTTTTTTGTCTTTTTTTTAGTTTGGAAGGTACAAGCTGGTGATATCAACCTCGAAACCTGTATTTAAAAAAAAAAAAAAAAAAAAAAAAAAAAAAAAACCTGATTCAGGATGGTACCCCATGCTGTTTAACACAAGTGTTAATATGAGAGGACTGTAAACACTCGGCTGTAATCACAGGCTGCAGCATGTGGTCGCTTTGACCGCAACGAGATGAGGGGATGCATGTGTTAGAGGTAGAGAAGAAAGAGCCTGAGGGGCGCGAGGCTAATTTATAAGGCAGAATGTTGACTTTAACTATGACAATGCAAGCAGGGCGTGTGTGCATGGCCTCAAAGGCTGGATCATTAGCCTTTTGCAGAGTGTTATTAGAAGCTTGTTAAAAATCTGCCCTAGCCATATATATATATATATATATATGTATATATATATATATATATATACATATGTATATACGTATATGGAGAGCTTGTGGGTACACTCAGTTCAGACTCAGGTTGTACGGCTCTCCCCTCGCTGCCAGCATCTCAGACAGTCCCCCCCCACCCCCTCCCACCCCACCAGACTCTTCCGGTCTTCGCGCCGTGACCCCGCGACCCCGACACCTCCACCCGGGTGACATCAGACCCCAGCAATGGCCGGAAACACGTTACACACGTAGCTTCGGCGAAGCGGTGCCCTCCGCCAGGTCAGGGACAAGTCGCGGCAGCTCTGATGGGTAAACCAGATGCACACACAGACAAACACGCATCAGGCACATACCTACGCACTTAAGAAAATCCATCACAGCGACAGCCCTGCTGAACCTGGAGAAAGGAGGATAAAAATGCACTGAATGAAGCAAACAAAGGAGCACTTGCCTCCATTTAACATAATAATCACATGATAACATTGACTTAAATGTAATATGTGTAATAATGTCACTTTTTGATAAATACCCTAGGCAGTATTTGGATACATCATGCTTAGTAGCATTAAGGAAGGTCTATGTGCAATATAAATATTCAATCCACACACATGCACAAAGGCTGTATTTTGAATCCAATAAGCAACTGTCAGGGCACCTGTGAAGTTGTGAAGTCACAGCTACATATTCACAACCTATTCACAGTCATTTAAATTATCCGGGCCGAGGAGAAGCGATAGAGACACAGACACAAAACAACTTGCGGTTTCTACAAAACTCCAGCAGTTATTAAGTTATTAATATTATTATTATTGAGATAATTTTTGGTCCTTGAAAACACACATATATCTTGGAAGGGATATCACAACTTCAAATAAAACCCAGGTAAAGTGAACAATATGGGAGCTTTAAGCTGCAGTATTTTTCTAAGATTATTATATTAGATACAATTTCATACTTGTCGTAAAAGTACATATAGTCAATTTAAAGGTATCTCTCGTCATTGGTCATTTCAGCAACTCTTTTGATTTAATCTATGTACTCGTATTACCATAATTGAATATTATTAATATGATTTGAGGGTGGTCAGAGGGGGTTTGGGAAGGAGTAGATGTTAAGCTGGGAGGGCCATAATGGATGAGAGGAACCGTCAAAAGACTTTCAAAGACAACGGTTACAAGATTTTCAGATTTGTTTTATTGTCGGTGCTGACGTTTGCGTCAATAATTGCTGGAGTGCAAGGACAAATGTTCCGTTGCGGGTGCGTGGTAAAGAATGTGCGTCTTCGGCGTCACAAAGCACCTGCCGCCCCACCCCTCTCTGTCGCGAGCGTGTCCGAGTGTGAAAAGAACAATGAGGTGGCCTGACGTGGTCAGAGGAGAGGATTCTGCAGGGGACACGGTGGAGACAGATCACGCTCGGCCTCCAAGGGGGTGTCGCTTTCTGACAGGAAGTGTAGGTCAGCGTTCGACGTGTGCGCGTTTGTGTGTGTGTGTGTGTCTGTCTGTGTGTGGCCAGGTCCGCACCAGCAGGTCAGGGCTGCTCGGCCAGCAGGAAATGATCCAAAACATGCACATGAAGAGTTAACCCTGTGTGTGCCTTTGTCTGAGGCCTCTATGGGACAATGGCCATCATCATGTTCATTGCCAGCAGAGGTTTAAATTTAGAAGTAACCGATTTAGTAGTTTGTATGTGTGCAATTAAAAAAAAATTCAATAATTTGTCGAGAGTGAATTATTCAAATTAGTAAAATCTGGCTGCATGGAGGCTTACGTAATTCCTGGAAATGGATGAAGTAACAAACTGTATACGTGAGCGCCCAAATACACGTAAGAATATTTGGAATACTTGAGCGGAGGTGGTCTAAAATTAGCTTCCCCTTGACTTTCCCTCGCCCCCTCCCAACACTTCTGCCTTCCAGCCCGAAACAATGGACCCCCTACGTCCCTCCCCATCCTCCCCTCCACCCAACATACACACACACTCCCTGTGCCATTATTGGATGTTCTGCCTCTCCCTGTTAAGGTGTTTTGTGTGTGTGTGCGTGTGTGCGTGTGCGCTGTTCGTGCATGTGCGTTTGGAGTCCATCTGGCCTCTGGAGTCCCATAAGGAAGAGCAGAATGTTTCGCGGCTCCTGTGCTCACTTTGCAGTGTTGTTTCTGTGGCGATGGGGACACTCTGCCTCCGTGGACAGGAAGTCACTCTCGGGGGGGGTGAAAGGAATTCTCAGACGGCGAGTCCTGACTGACGTTAAAAAATGTGCCAATAGGAGTGAGCGTAAGACACTTGGACAGGATACCCGCCGCCTGTCAGCAGACACGTTTACATGAGTCTTGTCCAACTCCGACTGACCTATTAACTCATCGGGTTATGTAAGCAGCGCTCTGAATATCCGAGCGGCACCGTGCGTCAGCTGTGTGCGCCTGTCCGCGCGTCTCCAGCCCGCTGCCATCTGCGCGGGCCGCGGCCTATAGACGCACGCAAACGGGAGTCGGCGGGGTGAGCCGAGGTTCATCCTGTTTTGGTATTCGGACGCAACCTTGAAACATGTCATTTTCCTGGAGTGTCTTGGTGAAAACAGACGGTTGTTATCATCGGGGTTTGTGAGGAAGCTTCGCTGGCAGCTCATTAGTTCATCTCCTCTCTATCCCTCCTTTTTCCTCTCCTCTCCTCCAGGCCCATATTGTAAACTGTCGGGATCCATTAATTTTTCCCCTTCGTGTCGCCTAAAATTTGCCTAGCTTGGTAAGAAGACCAGAAAACAGGTGGAGACGGCTCGCCCCCGGTTCTGTCCAAATGTTAGAAACTATGCCTACCAGAACATCTGAAGCTCGGTAATTCACTCTTTAGTCAGTACGGAACAACGAGAGTTCAAAAACAACTCTTAGTGAAAAAGCAAGGAAGCAAGTTTCCCAAAATGTCAAACTTTAAGTAGCATTACCGTTGTTCACATTATCTCAGTGCAGCATAAATATTAACTTGTTCCCACTCTTTGCTGAAACTACATGATGTCACTCTTGGGGGAAATAATCAAACCCCCGTCAGACAACATATCCCCCAACATTAAGCTCTCCATATTTGATATCTTTGGCAAGTTTAGGGTCTCGCTATAATTGAAAATAAAGTTCTGCGCCCACGTTATTCGGGCCAGAAGGATGCCGCTCGCCACGTTTCCCAGCGTTAGCGCTCTCCTTCCCTCTCGTCTTATACTCTCCAGTCGTTTCCTCTTCTTTCTCCTTGCTCTGCACACGCTGTACAAATCAGTGCATGTGTGTGTGTCTAAAGCATGTCAGTGTCCATCTCTCCGTGGCAGCATTCCAGTAAAACCGAGCCAGTGAGGGGTCTCTGTCTCACATCCCTCTTCAATCAAACACAAACACACACGTCCGGCCAGCCTGGCCCACGCTATCTTTCCCTGCCTCCTAGTGCCAGATGCACACACCCTGTGCTCTCCCTCTTTTGCTCTTTCCAACATTCCTCCTCTGCCTCCTCTCTCTCCTCTGCTTGCTTTCCCTCCTCCCTCCTCCCTCCTCCTCCAGTCCTCCCCCTCCGGTTCAGCACCCCTGTGCATCACATTGTCTCCCAGCTCTTCATCTTTCTCCACTTCCTGTGTCCTGCTCCTTGTGCCCCCTACACCCCCTCCTCCTTCCTACCCCGCTTCTCCGCGTTTCTCTCTCTCTCCTCGCGACGTGACTTTTAGCACAAACAGTGGGGCCGCTGCCAGTAAACTGGGGCAGAGCTGGCTGAAGATGTTCCCTCGCTCGCCGCGGTGTCCGTGCGCGGGTCGGGCCGTGACACACACACACATGCACACACGCACGCACGCAGACAGAGACGCGGTTCACGGCGGTTCTGATCGGCAGCCCTGGGCCTTTGCCAGCCCATGTACGGACGAGTGAAAATAGTAAAGGAATAGTTTGACATTTTGGGGAATTAACTTAACTTTCTGGCCAAGAGGATTAGATAAAAAAGACGGATACGGCTCCCGGGTCTGTCCGTCCAGTGCGAAACTATTGCCTTCTGTAGGCAGACAACAAGCCTAAAGCTGGACAGGAGTTTTTAAAATCCTTCAGCTATTGTGAAATTGGGTTGCATCACACACACACACATAAGGAGAATCTTCACAGATGTTCTGCTCTCTGAGCTCAAAGATGCAGACACTACAAGATTTGAAAATGAACACACTTCTCACACTGTAGAATATTATTAAGAGTCCATCTGATCTCATGCAGGAGACTCACACAGTGCAAAGACCTGCTTTAGTAATGCTTTACAATGAAATAAATACTATATGAATTTGTGAAAAGTTTTTTTTTGTTTTGTTTTTTAACCAGAGCTGGGTTGTTTGACATGTAGAGGACAAGATGTTACAAGATGAAAAAGACCTGAATGAGTGGAGAAACGTCACAAATATAGATGCTCTCTGGGATCACTGTGAGGTTAGATGGAAATGAAGTCAATCATAACTTTACGGTCAACACATCTCAACCCAACTGAGCACCTGGTGAGAGCTCTTGGCGGGAAGCGTTCGGCCGTGCTGTCCAACGCCGTCAACTAAACACTGAGGGAAGGGGGGGGGGGGGTTCAGACATCACTTGGAGAATCCATGCCCAGCAGAATTGAAGCTTTTCTAGCAGACCGTAGTCCAATTGAATGTAATTTTTCCATTGAGGTGTGATGCTTTATTGATATTCACTCATATTTAAGGCCCTCATCGTCATTTCCTAACATGCATGCACACTTTACTTACTCTTAAATCCTTTATTTTTCATTGTGTCCACTTAATACCACTAACAATATTTATAGCTGATAGGGGCAATGAGCTCATGACTCAGCTGAGAAACACTTTAAAAAAGAAAAAAAAAAGAAAAAACAAAATCGTGGGAATGAATGAAGGACCCGTTTGCCAGCAATAAAGAGAAAGCAGCAGGAGGAGGGGAGATGAGCTGCAGCTGGTACAGGAAGCAGCCACCATGCCAGCGAAGGGCATGAGAGCAATCAGCCCGGCCTGCACACACACACACACACACACACACACACACACACACAAAGCATAGTGAAGGCTGGTTTGTGCAGATGTGTTGTTGCGCGTCTGTGTGTGTGTATGTGTGTGTTTTTGCAAGCGTTATCAAGGCGGTTGAGGTTGGAGACAGAAGACGTCAGAGCGTCCCTCTCTGCGTGTTTACACTCAGTCTAAACAGCGAACCAGCCACTGAGGCTAATGGGCTTCTAATCTACAGCTGGATGACACACATGTCTTCTTCCCAAACAGACGAGTAACCTTTCAGTGCCATGTGCGTTTGGTATATAGTCAGGCTCTTCCACAAATGTGTATGAATACACTGTATGTAATGCTGGTGACGTGTGTGGAAATTGCATTTTTTTGCTTTGGTGTTTATATATATATTAATATGGCAGGGAAAGAGTTGGACACATGTTGAGGGGAAGATAGATTGTTATCCCTATCCCACCGATCAGTGGACATCCCACCCTAACACTGGCAGCCTCTTATTCTAAGTATTTTTAAGTGCAACAAATGGGACATTTCACAGATTTGATGTCCCCCCCTCCGCCTGCCAGAACTCGCTTCTTATCCCTTCAGTTGGATGTTTGAGCTTCACTGTGCAGAACTGATCCATGTACCAAAATCTGGAGTAAAGGGACAGACATACATTACACGCTACAGTGATGAGTGACATTACAGCAAGGAGACAATCCTGATCAATAGGAGTTTTGAACAAGCATGATGTAAAAACATGAAGCCCCACATACAATGCAAATACGCTTTAATGTGGAGACATGCTGCATCCAACTTTTAAACTTCTGCAAACAAATGTATTTGTATAATAAATCTACATCTGTTTTCAATGAGGTAGGAGTGAATGCCATTTTAAGATATTTATCAATGGAATAGAACACTTTGAATTTTTATTCAAATAGCCATATTTTTGTATGACTTAAATGTGTCTAGAGGAAGTTTTTACAATATATAGTTTGTCTGTTGGTAAGGTGTTATTTCAGTATTCATATCTACAAAGTGACACCACTTACAAACTATAATAATCTGGTAAAGAATAAAAGGCAACAACAGAACAGTAAGAGAGAAAGTGGGGAATCTAAAGTTATATCAAAACAACATCTTTGGTTTTTTCTCACCTTCAGAGTATCTACTACACATATTCACTGTGTCCAAAGACACACACACACACACACACTCATACACACACACACAAAGTAAAAGTGATGGAGCTTTTGGTAATGTATTACCCTTGTCAAACTGAACAGAATACTAATGGACTGCTTTTAAATGTGTAACTCCACACTGAGAAAGTAATGGACACCCTGTACTTAACAGACCAGTGGCTTTCTCTTTTTGTGTGATACAAGGAAACAGGCACACACACATTCGTGCTTTAGAGAAAGTCACCTAACACAATAGCGTAAAAGTTCCAGTAACAGATCTGGCAGTCCCACCTTCACACGTTGTGTTAGACATGCACAAATGACGGTGCCAATGCTTTCCCATGAACTCCCGCTTGTTAAAGAAAAGGTCACACACACAACCTATAGATGTAACATACATGTCTCTCACTGAACATACACACGCACACATACTTTTGGTGGATCACCTTTTGAACTTCAATTGTTTGCCAGCTCATTACTTTGTCAAACTTTCCCCTCCAGGCCAGCAGGAGAAAGGCCTTCTTTACCTTTCCCCCAATAGATAGAGATCTCCCCATTACATCTAATGTTTGCTGCCTGTATTATTTATGTGTACGTGTGTGTGTGTGTGTGTGTGTGTGTGTCACCCTGCCAGGCTGGCCGTCAGCCCCTCTCCCCCAAGGCCCGACAGCTTTGTCCAGGCTTGTCTGGCCGCTGCACCGCTCCGTGCTGGATGTACAAAATTTATGATGTAAAGTCCCTGTGTGCTCCTCCGTGTTGCTTCCAGCATGAGTAATTCATGAACTTCTCTTACCACTTTCTATTATCACCATATGGGCCGGTTTGAAACGTCGCATATCTGGAAAGTTCAGCTCATACTCGAGGTCAGCGCACATAGGGTGTTTTGCGCTTCTTGGTGCACAAAAGCACGCCCCGGGTGTTAAGCTTTTACAGTATGCAGCGTCATTCTGTTATTTACACGTTGCGTCGTCTGATACCAAAACGTGCACCGGCAGAGAGAGTGTATGCATTGTGCGAGCTGAGAGAAACAGGATGGGTGGATTTGTCAGGGCAGGTGCCCACGTGTTAGTCGATCTGCAGGCAGGAAATTGCACTGGCATAGACACGCAAGCACACACATTGCCCACAATATACACCCAGTTTGTCACCCAGGCCCCCTCTGCAGCTGAAGCAATACTTCCTCCTCGTACTTCTCCTGACCCTGCGCGCGCTTCTCACACTGTCTCCAGCTCTCTTGAAATTTGATTTCGTCGCTGTGAGACGGCCAAATCACTCCAGCACCATCCCAGTCGCCGTAATAACTCACAATAACACATTAAGTCACTGTAGCTGCAGAATGCTGTTTACTGCACTTTCACTATGCAGGCAAAATTTATCGAGCCAAATATTTGTGTGTTTCATGTATATATACTTCTGCCATTGATGGTAGACTGACATCTCCCCCAGTCCAAGCTGTGACTATTATTGCCATGTGACCATGATTCTTTTAATAGTCTTGATGAAGTTTAATCGTGTAATTTAACTTCACCTTAGTGACATTACTCTAACCTCTGAACAGCACCTACTGTGGCCACCAGTGGCATCACGAGGCGGTGACACATTGAAATTCCCCTCATTTCACAAGAGTCACTTCTGTCAGATGATTTAAACACATCGATGTTTGAGACAAAACAGTAACAGTTACAGTAATATAGTGGATAGGAGTAAGTTATAATTAGCAAACTGACTATTTGACTGTATGCAGTGCATATCTAATCTGAGTGAATGGTCCTGTATCATAGAAAGTAAGAGATGGTTGTTACTTACCAGTAAATATCAATGTCAGAATTTAGACAAAATACTTTTCCATGAAATGCATGGATATACAGATGAAGTAAACAGTTTTTGGCTGGAAATCAGACTCAATGAAGATTTAAGACAATTTAAGTTGTCATTTCTGTAATTCAACGTGCAATGGCCTGTACATCTGTGCTCTTATCCAGGCATGTTACTATTGTCCTGGCAACCTTTCTATCATCCTTTTTTCTGTGTTGAATTTTAGTTACGATCTATGTCGTACTCCCCTGTATCTGTTCAGTGGTTTGATCAGTCAGTATATGTTTCCCTCAGGTCTCCTTCTGCTGGGTCTGCTGGTTCAGTTAACATCTTGTTTTCTTAGCCTTATCTTTCTGTAGACTTTTGTTTTGTTGCCCTTTATGGACCCGAGAACTCTGTTACTTAAGTTATTTCCAGTTATTTATTTACTCAATCTTTTTGTAAGGAAAATAAACCCTTTATTTATTTATTTTTTACATTACATTTATGCACCTTCTGCCTTGGATGTTTGGTCCAGAAGATCCATTTAAATCATAAAACTGAAGATGTGTGTAGGGATTCAGGAAGTATTGCATTTTACTGATTTAGTATTAGCATTAGAAGTATTACTTAAAAAAGAAAACCTTACTTTTAAAACTATTTTTCCAGAGCCAAATTAGTATTTTCTGTTCTACGTTTAGAGCAGAATCCTGCAGTATGCATCACACCCTAACATCCTCTATTGTTCAAAACTTTCACATAGCTCAAACAGTGAATTCTATGGTGCTCTTTCAATAGACCATATAATATCTTTCTTTCTGATGAAATCCAAGCATAGATTTTACGGGTGTTTTATCTTCACACGGGCCACTTGCCCTCATTAACCACAGCAGGTGAACTAGGTTGAGTATCAGTAATAGTAGTAAAAGTCTCACACACTGCTTAACTCCATGCATACTTGGCCGTACAGCTCAACTGCATTATATCTCACCAGTTTTCTATGTGTCAAAAGCAGAACCAGCCATAACACCAGAGTATCACCGGGGAGTAGGGTTGGGAAACGAATTCAGAGAAAAATAGGAGAGGGAGAGAGTACCATATGTGGGTGAGAAACATGTTCTCATGCAGGCTGTTTTTCTTTTGTTTCAGCTGCGCAGCCCCACCTTAAATGAGGACAGGGAGCAGGGGATTGCACTGGACAGAGGAGGAGGAGGAGAGGGGAGAGGTAGATGGGAATTCATTGAAGAATTGGGCATAATGTGCTCTGGGCAGTCCCTGACCCAGCTGTTTTCCATTCAGTGGGAGTCCAAGCAGTGAAATGTAGAAGGGGTGGGATAGACAGGCAGAGAGAGAGAAGTGGTGAGGAGGAGGAGGAGGAGGAGGAGGAGGAGGAGGAGGAGGAGGAGGGAGACACTGAAACATGGCGTGAGACACAACATGCAGAGGTCATGATAATGGAGGTTTAAGTGTTCTGCCGTCTCTGTATCATCGTCTCCATGTTATTATTTTCACCCTATCTTCTTTCCAAGCGTAATAATGAACTGTTTACTTGTATTTTTCACACAACATTGCACTCCTGATGAAGTAATACAGCTTCTATCAGATGTGTACCATCAGTTCTTTTTATGGGAATATGAAATATATATTTATATGAAAAAATATACAGTCTGTAGTCTTCTTTCAGTTTTTGGTTACTTCTGATCAATTGGCCTATGGCATCCTTGCATTCAAAAGAGTTCAAATTGTACAGAATAATCATTTAAAAAGAACATCTGAATATGTAGCTAACGATGGTGATGTATAGAGTGCAAAGATATAATGAATTTGTCTTGACACGAAAACTTGAATAATCCATTAACTACACTACTAAATGTAGTAATTCCTAAGAGGGAAATAAACCATATAATAATGTGTGTCTCTCTGTTCTGTCATATTGAGCAGATGCCTCTAGTTTTTGTTTGATTCCTAGAATGAGGTGTGACACAGGATCTGACCTCACCTAACAGCTATTGGTTTCAAGTTTTGCACGAAAAAGAGAAATAAAAAAAATAAGGCAGATTCTGTCTATTCTTGGTTGTAATGTTGTTGAGAGAGCACAAATGATATATAAGACTTACTCGGTTACAAGCGTGGAACACTTGAATTGTCCTTTATCGGCACATGTACTTTTTACTTCAGTCTGTTTCTCACACACAAACACACACGTGCACAGATATGAACACACGCTTCCTAATCCCTTCCTCTCAGCAGAGCACCAGCTGTGTGTAAGTGTGTGTTTAAGTGTGTGTGTGTGGACTTTAGAGTCCCACACAGTTTAAATGACTGCAGTCAGCACCTTTGCCCTTCGCACGTCCCATCTACTCCACATCTGAAGTGGCAGGTCACACAAACATCCAGTCCGCTGGAAACCCCGCTGATTATCCACCGCATCTATTCATGTTTTACCTAATATCTCGATGTACAAGGTCTGGAGTCTATCCCTGCTTACATTACTCACATCCTGAACATTTCTGAGCAGACACACTCAATCACCCTTTCAGTCAACCTGTGGGCATTCAACCCCTGTGAGAGGAAACCTACACAATCGCAGGGAGAACATGTGAAGTTCACACAGGAATCACTTCCAGCAGTGGGGATCTGCCCCCACCTTGACATTACCGTGCTGAACCAGGGCACCCGCTGCCCGACACAGGACACCTCAGACCTTTGCCATTTAATATGCGACGCCGGCCAAGTGGTAGAGAGGCAAGGGGGCAGGGCGGCGCTATGTGGGCCCGCTGCCAGGCGGTTTATGGTCTACCAGGCAGAGCGGTGGGCACTGGGCTCCCTGAAAACGGCCCCTCCATGATAGATTTTGTAAAAATTATTTATTTCCTATTCGGGCATCATTTCAGGAATGTGGACATATTGCAACAGCGAAGTCTGATAGGGAAAGTTAAAAAAAAAAGCAGATACAGGTCTCAGATAAACCTCTGGATTAGTTGAACTTAACCTGACCGTCGTGACCTTGATTACGAGGATGGCATCATGGACAGTCATAAATATGTAAATAGCGTCAATGATCCTTTCTTGGACTTGAAAAACGCGTCTCATGTTCTTCCCCTGTGATGCTGTTTTTTTTTTTCCTGTTGCCTTGGAGACGATCCATGATCCATGACATTCACTTGCGCAAAGTGGACCCTAATTTATTTTTTTTTCATAGCAATGGCGGCCAAATCAGTGAAAATAACACCCACGGCGCGGTAATGATGAAGTCGGCGTTCCCTTTAAGTTGGAGAAATATGTTCTGGCGCTTCAGGTTTAGAAACAGAAAGACGTGTGATGAATGTCAGGCCGTTCCCTTTTGTTTTCACCTACTGTTCTTACGGCGTAAAGCGGATGATGTCTTTCGTTACACCTGGTGCGTATGATCCCTCAGGAAGCCCCTTCCAGTTCATGAATGCTGATGATTTACAGCACCTGTGAGTGGAAATGCTAATTTGTTTAACGCCGAGACATAATTTGTGGCAAGTTGCTTGATTCATATTAAACATCTGGAAGGCACTATGATTTCTTATGTGCTGGTGGTGATAATAAGGTGATTTTCGCACAGTGGAAAAGGATGTGAGTGTGTGTGTGTGTGTGTGTGTGTGTGTGTGTGTGTGAGTGTGAGTGTGTGTGCCTGCCTGGCTGGTTTTACTCCTGCTGACAGAGTAATGGATCTGTTCATTGTTGCATGTGGACTGTGTGTGATGTATGAGATTCATTTGAAATTCTCTGTCTCAAATGAGGCACTCACATGTCTCCATGTGGAAGAATATGGACTTGAAGGGGAATGTATTATAGGAAAATGAACAGAAGTTGCCCCTTTTTTGTGGTCATCGTTGCTGTAAAATGGTCTTGATCTTTTCTCTCATATGTTTCTTTTTTAATGTAAAACCCATAATATTCACAATAAAGATCTTTGGTATGCACGATTTTTTATGATGGGGTAAATTTTGTAATATAATTAAATTCTGTGGTGTGATAAAGTTTCATGGATTGTGCGTAGCCAAGAAATATATATTTCTATATTATTATATGAAGTTATTTATTTTTAAGGATGTGCAAAAAAAAAAGCAGCTCAATTGATTTATAATCAATAAATTACACATTTGCCTCTAAATCCGTTATGCAATTCACTTTATTGCCAAGTTGATTTTGAGTATAGTAACAAACAAAAAAAACATGACATTTTTCACATTGGCTTTTAAAAAATAAAAGCCTTATCAACATGATTTTATCAAGACATTATAATTAAATGAAATTATAAAAAAAAAAGCACAATTGAAATTTACACAAAAAAAATAACTATAAAACATTTTGACATGCAATAAATACATTCATTTCACTAAAGCAAAGTAAGATCAATATTGACAATGAAATGCAGAAATTTAAAAAAAAATACTGTTTGGTTTAATGTATTGCTTCTGATGGTGTTTTTTCATGAGAGCCCTTGTAAAACCACGAAATGAAACACTGGATGTTATTGATGTTTCATGGACTGATACATGCTAAAAAAGAGATCCTGGTTTCCGCTGAAGAAAATAAAATCAAATTTCCATTGTAAATTGGTGATGTATGTATTCTGTCATGTGTTTTTTCTCCGTCTGTCCGCGGCTACTGCTGACCGCTCGGCAGTCTGCTGAACCTTCCTATCCCTCAACCACAACCAGTCGGGTACAACCACCTTAAAACATCACAGTAATATTCATTAGATCATAAACCATCATTTCTACACGTCACCTTTTCCCAAAACCAAAATAATCAATATGTGCGTGTGTGTGTATGTGTGTGTGTGTGTGTGTGTGTGTGTGTGTGTGATTGAGGACCCTGAGGCTCTGTAACATTTTGGCACAGGTTTAAATATGTGTTAGGTGGAAGCTGTCAGTAGGATCACTTCTCTTTTAATAATGGCTTTTTCAACAAGAAGCGACACTCCAAACAGAGCGGGGCAACATAATTAAATCTGACCTAATCTGGAGCGTGTGTGTGTGTGTGTGTGTGTGTGTGTGTGTGTGTGAGTGTTTCTGTGCATGTGTGTTTGTGTGTGTGTGGTATGAGATATACAATCAGATCTGCCGCTCTGTTTTTCTTTGTGTTTAAACTCCTGGAGCAGACGTTACACACTGTAAGTCCACACTTAGTCTTCGTCTCGCTTTTTAAGGTAGAGAAAGACACGACGCCCCCCGCTACACGGATGCAGGAGGACACGGGCAGCCCGAAATTACCTTTACCATTGGACTACAAGGATCCTACCGTGGGCCATAAACGTTTATGTCAGCTAGACGAACGACATCTCTAAGGGCACGCGACATGCACGTTAACACTAACACTGGCAACGACCTGCAGCAATCAACAGCCAGGAGGAAAAAACTTAATTTCCTCACCAGATGAATTCCTATAAGAGGGGAATGAAACAGAATAGGTTCACAGAACACAGCGGGAGGATAAAAAAAAAAAAATAAGGAGTAGAAACAAAGCAACCAGCTTTCCTTTGTTACTCTCTGAAGGTTATGACTGTCAAGCACAAACTATTTTTCTCTTCGTTTCTGGTTCTTTTCCTCTCGACGCTTCTCCCTTTACTTGTTCTCTCCATCTCAGCGCATGACTTGGCTGGTGGAGCTGAGGCCCCGGCTCAATTGTGCAATTTCATACATGTTTACTTTACTGGCATCTTTCTGAGCATATTTTCCCCTGAACATTTCCCCTCACATTATTCTGCATTTCCTCCACAGCGATATGCTGTCTTTAATCTCCCTTTGTAAGCTATTTCTTGGCGGGAGGATCAGAATACAATAACGATGTCAGACTTCTTTATTTGGCCCATCATCCGCTGTATTTTAACACATGCCACAAAGTTCATTTTGGAAATTGATCAGGGCTTAAAGAAAGAGAAAGTAGCTCTTCATGTAAACATTTAGACAACTGTCTTCTTCAGCATGAAAAACAGCTGGAAGTAAGTGGATGACGGGAGAGGAGGGGGGGGGGGGGGGCGCTGCGGGTCGGCGGTTTGTGCTGAGCGTAAGGGGAGAGAAAGGACAGCGAGAGGTGAGAATGGAAGCCGCGCTGCGAGGTAACGAGGGCGGCGAGCGAGCGTGGCCAAGCCCTGCACTGGAGGGAGGAAGAGGAGGAAGACAGAGGAAGCCGAGTGCCAGAGAGGAAAGGCAATTGTGGGACTTCTAGGGGATCGTAAGGGTAATAAAAAAATCACAATACAATGATTTTTCCAGAAAAGTGCAGTTCGAGGAAATAAATCTAAGGCAGCTGCTTGTAATAAAGACTCTTGAAAATGTCAAATCTCTCTCTTGTACTTCACCCCGCTACACTGTGGGAAAGGAGTTCACACATGTAGATAGACAGGTGCACTTAAACACACACACACACACACACACACACACACACATGCAGATTAATTTATTGCAGAATCGCTGAGGACGCTCGCTGCACTGCAGAAACAGTTTTTGGATGAACGGCGTGATTGTGTGTATTATTTGGCTCAAGCTTACGTTTAAACATGATACTTCATAAAAAATAAATATGGTTACTGGACAATAGTGACAGATTTCTCCACCGCGCTCTTACGATCAGCCACACGGAGGAATAACTCAGGCGGAGTCGCCAGAAGCCCAAACTTGACAACGTGACCCGTGGAAACTACAAAGATTGTTGCTGAGTTTTGTTTTGAGCATCTGCGATGTCTGCTAAGTGCTTCAGTCCTTTTTGGCACGCGTCGTGAAATACGATAAATTTCAAACAGCGGCATGATTGCAGATCAGGACTCCTCAGGAGCCTCGTAGGTGACCTCGGCCTGCTGCCGCTGGTAGAAAGCTTAAAGGCATGCTTTGCATTTTTCAACATTAAACCTAAACCCTTTTTTGGTCTACACGGGGCTGCTGGAACTCCTCCAGGCCTTTTTCTACTTCTATATTGTTAGTGTTATAAAAGTTACAGGTCTGGGATGGTTGCCATGACAACATTTAGAGAGGAATGAAATGGCCTGAAAAAGTAAATCTGGATAAAAAAGGTAAACCCACAATTTATGGTTGGTGCTTTTATTTTATTTTTTTTTCAAAGTCATTTATGTATCGCGGATCCATTTGTTTTCATGATGTTAATTAATGTAACCAATAAATTGTTGTAATTGCCTAAATTTATTACTTTAAAAACATCTTCATCTAAACCACTTCAGTGGCCAAAAGAGGTCTGGGTTGGGGTGTCAAATAAATAACATTAACAGCAGCATATGGTGCAAAGCCCCAAGGGGCGAGTGGCTGCATCACTAAATTGAAACAAGATTTTTCTAATTTTACGAGGCAACCACTGCGCAATAGACACACTGCCAGCTTTTTGTTTTTTGTTTTTTTTAATTTGCATTTCACTTTCTGGGCCCTTCATATCTCGGTGCGGTAATCAACCCTGCCCCGATTTTCGCAAAAATGTTCAAAATAAGGACATATTATGGAGAAAATAGCATAATGAATTCCTGCGACAAAAAGGATGCCAAAAGCCGTAATACAAAACATCCTCGCCATGTAACAAAATGTCTGAATGGCTTCCTCACCGTGCAGCCCTTGAAAGCCCACAATGCCGTATCACTGTGATACTGAGCAGAGGTTTATTCCCAAAGAGCATAAAAGGGGAAGGAAAAGAGAAGATACAGTCTACATGTTTTCTGAATGGAGGGTTTTAGAAGTACGAAACAGGCTTTCATACTGAGACAATGGCTCGCGTCCACCCCGCTGCGCTCTCCCTGCTCCTCTCCCTCCCCATTCTCCGTCTCTCTATCTGCCTGTGAGCAGAAACACACGGCACATCCTGCCGAACACAACACGCCAGCCAAAAGTTCACTTCCTGCTCCTCGGCTCTTCTCCTTCACACCAGCCCTATTCCCATGACATGAATTAGCAGCCGTTCATACGCGGCAGCACAGGGACGCACAAACAGACAAGCAAACACTTCCCCTCGTATAGATACCCCCCCCCTCCGCCCCTGTCATACACATTAATGCAATTAAGCACATTTCAAACAAGCACACATCCTACAGAAACATTATCTTTGCTCTTCCCTCCTGCACAGATTTGTGTGAGTGACAGTGGAAACACTTTGTGTTGTTTCAGTGGTGTAAGTCAGGGAATAGGAGGAGACAGGTTTTCATTAAAACTGGTGAGCGAGTGTGACTGAAATTCCCACGATTGACATCCGCTCGTTACTACATCTTTACCACAAATTAACACACTAAGTTCTTACTGCTCATGTTCCATTTCAGTTTTTTTGTTCCCCCCCCCCGCACAAGCTGGCTTCCTGTGTGTTTGTGTGCATGTGCGGCCTCAGCCTGACTCGTGTTCAAAAGTTCAGTAACCTCTGGAGAAAAGGGATCAAACGATATGAGGCGAGATTTCATACCCGCCCCGGCGGAGCAACCGCTCCTCTGTTTAGGGAAGTGCTGATAATACATCGTGAATCGTGGACAAACAGGCATTTCAAAATTTCACCACACTTTTGTCACCCCAGACTTTGTGTGTGAATAGGTAAAAAAAAAAAAAGAGCGGCGCGTCAATGTTCGCCGACAGCCGGTTAAGATGCTATCAAAATGACTTTGCCTTATGTTATAACAATGGAATTGGTCAGACCGACACAAGCCTCTTTGAGGACAACACAATAGAAAAATGTATACCGCATAGTAAAAATAAAAACAACAGAAAAAATGTTTATATCACATGTTATCTCTCCAACGAAAAAAAAAAAAAATGTAACAAGAAATGTATAAACACAGAAATAACCACAGGTTTAACACAGGACATCCACCCTGTTTACAAGAAAATTTTAAAAAAGTGTATGTGTGTGTGTATTTGTGTATGTATCCGTGTGTGTATGCGTGTGTGTGTATGTGTATGTGTGTGCATGCATGCGTTTTGTATGTGCATGTGTGTTTACATTGTTATTCGAAGGTTTAAAGCTTAGCGTCCCCATGCTGGGTTCAGTCCTGAGGTAAGCACCAGTTTCACGTGCACTGCTTTCAGTTAAAATCAAAATGAAGTAAAGAAAAGTAAGTGACAGAAAACAACATTGTTTGATATGATCATATGCTACAGGAATTAAGCCCTTAAATTATTGTTACATAAAAAAAAAATATCCCAAAAGTCAGGCACATCGTCTGTTTTTTTTTTTTTTCTTGTTTTTTTTCATTTTTTTAAAGCCTTTAAGATTCACTACGACTATCACAGTGTATTTATGGCTTTAGTCTTCACATTCACCCACTGAGGTTGGCATTGGCACTATAGTGGTCAGATGTTTTCTAATCTGAATTGAGGAATAGTGGAAAAAGAAAAAAGGAAAAGCCCAGCATCTTCTTTGGAATAAACATTTCAAGACAAGAATGTGCCTTCAACCCACAACCTTTAAGTGATCTTTTGTTTGTCAAGCCGGAGAAACATGCTGGTCGGCCGACACAGAAATATGGCATTCTCTGTTTCCGAGTTTGATACGGACGGGGACGGGTTACTGGGCCCCGACGTGATGCTAATAAGTGGATCAGAGGGGTAAGATGGCAGGCATGAAATGGGACATCACGCTGGCGAGCAGTGCAAATTGTCCAGGAGAAAGTGAGATTTCACAGGGATTACTGGAGCACAGCAGCTGGAGCGCGCTGTTCACCCGCTGGCTTCCAGGGATGACCCGCAAAACCCTTCTTATGTTCATATCGCTGACAGATTAGCAGCTCGCTGTGTGTGTGTGTGTGTGTGTGTGTGTGTGTGTGTGGAGGGAAGGGGGGGGGTGCTTATATATGTGTGTGTGTGCAGTGCAGCGAGCGCTTTTAAGGCAAAGAGCTGAGTGCAGCCCTTATTTCGGCCTGTGAACAGTAGCAGGGCTCCCAGACATGACACTACAGGGGAGGGAGGTCAAACAAGAGGTCGGACGGTCAGAGCAGAGCAGCGTCCAGCACAATATCTGACTACCGCTGCTCTATGATTGTCATCGTAAATGGAGTAATCGCTCAGGAGGGTAAATTTTCTGTGTCATTAATTCTGACCTGGTCCCTGCTTCTCCGCTCGCTTGCATCCATGATTGTAAATAATACTCAATGTCAGGGGCGACACCCATGCTTCGTCTACAGCATGAAGCTGCACGCATCATGAACAGGGATTAGTGTGTCATCGGACGGGTATGCGCAATCATGTCCCAGTTATGAGATCACAGGGCCGTGCTTCGCTGTTCCTCAATAACAACTGAAAGTTAAAGGGTGTTAGTCAAAATGCAAAGGAAGTTTTAGCTCAAGAAGGGTTACACACGAAGCTGATTAGGCTACCATTACTGTCACATAGTATGAGTCTCTAGCCGCACAAATATGCAGGGGAGTGGATTACTTAAAATAATGTGAGGAAAAATAAAAGCAGAGAAGACTTTACCGAAACGCTGAGGCAATTGTTCTTATCGTTCAGTCATTTCCTTGTGAAGCAGGAACACAATGGGGGAGAAACTGGAGAGTGAGATACATAAATTGTCCAGTACCCCAAAAACAGAAAATAAAAAAAAAATAGAAAAAAAAATAGAAAAAAAAAGAAAAATAATCCTCCCATTACTTTAAAGTCCAGAAGAGTTGGTTTATTCATTTGGTAAAAGTTCCGCTCAGGTCTGGACACAAACCCTGAATCTTGTCCTTATGTGCTTTTTTTCTTTTCTTTTTTATACACAGATGATACTTTATAGTACACAGGTTTAGGGTCTGATTGCAACGCTTCCTCGCAACAATCTCTTTGGATTTCATCATAATACAAAAATAAATAAAACAATTTCATTTTGGTTTTCAATTTTTTTTTTGCTTTGGCTCAATGGCTGGAATTAAAAAAAAAAATGTTTGTTTGCATACACTGTACATAAATACTGTACTTCTTTGAGTGAGTGTCCCTCGATCACGGAATAGCACAGTGCTCCTTTATGAAGGAGGGTTTTTAAGATACATTAGATGCATAGAAAGGCACTTAGAGTCTACACATTTGCAGACCAAATCCTTTTCTGGCCTGAGTCTGAGGTGCAGAGGAGATAGTGAGTTGAGGTGAATGGCTTCAGAATACTGCAAGTTGTGTGTGCGCACAGACCTACTGGTGGTCGCCATGGACACAGGTCGTGTGGTCTTAGCTGGGTGAGTAGCGGTCGATAGTGCGGCCCTCGGACAGGGCCTGTGGAGGGAGGGGCAGGGGTTGGCCCAGGACATCCATCTTGTCGTGGGTGAGGCCCAGGTGCTCCGAGGCCAGCTTGGACAGCGGGTAGAGGCTCTCCATGGCCTTGGCGTCCGCTACCAGCTGCTGCTGGGCCTGGATCAGGAGCTCGTTGGCCTTCTCTTGCTTCAGCCCCAGATGCTCCGCTGTGTATTTACTCAGGGGATAGATGCCCTCCGCAAAGTCCAGCTTCAGCTTCCCATCCGAGGTCAGGCCCCCCGCGGCCCCCCCGCTGCTGTGCATCTTCATGTGGCTGATGAGGTTGCGCTGCTGGGCGAACTTCCCCCCGCACACCTGACATTCGTAGGGCTTCTCCCCGGAGTGGATGCGCATGTGCTCGGTGAGGCGGTACTGGCGGGTGAAGCGCATGCCGCAGGAGTCGCAGGCGAACGGCTTGAGGCCCAGGTGGCTCCGCATGTGGCGCGTCATGGTGCCGCGCTGCGTGAACTTCTTGCCGCAGATGCTGCAGGGGTAGGGCCTCGTCAGCCAGTGGGTTTTCTCGTGCTGGCGCAGCGTGGCCGGATCTTTGTAGGACTTCTCGCAGCTGGAGCAGCGGTAGGGCCGGATCATCTCGCTGATGCCGCCGGCACCCAGGCTCTGGCTGGACTTTGTCTCCAGGTGGGACAGACTGTTCAAACTATTGCTGTTCATGCTCCCATAGCCGTTTGTATTGCTGCTGATGTTCTTGTTGGTGCCGTTATTGCCGTTTCCCATCTCACCGCCGGAGTTTCCATACAGCTCTTCTTCCGTGTGCGTCTCCACGTGCGCGTTGAGCTGCTCGGAGCTTGGGAAGCCTTTGTCACAGGGAATGCAGACGTACAGGTTGTCGCCGAAGCTCTCCGGCTCGTACGGCATGTGGAACCTCCCCACGGGTCCGGTGGGGGACGGGCGGCCCTCGCTGCTGCCCGTCTCCTCGGTGCCCGAGCCGCTCTTGTCGTCGGCCCCCTCGCTCTCCTCCCCGGCCTTGTGGTGGTTGTGGTGCTGCTCTCCGTTCTCGCCCCCTTCCTCCTCGTCCTCATCCTCGTCTTCGTCCTCGGCCGTGTACGACAGTGGCTCGTGCTTCACCCAGCGGTAGATGTTGCTCATATCCCTACTGCCTTCTGTGGGGGTGTCGGGGCTGGGGGGGCACGGGTAGCGGTCCGCGCCCTGGGCACCCGAGCGGTGTAGGTGTGGGAGGTGAGGGCCGAGCGGCTGGTTGAGATGGGGGAAGGGCGGCGGGGTGAGAGCCCCCCCCTGTTCCGCGGACTCCATTTTCTCCGAGGGGAAGGCCCTGCCATTGGTCCCCTGCAGGGGGCTGGTGCGGCCGCTCAGCGTCCCGTCACGCTCCTCGTCGTTGTGAGCGTTTGCCAGGTGGGACTGGGAGGGAGTGTGCTGGGACTGGGAATTTGGGCTTTTCTTGGAGAGATCAAGGCCATAGTTGGGGGAGCAGTTCCTCTCGGGAAGAGCTGAGTGCAGGCCGAGCTGGGCAGGCAGAGCTGAGTGCAGGGACGGGAAGACCTGAGAGCCCTGGGTGGAGGTGGGAGCATACAGCTCCCCAGCATGGATGGCTAGTCGATGGGGGACGAGCTCCTCTAGTGGTGGCGCCCTGGGTGTATGGCTATTCATCATTCCTCCAGGAGGGCAGGACTGAATGACGGGAGTAGAAACTCTATACCTGCCGCCCATGTTATTGGGCCCCATCTTGGCATACGGCATAAACGCTGGACCTGGGCGGGGAGGATACTTGCCGCTCCTTTTCAGCTTCTTTTTGCACAAAGCCACCAAGTCAAGAAGCTGAAGGTAGCTGGCCGCTGCCAAGACAGCCCCGAGGTTGGGTTCATTGGGAGATGTGGGGTCTCCGTCACTAAGGCGGCCGGTGTAGATGTAGTCCAGGATGACCCTGAAGACCCCTGGACTCACCATCTCGTGGTCAAGGTTAATGAGATTGTCATGGACCACCAGTGACTTCAAGTAGAGGCTGCTGGCAGCCAGAATGTTCTTGTGGGCTCTGAAGAGGGCGTTCTGCACCACGATAATGACATCACAGAGGAAGCCCTTGGTGCGCTGGCTGTTGAGCTGCAGGAGGAGATCCCTAGCATGACTTGGAACTTCCATGGCATCCAGCATCGTCTTCAGTCTGCCACCTGCAACAACAGATATCTGTAAAATGTCATGCGGCAGTCAACATTTCATGACAAAAAAACACCATCAATGTGTAATGTAATGTGTCTGAAACACAGGAATTGTCATCAGTGCATTTGGGTAAACCAATCAATCAGGAGCTGTGGTAGATTATATTAGATTATATAGGTCTCAATTATATAATTATAGTTATAATTGACAATTTACCAGAAAAAAAGTAACATGGAAATTAAAATATCTGATATAAGCATTACCACAATTTAAAAATCATTTGCTGAAAAAAAATATTTGGGAAGAAAACACATATTAGTATAATTATTATATTTTTTTGAGTTTGAATTTTTAGTTATTAGATTTTTTCGTCCTGATTTCTAATTCATTTGTAATTAAAGCTTTAAATATTTAAATTGTCATGTTTAAATGATAGATTTCACTCGTTGTAACAAGCACAAAGCAGAACCTATGTGTGGGAAGTACACCCAGAGGCCACTCAGTGAGAGTGAACTTTATCTAAAGGTGAGATGTGCAATGGTTTTCTCATTATCAGATATTCAAGTCAACGCGTTCACTTCCTCTGCAGCAGAAAAAGTCGAGAGAAAGAACTAAATTCTGAGAAGCCACAGATATATATTTTGCAACTGCTGGCTTCCTGATGAAGTATTCCACAAGTGGTACGCAGAGTTTTAAACAAAGTACGGGATGAATGTTTCACGAGTGTGATGAACAGCAGGTATAAACCTGTGTGGAGAAAGGACACATCCAAAAAAAGATAGGTTTTTCGGGCTCCCATTTTGCCCAGTCACATAAAGGCAGGCAGGGAACGCACGGCATGTAAATCAACTGGAAATGGTTGAATACTTTATGTCAAGATAGCTCCGTGCACACACACACACACACACACACACACAGAAAGACACGTATATATAGACACACACATGCACACACTCAAATATCAACACTAATTGTTCCATCAAGTCTAAAATAAACTGTATCAGCTGCACACATGAAACACCATGTATTGTTCAATCAGTGGCATCTGATTAAACATCTCAAACTGTCCCCGAGAGCCAAAATCTCGCTGATGGGAAACAAGCAACTAAATAAATATCATGTCATCTGTCTGATCATGGTCTTCCTGACACCAGCTCATTCACTTCTTGTTTATTACACACAGTCTACGTGCTCAGCACAAGAACAGGAAAGTATGATTTTTTTTTTCTCTTTTTGCCCTGTATTGCTTAAACTCAAAAGCCATTCTGGAGAACAATTTTAACGGTGCGATTCTGACCATGCACACTCAGCATCGGGCACACAGAACATCAGAAGCTTGTCGTCGCTGCTGAAGTGGAAAATGAAGTCCGAATAAGTATAGGTGGTGGTGATCACATGGTGAAAGCTCGTCAATGTGAAAGAAACGTCTTTTTAATAAATGAGCTGACATGCAAGTATTTAAGATTCCAAGTCTTAAAGGTGCTATCCTCATATCACTCCCAAAGTATGACATTATGACTATTTATGACATATTACTTGGTCATAAATATATATTTTTTTTAAATGAGAGTAATGGACTATGAATAAAAATGTGGGTATGGCAGGTTTAGTTGGGTTTACGCTCCATCATGTCCCCAGTTGTCATCTAAAGTGTTTCCACTTCTGGTTTCTGTCTGGCTTTGGTTACTAAACGGTCATATTTTACTATAAATTTCAGCAGCGGGCCAGATCAAACATGTTGAGAAATGAGAGTGATACGAAGGAGAGGCCGAGCACTTTCCATAACGTACTGAACCTACGCAGAGACCCCGCTGCAATAAAGGGTGTTCATCTCGCTGCTGCTGGTTATTGTGCGCAGCGTGATGACACGTTGTGTTCTCATACGCACACACATACACACACACACACACACATATACACACAAGCTCCACAGCTCCATATATGATGACACAGCTCAGCTGTCTCCTAAGCATTACAGAAAACTAAACCCTGCACTTTATATACTAATTTATGACAGATTGATTTTAAATTGCAGAGGATACACCTCAGTTTGCACATTTTCTGAATGCTTTTGTGACATACGAGAACAAAAAAATATAAGTCGGGAAAGAAAGACTCATGCACCTGCAATGTCAACAACATTTATTATTTTTACCATCTTGCGGTAAGTCGTGGCTGCTTTGGGTTTCCCACCAAGACGATACGGCTCTGACGCCTCTCGCTATGATCAGAATGAGCCTTTTGAGAAGCTACTTGCCTTTTTTTTTTTTTTAAATATCCAAGCTCTCTGTTTGATTTAGCTTATACTGACAAAAGGTGAAAGCCCACGGTAAAACATGTTTCATAAAACTCTTGATCTAAAGGGCACATGCGTAAGCTCAGTGCATCCTGTTAAGGAGCCGTTTGTGTAATATTTAGTCAGAGAACACACCTTTAAAACACACTTCAAGCCTGCTGGTTTCTTATGTTAAATATGCAAAACGGAACCCGGTTCTCAGTAGTCCTGAGAGACGTTTGCTCGAGTCCCTGTGGGATGCATGGCTGATTTCATCTGATAACTTTAATGGCCTGTCAACATGCTTGAGAAACTCAGATGACGGTGATGTATTTTACGATGGGGTCATTAGATTCTTTGCATTAGATTAATATTCACCGTCCATCTGTTTTGTCTGTTTTGTCACTTTTGTGGTTTTGGGGTAAAGCAGGAGACTAAACTTCCTACCTCTACATCCAGCCTCAGTCACATAAACACTGCAAACATCTGCTTTAAACGTTGTGTTGACGCTTTATTTTCGTTCATTTCAATTTGCTGCCCAGGCTCATACCCGTGTTTATCTTAGAACCCATTTTACCATGATCATACAAAGGCCACTTCAATTTATGAGGCAACGCTGAGATACAACATGATTGTAAATTTGCACGAAGAAATGTTTCACTGCAAATTTCTTACACGACTTTATTCGGACTAATTCACTCTGTTATTTTTTTTTTCTGCAGCTCACCAGAGACAAATAGAGGCTGGAGAAGATTTACATGTATAAAAATATACATATATAGCGTGTGTGTTTTACTTTTTTTGAGTTGAGGGAAAAAAAAGGGCACCCTGAGGCTCAGATCAGCAGTTGCACTCACGAGAGGTTAATAAATTGAGTTTTAGTCAAGATCAGCAAATCAGTTTCCGGTTTTTTTATAATAAAAAAAACATCTTGTTATAAATAAAATACACAAGAGCAACACAACTTCTTAACATTGAGGTTACAAAAGATCACTGGCAGGCACAGCAGCATTAAAATTATCCCAGTAAATTTAAATATTTCAACGTTATGTTATTTTTTTCGATTACAATGAAGTAACTTCTTGCATTTTATAGCAGATTACTAATCATCCACCGTGGCATCTCCTTTCGAGTCTCATTTCCTATATGCAAATGCGTCTGGTTACGTTTTCATTAATTGACTCTATTATTAAGCTCACATTTTGTGCCGTTTCTGGCAACTTTAGGCCACTTTTTTGCCTGCAAAGAGAGAGGGAGAGAGGTCCTGTCCCCTCTGAAAGCAGCTTCCCTCCCGTATATCGCGCAGTAAAGCAAAATCACGAGTGAATCCACCTCTGAGCTGCAGCGCCTCATCCGTCCTTCCTCTCCTTATCTGCAGCCAAAGAGCCCCAAATCACCTCCAGAAACGCACCGTTTTCAGCTCAACAAAAAAAAAAACAGCTGTTTTTTATCCCATAGACCTGTCAGCAGAAAGCATCTCTTTTCGTGCAGCAACAGACAGGAACTCGGCTGTCAAAGAAGAAGCCAGAGTTTTTTCAAACTAAAAGAAATCCAGCAAAAGTGCGCATATAATCTAGTGCGGCCGCGTGCGTTTTGCGGCATTGTCGCACAGTGCGTCCAGGCCTTTTTCATTAAGCCCAAACGCGACGGGGAGTTCATGATTTTTGCTGCAAGGCTGCCTTTTGAAATTTATGACATGATTACTGAAGTCAGAAAGTTCCCTCTCAACAGATGTCGGTGTTCCCCTTTAACTTTTTTTTGTTTTATTTTACTGTAAATCTGGCCTCAGAAAACATGGAAATGCAATAAAAATCGAAAGTGAAAATCGTGTTTCAAAAGAATGTATTTTTTTTTGTTGAGTGAAAGACGGGCTGTCTCCTCTTCTTTTGCGCTCTTTAACTTGTTTTGTTTTCTAAAGATACGTGTTGTTAATTTTTTTTTGGAAGCAAAACACTCCCAAATTCGCCAAATGAATTGAAACATCCCGTGTGATACAATTCACAATAACAGACTTAACGATTTTGTAAAGAAAAAAAATCGACACTCTATTCCTACCGATTTCAAAATAAAACATTTTTTTAATGAAACGCTGCACGAGATTTATATGAATATAAATTTGACAAACACGCTTCGTCGATCTATTTGAGCCATTGAAGAAATTCCGCCTGTACTCTACTGTACATTTTATTTTATTTTTTATTTTTTTAAAGAAAGCCCCCTGTAAAATCCCCCTGCCCTGCGTGCGCCTGGCGCAGGGATGCAGCAGCAGCAGCAGCAGCAGCAGCGGATCAGCTCTTACCTGCATGCCCGATGTCTTCTGCCATCCGATCTAAGTCTCCCTTAATGATCATCTCAGCAGTCTCTAGGAGTCATATCTGACGTTTCAGCTTTGAACTGCCAGCCTCCAAAAAACCATGCCAGTTTTCCGAGCACGTCTGCCAGCTCTTTTTTTATGATTATTAATTGATATGAATTTCTTGTCGCTCCTTAGGTCCGTCCTCCCACCCACTTTTCTCCCTCTCCCTCTCTCTCGCTGTCTCTCTGCCCCTCCCCTCCCCTCCCCTCTTTCTCATCCCCTCCTATAAAAAAAAAAAAAAAAAAAATACGTGCTTAGACCAGCATCAGTTTCCTCCTATTTTTTTCTAGTAATTTCCTTAGCTATTTTTGAGTCGGAGCAATAACGCGCACCGGGATGATAATGGAGCCTCTATGCGCCTTAAGTGTTTTAGCGCCCCGTGTGATGTCAGTCTATAATAAAACTAAAAGGTAAAATCGAGGGCAGGAACTACAAGTGACCCCGGCTTGAACTTCTCAACACATCGCCTTAAAGAGACAGGCAGCTATTGTATACAAACATATATATTGTCGCGTATATGTTATTACGCAGCGCTTTTACGCGCCAGAGAGGAGTTTATAGATGGAAATAACTACTTCATTACACCGAGGGCTATTGAAACTTTTCAAGTCAAGGACTTTCAGTCAGACTCGATCCAGACCCACCGCCATCTTTTTATTTGATCTAAGCCTGAGGCACCAACTCATTCAAAACCTACAACTCTGTGTGCGCGTGTTTTTTTTTTCTTCATGGGTTTAAGGAAATGACATTGTGAAAGTTTATAGCTGTTGTTTTTACTGAAAGGGAAGACAGTGAAATAGTCGCCTATTTGAATAAAGGTGCCTCTCACTTGACCTCCCCTGAGAATATGTGCGGAGGCCCCCCAGCCTCACTTACAGAACAATCCAATTAGCCAAGTGGAAACTAATAGGATGTTTGAAAAGGCACTTTGAATACATCAAAACACCTCTCTCTCTCTCTCTCCCCCTCTCTCTCTCTCTCTCTGGTGTGTGTGTGTGTGTCCCTCTCAGATAAAACACCTGTGTGAGTGTGTAGAGGAGAGCTCTCGCCCATCCACCTGGCCCTGATTGAACCAGGCAGCATTACTGCCTTTGTAATGTGAATGGAAACAGTCTCCTAAAAGATGGCAGCACAGGGACATGCACAGGGCCTTTTCTGAATGCATGTGAATAAAAAGAAATCCTTAACTTTTGTTTTAATTGATGAAAAAATATTCTTATAACAAAAACATAATAATAAAAGACGCAGCTGTATGCAACTAAATAAGCCCAGATTGTTTCGTCTTTAAAATAACTTGCCTCCCAACATCTGCTTCTAATATGTTGTCCCTTTCTAGACTTGTCAGTGACACAAAAAATAAAGTATTAAAATTGTTGAATAGGATTTAAAAAAATAAATAAATAAATTCCAAGTTTATTTCTTACTTTAAGCCTCTATATCTTGTTCTGGAAATATCATTTTTTTCAGGAATTCCGGTGTTTTTTTTTTTGGTTGATTTAAATGTGCGTCAATCAATATCACAGATTAAAATTGGAATAGAAGATTGGCTAAATATAGCCGAGGCTCCATCAGATAAGCGCCGAGGCCGGACGTGCCGACCCAGATGGTCAGGCGTTGTCTGCGGAGCCGCGTCGTGACTCTTGGCTCCAAACGGCGATGACACGACGCGCGCTCCTCGGATGAATTTCTCAGCCTGACGCACGCCGCGTCCGCGTGGATGCCGCAACTCACGCTTACCTCGGACTCATGTCTGGTGCCGTGGCCGTGTGTTCGCTCTCCTTCTCGGCATTCCCTCATTAAGTCACCCGCTGTTTTCTTATTTTTTTTTTCCTCTCTCTCCCCTCTTTCCGAATCCCCGATCCCCCCCCCCTCCTCTTTACGATACCGCTCCTCCGCGTAATTTCTGCAGCTCTCTGGCTCCGCCGTCTTTCCCCCGGATCTTTTCGCCCTCTTCCATACACCAACAATTTCTCACGCGCTAACGAGACTATCTGACACTTCTCGGCTTGTGCTGGGGTCCGGTCGGACCGAATTTGCCGGCGGAGACTTTACGCGCACAGCGACACCCAACGGCGCAGCGCGCCGCGGCGGCTCCCGTTGGCCTCATCAGGAGGGGGGACACGCTGTGCGGGGATTTTGGGGAGGCAAAGGAAAAAGGTAGGAGGACAGCTGTTGGAGATAATGTGTGAGCACTGCAAACACGAAGCGACTCGTACGACAATCACGCTACTTATGGTTTTGTCAGCACATTAGAAAAAAAAAAACCGATCAGCTCCCTGTAAATTAGAAGGTGAGTAAAACCCGCTCAGGTGAGGACGCCTCCAATGACAAACCGCCTTTATATTGACATTAGAATTTAAAGTGGTTGAAACAGTGTTCACATATTTACTGGAGTAAAGAGAGTCACACCACAGTGTAAAAAACACATACAAACTATTGAAAAGGAAATGTATTAAAAAAAGCCAAATAATGAATGCTACCTGGAACCCTATAATATTAAACTATTATAACAATGTAATGACACAGAAGTGAAGCAAATGTTTTAATTTGGTAGCCTATTTACATATATATGACCATTTCTTATATGTTTTTGAATTTAAAATCCTATCTTGTAAAGTAACTAGTAACTGTAACTGCCAGATATGTGTAGTGGAGTGAGTAAATAAACACCATGAAATGGAAATTTGAACTTTAAAAAAAAAAATTCTCAAAATTGTATTGAAGTACAGTAATTTGTTCATAAAAGCTTATGTGAAGCATTTACATGACAAGCTGTCCTGCCAAAGAAAAAATGTCATTTCAGCAGCACGTTTGTGCTTCAAAACCATTTCAGAGCAAATCATAACTCGTGCTTGGGTTCGGTGTGTCACAATAATCTCAATATATTCGATGAAAGGAGTTGAGCAAACATCTCTAGAAAATGCTGCTAAACGGCATCTGTCTCTGAAAAAGTATAGTTTTATATTTTTTTTACACTGTGGTCATCACGAGTCATTAACTTTCAATAAACATGAATTAACTTATATTTAATCTGCTGTATTTGGGTGTATTATGTCAGTCAGGCCCCTTTCTGGTGTTATTCATCTTATTCAGCAACTTTAAATGTTTCCATAACCATCTTGAGGTGTTTGAAAGACCGCAGACTGAAACTGAATAAACTCATTATTTGGCCATCACTGAGGTCATTAGCAGACAGAAGATGTGATCCAGCGCAACACTTACCAGACGGTGGCCTGTTCATATTTGTTTTGATCACAGCAGCAGCTGACAATCTCATGGAGGCAGGCTGTCTCCGTCCCGAGAGCTGATGCGAGTCCAAGATGCCGGTGGCGGTTCACTGACGTGGGCCGCGCCACCCCGCGGGCCTGGCGAAGTGCAGGAAGGTATTGTCTCTCACTTCCATGTTCCCCTGATGAACTGCTGATAACCCCGCGGACAGAAGGTAGGCAACGCTGCTGCTGCAAGAGAATGTGTTCTATCAAGGATGTGACAGCAGGTTTCGATTCATGCTCCAAAATAGTTTTTTTTTTCCACCTGAGGAAACATAAGCGACGTCATACGCTCCCTTGTCAGGTTATGTCTTTTTTTTTTTTTTTTTTTTTTTTTTTTACAAGACTTGAAGCCTTGCTGTTATATCGTGCACATCTATTCAACTTTCACAATCCAAAAATCTGCAATTTGCATTTGCATTTATCCAAAGCTCGAAAAAAAAAGTCCCTCATTACCCTCGATTATGAACGTGTTTCACGTTTTCTTTTACAGGGGGATCATGTGAATTATTGCGTTCAAGAATTATGGATTGACTTTGGGTTCACTTTGAATACTTTTGTAAGAAAATGCATTTTATTCTGAAGATATAAAATATAATATCTCATGACAGAGCAGTGCATGAAATCTGCAGCTGGCAGCGGCTGTGGACTTATAGCAGCCGCATAACCAATAAATAACACAAGTAAAAACGTGCAATAAAGGGCTGCAAAAAAAAAAGTTTCACTCAAAGTAACTTTTGCCCGGGTTTTCCTCGAGTCAAATCATGTCACTAACCTTTCAACTCAGGTCAAGTCAATTTTATTTATACACTTCAGATAATTCAAATCACACATTTGCCTCAAGGAATTCTACAATCTGTACAACACATGACACCCACAATCCTTAGATTCAATTCAGATATATGAAAAAAATAGGTAAAAATGGAGGAAACCTCAGAGAAAGCATAAGAAGAGGGATTTCTCTGCCAGACATGTCGTGTGTGTTGAACAGACTAAAATAGCGAAAGAACAATACATATTTGCACGTCCAAGTGCCGCCAAAAAATTCTTACTGACCTCATCGGGGGCTAAGGTCAAAACCTCGATTGTGAGCTGTTTACAGCATCATCATGAAATCATAATTATCACACGCAACCTGTTCAATTAACTCTTCACAGCCTCTTTCCTCATTAGGAAGAACAGGACCAAACCAAACGCGGACGTGCGTGTGTCGTTTGGGCCGGTATTTAAACATCGGCCAAGTCTGATTGGTCGTTAGTCTCAAAAGGCAAAGAGCCGCTTCTCTGTGGACTGAAACTTGGCATCTGACTGGCACCGATGGGGTTTAATGCAAATAAAATGGTTTTGGTATGGTTAACCTCGTTTGAGGCGAAGGAGGATTTGAAACAAAACAAAAAAAGTCCAATAAGACAGAAACAGATTCTGCATGTGTCGCTGTGTACAGCTGTTGTCTTCCCAGACAGACTTTTATCTCACTAATCAATCAGCCCCCAGAGGGCCTGCGCTGAGCATTAAACTCCAGCTTGTCAAAACACAATTTAACATACCATGATCTGGAGCGCAGCAAACCTGAAACGCTGAACTTCTAATGAACTGAACAAAGAAAAAAAAAAAGAGCCTCCAAAATTGCTGGTTGTAAGCAATGATTCAATTAAAGCGGCGAGAGGAGAGCTGAGCCCCGAACACACAACCCGCCGGAGCCCATCCCAGAGTGAAAGCCGTGCATGTCGACTTCCCCCAAAGACCGATACTGGAGCTGGAGATAAGGCAGGCTGAACAGCTTAAATCCCTTAACAATCTGTTGTCACCCTGTAAATCACACACCTTTCCCACCGTTCCTCCAAGTCTTAGCGTTGCACATTTTACATATGTCGTATATCTTGCAGAAAGCTTGCTTTGGGGCGAATATGGAAATACAATGAATGCAGTTTTTTTTTTTTTTTTTTTTTGCTCAGACATCTGTGAGCTGACACGCTGCGGTGTCACCCTGTCTCTGAGGCCCATTGAGAGCTTGTTTCAATTTGGGATTTTGAGTGGCAAAGGTTCCAAATCACCTTCTTATTGCTCCGTTTGTGCGTGGCAGCAGGGAGACCCAGCGGTGGACAGTAGACAGGACGGTCTAAAAGTCGTCGCGACACCTCAAAACTGACACGGCCGCCATCTAAGAGGAATGTCTCGCACGTTTCTTTCTCGCTTTCTCATCAATCATCCCCCCGCTCCCTCGCTCTCTCTCTCTCTCTCTCCCCGTGTTTCTTTCCAGCGGACATGGCCACACATGTCTCCAGATGTGACCGCCCCGCCATACCAGACACGCCCCCTTTCCAGCCTCGGAATCCCCTCGCCACCAAAAATTGAACAGTAGGTCCGACATTTACACACACAATTCATCGTAATGAGAGGTTGTGAGACAGCTTTCGAAGCCCAGGAGTGCAGGTCATTTGAATCGGGGGTCGCTATTCTAGTTCTGCTGGCGATGGGCGATTATTGTGCCATGATTAGAGCCAGAGCAGAAATATTTAATTTCTCTTCTCAAAGGGAAACATGTACGAATGTATACTCTTTTCGGTTGTTTTTTTTTTTTTCGTTCCCCCTGTGGTGAGACCAGTCGAGTTTATCTACACAACTCTCTATTACACCATGTTGTATTCATCAGACAGCCGTTTCGCTGTTGCCTTTCACGATTGTGGCGTACGAGGTCGTTTCTGGTTTCACTGTCTACATTTCATCAAATAGCCGTGCGGTTTTAAAGGTCCCATATCACAGAAAGTGAGATTCAAATTGGTTTCTGATTATAAGAAGGTCTAGGTGTTATATAAATACTGTCCCGTGTTTTCAAAACACCCAATCCACCGAGGAATGCACACAGCGCGTATTCAGAAGCTTTAAAACGACACGTCAAGATTTCAGGGAAGTTGTGATGTCACAACTACAGCCACCACCCACCGACTCGTCAATTCACAGCCACTCAGAGGAGAAGCTCACTAATATTAAGGAGACAGACACAATGAGCTGAGAGCAGATGTAAAACCATACAGAGATATTTGGTTCTGTAACCACAAATATGTCTTGTTAAGGACATGAACGCTTCAGGAAAACCCAGGAAAAGTGTACAATGTGGGGAGAAATACACATTAAATGATAAAACAATCATCAACCACTGAAACTATTGGTATATTAATCATCCTATGGATCGACTGATGACACTTGTGATAATTGATGTCTTTTCTAAAGCAAGGATTCACTGAATCGCACAGGAAAAATTCCATCTATTTGAAATTTGATCAATACAGAACAAACTTTGATTAAAACACAAACATGCTAACAAGGTAAATCGCCTTATATCAATAAACACAGGAATGTGTTTCTCTCTTCTATGCTGTGTATGTTTTATCTTATTTGTTTGGTGCCTATCTGTAGAGCACTTCAGTCGACCCTGGTTGTTTTTTTCTAAATGTGCTTCTTGAATAACTTTTGACTTGAAACGCAAAATAGTTTCAAATTTAAAAGTGAAATAAAAAAAAAAAAGGTTGACTTTTATCAGCAGAGGGTTTAACGGCACATTCTTTGTGTCAGTAGCTACATATCATGAGGATGACAGTCCACTTTCTTTATTTAGTAGCTGTTACGGAGCTTTTTTACTTCTTGTTTTTCCAAACATTTTTTCCGCCTTTATTTTGATATACAACAGTGAGGAGAACACAGGAAATGACGAGGATGGCGAGCCAAAGCGGGATACCAAACGGTGACATTCACCGCTGGTGCCTCAACCCCTCTGGCCACCGGGGAACCTCAGCTCTGGACGTTTCAATAAAAACACACAATCCTCCTCGGATGGAATGGAGTCGACCCCAGTTGTTCAAATTTCCATTTTCTGAGCACTTTAAGAAAAAAAAAAAATAAGGAAATGAGGGGATTAAGGGAGATCGTGTGATATGACCGAACGCTTCTAGATGAACTTTGCGCCGAGATTATCGTGTCAGCATTTCCAAGGTCAAGAATGAACTTGAATCTGGACTCTGGACTGCAGCTCAAACACCTGCGGTGACATGGGATGGGACGCGTGGAGCCTATTTACCAGCACGGCCTTGTTAGCTCTATCCTGCCTGCGCTCCAGTGTGGGTATCAATATCTCTGTTCAAATGTGTGTATCTCTGCGTGTGTGTGTGTGTGTGTGTGTGTGTGTTTGTGTGTGAGGGCGTCTGCGGCGCACATGGCTGTCCGATACATGGTCTCTGCTCCCTGGTCTCTCCTCATTAGCCTCATACAGTACAGCCATTCCACTCTCGCCCCCTTCCTGTCCTCCCCCTCTACCTTCCACTCACAGTACACACACACACACGCACAGACACACACACACACAGGAGAGGGGGGGGGCACAGGAGAGAGAAGGCGGGGGACCTTTTGTTTTCTGTGTCCGACCTGCGCTCCGTTCCAGCCCTCCTCCTTTTCTCCCCTTCTCCTCTCCACTGACTAAATCTCTTTTCCGGCTTGATACTGCTGAAAACCATATGGTGTGTGACATCATCAGGGCAGGAAGCAGGGAGAGGGGAATGGTAGAGCAGGGGAGAGATTGGCTTGCCAGGTCTCTGCGCGGTGATGTCAGCAGAAAAGCACTCTGGGAGGCCCGTTGGGGGGTGAGAGCAGAGCAGGTTGGAAATTCTAGCTTTTTTTTTTTTTATTATTATTTTTTTTTTCAGATTTCATTCCCACCTGGATAATCAGAGGCTGAAGGATGTCCATATCAAATGATTTGTGATTTCTTAACATGTCAGGTCTTGAACCGTTTATAGTGTGCTTGATTTACGTTAGTGTGCAGGTGCGGTTGCAACATTTTTCAAAAATGTCCCGAGAACTTCAGTCCAAGAGCTTTTTAGTTACTGTAATTACAAATACGGTTCGGGGGCATCTTCAGATGTCCCCGGTTTTCATCCTGAGATGCTAAAAGTGCCTCGGAGTCATCCGTCTGCCTCGTCCTTTAACTCAGTGGCAGCCCCCAATCTGCTCACCAGGCTTTATGTCTGTCAAACTCCCTCCCTCCCCGTTTTGTTCTCTGGGTGAACTCTCCAGCTTTGTTGTGAGATCCTGGTCTCCATACCATCACTACCGACCCATCCAGCTCTCTATCACTGCACACACACACACACACACACACACACACACAAACACTCAATTAGCCACTCGCACAGTCCCAGTCCCAAGCATCGCTCGCTTTCTCACACAGACACACATGCACTATAAAATACCCTTCTCCTCTGATTAATGGCAGAGCTGGGGAGTGTGCCAGGCAAGGAGGGGAGGTATTAGAGAAGAGGAGAGGAGGAAGGAGAGGAGGAGAGAGGAGAGGAGAGGCTGCTGCAGCTGTGGTTTTGGAGCCGCTCTCTGCACCCCCTTTTGCTGCCCCCTCTCTCCATCTCCTCTCTGGCTCCTCGAGGGACACACGCCTTGGCCAGGCCCCAGGAACCAGGGAGTCAGGACCAGGCTAAGGGGGAGAAAAAGGGGGAACAAGAGAGGGAAGGAAGGATATCACAAAGGAAAGAGAAAAACAGAGCTGACCTAATACTAAAGTATTATAAGGCAGCACCTAAGTAAACAGAAGTGCATGAGATGTTCCTCAGAAAGGTTTTCATGGGCAAAACCGTGCAAAGCATCACATTTCCCAAAACTCTTGAGCCAGCGAATGTTTGTTTTACTACTCGATACCAGTGGTGTCATTTAGTTTTATGTTGCATCAAAATCACCGCTCGGTTTTCTCAGAAAACAAAATTGATTTACTCAAGTACTGTACTTTACTCACAGCCCTGAGGTAATAGTATTAAACCAGAGTATCCATATTTTGCCTAAAGCAACCCATAACTCACCCACAAAGTTGCTCATTCACATTTTGCAGGCTGAGTATTATCCACAGGGGGAGCTGTAGATGTCAGACTAGCAATACTGGTATGTGTATGTGCCGCCCTGAGTGCCCCATGTTACCTCTTGGTGACATCCAACAGTGGAGTACATAGCACATGATAGTGGCCTCCAGGATCGCCCCATGTGAAAGACGGTGTGATAATGTGCCCCCCAATGTGCCCTAGTGGACAAAACATGATATGTTACCCTCTCTCCATGCATCACCACTTTCTGCACTCTGGTGCCCCAGCACCTACAGCTGATGCCCTTTCCATGTTTGTTTCTTACACTCAAGCAAGAGGGTAAGACACAGAAAGAAATTTTCTGAACAAATAAGCTGTTCCCAGAGTGATGTATCAAGGCACCTCAGTGGGAAGTCTGTGGGAAGGAAAAAGTAGTGTCAGAAAACGCTGCACGAGAAGAGGTGACCGCACCCTGAGGAAGATTGTGGAGAAGGGCCGATTCCAGACTTTGGGGGACCTGCAGAAGCATTGGACTGAGTCTGGAGTAGAAGCATCCAGAGCCATCGTGCACAGGCGTGTGCAGGAAATGGGCTACAGGTGGTGCATTTCCCAGGTCACTTTTGAACCAGAAACAGCAGCAGAAGCGCCTGACCTGGGCTACAGAGAAGCAGCATTAGACTGTTGCTCAGTGGTCCAAAGTACTATTTTTGGATGAAAGCAAAGTTTGCAGGTTATTCAGAAATCAAGGTGCCAGAGTCTGGAGGAAGACTGGGGAGAAGGAAATGCCAAAATGACTAAAGTCCAGTGTCAAGTACCCAGAGTCAGTGATGGTCTGCGGTGCCATGTCAGCGGCTGGTGTCGGTCTACTGTGTTTTATCAAGGGCAGGGTCAATGCAGCTAGCTATCAGGGAATTTTGGAGCACTTCATGCTTCCTTCTGCTGAAAAGCTATTGGAGATGAAGATTTCATTTTTCAGCACGACCTGGCATCTGCTCACAGTGCCAAAGCCACTGGTAAATGGTTTACTGACCATAGTATTACTGTGCTCAATTGGCCTGCCAACTCTCTTGACCTGAACCCCATATGGAATCTGTGGGATATTGTGAAGAGAAAGTTGAGAGACGCCAGAACCAAGACTGTGGATGAGTTTAAGGCTGTTGAAGCATCCTGGGCCTCCATCACACCTCAGCAGTGCCACAGACTGATTGCCTCCATGCCACGCCGCATTGAAACAGTCACCCAACCAAGTAGGTTGACTTTTTTTTGTAGTAAAAACACTTTTCTTTTATTGGTCGGATGAAATATGCAAATTTTTTGAGATAGGGATTTATTTATTTTTTTTTTTACTTTTTTGCCAAAATCATCAATATTAAAACAACAAAAGGCTTGAAATAATTAAGTTGTGTCTAATGAATCTAAAATATATGAAAGTTTAATTTGTATCATTACATTATGGAAAAGAATGAACTTTATCACATTATGCTATTTTTTGAGAAGGACCTGTACATGGTGGTGCAACATGGCAGGCCTTGAAGAGGGCAACACACTCCTGATGTAGGTAAAACCGCTAAAAACACAACAATTCCGATTTTTATTGAATTACATATCAAATTATAGATGCTGCTCAATTCCTCTAAATCGTACACACTCTACTTTTTAAGAGCTATTTCTCTTTTTTAAAATGGGGTAGTGCAGTAGATTTGGGTCGGGACACTCCCAGTCTGAAGGACCAAGTAGGAGTACCAGCACAGACATGAAGCAATTTACTGCTGTCAACAGGGTCAGCAATTTAGCCTCCTAATATAATCAATATCAGCCTAAGTGTTTGCTATATTTATTTTTTCACCTTTTACCTTGCTGTCAGACAGTTCTTTCCTCTGGCACTACCACTACATTTTCTCAACATTAGAACCTCCCTTTTCCTACACATGCTGTGCACTGTACCACGCTCTCGAGTCGCTGTAGGTCAGAAAGTGTTGCGTTTTTCACGGCATATGTATTAAATATATATGAATCTAAATATGCATATGTCATCTAAAACCGCAAGCCAGTGAAAAATAGGATTATAAACTAAGAATTGGCTCTTTAAATCCCTGAGTGGACAAAGGAACAAAATGGCCATTATATATATCAGGGATTCTTGAGATGAGGGACAAAACATGTCCGGGAGATAAAACTTGTTGTAATGGTTAAAATATGCTTTAAAAATGTCAAATAATTATATTAAACAATAAAACAACAACATATTTATACTAAAAAATGTGAATGAATGTTTTTAAGTGCATACATTTCTTTTTATATAGCATAGTGTGCTGTCTGAACCTAAAAATACCCTTGTCCGAAAGCAAGTTTCATGACTTCACAATACTTAAATAAATGTTAAAACTAAAATAAAACACACATAATTGCTAGTGTGGTCATGTATTTTAAATGAATATTCAAATTGTGGAGAAAATTACAATTTAAAAAATATATTTATATACTTTTTACCTGATTGAAATCGAATCCGGAGTTTCTGTCAACACCATAACATTTTTCTAAAAATGCAAAAAATCAGGCATTATAGTGGACAACTGACATTCTAAGGACCTCTTTCCTACTTCTTGTTTGGTCGACATGCCATGAGGCCACTGCTCTGGTAAGTTAATATTTCACATATTTGTCTTTAATTATCTTCTTCTACAAAACCACCTATGTCACAACCATAGAGTGTCAACACTGTGGTCGATAAAATTCAAGGTTTATGTGATTTTATTCAGAAATAAAAGTTTAATCTAACTTTATATTGGGAGCCACAAGCAGCTGGTAAAAAAAACAAGATGGCTTCTGCAAGGAAAACACGTTATGATGAAAAGTTGAAGAGTTCGTCAACTCCATAAGACTCCGTCAGACGTCAACTACGTAAGACATTTTGCCTTATGGAGTTGACCACTTAACTTATGGTGTTGACAAATGGGACTGAAATGTATTATTTACCCATTTAATTCAATTCTATACATTAACATTGTAGTTTTATTATTTTAGATTTTAATTATAAATCTTCTGTATATTTCACATTGACATATATTTGTTTTGTAATACTAAATTCAGTCTGTATGTAGTGTGTGTGTTTGTGTGTGTGTGTGTGTGTGTGTGTGTGTGTGTGTGTGTGTGTGTGTGTGTTCATTATGTGAGAAGTAAGTTACAATACAACAGACGTATTATACATATATATCATATCCATTTCAGGCTAGAATGGCAAAGGGGAAGCTTTCAGTAGAGGAGCAAAGGAGAAGGAACGCAGAGTATCAAAAAAAATGGAGGGAGAAACTTAACAGCCAGCCAGAGTTAAAAGAGGAGTTTCTGAGAAAGGAAAGGGAAAGATGGGTACACAGAGTGCAAGATGGAAAGGTAAAGACCATCTCTGATCTGAATGGAAGAAAGAGAAGGAAGAGAAGAAAGTTCTGGAAGGAAGCACAGAGAGAATCAAGGGAGCGTAGGAAGAAAGCACAGGAGATCCAGCAGAGTCTGAACACCCCACCTGACAGCCCTTTAGACATTAGTTTTGAGCAACCAAGTAGGAGTAGGCAACTACTAGCTGGAGAAAGATTGAGAAACAGAACAAGACAAAGGCATTACAGAGAGATTAAGACACTTAAAGGCAAACTGGAGAAGGTGAAGAAAGACAGGGACAAGCTTAGGAAGAGATTGAAACGCAGGAAGTTAGATCCATGTCAAAGCACAGAAGAGTCACCTCGGACCAAAACACAGTCAATGCTTCAAGGAAGCAAATTCAGCAACCCTTTAGTCAAGAAAACACTACTCTTCCACCATGTTTTAAGTAAAGCACTGCACAAAAATGTGCATCACACTCACAAAAGCGGCAACCTCACACCGCACATCACTTTGTCTGGCAAAGTCCTCAAGAAATATCGGATGATGCATCAGGTTCGTGAGTTTGGCTTCAGCTACAAAACACTCAAAGAAAAAACACCAATTCAAAGAAAGCCCAATTACATCAAAATGATCTCCTCAGTGGTTCACACCTTTTTTGAAAACAATGCAAGAATCACAACAGACAAGCAAGACACCATCACAAGAAAAAAAGTGAAACGTCAAAGGATGATTATGATAGACACAATGCAGAATCTTCACTCTTCATTTACTGAGCAAAACCCAAGTATTCGTCTCAGCTATTCATCTTTCTGTGCACTACGTCCCTTCTATATAACATCACCCAAAACCACAGATCGAAAAACTTGTCAATGCCAGTACCATGAGAATGCCAAACTGATGCTAGATGTTCTGAAATCCTACCAGGCTGTGTCAACCAGCAAACTTGAGGAGTCATTTCAGCTTGTGTGTTGTTCTCCAGCAAGTGAATCTTGTCTATTGCGTACTTGTACAAGATGTCTTCACAAATCTTCAAGTCTGCCTTTAGAAGAAGGGAAAGCAAAAGTGGAATGGAAACAGTGGGAACGTGTCGAAGAGCAGACAGAGGATGGAGTTCACTTCCACACCCGACTTCAAAAACGGACAGGTACTCTGTCGGAGCTGATGGATCTCTACCAAGACAACTTAAGAAATGAAACAACCACCCATGTCCATCTAGTTCAAAATCAATCCAAAGAGTACAGGAACATGATTCAAAATTGCAATGAAACAACAGGGATTGTACATGTTGACTTCTCTGAAGCCTGGAAATGCAAATACAGCTCTGAAGTACAGTCTTGCCACTATGGACAAAACCTCCCTCAAATAACGCTCCATACCGGTATGTTTTACACCAATCAGGAAAAACAAGCGTTTTGCACAATTTCCGAGTCCAAGCGTCAAGATGCAGCAGCTATATGGACCTACATGGACCAAGTCCTGAAAAACATACATACCACATTCCCCCACATTGACACCGTCCACTTTTGGTCTGATGGTCCAAGCAAACAGTACAAAAATAAAAAGAACTTTCTCCTCCTCTCCATCATCCCTCCTCAACTGGGGTTCCAGAATGTAACTTGGAATTTCTTCCCTACTTCCCACGGAAAGGGTGCCCCAGATGGTATTGGAGCCACAGTGAAGCGGTGTGCTGACAGAATTGTTGTTGGAGGACTGGACATTGTGAATGGCACAACATTTCACCAGCTTGTGTCCAGCAAGCTAAGTGGAGTCCACCTACACTATGTCAGCAATGATGATTTCCTGACTTACGATGCTGTTCTCCCCAAGTCCCTACGATCCATCCCAGGAACAAGAAAGGTTCATCAAGTTGTAGTTAAGGGCAATGTGATCTACTGTAGGCATAGTTTATGCTTTTGTAATGAGCCACAAATCTGCCGCTGTTTTAATCCAGTTGCACACCACACTCAGGATGCTGATGAACATAGGCCTGTTCAGAGTCCTCTTGCGATGTTGATGGAAGCTATGGAGGTGGAGCCATCCAGAGCACCTGAGGGCTTAATGTCAGCAGTGGGGCCAAGTGATATCCACACAGGAGATTGGCTCTCTGTGGTCTATGACTACAATTGGTGGCTGGCTAAAGTGCTTAAAATTGATCAAGAACAAGGGGATGTCCAAGTAGAATTCTTTCACCCTCATGGGCCAAGCAGTCGTTTCCAGAGGAAACAAGGGAGTCAGGATGTCTGCTATGTCCCATTTGCTGATGTCATAGTCAAACACCAGTCATCACCAGTTCGCACAAGCCGCTCCAGGGAAATCTATCAGCTCTCCCCAGAAGTCATGGACTTCATAGATGAAGAACTTTTTAACCGGTTGTTGCCAGGTCTTTAAATTCATGCCATGACATTGAAGGAGTTCAAGATTTTCAGAGATTTTTCAATTCAAAGGCTGAGTTACTGAATGTTCTGTATGTTCTTTCCCCATGGACCGTATGATTACATGCACTGTTCAAGAGATAAGATATGTCTACTGCCCAGTTACTGTTTTTAAAGTGGGTGTGAGTGCAAAAAAAGATTTACATTAAAGTGGACTCTTATCTTGAAATGTTATATTTGAAAAGTTGAGTTTTTGAAGTTAAATGGCCATGTAAAACGGAGTTATATCCTGTTCTCTTCTGATACGTCAACACCATAAGATGTGTGTCAACTCCGTCAACAGCTCGTCAACTCCATAAGATGAGTTTTCTGTTCATTTTTGTTTTTAAAAAGAGATTTTATTATATTGGCTCAGATTATTTCAATAAAAACATTGTATTTCCTATATGAATTTGTATTTTTTATTTTGCTGAATAGCATCATCTTGTTTTTAGATTAAAAACTAAATATGTAAATGAATATTCTTCCAATAATAATAATTGATAGCTTCATAATTTAATTACTTTATTTAACAGTAGTAGATTGGAAACGTGGATAGATCAGCATAGATTAAAATAATATGTAATAGTCCAAATAATTCCAATACTTGTATTCCAAATGCATTTTTTTTAGGTTTCTGTGTGTCTTATGGTGTTGACAAAATTCCAGGCTTGTCCAGCATACATGACAAAAATGTTAAAAAGTTTAAACCTGGGAGATTGTATTTTGACAGCATTAAAAGGCCAACACCTGGGAGAACTATAATATATAAATGTATTTTGGAAAAATCATCATTTTATTTTTTAGAAATTAAAAATCCATTTTCTCCCTCGTCTCAAGAATCCCTGATATATATATATACTGCATGTTGCTTATTGAGCAATTAATCTCATATTACTGCACAGAAGTGATCATGCTTCAATCAGCTCCATCCACTTCCAAAACCAGAGTATCTCCACAGGAAAAACTTCCAGTAGACCAAGGTCATTGTGTGACTAAGTATTCCTCTATCCATAGGACCGGCTCTTCATGAGGTGCTGGGATTGTGAACTGTTAATAGGGGCCCACCTCATGTGTCTGGTGATTAGTAATAAATTGTTTATTTTCTTTTAAATTAATCTTATTGTCTTTGTTCAGCGACAGAGCCGCTGTTAATGTTAAGCAGCACCAGCGACGAAAATACGTCCCTGAATGCTTTTTTGTGCTTTTGTTGCACTGCGATTGTTTCTGACTCCACCAACTGGAACAGAACCTTATTCTCTGACTGTCGGGATTAAAAACTGATTGAAGACCTACAAATTAACAAATAAACTCAAGGCAGCTGAGACAACTGACCAGTCAAAGCTATAAAAAAATAACACTATTTTGTGTTTTTTAGGTTTTTAAATATTTATATATTCACCAATATCATATTCCTGTGACATTTATATCTTTTTGTCAATTGTTTTGTTAAGACTTGGATTAGAGGTTTATTTAATATCTGATTTGAGTTTGGTGTAGGTCGGATTACTTTATATATGTTTGGCTATAAATCCAGTGTTGTTGTTAAAACCTTTTATGCTGTCGGCTTAATTGAATGACCTGTGAATCCTGTTGCTGTCAGGCCAATTTATTTGTTATTACTTTCTGTTGTTGGTAACTGCTGTAAATCCTGTGTTAAATTCAGGCAATCTTTGTAGTTATCAGTTTTAGTTTAGTTTTGAATATTCAAAATGATGACTGTGCTATAATCCTGTTGAGATGCAGGTGAACACAATTAATAATAACAATAATAATAACACAAATGATTATTATCATTATGTTAATTATGATTTACATGGGGCCGCCACATCAGAACCAGCCTATAATGTGAAATATAGTACAAGGCTTTGAAGAAGAGCAATGAAACGCAACGATAAGCAATAAAAGAAACAGTTTGTGTTTTTGTCGTCTTACTCTGTGAATTCACCAAGACCTGCTCTGGTAAATGTATCCCACAATCCACCGTTCATTCCCCCGGAAGACGTGGAATGATGAGGAACGATTAGAAAGCACAAATGGCAGAATTTATAGGCGAGTAGGTGGATGAATTCAGAGAACAGACCCTGGATGAACAATTCGGCTCTACACGTGGCTGACTCGCTTCTCTTCTGTAATCTTGTCAAAGCGCTCGCAATAAATTCAGCATTAATGTGAACAGAAGTGGAAAATCTCCTTTTAGCAGTGAGCATGGTGTGATTTTTCATGGTGGGGGAGGTGTCTACAGAAGGCTCATCCTCGTTCAATTTGAGATAAGCTTATCAGCTCTCCACTTTTTGTGCTCTGCTTTTGCATTAACCTATGGCTTCGCTGGTAGCCTGACTCGACATATGCAGGATGTTTGGGTATGCCTGTGCGTGCTTGAACCCAAAGTGTGATTTGATCACCCCCACCGCGCCATAGTCCCGGGTTAGTGTGTATCTGAGGCCTATTCTCTCGTTCCTCTCCCCCACTACTCTCAGTGTTTTATGGGCTGTGTGCTGCGGTGCGGTGACCTCCCTCTCACCCCGGTGCCACCCAGCCGGTGCAGGATTCAGGCGCGCATGGCCCCTGCCAAAACCCCATAGCGCCACATCTGCAATCCATAAACGCCAGCCACTCTTGCTCTCCTACTCCCTCGCCCACACCGCCCCAGACTCTCACACTACTCCATTTCTCTCTCCCTCTCTCTCTCTCTCTCTCTCGTTCTCTCACCCACTAACTTTTTATTTTAATTTCCAACTTCTCCGCATCCCCCTTTTTTTTTCGCATTCCTTTGACTCCTTCCTCCCACCACTTCTGGTTTTATTCATGCCGAACATCAACTGGCTCTTCCCTTATCTCTCATTCCCTCGCTGCCCCTTTCTCCCTCCTTCCGCTTCTTTATCCACATCCAACGGAAAAATCTCTCACCCATTATATCTTCAGTGGAAGCCAACTAAGTGTGGTGGCAGTGAACTTGGAACCGCAAGACATTCCTGATCCAAGCAGCACTAAGTCACCAGCGTTCACGTCTTCTGACAGGGGCCCGTGCCAAACACACACTTCACTTATGGGCCGGATACAACGTTACCACGTTGCAGTTGGTCCCCGAGCAGCGAAATGTTTATCTGTTTCAAATTGATAGTGTCAGAGAAGAATGTAGCGTGTGCATCTAAATTCAGTACCATTTTTGTACATGTGTTACTTTAAGAGCATTCTCCATCATAGGGGTATTGAATTCCCCCTCCTCTCGCCATGAACTGCTGGCCAGCAGAGCACACACCACCCCTCCCCTTTAACAAGATGTGTTCAACACATCACTGTTACAGTGCCCTTGCTTTAATACATGTTAAAAAAAAGTAGTGAAGTAGGAAATAAATTGAGTGTTACCACAAAACTGTCCAAGACCCCTAGCTTGCCCCCCATGGGCAATAGAGACATTAGTCTTTCTCGATTGTATTATCTTTTTTTCCACTGTAATCAAATAAAAATGCACAGAGTGAACTTTTGCTCCCCTCCGTTTCTTGGATCGTATTCTCCTCTCCATCCCAAAGTCTTCACCTTCTGGTTTCCCAGACATATTGGCATGCCTCTGTGGTGCAGTCCCAACAGAGCCCAGGGATGAATCATGTTGCTGCAAGCATGCGAGAGCTCAGTTTTATGATAAATATTGCAATTCATAAATCAGTGTTTTCCCTAGCATGAAGGCATGGGGCAGGAGAGGACGCCGAGCCGTTGAGCAGCTCAGCTCCGGTCTGAAAACAACGGAGGTCGCGATCCGTGCACTTAAGGTCAAGACCACCCATGGGAGGGGAGGGAACACTAGTCTGGGATTCAGGGGATACAGTCTGGAAGGTTAGGGGATTAATTGTTTTCAAAGATGTTATTTGCTCTCTTGCCCTCATATTGATGTAAGGTTGGTAGTGCCAGGGAGTTCTTAAATAGCTTAGATGGGCGCGGGAGTATCCGCCGTGTACGGGGTTGTTTCATACTTTATAGAACTCCTCTTGTGTTTAGTGATTAATTTGAGCGTTATTGTAAAGTACACTAAGGCGTGTTTGTGATAAAAGATTTTCTAAATAAATGAGGCTGACAGCTGGTATGTCAGAATCCTAACAAGGCCACAAGTCATCGATTGAGAGAATTTTTAAAGCTTTAAAGTCCAACTTGGGAGTTCTTTTTTTCCATAATTAAAATTCCTCAAATATAGCTAATGTTATCGGTCATTTTTCTGTTTGTTTTTTTCCCCCAAGATTGTACATTTTAAACAGGACATTAGGGCACAGCTGCACGACTTCAAACAGTTGCCCGTGTAATGGGCTTGATGCATGTTAAAAAAACAACCTATGAGCTGTTAGCTGTTGTGGTAACAGCTCTCATTATTTCTTCTATCAGAAAGTGCTCCACACACACAGCTATTTGTTTGATGATAGTCATTTCAAACTAATGTCAAGAGCTGCTGGAGGCCGCCTGCAACTTTCTGCTACCGCTGAGTCATCACTGCCATCTAGTGACAGAAAACAGCCCAGCAGCAAGTCAACAGGCCAAGAGGAAGCTGTGGCTTTAATATCTGTTCAATTAGAAACACAACACTTTTGATCAAAATTATTTTATTTGACACACAATGCAACTTTTCAATTTTTTTTGTTGAAAATGTCATGTGACCACATCCACGTAAAGCATGCGCTGTCTTTGTGTGCTTTGCCCTATTGTCCCTCCACTACTCCATGTCCAAGTCCTCCATATCCACTGTGATCTCTCTTTTAACCCAGGGTAGAGACAAAGGAACATAAGGGTCGTATGTCCAGCGAGGATAAACTCTCTTGTACAAATTCATCAGGACTGTGTCTTGAGATCGCAGCTGATTATCAAACACACACTTCATGTGACCATGCGTTCCTGGAAAAAGATGAAATCAGATATTACTGAGGGTGCGACATTCCTGAAATAATAATTGCACAGTTTAGAAGTTGCAGTTCTCTCACCTAAAGCCTCCTTGATGTGGCCTCTCCGGCCCCATTTGCTTCGCAGCTCCACCGGCTTGAACCACAGGATGTCATCTGTCAGAGAGAAACAGCAGAACGTCATCACAGGAAAGTCACACTGCATGTCATCTTGTGTAGTGAACGAGGACTTCATCTCACCCCGGTTAAAGAACATGTAACGAACGACCGCGGAGCGGCGGTTGATCTTGAACGGGTGTCCGCTCAGGACGATCCTCTTCAGGACAACGCGCTGGGGGTCACAGCTCAGCAGACTGCCTGTAGCCACCAGGTCCTGGATGTCTAGAAGGCAGGCAGTGAAGAAGAACACAAATGCCGTCAGAGAATTAGCTTAAGTGGATCATTCCATTAAACACACAACAGATCCGAGGGTCAAGAGTTGAGGAATCAAAGCGGCCCCGGACCTCTAATTACATCTGCTTCCTTCCAAGTATAGACGCAACTTTTGATCTCACCATCGCTCCCTTGTTTGAAGAGAAGCACTCCTGTCGGGGGGAAGGTGATGGGGGCGTACACCGACACCACGGTGGGGGCGCCTGGCCGGAGGAAACGCTCCATCTTATGCTTGTCAGCTGCGGAGGAGCAGAGCCCAGTTAGACACTCAATAATTCATTTATGACCTACAGAACAAGCAGCGGCTGGATCGCTCTCAGATGCCAAAAAGGCCTGAACAGGGCTCACCTGGGCTGCCGGGTACAGGAGCTGGCACTTGGGCTCATGCTGATCTCATATTGCAAACCGCATTAACAGAATTACCATAACAAAGAGAATTATGAGTCTGACTTGTGAACGACATCGGATTACATCATAATTTTGATAAGATTCTTTTTTCCGGATATATCAGTGTGGATTCCATCATGCAGAAGCCTGGGAATAAAGCAAATAGGAATGTCTCACATTTGCCAAAGTTCGGAATTCCATGTGATTAAAGCCACATTTACCGGACATGAAGGCATACGGTCAACGCACGCTATGGAAACCAACCTCTCCAGAAACACACAACCGTCTATTTTGCACATTGTAAATGTAGGAATCTTCTATCCATCTCTTATGATGGGAACAGAGAGCTGGGCTAGTATGACCAAAAATGCATCACAGGATTTTATTAAATTATATCACTGTCACTGTATTTGCTGATATTCCCCCCACCATGCATGACTAGTGTGTGTTTAAAAAACAATTACTGCAGTAAATTGACCTAAAATAGTATTATGGTCGGTGACAAATCAAGGTTGGCAAGATGAAAGTTAAAAACCTTTTTTAAATACAGTTTTAAGAACCAATTATCAGGTCTCTCGTAATGTCAAACGTCACAGGCCGCCCCCCTTAACGCGTCTTTGAGTGACAGCTGACTGGCGTTCTGTGTTGCAACACTCGTGTTACCTGCAGACGTGGGAGAGGATGCAGATCTTAGTTTCCTGCATTCTTTCTTTTCTCAGACACTATTGTGGGGGGAGGTGGTGAAGTGAATTGCTCGCGTTGCCTCCTGTGACTGTGATCTTTAGAGAGTGTGGTTGTTTGATCAGTGTCAGATTCTTTAAAGCAGCAGCACGTTTTAGTAGAAGCTCCCCTTGTGGGTCACATTTGCAGCTCAATGCACACAGCGGTATTCGGTTTGAAGTGGTGTACGCGAACGCAGAGGTAATCCTGTGTGAGTCTCTGTTCCTCCTCTCATCACCTACCTGTGGTGTGCTGGGAGAAGATGGGAGAGGCCCTGAACCTCCGGAATCCACAGTGGATCACAAGCTCCTCCTTAGATTTGATGGGCTCTGTATTGCTGGGATGTCTCCTCACCAAAAGGTGCATCACTGACATCTTCATGCAGAGGAGGAGGAAAAAAAAAACCCAATGAGGCCGGAAAAGTCAAAAACATTTTAAATGGACGTTTTTGGGTGAACGGGATGAATCGTACCTTCTGTTCGTGCGGCAACAGGGACACCAACACCAGAGGTTTTCCTGACTGGACACTCTCCATCACAGAGAAGGGAACATCCACGACGTGCAGTGTAACGTACCAGCCCACCTGCAACGACAGGAGCAGCATGGGTGGTGAATGCATGAAACGAAGATGTCGCAGCGTCACAGGGAAACGAGGCGCGCTCGTTTTACCATGGCTCCCTCCTCCTCTGCTGCCGCTTCAGCCAGGATGCGGCGTCGGGTGCGTTCGAAGCTCTGGAACTGGAAGATGCGCGAGTAGTTGGGCGGCAGGTTCTCCATCGGATCCCAGGGGGAGGAGCGGAAACTTTTTAGGCCTCTGTAACGCTGAAACCTTTGAGCAGAGAGCATTGTATAGAGAATGATTGCTGAATTTGTTTTATTCTAAACATTTGGAATAGTTACAAATGTGTTTCTTCCTCTCCCTGCTACTTTTCCTTTTTAATAGAACGGACCTGATTCTCGCTGCTGTGTCCAGAGGTGTGTCCACCTCGTCGGGGAAGAGTTCGTTGGATCTGGCCTCACGGTAACGTTTCAGACCCTCTTCCTCTGCAGCTTCATCCATGTGCTCATCATAGCGTTGGTCTGCGCCAGTTCGCTCTGTGGAGCACAGCTCTTCCTCCTCCTCTTCCTCCTCCTCTTCTCCATCCTCCTCCGAGGAACAGCCTGAACCAGCATCCTGACCCAAGAAAACATCAAATCAATCTTTTTCTTAACAGAAGCATTTCAAGTTTGTTTCATTATCAATTAATCCGTGATTATTTTCTCCAATAAAAATCAATCATTTGGCTTATGAAATGTCAGAAAATAGTGAAAAATGCCTATTAGAATTTCCCAGAGTCCAAAGCAACATCTTCAAATGTTTTTTTCCCCAACAAACCATACGAAAACCCAAAGATAATCACGTCACTATTGCGCTGGACAAAAAAAAAGCCCTCGCATCAAATCAATCGGAATCCAATAGGTTGAAGATCTGTCTGCTTTTCTTCTTTTTTTTTTTTTTTTTAAATAGCGTTTTACTTACTAGACATTTTCTAAGTCAAAAATGTCGTCTTGTGCCTCACATTTCCTTTTATTGCAGCCTCAGTATTTTACAAATGATACCATATTGGGAACAAAAGTGTAGTCAAAGAGATTCTATGTATAGAAAGTGCAATTGTATAATAGCCAGACATAAACAAGACCAGCCCAACCACAGTAAAAAAAAAAAAAAAAAAAAACCTGACACAATGCATCGTAGTTATTTGTATCTGCATTAAAACTACTGGTAACCCTTGGCTTGATATTCTGTAGTCGCCAATATATATTTAAATTTCTCAGCCATTGTCAGTGTATTAAGAGATGAAATCAGAGATCTGGTCTTAAGATTTCTTGTAAACCAACATCCATTGACTAGATATTTGTGTAAGGAAGTGAATCATCAAAGGAGATAGGCATTCTGTGCTCCCACGACTGGCAAACTCACGAAGGGGGAAAAAAAATCTCTCAGCATGAGGCACAACCCTTCCAACATCCTCGCTGCAGCAATAATAATAATCATTATCATTTGATGTATAATTTTTTCCTCTATTGTTAGCTCCTCCTAACACGTATTCCTGTGAGATAACATTCACATGAAACACACGCTAATAACAATTTCAGATCATAATGAAGCCGTTGCGTAAGTAGAGCGCCCCCCGAGTTGCTTTTTTCAAGCAGAGCTGGAAATAAATAAATGGGCGACCCCTCCCCTCGTCCAGACAGGACGTTCTGCTCGCAGAACAGGAAGACAGGAGGCTTCTCTCGGGACCCCAAACACTATTGTTGTGGTGAGCAGCCTGGCACTGCAGGCCAGAGACAGACACTGGGAAAACAAACAGAGCCTCTCGAGTCGCAAGGTGCACCGACGGCGGGTCACGTATGCAGCACGCCAGGCCCGGAACCCGCTGACACCCGAGGCCTCGGAGCTCCTCCAAGGATCAGGAGGAGGAGGAGGACTCCCCCTCGTCACCTCTGGTGTGGGAGAACGCCTCCAGGCTGTCGCTACGGCGACGGACAAACTCGCCCTGGAAAACTGCGATTCAGCCTAAAAATCAACTTCACGGTTACTTCGTAAGGTTGATTGAGGAATTGATCAACAAGCTTTTTCAATGATTAATTTATTTTATTTAAAGTAATTCGTTGGGCTTTAATGCCAAAAACGTGTACGAGCCAACTTCAGTAACACCAATATAAAAGAGATATAAAATTGCAGTGAGTATTTTTCCTTATTTCTGACATTATACGGATGATTTATTAAAAAAAGAAAAAAAAAGGGGTGATTCAAAAATAAAATCAGCACAGTGAATTTTGACCCCACAATTTTGACCAATAGTGTTTTTGCAGTGTGTTTTAAACACCTTTATTTGTCTGTATTTTTATGAAGACAAGACTAATTTAAATTGCCAAGAATTTTCCTTGAAACGCTGTAAATATAAGTTTTTGATGACACATTTGTCATAGGCAGAATTTGTGTTTACTAACTTTGCATGCAACAAGTTGGTCTTTAGTATTTAAAAACACATGACTCTTGCTCAGACACAGGAAGTCATTTTTTTGTACATTTAAGGAGCTATAGGAAACATTTGAGTAAAACCGTTTCTCAGGCTGAGCACGTACCTGCGAGTTATTCTCCTCATCATCTCTCTCCATGGCCTCGTCCATCATGTCGTCCACATCATCATCCTCGCTGCTTTCTTCATCCACGCCGCTGGTCTCGCCGTCATCGTCATTCACGATCCATGTGGCCTGATAGTCTGATGTTCCTTTAGGGACCTTCATCACACGTTTGCTCTTTCTGGCCTCTAAATGACAGACACACACAGAAACAGTCAGTGTGCTGTCTTATCGTTGTAAGTTTTAATTGTATGAATGAGGCCGAATTAAAAAAAGAAAAAAGAGAAACCTTCAGCCTCCAGCAGCTCTGCTTCCGTGGGCCACGTCTGCTCTCCATCCATGGGGTCCACCTCAGCCTCTGTCTGCAGGCTCTCCCTGTGGGACGGGTCCGACTTCATCAGCACCCGCACTGGAGCCTCATCCTCGCCGCCATCCTGAGGGAAACGAAGAGAAACCAATAAGCACAAACTAAATGCAAAAGAAAATGTTAACAGATGTTGACATTATGGTTTCCCCTCAATGGGCTGGTTGTAAAATAAATATATATATATATATATATATATATATATCATATTATATAATTGCCTGTCCATTTATAATAGTGTCTGAATAATTATAATTGATTAATTACAATTTCAATAAAATTTAAACAATATGTCAATGTAGAAATTAATGTTATATTGTTGTTAGGATTTTGCCATCTAATTATTATACAAGTGCTGCAGCAAAAAAAAAAAATTTTCTAAAATATCTGGAAACTCTTACAAGAAAATGCTTATAACATTTTTTTCCATTTATTCTAAGAATTGGAATCTATAGTTTTGTGTTAAATAAACACACTGAAAGAACAAGTAAAGAGATGTATTTCAATAAATTAAAAAAGGAAACCTTCCCGTTTTAAAAAACCTTCAAGTTCAATTGAGAATAGATTTAGGGTTAGTTCAGGTGTGCTTTGAACGCACATTGAGGTCCTACAAAGAAGACGTGACCAGCTTTTGTGGGTCTTTCTTAAGTTCTAACTTTTATTCACTTCTCTTTCCTTTACTCTTAAGAATTATCATTTAAGTCCAGAACCACCTACCTGCATTTCAACTTCTCCTCCCTTGCCAGCCTTGGCTGGTCTGGGTGTAGTGACGATGAGGGGAAGCGGGTCTACCGGAGCATCAATCTGACCTAACTGAAAGTCTCCGTGTCCGCTGATGTGCACCACCCTGTCCACGTGTAGAGGACGACCACGGACGTACCCAGAAACACAGAGGGTACCCAGGCCCGTCGGCCCTCCGCCTGTCCCCTCTGTGGGGCTGTTGGGAGTGAACGTGGCGTGCTGAGCCAGCAGATGGGAGCGTCTGGAGCGGAAGCCCAGCTTCCTCTGTCTCTGAGTGCCCAGGTGCCGGAGAAGTAGAGTGGCATCCTGCTCCGTATCCAGAGGGAAGAGACGGGCATCGGGGAAGCGGGCCTCGGTGATCTTTAACAGAGCTCTCCTGGACTCGACCCTCTTCTTCACAGGAAGATCAGACACACCCTGACACACTAGAGCTGCAGGGGTGGGGTTTCCACAAAAACATATGGGATTAGAACATACAGATCAGAACAGACTCCAGGAAATCTGATGCATTTCTGTGACAGAAAGCTCCTGCAGGGTCTTGGTGGGTTGTGCTCACCGTGGCTGGGGAGGCCCTGGGCGAAGAGACAGGAGAGGCAGTAGTCTCCATAGCTGTCCCAGCCTTCAGAGGAGTCCAGCAAAAATATGAGGCTGTCTGCAATCTTCGCCACATCCAGCAGGGAGTGTATGTCCGCTGTCCAGAAAAGCACCAAACAAGCTTCAGAATGGGACAACATGATGCTCTCCACAAAGACAAAGTGCAACTACATTCTACATCAACATTTGGTTCAATCAATTCCAATATCCACAACTTGTGTATTAAAATGAGAAATGTGTTATTTTCTGCCACTAGTGGCCTCTCTGTCAAAACATATAGTTGGAATTGTGGTTTTAGGATGAGAAATTTGTATGATTATTTTCACTTTGCAATTCAATGTGTTTGCATACCTTGATGTTTTATGCACAATTTAAATGGCAGGAATGCATATTGGTGAAGGTGTTCTCTTTTGTGGCTTTTTACGTCTTTTTTTGTCTGGTTCATTTATATACATTTTCTATACGCACTGATTCCTCAATAGTCACAGGGAGCTGCTGGAGCCAGCACATTTTAGGCAAAAGGCAGTGATACAGATAAACGGGTCCCCAGCCTAGCGTGGGGCACACACCATTCATTCACACACTCATACCTACAGGCAATTTAGAATCTACAATCAACCTAAGCATGTCTTTGGATTGTGGAGGAAGCTAAAAAGAACCCAACCAGACACAGGAGGACATGCAAAGTCCACACTGAAAAGGCCCAGTCCAAGGACAACAGCACGACCCACTGCTCCACTGCCCTGTTCTCGATTAAGTTCTTTTTCAGTCACATATTTCCAAACCGACTTACCCGTGCTGTGGCTTAAAAAGATGAATCTCTGTTTAAACCGAGGCAGAATCAGCCCAAAGCTGTCAGCGATGCCGCTGATGGCCTGCTCCTGATGTACGACACCGCCCCCACCCTCTGCCCGCAGCAGTTTGGTGATCGTTGCAGCATCCAGTGCAGAATGCAGCGCAACCACGGCAACCAGGTGAGGAGGACCGTCCCTGCTGCCGAGACGCCGTTTCTCTGTGAGAACCTGTCAAGAGAAAATTCATGGAACCTCTGCAGCATTGGTAGACAGCATTCAGAAAACAAAAAATTCTCTCTCAATAATTTCTTTTTTAATTACCATGTCTTTCTTATTCCTGCGCAACTGGTTGGCTTTATGCCTTCTGTCCATCCTCTTTTGCTCTTTCCTCTGTTTCTTCGTGAGGGCCGTCACACACACTCTCCCTGTGAGAAGGATGACACTTCTTAAAACATTACTTGCCATCATGTAAGTTAAACCAATGTCTTAACTTTAAGAACCAGTTTGGTACAGTATTATGACTCTAAATCCTAGTCCCTTAAATGGCTGTCGATCCACAGGATCACACCAGTCAACTTTACACGGTGTTTAACCAGTGGTGGCCAAAGTAGTCACAAACTTATACCTAGCACTTTTTATTTCATTTGTATAGCAGATTCAAACAAGGAAACAACATTTTCATTAAAACGATAATAGAATATTATTCACTTTATGAAAAATATTTTTTAAAATTAGAATAAAAAATAAATGAAACTGTCAAACACACGTAGTTTTCCACTTAAAATATAGTGGTGTGGACGTATAAAGTAGGATCACAGGGAAATATTCAAGTGAAAGCTCCTCAGAATTGTACTTAAATACAGCACATGAGTAAATGTACTTAGTTACTGTCAACCACTGGTATTCACGCGTATTCTACTGAAGTGGAAAAGTTATCACGTGTGTTTGCAGAGCCGGAATCAGCTGCAGCAGCCTCATAGCTCCGTTAGCAGCAGCTGCTGCTGACACTTCACGGTAAAAACAGGACCCACCTTTGTTTTCTCTCTCGATTTCACCTTTCGTCCGATGCTTGCCATGTTTGTGGCCTTTGTTTTTCTGTTTATATGCCCCGGCTCTGTGGCCCTGTTGTTTTTCCCCGTCGACAGCCATTTTCACCATGTGGGGAAGGAGAATTCAGGCAATTTACTTCCGCACTCGCCCTGACGTCATAGCAGGGGCGTGTCTACAGACTTCCTGGAGAGATTCTCTTCAAAATAAAGTCCCGGTAATAATTTATGAACGTCTCATTTTGTTATTACTGTGTTGTTACTATGTCGCTAACTGACTGTACAAGTTACTTACCCATATGATTATAATTTCAGGACATTGCTGTAAACCTTACTGCTGGACGGATAATGGTAGTTATTATTATTATTATTGTTATTATTATTGTTATTATTATTATTATTATTATCACAGTCATATACTTTTTGCCTCCATTGCATGTCTAGCTCTAGCTCTTTTGTCAGGACATCACATTGGTATGCTGCAAAACATAAATACGTATGCCATTTATTTCTTTAAAGGTCCCATATTAATCGCTTTTCCTTGTTTTATTTGAAGGTTTGTTATCCTACCTATATACATACTGTAGGATCACATATAGTGAAAACATGGTATTTATGACAACCCAGAAGAGTTACAGTGCATGTGCTTGGATGTTAACATGCCTATTGATTAAGTGCAACAGTTCGATGCTTAAATGCAAGTGCTGTTGCAGATGTGTCAGTTTTTAAATGCAGGTGAGATTGCACAAAGCTCTGTTGCGCATGTTTTTAAAATGCTTTGGTAGATTGCACCATGTCCTATTGTACAAGATTTATTACAAAATTAGTTTACACAATTTTAAACTAGCATACGCAGATGTTTCATATTAGTGTACGTAGATGCTTAAGTAAGTACTATTATGCAACAGAATTACCCAGACAAAAAGGATATCTGTAAGCATGATTATATTTGTTCCTGTTGTATATTTGTTATTGGTCATAGTTACAAAATATGCGCAGAGCTTCTGATATGACAAATCAGAATGTACTTATATGCATATGGTGGATACATGGCTGCTGTGTTTTCAAATATTGTTTTAGATTATTCTAGAATAATGGATAATTGTTTGATGATTTGTTTTTCCCTGCAACAAAAGTAAAATTTCACATTAGTATCCTGCATAACTTGTCCCTCTCATTAAAAAAATTTGCATGCAATATGTGAAATCTGCAGTTATTTCCTCTTAAACACAGTAATGTTACAGTATGAATATTACATTAGATTGCTGTATATTTTAAATAAATCACAGTAGTCGATGGATAATTGCTTTCAGTTAATTACTCTTAATTTTAGGGAACAGTTTTGCAGTGTATGATTATGCACATGTTGATTTTCTGCTGGGAAAAAGAGTCTCCTAAAAGCTAAAGTTCGTTATCATTGATGCATCATCATTGTCCAAACGGAGGCTGTAAAAAAGTCTGTAATTGGCTTTATGAAGCAACAAAACCTGTTGAGGATAGACTTCACAGTGAAGAGACATCTTTTGTCCAGCAGTTTAAAATTCTGAAATTAAATATATTTACATATATTTATAGGTTATGGGATGTTTAAGGTGGGAGAAAGACTAGATGTAATATCTATTTTATATTTATATATTTATATTTTGCGGAAATTCACAGCGGACACAAATTGTTTTTCAAAGAAGAGTACTTCATTTTCATTTTAAAACATGTCTGGAGGGGATCTTTACAAATGTTAATAAGCATGATTACAAATTACACTGCGCATGATGTTGTGCAAGCCTTGTTTATCTTATACCCACAGACACACAGTCCTCTGAGGCATGAAAGATGAATCCATCTTCCTGTTCATCATCCACTATTAATTAATTTATTTTCATCAACAATCTGTAACTATTCGTTCTCTCTCTAATTATTCAGCTCTGGAGGTTACAGGAGTGAGACGCTTTATGTGCAGCTGTCTAGACAACTATCAGCAGTGCCGACTCCTTTTAAAGTTAAGCAGCAGTTATCTGAAGAATCCGAGGTTAATACTCAATGTATTGACAGGTGACAGTTGCCCATGCAGCTAAAGATTAAGCGTGATTAATGGCTGATCTTTGTTTCACCTCTTGCAGTAACAATCTGCTCGACTGTATACTCTGTGTGTCCAGTTTGCTGAGCGCACCATCACGAACATCGTCACTGAAAATGCAGCGTTACAAAATATCTGGATGGTTCTGATGAAGAAGTAGATCTCTGGTGAGCAAAACAATCACCAATCAAAGGAGGAAAAAGGGGAAATGGAAAAGAGAGGAGAGTACTTCATATAAATGCAGTGGTTAGATACACGTTTTTGTGTCATTTGAAAGAAGAAATCTTAAATCCACTCTATTTTGTTCTCATTGTCATCAACTCTCATTTATTGAAAATGAATTAACTCTTGAACATATTTATGAGTTAAATCTCAACGTAGTTTTTCTGCTTTCTGTAGGTCATCTATTATTATAACCTCTGAACAATCAGATGGTCATTGTACAGGCTGAGTTACAAACATAATGGTTAGATGGAGTTAGTTTGAAGGAGAATATACAAGTTTCCTCAGAACAACTTGCCAACTCACCAGAGACTACATTAGTAAGCAATAGCTGACTATGATGCCCTATTATACACACACACACACACACACCCACACACACACACACACACACACACATGACAAAAGTACCATCTATATGCAGGCAGGTATCTTTATTGTCTTAGGAACTGTGGAGGTTGCTGGTTTAAAGGCCTTTTGCATTACTTTGTCACACTTTTCTGCCACTTGACAGTAACCTTGTTCCAGGGTTAGCTGACAAAATACCTGCATCTGCTGGTTAATACACACATTGGTTATGAAACTGTTATTAGAGGAATATGTGTATGTGTTTTGTTATGAGATGGGTCAACACAGCATGACAAGAAAATACATACAAGCTTTACTTATGGGATATATGTATAGCCTAAATCATAATACTTTATAAACACAAGTTGCCAGAGTAATAGCCTAAAAGTACATTGAATTTCTTATTTCTCATAAGTGCATAGCTGTACATACAGTGGTTCCAAATCTTTCGTCCTTTGATGACTTACAGTAGTTGGGTCACATTTCAGATCTCTCCTAATAGCTCCACCAAATAGTGATCTTTCTGTAAGAACTACTCACGTAGCTTAATTTCAGTAAATAATTAAATTATCCAACAGTTTACCAAAAATCAAAGATTAGAGAACAATTACAAAAACGCAAAAGTGACTTTTGTATCAGTTGTTTCCCCTCTCATAAATCCCCTTCAGATAAATCCAGTGACCTTTTGCAGGGGTTGCTTACATACTGATGATTCTGTCTTAATAATTGAATTAAGTCATATAAAATAATATGTCAGTCAGGGGACTAAACAAGTCGGCTTACTTTAGTTACTTTAAGTACATTTCGCTCCTAATAAGCTATATTTGTAGTTTTACTCAAGAAGGATCTTTCATGCAGTATTTGTAGTACTTTAAGATATTTTTATTTTGCTCTATTGGTACTTTTACTTTAGTAATTAATCTGGACACACAACTATGATAATTTTCTTGCTTACATGCTATACTACAGAGGAATAAATATAGTTATGAATGAATATTTAACCTCCATTATGCACGTTTTGTTTTCTTGATTTGTTTATTGGCTGGTTTAAAGTATTGTTTTATTGGTGCAGAGCTGGGGTGTCAAACATGTGGCCCGAGGGCCACAACAGGCCCACCCAAGGGTCCAATGCGGCCCACCTGATGACCACTTCCTATTTCTTCACAGAAACTTGAAGTCAGTGATCATCTTAAGGATAATGTTTTTACAGATTCTATTTTGTGAATGTTTTTATGGAAGGAGGTAACTTCCTGTTTCTTAAAAATTCTAAATATTGTTTGAGTAAATGTTTTACATTGAAATGCAGTAGTAAACTGACTGAATAAGGAATAAGTAAGACATCAAAAACTTAAAAAAAATGTCTTATATCTCTCCTGTTATATAAACTGATGGTTAATTATGAGTGTATTTGTTGCATGTTCCTTTACAAAAAAGAAGGGAATAATAATGATGTATTGATGAATTTGTATGTGTTGTTATTTATATGTTTATTCTTACAAGTCCGGCCTAGTAGAGATAAAATATTATCTAAATGGAGGATTATTGATTATATAGATCGTAAAGCACTGACAGATTATTTTAAATCGAACGTTTATTTTCTCTTTAACGGGGTTCGACTAGAAATATTCCTAAATTAACAGTGTGATTTTTGCACATGTGATAACAGGCTAATTGTGTTTGCCTGCGTGTTTGGGCTCGTATGTTTCACTCGTGTCCGGCGTCCCGAACACGTCCAATGAGCTGATTAGCCCGGTCGGGACATTATTGGCCCGGTGCTCGTTAATTACGCTCCGGCGTCTCCGCCTCTGGATGTTTTTGGGTCAGAGAGAGTTTACTGCAACAGGCGGCAGGGCGGAACTGCCGTGAGCTGCGCTTATGTCGAAGGAAGCCGGAGTTTCCACACAAGCCCAGACCCCCGCGGCCTGCTAACATGCCAGCGTGCTGAGTCGCGGCCTCGTCCCCGCCTCGAACGGCACCGCAGACGGCGTCGTGGCTCGTGTACGGGCTGTTTCGGAAGGTGTTTGAACTTCCCTCACATTCTCCTGTTTTCGCGAAGGGAGGCGGCGGCGGAGCGCTCGGCAGCCATCTTTGGACCTGCCTGGGAGTGGGACTCGACTACTCTGGCACCCCAGTTACTTCAAGGGTGGGGATTTTTTTAACCCGTAATAATACACAAATCCGTACGTTAGAATCGATTGACAGCGTCAAGAACCGGAAGAAGTGACCGCGCTTATTCACCGCGGCGGGACTGCGGAGGAGAGGAGTAGTTTTACAGTCTCAAAGTGTTTAGAATCACACGACAGCCGCTGCACCGCTGAAACCTGGCCTGTCACAAGAGGGTGAGTGCGGCTAACGAGGCTAACATAGCCAGCATCACACAGGTTATCCCGCTTATCGAGCCGCGGCTAACGCAACACTCCTAAAGTTGGCTCGGCGACGCCTCGTTTCGTCCAGATACTGGCGTGTTCACGCACTTATCGGCGTGCGTGTTCGCTGGGGTCGTTTTATCATATGACACGTAACTTAGCCTAGCTGACGTGAAGTTTGGTGTGTGCGCGGCTAACGCCAGTCAAGCTGCTGGAACCTGGAGGCATTCGCTTACACTAACCGCTTCACTTTTAACTTTTTCTGGAAAGGGGGATGGAAACAGCTGCTGGAAGGGTGACAACTCTCAAATAATCCCGCTACGTGTTCGCGCTAATCCCGTTCGTGTTGGGACAGCGGTGTGGTGGGATTATACCTAGCCACAGGTAACTGGGGTTAGCCTGCCATGAAAACTGGAATCGCAGCAGGTAACGCTGGGCTAGAAGCTTGTTTTAAGGCTGTTGTTGTTTTCAACAGCAGACACCTTCATCACTACTCTGCTTCACTTGCCATCTTATTTTACTAATTTAATACGGACCAGTGCATAAACATGTATTGCCCCAACATATTCTAGTCGTCAGTTTTTGTTTTTAAAAGGCTGTTAGTTGATTATGTGTTTATGTGAATGGATTGATCTGTGCTGAAAGGAAGTGACTTTAACTGAACTAAATTATTGATGATTCCATAGTGTGCACTGCTTACTGATGGAGATAGTATGTTTAAAGTGTGGGTTGAGAACCTGGGGAAAAAAACCTTTGAATTTGTAACACACTGGGTTAAATTACACCATGCATCCCAGTGTTATTAACCATTGCTGTTGTTGTAATTTCTGTCCAAAAAAAAGAGATGAAGCAGCCAAAATGCTCACCAGGCCCCCTTCCTACCTCCCTATAGCTGTGCGAACAGGAAATGCAGCAGTGAGGACATAAATTGGGAATTCCAACCCAGCTTTGTTGTCCTGTCCTGCTGCATTCTTTATGCATGCGTTTGTGCGAGTTGGAATGCAAAGGGTGTTTTTATGAAGGTATCACTTATCATCACTCACTTTTGTGCTCACGTGTCCCACAGTTGAAAATGCCATCATGAGATATGACAACAAAGCTCATTCATGGGCAACAATGTAGTAAAGAACAATGGCAATAAAGAGGCACAGTCCCACATGGTAATGAGGCTTTATTTCAGGGCCGTGGCTGCATCTGTGTGGAATAGTGAGTTGTTCAGTGTTGTTGTGAGACAAAAGATGTCTGCTTGAACTGGGGGCTGTTTCTCCCAGGCTGGGAAAAAAGTCTTGTGACTCTAGCGTCAGCTCTGCATCTGTTTGCAGCTGATCATCTGAGCCGCATGGACTCAGTAAACTTTCCTCAGTGATCTTTTACAGTCGACATCTGTATTACAGAAGTAAAGCCCATAAGAAACAGTTTAATGTACAACAAATATACAAAGTTAAAGCCAGGCAAGTGAAATGTGTACCCATACTACATTCTGTCTTTTTTCTGTCAATTTAATGGGTTGGTTCACCTAAACATATGACAAATATTATGAACCTGCAGTTCCCCTATATTTCTAATAGTATCTAGTCATACAGAGAGGTTTGGTTTTATGTGGTGAGGTTTTGAGATAAGGCAAACACACACGCCCTACTATCGCTATTTTTCAGCATTTTTACATTCATATTATTACAATTATAGTGCTGCAACATTTATATAATGACTCATTATAAAAAAATAAAATGATTCCATAACTGTTTTGATAATTGCAAATCTTGTTTCTTGAATGTGGAATATTTTGAGTTAGCAAGTCCACTGTAACTGTAACACAGTGGGTTTTGTGTGGTTATCTGGGGGAATTACATTTTAGGTAACATCTTACACTTTGGGACCTTTTTCAGAATTCTGTTTATATCTCATTTATAGCTTTTAAACTGTTATTGTCCCACATATTTTTATTTAATTGGATATTGCTTGTGATGTTAAAATGGCGTGCGTGGCTGTATGCAGTGACGTATGAGTGTTGATTTAAACACAAATGCATGTGCTGCCTCTCATTATTCCATCAAATTCATATAGTAGCCTATGTTTATATGTCTGTAATCAAAATAGGCTGTGATTCAAACCTTGCATCATATGCAGCTGTCTTTTATTGATTTTGAAATGTTCAAAAACATGGTTCAAAAACATTAGACTATATTACTTTGGCTGAAATCTATGTAAATGGATTTATTGATTGCCAGAAAATCTATATGTAAAAGGCACTAATAGTAAAATATTCATATTGACCAGCCAAACGTGCTATGGTTGCCAATATTCTGAATTTCGAATACAACCTCATTTATTTACATTATGGATACTTCATAATCAGGGTTTAATAAAACCTGAACTATTAGCACGACAGTGGAGATTTGGTGCTTTAATCACCTGTAGCAGTGCTGACTATATGGGTAAACTGTGTTTGGTATGTTTGAGAACATTTGTTTACTGAGTGCGTACAGGTTTAACGAGTAGTCCTATCCCTGGAATGCTTTGTTTCAGTTGGTGAGGCAGCGGGTTTCCTTGGTTTCTTTGTTGGAGTTTGTCAGGTGTGAGACAGTTCCAAGTATCCTCCTCACATCTGTTCGTCTACATACCAGCCAGCGAAGGTGTGCGTGCTGGATGTCAGGACACGGTTCACTGATTTTAGTGACTACTCTTACCCTACTTGCTGTTACTATGGAAACAGTAGATTTATCTTTTTATATCTCAGTATTTTGGACCGGACGTTCTCCGTATGTGCATCTGACATTGTTCAACCAATGTCTCATTTAAGTTATCAGGCTCTGCTGCCCACATATATCAATGGGGTGTAATTTTTGTTATTTTTACTGTACAGCATTCATAGTGTAAAGTAATTTGATATCAAGGTAGAAAAAATGTTTTATGTTAAAGTGCTTGGTAATGCAAGTTAAGGTACAGAGGACAATGTCATGCTAATTCTTTTAATTTTGCTCATTATTTTGCTGAAAGCAGCAAAAACAAAAAGGTTATACTCAATCCCAAAAAACAGTTCAGTATCAAATATTCACTTCATTTTAGAGGGGTAGATTTCCAAAAGTTGAAGATTGTTGAATTCTTGTTCATTCCGAAGAGATGTTTTCATGAAACGTCCATAGAAGCTTCTCACACCTTACCACCAGAACTACTTCACTGCTATCATTCATATTCAGTGTTCATATGTAGGCACTAATTTACTGTAGCAACACATCCATACGTATTTAGTCAAGGCTGCAGCACACTCATTCTTTTCTTTCCTCTAAACCTGCAGCTCTAAACACATATGAGACCACTGTCCTGCAGATGAGCCATTGGAGGGGGCCAGTAAGTCGCTGTCGCAGACCCAGATAGTTCCTGGCGGCAGCGGCATTGCCCCCCATTATGCCCAACAGCAATCGGGCGGGGAGCCTGAAGGACCCCGATATCGCTGAGCTCTTCTACAAGGAGGACCCAGAAAAGCTCTACTCAGATCTGCGTGAGATCGGTCATGGCAGCTTTGGTGCTGTTTATTTTGTAAGTATTTCACCGCATTATTCAGTGTGCCAAGTCGAGACGATACCTAATTCTCTTTATCTATTTCTGACACTCTATTTACATCATATACACAAATTGTGGATTTTTTCACATGAACACACACACAAAAATGAAATAAAATCTTTAAAATTAAGAAGAAACTTTTCTTTAGACTATCATTGATTTGTGAAAATAAAATCGCACTCGGTTACATAGTCGACCCATTTGTAGTATAAGTATATTACTATATTAAAAAGTAAAAAACAGTTGATATTGAAATGCAACAAAATTTAAGGTGGTGCAGTGAGGTGGCAAATTTGTGCATGATGTGAAAAGTTTTGTGCTTGTTTGTAACATACAGAGTAAGCACTTTAGATCAGTGATACTATTGATTGGTTGCTTTGGTGTTTGACAAAGGCCTTTTCGATGCTTTTAAATATTTTACAATGGTTTTTGACTGCCTACAAGTGCAGAATTATTTCAGGGATACTGTCTCAGTGTCAGCATGACACACTAAATGTTTCCTGTTAACAGTTGAGCATTCACAATCTTTCCAAGAGGAGGATATTGACAAAATCAAATATTGTCCGATGGTGTATTTTTGGCCCAAAATTGAATTAGGGATAGGTGATGTTTTGTGTTAGATGTTTGCTTTCTTATACAATTTAAGCTTAAGGAAAAGTGGGCCATATTGTCCCTGTAATGTGGACATTATGACCAGAAAGTTAGAAGCATTACTTTCTGGCTCAGCTTAAACAGGGAAGTGGATCTGTTCAGACACTTCAGATCAAATCTTCTGTAGTACAATGTTTCGTTGGTCAAGCAGCTCCAGTGAATCCATGGTCTGCACTCTACATGTCAACCACATGCAGTTGTCTCTAATGTGGCCCATGTAGCCTTACTTATTAAAGTGACAGTGTTGAGTTTTAATGCTTCAAGAAGGCATAATCTAATCTATGACACAATATTACAATAACCAGAACATTGCATTTTCAATACAGTAATCCCTCGTTTATCGCGGGGGTTACGTTCCGAAAATGACCCGCGATAAGTGAAATCCGCGAAATAGAAAACTTTTTTTTTTTTTTACAATTAGCAACTATTACATGTATACAAATACAGTGACTCGCGTGTAGGCCGTTTCACTGCTCTTCAGACTGGGCCGCTGCATCCTGACTGCGCTCTGCAGTGTTCTCTTCTTCTGAAGCCCGCGGTGCAGGTGTGTTTGTTCGGGAGAAGAACAGTGATAGGCAGCTGTTGTCGCTCTTTTTTCTTCTTTGCAAACGAGATGACAAAATGATAGCACAATTCGTAGCGTGTTTTGATACAAGAAGCGAAAGTGAGTTTTTAGCGAATCAGAATGCAGAACACAATGCACCAAAAAAAAAAAAAAATGCATTATGAAAATCCGCGAAATAGCGAATCCGCGATAAGTGAACCGCGAAGTGGCGAGGGATCACTGTATACCGATCAGCTGTACTTTTTAGGGCTGCAACAGGTAACCTTTTAAACGCTAAGTGTTCTTTAAAATCACAGTGCTTCGCTGATTCCTGCATTCTGTCTTTGGAACTGTGGGGTGATGAGAGATGACAATAAAAGTACAGAAAGATAGTATTTTTCTTAAATGACAAAAACAGGCTTTCTGGCAAGTGATATAAACAAAATGATTTCAAATTTTTGCCCAGGAATATAACTTGAAACTTAAAATTAACATCATTGTAGTCATTCGGTTAAACTGAACATAACCGTCACATATGTACTTATCATTCAGGCACGGGATGTGCGGACAAATGAGGTGGTGGCCATCAAGAAGATGTCCTACAGTGGGAAGCAGTCCACTGAGGTAGGAAGCTTTCAGCTTATCAGCTGGTAACCGCCACTTCTTGAAACAATTGTGGGTATGTTATTATCTTTCTTGTAAGATGACTCATTTTTTTCCTGGTTTCTCAGAAATGGCAAGACATAATCAAGGAGGTGAAATTCTTGCAGAGAATACAGCACCCAAACAGCATAGAGTACAAAGGATGTTACCTACGAGAGCACACTGCCTGGGTAAGACTAAAAACTACTACTAAAAATAGTGATGAAGATGACTACAGCGACACTGGAGACTGAGTGATTTATGAATTAAGAATTCACACAAGACATTTCATTGCAGCTGGTGATGGAGTATTGTCTTGGCTCTGCTTCAGATTTGTTAGAAGGTGGGTTGAAAACTTAAACAGTCCCTTTTTAAGTTTATTTCCGTTGACCTTTTCCTTGATTTACAATTCTGTGGATGATTGTATCCTCTAGTTCACAAAAAACCTCTACAAGAAGTTGAAATAGCTGCAATAACCCATGGTGCTCTTCAAGGGTTGGCTTATCTTCACTCCCACAACATGATTCACCGGTGAGTGTTTCCAAAGTGTTTGGAAGCATATAGTGTAGCAGGAGCTTATGGCCCTCAGGGTTTCAGTCTTATGTGTAGAGCTGTAATCATTTCCTCTCATGTACTTGACAGAGATATCAAGGCAGGCAACATCCTGCTGACAGAGCCAGGACAGGTGAAACTAGCAGATTTTGGTTCTGCCTCCATTGCCTGTCCAGCCAACTCCTTTGTTGGGACACCATATTGGTATGCTGCAAAACATAAGTCTCCTATAATACTTTTTTAATAGATTTCTTTAAAGGTCCCATATAATACACTTTTCCTTGGTTTTGTTTGGTTTATCATCCCTATATATATATATATATATATATATATATATATACACACACACACACACAAAAATTCCAAAAGTATTCACTTACCTGCCTTGACTTGCATATGAATTTAAGTGACATACCATTCCTAGTCTATGGGGTTCTTGGTTTTCTGCAGCATTTACACTCCTTTACTCCTTTCACTGGAACTAAGGGGCCAAGCCCAGCTCCTGGAAAAACACCTATGTAATGTGACTTAGTATCTGCTGACCTACCATTTTGTGTCATTCCCAAGCACTTCCAATGACTTATAATACAGTTGACTGTGGAATATTTGGGAAGTGATAGAAGCACTTGATTCTGATTGTTAAGACGGGTGAGTGAATGCTTTGGCGATATAGACTTGGTTGTAAGTACCAGAAATAAACCCAATTTAATTTTATGTTCCCTCTCAAGCTTCTCTGTGAAGTTCTAAAAAGAACAGGTTGCTTTGTGTCGGTCTCTTTAATATTAATGACTCTCTCCTCTAAATTGGTTGATATTAGTATCCATTAAATGGAGTGTGTGTGGGAACTGTATGAAATTTTAACATTACCACTTCATAGGAGTCCTGCCAGCTCATTTTAAGGCACCAAAAAATAAATGGGGCATGGGTTTATTGAATGTTTTGACACAGTTTGGCACATAGACCCTCTTATAGTCCAGCACTTCAAATACCATTTTCTGTAATATGGGACCTTTAAATTGTAATTTACATTATTGTGTTCTTTTAATTGCTAAACTGCTGTTTACATGTTATAGGATGGCCCCAGAAGTAATCTTAGCTATGGATGAGGGTCAATATGATGGAAAGGTGGACATCTGGTCGTTGGGAATAACCTGTGTTGAATTGGGTATGGTGTCTAATTTAACCATTCATGTTTTCTGCTCTAAAGCTCAAACTGCTTAAAATTCTTGTGCTCACCAATTTAGTCAGACTGACAGAGAAACCTTCATTTCACTTGTTTCATAGCTGAGAGGAAGCCTCCGCTGTTCAATATGAATGCAATGAGTGCCTTATACCACATAGCACAGAATGAGAGCCCAATGCTGCAGTCTAGTGAATGGTGAGTTTTAAAATTCTATTTGCAAAATGTTATTTCTCATATTATGGTTTCCATAAAGTGACTACAGTTCCGTCTTCTTTCCCTCATTGAATCTTCCACTTTAGGACGGATTATTTCCGAAACTTTGTAGATTCTTGCCTTCAGAAATTTCCCCAGGACAGGCCAAACTCCGAGGAGCTTTTAAAGGTAACTGCTTAAAAGATTTGTTTAAAATGGCACTATACAATTCATATGTATAGCCTTGTGTTTGTTAAAATGTCTGAATTCTAATGAGACGTCTTTTGCGTTTCCCTTCCAGCATGCGTTTGTCCAGCGTGAGCGACCGGAATCAGTCCTAATGGACCTGATAAATCGGACCAAGGATGCAGTGCGGGAGCTGGACAACTTGCAGTATCGCAAAATGAAAAAGCTCTTGTTTCAGGAAGCCCATAATGGCCCAACAACTGAGGCACAAGATGAAGAAGAGGTCTGTTTCAAACACTTCTTGCATGCTTTATTTCTGTCATCTCTAATCTAGGATGAATGTATTTATTGGTTTCTGTTTTAGATTATTGGGAAGCAATGTTTTAACCATGTGATTGCCGTGTGTGTGCTACTTGTAGGAGCCAGAGCACAGTGTGGGTAGAACGGGTACAGTAAACAGTGTGGGGAGCAACCAGTCCATTCCCAGTATGTCCATCAGTGCAAGTTCCCAGAGCAGCTCTGTCAACAGTCTAACAGATGCTGGTGATGACAAGAGTGAGGTGGAAATGGAGGGAGACCACACAGTGATGTCCAACAGCTCTGTCATACACCTCAAACCGGTGAGAAGACTTAGTTTATAGCAATAACCCTATGATGATGAGAATTGTTCATTTTAGATACAAACTTGAGTCTTAAATTTTGTTGCTTCCGATCTGCTGTCTTTTTCACCAATTTCATAAACTGTGATTCCTTCAGGAGGAAGAGACATACAATGAGGAGTCAGAACCTCACCCCCGACCAACCGAGTCACAGTCCCCGCCTGCGCACACTCCACGGCCTAAACGAAACCGTGAACATTTCGCCACTATACGCACAGCCTCAGTGGTAAATACAATTATACAATAAGGCAAATGTCAAACTTGCATATATTGTTAAAGCAAGAAAATGTTTCTCTCCAGCGCCCCATATAAAGAGAATCTGTGTCTTGCCAGCTTACCCGCCAGATTAAGGAGCACGAGCAGGATTCTGAGCTGAGGGAGCAGATACTGGGGTACAAGCGCATGCGGAGGCAGCATCAGAAACAGTTGATGGCTCTAGAAAACAAACTTAAGGCTGAGATGGATGAGCACAGACTCCGTCTGGACAAGGAGCTGGAGAATCAGCGGAATAGCTTTGCCCAGGAGATGGAGAAACTGATAAAGAAGCACCAAGCATCCATGGAGAAAGATGTATGCTTTTATGGATCTGTGTTTAGATTTACTGGACACACTCTCTTAGTTTTTGTTTTACGCTGAATGATTATCATGTGCATTTTTCTCTCAGGCAAAAACGGTTAGCAACGATGAGAAGAAGTTCCAGCAGCATATCCAGAGCCAGCAGAAGAAAGAACTCAACAGCTTCCTAGAATCTCAGAAAAGAGAGTACAAACTTCGCAAAGAACAACTCAAAGAGGTAGGGAATCCAGCCAAGCTGTCCCCCATACATTAGTCTCAATTTCACCGCACTTAAATTGTTACTATGCTAGTTCTGCTGGTCACCTGCCATTTTCTCTCTGCAGGAGTTAAATGAAAACCAGTCCACACCCAAGAAGGAAAAGCAGGATTGGTTGTCCAAACAGAAGGAGAACTTCCAACACTTCCAAGCAGAGGAGGAGGCCAACCTGCAGCGCAGACAGAGGCAGTACCTGGACCTGGAGTGCCGCAGGTTTAAACGGAGGATCTTGATTGCTCGCCACAATATCGAACAGGACTTGGTGCGCGAGGTCAGTGTCTCTTTCCTACATTATAAACTCTTCTAATACTGCTGGGTTTAATTATTTTACAAACCAAAAGCAGTAGATAAGATATTATTTATCCTCTGTGTGTGACAATCGCATCTCTTTGTCATTTATTCCTCAATGTGCACATAATCAGGAGCTCAACAAGCGTCAGACCCAGAAGGACTTGGAACATGCCATGCTTCTGCGGCACCATGAGTCAATGCAAGAGCTGGAGTTCCGCCAACTCAACACCATCCAAAAGACGAGGGTCGAGCTGATCCGCCTGCAGCACCAGACGGAGCTCACCAACCAGCAGGAGTACAACAAGAGGAGGGAGAGGGAACTTAGACGCAAACATGTTATGGAGGTTCGCCAGCAACCCAAGAGCCTCAAGGTAGGAATGCTGCATGTGAACATGCATGTACATTTAATATTGTTTATTAAATCTTTACCCCTATCAACACACCACTCCAGGACCCATTCTCTATCTTGATTGAGATGTTAAATTTCCACTCCTAACATCTCTCTTCTTGTTAGGAGTGGAATTCTTTACCATTGAAATTGAATGGTCTAGAATCTGTCATTTTTGTATTTGATCTTCACGGCTAAAATAAAGAATAACGGTGTTCCTTTCTCTACATTATCGCATATGACAGTCCAAAGAGCTACAGATCAAGAAGCAGTTCCAGGACACCTGTAAGATCCAGACCAGGCAGTACAAGGCACTGAGGAATCATCTGCTGGAGACGACACCAAAGTCTGAGCACAAGGCCGTGCTGAAGCGGCTGAAGCAGGAGCAACACCGCAAACTTGCCATCTTGGCAGAGCAGTATGACCACTCCATCAACGAGATGCTCTCCACTCAGGCGGTGAGTCTGGCAGTGTTAGGAATGCAGCATCCTGAAGTCGTTACGGAAAAGATCATGATGGAGTCTTATCATCAGTAATGGTTGTGTATGCATTGTATACACATCCTGATCCTGTTTGTCTCTCTGCCCTCAGCTACGTCTGGACGAGACTCAGGAGACTCAGTGCCAATCCCTACGGATGCAGCTCCAGCAGGAGTTGGAGCTTTTAAATGCCTATCAGAGCAAAATCAAGATGCAGACAGATGCTCAGCATGACCGTGAGAGGAAAGACCTGGAGCAGAGGGTGTCACTCCGAAGGGCCTTGCTGGAACAGAAGGTTCTTTCTTTAATTTATTAACATAAGAGGATTTACATTTTGTTGCCTCAGTTATTATCGGTCAAACTTATTGTTTTACCAAACACTTAAACTACTCAGAATACACATGGATATGCTAAGCTTGAAGTTGGGTAAAGTTATGCTGGAAATTGCATGAGGTCAGCAGATTCCACTGCACTGCTAAACATGACGACGGTATAATTAATCCAGGTGGGTGCAACAAAAGTTACAGGAGTGGGATGTGAAGCCTAGTCTGAACACAGCCACCCAGAATTAACAAGTGGGCCAATTATGCTATGTAAGTACAGAAAGTTAAAAAAGAACAAATCAAGTCACCTGTGGGTGTAAATGGAATTTAAAGCGATAGTTTAACTTTTTTGAATATCTACCCATTATGATTACCATAGCATTAGGTACTTTACCTTTTGTCGATACAAGCGGTTTCCAGTTCAGTGGAGCAGATCCATGAGCTTCCCAGCTACTATTACAACACGGCTAATGGTATTAATCAGCATCAAAATTAATCAAATACACAATCAGAAACTCCCAAACGTGGTGGACAAGTTATGACCTGCACATTCACCACGCTTTCATTAAACCACTGGGTGGAGTGACACAAAGTGCTAGCGATGCGGTAGTTGAAGTACTAGAAGTAGCTGCATTATTAAACATGCTCTTTTGAGATCCTTACACCTTAAAAGTTGCTGGATTGTGTTTGAGTTTGAAACCAAAAAATACTATTAGCTGCATGGTAGTATATGAGCTATGGAAACGGCTTGTATTGTATCTAATGCTTTGACAATGGGTGAACTAATTTTGTGGTTACTCTATTATAGAGTAACTTAATGGGTTTTTCTTTAGCTATTCAAAAATAATAAATAACACCCCTGTCCCTGTTTTTTGTTTATCACAGTGAATATAAATACAACTTATATAATACAATACAGCTACCGATAAAACCCCTACGTCTGCAAATGCTGTATATGAACAGTGTTGGTAAAATGTTTGTTGTTCTTCTTTAGATCGAGGAGGAGATGGTGTCTTTGCAGAATGAACGTCTGGAGCGGATCCGGAGCCTGCTGGAACGTCAAGCCCGAGAAGTGGAGGCTTTTGACTCGGAGAGTATGCGCCTGGGCTTCAGCAACATGGTGCTATCAAACCTCTCCCCAGAGGCCCTCAGCCATAGCTTTCCCGGGGCTTCAGGAAGCTGGAGTCACCACCACCATCAGCAGCAGCACCCATCTGGAAGCTCTCAAGTGCCACATTGGGGCAGTGGCAGTTTGGGCACATCGTCAAGCCACCAAGGCAGCCATCACCACTATCACTCTAGTCCGGGAGGCCCTTCTATGCAGCAAGGCTGGGGGCAAGGCATGCAGGGAGCTGGGGGTCCCCAGCCGTGGGGCCACCCGTCAGCGGCTCTTGTCTCTCGCAGCAGCGCAGGTGTACAGAACAGCCCCCAAGCAATGGGGAGGACACCCTCAGGAGGTCGCAGTGAGCAGGGCATGAGCCGGAGTACCAGTGTCACCTCTCAAATATCTAACGGGTCACATCTTTCCTACACATAAATTCCCCCCCTTTTCACACCCATCAGGCCCAGAGTCCAAGTTCCAGTATAGAGATGTAATCAAAAGATACACAGCAGGACAGAGCATGGGCTGAGCTCTGCAGCTCTCTCTCTCTACGACACCTCCCCTCCGTTTCTCCCCTGTACAGATATGGATGTGCGATGAAATAAATGTTGCTCAGGTCAAAAGGGCTGGAAGAGGCACAGACCCTCCTCACAGCAGTTTATTAGCACACATGCAGATTCTTAGGGTTGTGTTACATTAGCAGTTTGAGTGTCAACACATAATACTTTTTAATTTACAGCTCTCTCCTGCAGAATTCTTAAGTTTGTTTTGTGCTATTCACAGCCATTGCTCTCATTTTGCACATGAAACACTGTTGAAAGCCTTTGACACGTGTTAACTATGTCCTCAGAAATGTGGTATCGAACAATCATTGTAAACAAATTTTGTTTAGACCGCCCCTTCCTCCCTTCACCTGGTCATTTTCACTTATACACTGGCCGATTCTCAGCAGTGTTGACTAAAAACGCTTTACTGTTGTGATACGAGCCTGCTGTAATGGTCATTGTGATAAATGTAGTTTTATTTCACTTGGGTTTCCTGATCATCAGCCAAAATAAGACTTATCAATTCAGAGCCAAATGAACTCCTCTTAACTGTTTCAGGCTTATCACACACTACTACTGTGCCTTTTAACCTTTTGGTTATAGAATTCAGTCTCAGATGTTTATAATTTGATATTTTAGATTTATTTAGCAGATTGAGATTAGTGCCAGTGTTATGTTTAGTTCAATCTATTTTAACATTGTCACGCACCTGCATTCTCAGCTGCAGAGATCCCAAATACTTTCCTCGGATGTATTATTATATTCACTGTGTATGCAGTAATGTTGGATGGAGATACCGAAAACAACCTGTGCATATCAGTAAGTATATTGTTTTGTTTTAGCTCTTTTAGAGTGGTGGTACTCTTGGGGTGAACTTGGAAAGCCCTGTGCTAAAAAAGAATGTCGATGTGCATGTTCACATGAGGAATTGTGAGGATGATTAAAAAAAAAAAGAAAACTCATTTGCCTTCGGAAACAATCTTGGTATTGATATGATTTTTATTAGTGCCTTTTAAAACTGCTGCCTTTTTTTTTAAAGCACTTTATACCGCTCAATATTTGTAAAATGAATATTTGACTTTTCACAAAGCACCTGGTGGATGAGTGTTTTGTTGGTACGTATGTAGTGAAGTAGAGGAGTTGAGCTAACCTGTGCTGTAGTTTTCAGAAGCGATGTCCCAAGTGCAGACAAGACCTAGTTTGTATGGTAACATACAGTATGTGAGTTCAAGCATTTCCCTTCTTTTCCGTAGCTTTTACTGTGTTTTGGAGCTGTAGCTGTTGGCTATCTCCTGTGTTTATGTTGACTTTTGAATGAACATAGGATGCTGCAGGCCTTTTAGATGTTTTGACTAGCTTCCATTGAATAAACTTAATGGATTTAATCATAGTCCTTCATGTGTAGGCAGGTAGGTGAAAGGTAATTGTCATGACCATGACAGCAGGCTTGGCCCTACAAAGAAAACCCCTAAATACCCAGTTAGGAAACACTAAAAATTTAAAGGGTGCTATGTTTAAAAATGTTACACAATCTCATCAGAACTTGAGAACAAGGTTGATTAAACTAGGCACATGTTAATATCATCATAGCATAAAAAGATAAAATGGACAACACCATAATATTAGCCAAAATTAATACATGTGGCAAAAAGCACTTGGGTTTTTCCTTTGATATTCGCTGCAGGTCCTTTCCTCAAAAATTTCTAGTTCTGCTTAGTCATTGTTTGTTTCTTCAATTTCCACACAGAAAACTTAAAAACACCTGTTTAAATAGGTCATTAAGGTTACAGAGATGAGGAGGATTTATGCTTCCTTCACCCACAAATCTGATGTAGATCATACATTATATATTTACGAAAGAAAACTAAACTCACATTTGTAAGAAATTTCTAAAATACCTTTATTGAACTGATAGGTCACACTATTAGAAAAACTTTCCAGCTCAAAATGAGTTACTGGATGTTTCTTATTGGAAAATATTCATGATTTTTGTGTACACAGACAAAATGCCTCATATGCATCATCACTCATCTCCATCTACTTCCCATCACATTTGAAAACACATGCCGGGGTCTTCTTTTTAAGGGTGGGAGTTTTCATTTTTCCATCATGTGTGCGTGTATATATCCTACCCACAAAGTATGCATTATATCAAGTTACATATGGTTTGGTCCCAAATCTCAAAAATTTTGCTCCAGCTACTGTAACACTCTTTTCTGATTTGTTAATATTTGATGTTAAAAAGGGGAATGTATTTATCAATATTGGGATCTTACCTTAAGTCAAACGCCAAGGCCTAGAGTTTGAATGTTAGGCCAATCAAACCTCACCTACATGCCAACCATAAGTTTGTATGCACACAGTTTGTTCACAGTTATGTCAACGTTGTGTGTGTGTTCAGGATATTGTTGTTGATCATTGTCAGTCATAAGACCTCTCCACCAATTTTTTTTTTTTTTTTTTTTATAACTTTAACATTGATGTCAAATTTTGTCCTACTGACTGAAAGCATATGGGATACTGAATTGAATGAAAGCTGGCAACAGAGAACATGGCAATCTTTTCTATGGTCAAACACTGTGCCATTCCTGCATTGCCAAGCCCAGATACCACTGCATTGTATCATCTCCATGCTTTTACCCATCACTGGGCGGATGGAATGAAATGTATGAAACAAAAAAAAAATAAAGTGGGTTCTGGTCTAGTGGCCCAAATTTAAAAAAACGCTTGAAAAGATGGCATGGTGACAAATTATGAAAAGAGATTGCATTTCTTTGAAGATGTCTGTATTCTTTTTGGCACATTACCACTACAACTCATAACCTGTATTAAAATGTATAGATGGTGGAACTTGTTATTGAATGTCTGAGAGATTATGAAGATACTACATAAGAGAAAGTAAAGTACTAAAAGTGGATTTAAATTGTGTAAAAAGATTCATAAAACAGAATAAAAATAGGATCAAATTCACTATTTTGTTTGTATTATATTACCATTGTGTTGGCAGAGGGATATTGAACAGAAATCAGCTGTAATAAAGTAATTTTAGTATATCCTGTGTTGTGTTTTTTCTCCTTTACAGCATTGTCCTGCAAGTGTGTATTACTATATACACAACAGAATAAAGATGTTTTGTTTTTCAGTTTTTAAAGCTTTTCTTAAAACAACCATCAGGTTAAAAAATGATTATTTGAAATTGTTTTTATTGCTATAGTCATTCCTCTGTTTCATAATGACCATTAGAAGATCCCACCATAATGCACTTAAATTGTAAGTGATGGAACCAAAAATCCACAGTCCAGTGAAAAAATGTGTGAAGCTAAAAGAAATACATTGGTTTAAATTAGTCAAACTTCTTGTTGGTTGACAATTATAAAACTTGCTAATAGATGTTACAATAATGAGTAAAAGTGAAATCTACTGTGGGTGAAGGGTAGACGTGGAACACAACAGTGGAAAATTGAAACTAAACATATATGCTTCAATGGAATGCACTGGCAACAAAATCCTAATTTTCTCTTAAATGATAAAATATTGTGTTTGGTATTAACATAAAGAACCTTAAGAGGGACTGAATATTGAACAACCTGATACTCCTGGCAAGGAGTGCTTTACCTACATATCTAAATCAAAGAAATAAAATCTCTTTGCTTTTTTTGAAAGTAACATTGTGGACAATTATCTCAGTGTGTTCAGATGAATAGAAAGTAAGCACACAAAACCTCTTATCAGAGCTTATGAAGAACTGAAATGATTTAATGAACTCTAGAAAAAATATGTACAGACTTATTAGAATTTTAATTATTATTACTATTATTAATTATTATTTTATGTGATTTACAATTCACCTCCACTCAAAAAAGGTTAAACTTTTGTTACTTCAAGTGGATGTTTAAACTTCACTGCACAATAAGTTAAAGGGCATCACAACTATTTTGGAAGCCAATCTTTGTCCAATATGAAACTTACAGGGGCCTTTCTTACATTTGCATTGAAGGGGCCCCTAATCACCAGGGTTGAGGTAGTAGGATGTGTTTTTTTCTCCCACAGAAAGATAAATGTCACTATTTTATCACACACATATTAGGCTAGTTGGTCAAAGCAATGTCAGAGAAGCAGATGCTCGGATTCTTTTCAAGCCCTTCAGCCTATACATGGGCTGTGGGAGAATAATTTGGAAAGTACTTGTCATTCATTGCTTTATAGTGTTAGAGTTATAGGGTCAGAGTTTCCCATTGGCTCGTGATCTTAGGAGTGATCCTCCTAAGATCTTCATTTTGTAAATCTACCAGGTCAATTATTATATGGTCAATCCAGTGTTTTAGGTTAAACAACATTTTTCCTAGTTATAAACCCATTGTTCCATATATTAGTTTTATGTGGAGAACCTGACTGCCTGTAAGAGCTTGTTGGTGAAATTTAGATGAATTTAGTGGTTATTCAGAAACATTGTAATCACAATTAAAAAAAAATGCAGCCCCCCAGTTTGTTCCAAACTATTCTGTCGTATAAAGTACCAAAGGAATTCTGCGTTTTTTTTTTAAATATCCTTTTAACCGTTTTGCGAAACAGTGCAGACATACGTGTCTGTGTGGCGACTGCTGACGTCACTGGTGCGGCGCGTGCTGGACGTCTGCAGGCTGGACGGATGACGCAGCGTCGCTCACGCACGACACCGGAAACACGCGCAACGTGATCAAGTGATTGTTTTTCAAAACTGCAGAAGGAATGCCGAATCAGGAGTCTTTGATCTGAGTGAGGATTTTAGTTTTATACCAACAATACAGCCTTTATTTTTTCATATCGTTATTTATTTAACGAGGATTACGGTGTGTTATGACCTTAAATGGTGACAACACGTACCGTCGCGTTAAACGTAACCTTAAAGTTAAATTCAAGTATCTCCAGTTGGATTCACGAGTGTTATTGTTACCTACCGTTTGCGCACAATTTACTGCACTTTACTTCACTGTAAAATTCATCACATTAAGTGATATGCTGAACTAGCCACACGAACTAGGTGCTAGCTAGCATTAGCAGGCTGATGCTACTACTACTACTACTTCGTACTTTAGCTGCCAAGGTAGCAAGCTAATGTTGTTATCGCTATAAGTTAAAATATATATGGTACAAAACCATATTTGTGCACCTAAGTTATCGATTTGTTTTAAAAGTGGTATTATTCGTTTTTTTGGAATATCTTCAAATAAAAAGTCGTTAGCCAACAGCTAATTTAGTCATTAAATAATAGAGGTGGAAGAAGTGATAAATTCCGTATTAGAAAATACGGTAATCTCAAATTACTCCATTACAAGAGATTAAAAAATACAGAATTTCCCAAAAACTGGTCAGTATAAACGACAATAGTAATACTGCATCATAGTATATTAAGTGTATCCAGTAATATATGAAATAGGCCTAAATAAGCCTTTACATGAGTAAACCTTTCCTTTGCTAGAATTACTTTTACTCACTTATATTACTTGAGTTAAAGTCTTAAAGTATCTCGTATTTAATGTATCTAATTATCAAAAGTAATTGGTAATAAAAGTACTTGTTTTGAACGCAAAAGTACAGTTAAATGCTGTGATTGCATTACTTCAACAAATCAGAATTTGGGGAATTGTGTTTATTCTGAGTTTTTGTTGATCGATTGTAACTTTAAGTGTCCACATCATGCTTGTAAACTATTACATATATTGAACCACAATTGGCTTCCAAACTATGATTTCACAAGTCATGCTTGTATTGGATCATTTGCAGTCTGCTTTCACCAAATTTAGAAATGTAATATTTCTCTGATTTAATGTTAACACATGTTCTACTAGTTGAACAAAGGAAATTATGTATTAAGGTCCACACACTGCTCAATCAAAAATGGTAAAAAAAACAACCTTGAATTGACCGAGTATACATCATAATTAGTGAGCATAACATATTCCTCTATCCGTTGTCCTGCTTAGATCTCCAGGATGTTGTGTGAAGTCCTGCTCTCATCATTATGGTTCCTTTTCGTCATCTTCTGGGTCGAGACGATATGCGTCTGGCTGTTTCTCTCCATCTTCTACCAAGATCGGATGTTCTACCACTGGGGAGATGGGTAAGAGATGTGTTCCTAATGCAGCAGCCTTTTTACTTTAGTGCAGTTTTAGAGTTACACAGCTGGCTCCAGAGTGGAATCAGGAGGTGGGGATGCTGGCGACAAGGGCACTCACCTCAGGAAGGGGGTGTTTTGGCTTCAGCTTCTGCAGCCATTGCACTGACCTGCCAGATGTAGGTGCTGCTTGTTTTTCTAAAGACAAGAGAAGATGAAATTATTAATCGAATAATAATTTACAAGTTAAACTAATCCTGAAGTCATTGTAGTGTAGGATAAAGCAATGATATCACTTGGATAACAACCTTTAGGCTTGGAACATGGTTTTGCAGCGAATAGGTCGTAGATGGAGCTGTCTGGCCGGGGCTTTTCCTTGATAGGCACGCTGTCTGCATTTTGCTCTCCAACCCAGTTGTTGTGTAGAGTTTTCCTTCTTTCCTGCTTCTCGGCCTTCAAGTCAGAGGTCGGGTAATTTGGGCTGGCTTTGTCTTCTACTCTTGGCACGTAGCAGAGCTCAGCCTTCTCACGCCTTTTTTCTTGCTCATTATTCCGAGCACTCACAGTCATGGGCCTTGTAACCGGCATTACCTTTTGCCACCGAATCCTCTCTTTTCTGCACTTGGTGTTGTTTGACTTCTTATCCAAGGCCTTTTGTTCAGTTGTCCTCCTCTGCTCCTCCCTCCCTCTGTTTTAGTTATATTTAAAACAACCCGATTTTCTCCATGAGACCATAGACCTTAAGGGTCCTCCAACCTGCCCTGAACAGATGGATGTTAAACACTCAAAAACACTTAAAAGCAAATGGACGGTGTGTGTCTGCGTATGTGGTTCATGGGATAGTGAGCATATGTTCTTCTAATGGATCCTTTTTTATGTTACAGGGTATTTGTAGATGATCTTGGGCAGATGATATACATGTTGAGCAGGTAAGAGCTTTGTTTTGACCTTGATTAATCAAATCAGTAACAACTGTATTGAATAATAAGCTCTGTGTTTCTCGGTGCAAGGTATAACTTCTGGTCTCTCTCCACAGAGTTGATATACATATACAGAGAGAGATGCAGACCTGAGAGAGAAGAAGATTGAGAACTCTACTGAAAGGACTCTAACTAGACAGCTGTTGCAGTTATGTGGCTTGAGATGAAAAGCAGTAGCTGTTTTTTCTTTGCACTGACGGCCCTGCACACTGATGTGCACCGTCCAATAATAGTTGGTGGACCGTTGCAGCCTAAACACAAAAGGAGGTTCTCCATGAATAACATGTTTAGCATCCACCGCTGTAACATTTATGATTTCACAATCAAGTTTCTGGGAAGATAAATGGGCGTAGCAGAAAATACTTGGGTAACAAAGGATGATTTCATGCATTTTCTTTCATTTCTTTAAGCTCCATTAGAGACGAACTCTGGTTTTGTGATCACACTGCTGTTCTATGCAACTTGTAGAGCTATCTGCAGCTATATTTGTCTTTTGAAAAGATTGCAGGAAATCTGTTATCAGCTACAGGCACATGTATGTTAAGAACAATCATCAGATGTTTTGGTGCATGTTTTACATCACAACCTTTAACAAGAGCAAACTTAAATATTGACGGTGGAAGTTTGGACCCAACAAATAGATTTGAAAGATTTATAATGTGATCTATGGGGTTCACAAAAGTTTTCACACACACACTCACAAAAATAAAATACAGGGAAGATCTACTCTCACCAGGATCAACATATAGTAACAATTTTATTTTCTAAAATAGAAAAGTAAAAGTCAAGAGAATGTACCATGTGATAGGAATACAAACATTATTGTGATACCCAGTAAATGCAATAAAGTAAAGTTCTACTTTAAAAATCAAGCTTATTTTATGCGTCATGTGTAATCATTCAGGTGCAATCACAGTCAAATGTATGAGGTCTTTACAGGCCCGTGAGATTATTGGTCCAGACAGTTTTGTATTCCCCTTTTGCTATGTTATTTGTTTCTGAGGCAAATATATGTTGTTTTGTATGAATATACTGAATAAAGGTTAGTATTTTCAACCATGCTTTTGTTACATATTAAAGAAAAGCTTTTTAATTGTCAGGTCTGTTTTAAGACAACAGTTCACTGATGTCCTGTTTGCTTCAATTGTGATGTCAATGTAAGTATTGGGGATCAAAACCCACAGTGTGTTCACATTCTCATTTTGTGCTAAATTTGTAACGTTTTCTGAGGTTTATCTGTATGTAGCTTTAGCAGTCTGCATGGTTATCTGTAGTATAATAGCATAGTAAAAAAGAGGGCTTAAATGCTAAAAGACTGATGTTGAAAGATGTCTACTTGATATGATTTATGAATTAAGGCTGGGTGACATGATGGTATCTGCTATGAGAAATAGAAATGTGTCCACCCATAAAGATTTGGCAATACCATTTCTATCATGGGACCTTTATGTTGTAATTGTGTTTTTCTGTTGCAACTCTGTCTTAATGTCTCATTCTTTTGAATTTGTTTCTTTCAAAATTAGCATATAAAACTTGACATTGAAAAATTCAACATACAAGACACATTGTAATGAAAGATTATGTGAATTATATAAAATAATATACATAAATTATAGTTATTCTAAACCATTCAAATGTACAAAACAATTGCACCATCATGATATATAGTTACCATAATATAAAATTGTATATATCATAATAAAAGATTTCTTCCGTATCACCCCTACTTAGGATAAACTCTTAAAATCATCACCCTATTAAAATAATGGCCTATGTCATAAAAAAAAAAAATAAGCCTAAATCATCACTTGATGTTTGTCACATCTAAAATCATCTTAATCCTGAGTTGAAAGGATCACAATTCTCATCCTATAGGACAATAGATATTTTACTTAAGCATTTTATTTTACATCAAAATAAACTCTCTACCATTAAAACACTAATTGGACAACTTAACAAGGTGCCATGATGGCGGCTGCTTGAAGCAGCACGAAGAAGCATTAAACAGGATTCTACTGGTGAGGGATAAAGGCCATATGCTATAATGTAAGTTGTATTTTAATAATAGTTTAATATAAAGTGACAAATTTAAAGAAAGGGAAGTTCTGGGATCTTCAGTCCATTAAACAAGCCCATTGAGTGTCATCACAGGGAACTGCATTCTGACCATTTTGATTTATCTGATATTGTTTAATTCTAACACCCGGCAATCTAAGATTTAATTTTGCACTATGAAATGAAAGGGCAGTTTAAGCCATGTTTAAAGTTGGTCAAGAATGATCAAAAAGTCTTTTATTATTCTTTAATATTATATAAGTGACACTCAATGCCCACAGTGATCCACTTTAAGGCTTTTGATTAAAATGAATGATAAATATAATATTCTCTGCATTTGTGTCTTATTTTTGTGGCAGGGTGATGTTTTTCCAAAATCTTTAAAAAATGACAGACCATTGTTTTAATGGGGACAGATCTGGTTTGGCAAGATAAAAAAGATTTACGAAGCATTTATTGGGTTTCTTAAAATGCACATTTTGTGTTCTGTTGGTTTCTTGTCATTTAAAAGTCCTGTTGTATAATTTTTTATACAAAAAAATCACAAAATGTCAAATGATGTAATTTAAAAAACCTCACTCTCTCACATTTTAATCTCCTTCAAAATCTTTTACCTTCTACCTTCTTTTTTGTTTTATTGTGCGCCATAAATAAATTAAGTTGAACACTGTAAGCATTATGAACTGAATGGATTGCAGCGAACAAGACCTATTTTAAGTTGCTTTGACACAGACCTGCAGCCTGACCTTTGACCCTCACTTCACATCCACGGCGGCAGGGGGCGCTCACACCATGGTCCCCCCCCCCTTCCTCTAGCTTCTAGCTCCGGGTCAGCGTCCTGTCTCTGGCCCGGGACAAAATAAAGCAGAACAGTAGCATTCTGATGGCAGGTCGGGTGTAGCGGCTGAATGGACGCGGTGTGAGCGGCGTGTTTGTGCTGGTTATTTGTTCGAATAAAATAAAAAACAAATAAACAAAAAAACTTTGCGCTCAGTTGTGAGCTCGTGGTAAACATGGCTCCAACCATTCAGACACAAAACCAACGAGAAGACGGCCACAGGTAAAACACTGCTAATAATAATTATTATTATAGTGATTAGATAGCTGGCTGTTTTATTATCGCACAGTTTGTGTTCTTATTGTCGAGCTAAATCTACAGCAATGGAGTAACCAGTTATTACATTCACTTTTACTCATAATTCCATTTAGCGACAAACCAGCTAACGAAACTAAACGTGATGTTAACCTCCTGTAAACCCGATAAAACAGAACAACTCAACTTATACCAACTATATGATACTAGTGTCAAATAACTTACTTTCCAGGACTCAGGAAAGCAGAGTTAGTAACGATTTGTTGGTGCTATCTGGAGCTAGCCGTGGTTAGCTAGCCACAGCTAACAGCAACGGAGCGCAAGCGTACACCTGCAATAAAATAAATGTATCCTGTCATTATGTATGTATGTATGTATGTATGTATGTTTATGTTGTGTATGTATGTTTATGTATATGTGTGTGTATATGCATGCATGCATGCATGCATGCATGTATGTATGTATGTATGTATGTATGTATGTATGTATATATATATATATATATATATATATATATATATATATATATATGTGTGTGTGTGTATCTGTAAGATGCTCATTTTAAACAATCAATGAAGCGTAAATACATTAGATTATTTAAAAAAAATAATAATAACGATGGTGGATTTTATCAGAATTATTCTTATGAAATGTCATGCCTTGCAATAAGCTAATGCAAGTCTTTATGAATTAATTGTTCTTATTGGTTTAAAGTGTCCGTAATTGCTGAAATGGATTTAATATGTTGTGATATCAGTGGTTTTCTCTAGTGATTCTCCATATACTAAGGTGTGACCATCTCCATGTAGTACTAGTCAGAGTTTGGACGCACCTACTCAGTCAGGACGTCAAAGCTATAAAATCACATATAGAATTGTCAGAAAAAACGTATTCAATGTTTTAGATTTCTCATACTAACTACTGTTGTCCCTTAAAGAAGCTTTGCATGGTATGAAAATGTCTTGTATCTTGTCAAAGGGTAATTAGTTGACATTGTTGTTCTTAATGTTTCTAAAACCATCAGTTATGTTGTGATGAGATAGTGTTGGTATACAGAAGTACATTTGGAGACTATTAATTATCATTATGCCAGCTTATAATGTTTAACAGGTGACTGTTGTTGTCTTTCAGTCGGCAGTCATCTCACAGAACAGTCCCAGAGAGGTGAGCGGATTTGACATGCTGTTTGTTGTTTTGTACAGTTATTTTGTTCTGTGTGATGTGTGCCTCCTTGAAGCGGTACGGATGTGAAAGCTACTTCTTTTGTCCTCTACTTTTCTGCTCAGGTCCGGAGTGGTTTGTCGGGTGAAATACTGCAACAGCCTGCCCGACATCCCCTTTGACCCCAAATTCATCACATATCCATTTGACCAGCACAGGTAAATATCCTCACGTCAGCTGTCTGTCTTTGCTGTCTGTGCGGAGTAGATAAACGTGCACACACACACATACACAGCTTGATACATGTTTTCTGTGTAGGTTTGTACAATATAAAGCCACCTCTCTAGAGAAGCAGCACAAGCATGAGCTCCTGACTGAGCCAGACCTGGGGGTTACCATCGATCTCATAAACCCAGACACCTACCGCATAGACCCCAACAGTAAGTCTGACTCCATTTGCTGTCATGTGCCTCGTCAAAATAGTTATCTCTATACTAGAATATTGAATGGCTGTGGAGACTGACCTGATCTTTGAAACTGTCAGTACTGTTGGATCCTGCTGATGAAAAATTGTTGGAAGAGGACATCCAGGCTCCATCTAGTTCTAAGAGGTAAAACTCCAAAATATGCAGTTTTATGTGGTTGCAGATCTATTTGGAAGCTTGTAACTTAGAACCATTTTCTTCTTTTCCTCTGAAAGGTCACAGCAGCATGCTAAAGTGGTCCCATGGATGAGAAAGACAGAATATATTTCTACAGAGTTTAACAGATATGGTGTCTCCAATGAGAAAGTGGAAGTCAAGTAAGTTATAAAAACATGTTTTCCTTGAAATCATCTTGCAGTAGGGTTTTGTTTGTGTGTGTGTAACCTGAACATGCTTTTCTTTTAAGGATCGGCGTATCTGTCAAACAGCAGTTTACAGAGGAAGAAATCTACAAGGACAGAGACAGCCAAATTTCTGCCATTGAGAAGACGTTTGAGGATGCACAGAAATCAGTGAGTGAAAACATTACTTGGCAGCTAAGATTCTTGTCCTTTAAGCAACTTTAAGACTAAAAAGTATATTTGGAGTTTTGGTAAGGTATGATGTGTATATTAATATGCATAAACTCTTCTGTAGCTATACAAATGACTTCTTGTTTTTTCTACATAATATGTCCATACTGCTTAAGTGGCACCTCAGGAGAATAATTAGAGTAAAGCCTGAAAAGGCAACTATCTTATCTATAACTATCTATGTTTCCCACACTATTCTTTGTTTTTCTGCTCGGCTTGAATTGTTATTTTTGTACCATTCTTTAGAGGATAACCTTGCTTTAAATATAATTTCTCATTGTGTAGATGTTATCAATTTTTCCAAGGTGCCCGAAGTGGCAATAGATTAACGTATGGTTGAAAATGTTCCTTTCATTTATCTACAGATTGCACAGCACTACAGCAAACCCAGAGTTACTCCTGTGGAGGTACTGCCTGTGTTCCCAGACTTCAAGGTGAGTTAGCTGCTTAAAAAAATAAGATCTCACTCAATTTGTATTCTATATATAAAAAGTATGTAGATGATTTTAATACATGCATGCCACAAACCAAGGGTAGGAACCTATGGCCCATAAGCCTTTTTCATCTGGACCACAATGCTTATCTAATTATGTTTCAATTTGCATGATAAAATTTCTATTGGTCCAACTCACCTTGATGGCTGTAACTCCATTTCTGTAATGGAAAGTGATGTCAGCTGGCGGTGAACATTATGCAACACGCTATCAGCTTGGAGTCTTATGAAAGTGGCCTGCAGCCAAATCACTGTGAAAAACACTGATCTTCGTTATTACCATGGAATGTCCATATGCATAAATGTCCTTACAAGTCATGTGTTCTTTCTTTGTGTTGTAATAGTGCTCTATAGCCTTAATTACATTAAAAATGTTTCATAAATTGGCTGGTAATATAAATTTAGAAATGGCCCCTTATAGGAAAAAAAAACTCACCTTGCTGTTGTAAACAAATTCAAACTTGATTTTTGTTAAAATATTGTTTCACTTTGAAAAACTCTGCTTATCCCCGAGGACTCTAATTATTATAAGATGATTGCGGTAATCACTGACACTTTCTGGGTTAAGGTAATCATTGTTTTGTGTGTATTTTTTATCCAGATGTGGATCAACCCATGTGCTCAAGTCATCTTCGACTCTGATCCTGCACCTAAAGATCAATCAGCACCAGCAGGAGTGGATATGATGTCCCAGGCCATGATCAGGTATCCACAGAATATATTTTTGTGTTAACATGTGTATCCACAACAACATTCTGCATGAAATCTCATTTACTTTCATTTACTGTCACTCTGCAATACAGGGGTATGATGGATGAAGAAGGAAATCAGTTTGTGGCCTACTTCTTGCCCAATGAGGAAACACTTCGCAAACGCAAGAGAGACGCTGATGAGGGTGTAGATTACATGGCAGACGACCTGTAAGTAAAAATATCTTATCACTTCTTTTTTTCCCCACTGTTTAAATTATTTATTTTTTCTAATTGCAATACAATTGTACCAATAACTATAACTATTATTTTTTTGTGTTTCAGGTATGATTACAAGATCGCAAGGGAATACAACTGGAATGTGAAGAACAAAGCCAGCAAGGGTTATGAGGAGAACTACTTCTTTATCTTCAGAGATGGAGATGGTGTTTACTACAATGAGCTGGAGACTAGGTAATTTATTGATCAAAAGAGTCTTTTGACCCTTTGTTCTGTAAATACTCAAAGCTGGTATGTTTGGATTAAATATGTGTGTATAGTTTTTGAGGAGTATGGAAGGTTTAGTGGTGTTGGAGGTGATGTACAAAACAAATAGATGAGTACCCATTCAGCAGGATACCTCAGACTTCTATAGAACAGTGTTCAGCTGTGTTTTCTGACAGTTTGTGTTCTGACCTGCAGGGTGCGTCTGAGCAAGAGAAGAGCCAAGGCTGGAGCACAGTCTACCACCAACGCTGTGCTGGTGTGTAAGCACAGAGACATGAATGAGAAGGAGCTTGAAGCCCAGGTGAGTGTTGCCCTGCTCTTTGCTTTACTTACTCATTTCTTCCTTTGCTATCAGATTTTTTTTTTTAATTTTTTCTAATGAAAGTGAAATGTTTATGATACAAAATTAAGAAATCATAGATAAAAGATCTAATATGTAAATTTCCACTTCAAAGACAAATTATTTAACACATCTAGAGTTTTAGAGCAAAGCAAACTGGTTTAGGAGTTGTGAATAACATGTTAACAGCTTTTTTTCATGACTTAACCAATAAAAATTGATGATCCGTAATTGTAACCACTATAAGCTCATATTCCTAATGGTACTCTGGACAGTAGTGGGGTACCGATGACAATTCCTTCTTTGTGATCCTCAGGATGCTCGTAAAGCTCAGCTGGAGAACCATGAGCCAGAAGATGAAGAAGAAGACTTGGATAAAATGCAGGACTCTGGTCCGTTTTCTTTTATTCTCTACCACTGCAGCTCTCATCAATACTTGAAATATTTTTTTGAACTATGAACAAACTTAACTATAATCAATTATGAACTATAAAAGAACTAATTCATTTTGGAATTTAACTTGACTTTAAACTAGTTCATGTGAGAAAATTAATTTTCCCAATACTGACTGTAGTAATATTGTCCTGTTTTCATCATTGTGTATTAGCAATGTTTAATGTGATATGTGTATACATGTACTATTTTTCTCCAGGTGACGAGAAAGAGAAAGGCAGCGGCAGTGAGGCAGAGAACTCCGGCAGTGATTCTGACAGGGACGACGAAGACCGGGATCACAGGGGAGACGATGAGGACGAGGACCGAGGGAAGAGGAGGAGGAAAGCCAGCGGAAGCGGCAGCGAGAGCGGCGAGGACAGGACCAGGGAGATGCGGGATGAGGAGGAGATCTTCGGCAGCGACGACGACAGCGACGACAACGAGCCCAAGAACTCGGCCAGGAGCAGCGGGGAGGAGGGCAGCGGGAGCGACGACGACGAGGGCAACAGGGGCGGCAGCAAAGGAGGCAGCAGGAGCCGCAGCGCCTCGCCGGCACACAGCGACCGCAGCAGCGACCGCTCAGAGGCCCGGGCGCAGAGCGGCAGCGGAAGCGATAGAGGTTCAGACTCCAGCGATGCCAGTGACAGTGAATAGGATCTGCGGTCCAGAACACGGAGGTGGCCACCTATCTTATTTGTATGTTCACACATGGCAGCGGTGTGTTGTCGTTGTCCCTTTTTTTTTGTTTTGTTCTTTTTTTTATTTTACTCGTAAGGTCTGGGACTGTAGTCTCTTGATAATCGCAAATATCAAATTTAATTTGTGTGAGGTGCTCGCTACTTTTGGACTGGGGGCATCTCTCTCTTTATTACAGTTTTTATTTGTAGCTTTAGCTCACGCACCAGTAGCTTTTTGTACACCATTCTTCTGTTTTGTTTTGTTTTCGTCTGTCAGATATTTAGTACAAGGACATGTGGAGGAAAAAAAAAATCTCAGCTCAAATCATTGTTATGGTTTCAAAAAGAATAAAATGCAAAGATGCTTTTTTAAGAATCTCAGTGGTCTAGTTATTTGTTTTGGCTGGATTGATATATTGTTTAAATTTAGTCCATAAAGCACAGAAATATCTGTTCATTGTTTTAGGAATTCAATATTTAACTTGGTTGAAGCACGGTTGATTGAACGTCATTAAAACAAATTGAGGATTTAATTTTTCTTATCCAAAATTTATAAAAGGTTCCACTTAAAAACTGACAGATTTAGACTTGATTGCATAAAGTAAGTCATTTAATTGCAGTAACACATACAACAATCAAAGTTGACATATTTCACAAAGAAAAGCACATAGTTGGATGGTATGGAAAGGTCATATTCAGCGAAAAAATGCCAGCTGCTTCTTCAGCCATTCCTCTGTCAAGTCATCAGCGTTTCTTGTTTCAAAGACCTCAGAGTAAAGCAGAAAACATCACTTGCAAAATCTGACCAGTACCTCATTAAATTTGAAACGAGTTAAGAATATTTATAACAATCCTCATCCACAGGTAGTAACTAAAGGAAAGAGTCTGTGGCCTGAAGCTGTGATGGGTATAAAGCAGGTATAATTTTTCCATGTTCCCCATCTTAAGTGTGTATATGTATAAACAAATACAAGGACATTTTTTTTTTCACTTACAAATTAGTATTTCACCTCAGTTTTTACTTAAATAGGATATATATGTATGTATATATATATATATATATATATATATATATATATATATATGTGTGTGTGTATATATATATATATATATATATATATATATATATATATATATATACATATAAAGAAATCAGTTGTGGATATAAAAGGAACATGTTTAAACAATCGGCCTTCATCAGCCAAGTGAATAAATGTGTAATAGAAGATTTACTCATGAGTGTTGGTGTTTTGTTGTGCCACCTTTTACGATGCCAGAGATTTACAATGAAAAATGGGTCATAATTTTGAGAAAATTACCTTCGTCAGCTCTGCAGTTTGGACCAGTTGATTCTTGCTGCCTGCATACATCATCTGTTGCTCCGGCTTACATCCTGTTAAATTTGAATTGACACTTTTTTTCAGCGGATTCTGTAATTGCAGACCTTGACAAATGCAATAAATGTGACAGCTGAGTTATTCTACTGAGCCAACAATAGTGTCATTTAAGGCGAAAGATGACTTTTTAATGATGACAGGATGACTACTTACCCATTGGACTTGAGAATATGAAACACAGCGGGTAAGACACCCTACCATCAGCATGGACATATTTGTAGCTGTAGACAATGAATGTGATGTGTTGTCAAGGAAGCTAAATCACAAGACAATTTAAAACGCTAATTGCAGTCTGCTGTCATTGGAATGCAGCACTTTCAAATACTTTTAAAAATGTTTGCATTTTGACATTCAGTGAGGATATCTGGGCTGCCTCTCTGGGAGTTCCTCTCTCAGCTCATCCAGTGTTATGTCCTGAAAGTAGAGTTGAGTCAAAGTGATTTTCAGAACAGTTTATAGTGATCGAAACAAAGTGGTATCTCTGAATTTTGACTTGCCTCATATTCCTCCTCAAGGATAACAAGTTGTTTCTCCATATCAATTTTTACTAGGCAAAAAAAATAAATAAATTATAACTTTTCGTTCTATTGATACACTAACTTTCATGGATGGGATATTTAGTTTGTATGAAAAAAATGTGTTCTGCATTGCAAAAAACAATACTTACTTAGTATTGCAGCATTGTTGGTCTCTTTGCGAAATCTAAACTTTTTCAGTTTAGCTTTGAGACTTTCTTCAACTTCGCACACAACCAGGGAGCTTGACTGCAATATAAAATAGAAGCATATTAAATAGAGACCAAAAATAGAAACAAAGAATGAGGGTAGGAGACAACTCTGTTCAGATGTGGAGGTCTCTATCGACCTCGCATGGATGCATTAAAGATTCATGATGCTATTCTGACATATTGAGGGCAGGAAATGTTTTTGCTGCAACATGCAAGAAAGTAGCTTCCTGTGTTTGTGTGGGGGGATGGACGACATGTGTTGTAATAGTAAAGACAAAATATTTTTATACACACATATGTGTCAAAGAATGAACTCTTCAAATCCACGAAATTTCAACAGAAAGGCAAAATATTTCATACAATTGCATCAGTTTGGCCTACCATTCTCAACGGCTGCTTTCCCGCTTTCCTGACTTCAGAGTGACAGCGACTTGCCGAGGCAGTTTGCGACTGACAGTAACTGTTGGGCTGTCAAGATCTGGAGGGGAGGGCAGAGACACAGCAAGAACAAACATTAGTGATGCTTCCGCTTTTCTCTGGCACAAAATGACACCGTCTGTTACTCCTTACATACACTGCGAGCGAGAAAAATACCCATAACAAACTCTCAGTGCAGACGGAATTGTGTTTGACTTGAACACAACTTAATCATTTGAAGATGTAGATTCATTTTAGAATATGTTGTATCAACATCACTGTTTGTGAGATGTTTTTTTGTTCTGTTTTTAGGTATTGGCAAGGGTTACTTTCACTTCCTGTTACCTTACAAGAACAGACATTAAATACTGTAGAAATTTAGAGATGTGAAAAATTGTTTAAACATGAGTTTAACAATCTGTAATTGATTTGTCAAGTACAGCAGCTGTAGCTCTGGTGAAAGAGCGTGTTGGCCTGTTATTGTGGGGTTATTGGTACAATCTATGTGTGAGACACAGAAAACCAGGATTGCATAAGGAAAAAGCAATAAATTTCTTTTGCAGCTGCTGAGTTAATATAATTCTAAAGACCAAAGACAGATATTCATTTGTTCTCTGCTTCTCGGATGTCAGAATTTGCTGCTTGTCAATGGCATGTTTGGGTTTGTGGCTGTTAATGTTTTCAACATTTTTCAAATGTTTTCCAACAGTTAATTGAATATTTGAAGAAATAATCAACAGATAATTACATGATGAAAAAAATAATTGCTGGTTGCATCCCTATAGTGTACTCTATATTGAGTAGTACCAGACAAGTTAATCACAGAGTAAGAAAACCACTAAAGAAAGTGGAAAAAACATCACTCAAAAAAAAATGCAAGACTCTGATTTAAATGCTCAATTTTATTGCTTCAGCAGACTAATGTGTTTTAGGCCGATGTGTGTCAGGCCAGAGCCTTCATAAGTAAATATAAAAAAATGGTAGTCCCAGCTCACCCCCACCTGTTTAGAGGGGAAGCACTTACATATGACTGAAAATACAAAAAAGAATAAATCTTTCTAGAAAAGATTACAGTGCCATATCATTAAAATAATTTAATTATATTGCAACATTCTTTAAAGACTTTTGATCATTACTTCATATCTGTCTAAAACAGTATCATGATTATCAGTGACTGGGTCTCTGCACATAAACACACCCCTGCACACATACATACATTCTTTATTTAGGAGAATGCTGCCAACCCCACCTTTAACATTACACATATTGGACATACAATTGTTTCTACATCAGCTAAGTTAATCACCTTTGAAAACATAAACATTATTTACACTAAAATCATACATAGCGAACAGTAAATAATATCTGTAATGTAAAAAAAACTGGTATGTGTTTTTCCGTATGGCCATGCCCACAGTGGCTACTACTCGTCTTTTACTGCCGAACATGACATGTGTTTACTCGTCAGGGTGGGAGCCTTTTTTTCTTATTTAACAGACTGTGGGCGGAACAAAACATTACGTACCGTCCAGACGTATGACGTCGTGTCCACGTCTTACGTCAACTCAAAATCGAAGTAGATTTCTCCAGGCGTACACTCTTTATTTTCTGTGTTGCAATAAACATTTTTGTACATACATTCTTTAACATGGTGTGCCTGAAACCACACCGGCTTGCCGCTGAGGAGGAATATCTCTGAGGAATACCACGCATGGGATCGAAATCACTTCTTCCAGCTAAGCTAACGTTAATGCATCTATTAGCAAAATTTGCTAGCTAAGAAGCTACCGTCGAGCTAGCTATGCGCTAGCACTTTAGCCTAGCTCGCTAACCAGTGACAACTGACAAAGGTAAACAACAAACACTTTGAGTCCGATGGATTTTAAATGTATACTTACATAACTGTGTCTGGGTGTCTAGTCACGAACCTATGTCGAATAAAACCCAGTTTTATCATCCTGGTTTGCACGTACGAAACGGGGGAAAGGGGGGCATAGCAGCAGCAACAGCGTCAACGAAAAACAATACAAATCCTGAATCCCCCATCACTGACTAGGCCGACTATGCTAACTATGGCCAGCCGCTACCTAATGCGAGGCTGCCGGGTGCAATGCGAGCCTGTTTTATCCGAATAAACCTCGCAACAATACTTCGTTGTCCGGTGCTAATAGTTAATAGTTTAGTTCTAAATGATAGCTCGTAATGTTACAGGTGCTACCGTCTGCAGTGTTAGGAGTTGGTAGTTGTGACATGTAACGTTACTCTCACTGGTTAGTGATCATATTCGTGTTCCACTTTCCTTTACTAGCAGGTAATGATGTATTACCATTGTTAATACATGGTTCAGAATATTAACTTTTTATTCTTTGTAGTCTATTTATTGTCACGTTACTCGCAGTCCCAGCGTTACTGACCTGGACTGTTATCTTTCGGATAACTTGATTGGCACACTGTTTGTGAATGACTTGATCTGATTGGCGAGAGTAGAGTTTAGCTGACCTCGAATAACACCGGTAAGGTCACAGTTATAACTAAGATTTTCAGGAATGGACTTGCAGAATTTCCCATATCTCATCTTGTTTTAAACCTGAATGAATTATACATATGAAGCCCATCCTTCAACCATGGAAAAGTTATAAAACTGCACTTTCGATTTGATTTCTCTACATTGCTATTTTTTTCACAAGATCCCTTAGTCTTTTATCAATATATTATCATTCACAATGACATATCATTGCCAGATCCATAAAATCTAATGATCAATTCTATCTTCTTAGAAAACCATAACTATTTTTTTTGCAGCTTTGGGACACAGAAATGTATGTCCCAGAATTTTAATGAAAACTGGCTAACATCACAGCAAGTAATATTCCATTAGTAATTCTAGTAGGATGGAAAGAACATGTTGATTTGTTTATGCAGTAAATTCAATCGGCATCAAAGTGATTGCGGTGCGGAAGTGGAAAAGTTAAATATTGAAAATGAATATGGAAAATAAATATTGGGTTGATTTAAAATGTTACATTTTAAATAGATATAATAATGTAAGTAGTAATCTAAGATCATTCTCTCTGTTTGTTTATTTATTAGGCCACAGATGATGTGATCCTGAACATGCCAGAGTGACAAAAAAGGCTTCTCCTGTTTGTGTCGTTACCAACTATATTTGACACGTTCGCTCAGCCTCACTTCATAAGACATCTTCCAAACAGTCCACACGGCATCCCTGTCTGCAGTTTCTTTTGCACCTGAACCATGTGAGGGGCCCCTCGGTCCAGTCTGAGGGGATCCCAGGACTGTTGCAAATACGACCCCGCTGTGCGGGGCGAGACTGATCCTGTCTGTGTCAGAAAAGTCTTTCCAGTACCCTCCCCACCCTCCACACATTCCTGTTCTCCTTACTGAGGAGACACGCCATGATGTTCCGAGACCAGGTAGGTATCCTCACAGATTGGTTCAAGGGCTGGAATGAGTGTGAACAGACGGTGGCACTGTTGTCCCTCCTGAAGAGGGTGTCCCGCACCCAGGCTCGCTTCTTGCACATATGCCTTGAACACTGGCTGGCAGACTGTACAGAGATCCACATCCTAGAAGCTGAGGCCAACAATGCAGGTAGTTGAGAATTTATGAATTATTTCTCAATATGAAACACATGCGCACACCTTTTTAACAAGAAATGTATCAAACCAACAATGAAAAATCGGTCACTGGTGACTCTCTCGCCTGCCCTTTGTTCTTAGCTATTGTCAGCCAGTGGCACCAGGAGCCAAAGGAGAAAGTGGTGTCCTTGCTGCTGTCCCACCTGCCTTTGCTGCAGCCACGCAACAGTGAGGCCAAATGTGAGTACATGAAGCTGCTGCAGAAGGTGTTGAGTCACACTATCGAGAGTAGCCTGTTTGTAGAAGAGAGCAGACAGCTGCTGTCCTACGCACTCATCCACCCTGCCACCACACTGGATGACCGCACCTCTTTGGCCATGTGGCTCAACCACCTGGAGGAGCATCTATCCAGTGGCTATGTGTCCTCCTCCCGAGCCCCTTCCAGCCCCTACCACCCACGCCAGGGATCAGATGAATGGCCCAGTTCTGCTGAGGCTCTGGACCCTGGCCACGCCTGGCACGACAAGTCTTCCTCATCAAGCACTTCTCCGGCAGGCCATAATGGACATATGTCTTTCCCGGGTGGAATGTCCTCTCCCATCAACAGCAATAACACAGGTTATATTTCTCACATTTACTACATTTTTCAAACGTGGAGACATCAGTGTGAAAATATTGCTTTGTCGTGGCGTATTTGAACACTGTAGGCAAATCCCCAATATTGTGAATTTTTCCTCTTGCTTCCCCAGGACTAGGTGGGCAGATGCAGCCCAGCCCCCTGAAGAAGTCTATGTCCGTTATCCCTTCCAGTCCCCAGGCTTGTGGCTCCGAATGGGTTAGCCAGGATGACCCAGGGAGCCGGCAGAACTTTATTTCAACAGATCACGCACCCCTCTCCCCCCAAAGCAGCGTGGCCTCCTCGGGCAGTGAGCAGACAGAAGACCAGGGCTCCACACGTAACACCTTCCAGGAGGATGGCAGCGGCATGAAAGGTTAGAGTTCATCCCCTAAATAAGCCCAGGGCACGCACATAGATGAATGCACAGCCAACAGCTGTGGTGATATAAGCTGAAATGTAACACTGTTTTTTGTACTTTGGTGTATGTGTGTGTGTGTTTGTTCTAGATGTTCCCGCATGGTTGAAAAGTCTCCGCCTTCATAAATATGCATCACTTTTCTCCCAGATGACCTATGAGGAGATGATGATTCTAACAGAGCAGCACCTGGAGTCGCAGGTTTTTAAGTCTTGAGTTTGATACACAGGGGCTTTGATTATTCCACCCTCCTTATCAGTTGTGAACATTACTGTTCTCAAACCTGATGATACATCAACTCTCAATGAGGCATGAAATTAAGCAACGCACCCTACAGTTATATTGAGCCAGTCATACATACAGATGGCGTGATTTTGCCTCTGCCCCTTGGCTTTAATGAAACAGATGGTGATTAGGTTTGTTATTTAGTAACTGTATAAATTGCCCAATCTACTTCTCATGCTGTCTTGTTATTTTCTTGTCTTTTCTTTTTAGAATGTCACCAAAGGAGCACGGCATAAGATTGCTTTGAGTATCCAGAAACTGCGAGAGAGACAGAGTGTACTCAAGTCTTTAGAAAAGGTAATTAAATTGGATGATTTTGTTCTTCAAAGTCGGGTTTTGTCCTGATAAATTTATACTCTTACTTAGTGGGTACTGTGGCTTGATTTAGTCTTTAGACCAGGGCTATGACATTTCAGGAGTGTAAAAATGTTAATCTTTAATGTGAATCTGCACCCAGAGTGGACGAGTAAGTCATTTATACATTGCGAGACACTAATGTCTTCATATCCTTGCAGGATATTTTAGAAGGAGGAAACCTTCGTAACGCCCTCCAGGAGCTGCAACAGATCATCATCACACCCATTAAGGCCTACAGCCCACCCAGCGCGGCACAGACCATCCGCGACACAACCACCTCTCCTTCAGAAGCCACAAAATCAGGAGCAGATAAAGAGCCGGCCTCAGATGGCTTCCAGTCCCACAACCCACCCCCCTGCGATGGAGACTCCTCAGCCACACCCATCTCAGATGGCGACATTGCTGGACAGTTCACCCGTGTGATGGGTAAAGGTGAGAGATTGATCCCCCCCCCTATTCTTGGAAAGCTCTTCTCAAATGCATTAGCAGACACAACGTACAGTTTTGACTGTAATATTATTGATTTACATGTTATATCCCAATATCCTCATCAACATTTATCATGCAGAAAAAACAAAAATGATTTTTTTAATTGAGTCATTTTACATTAATATTTAATGACTGTTTTTTTTGTTTCAGTGTGCACCCAGCTGCTGGTGTCGAGACCAGATGAGGAGAATATTAGCTGTTACCTTCAGCTCATTGAGAAGTGTTTGACACATGAGGTGAGAACCTGAATGGAACAAATGCACCGGATGCTAGTCTTACTGCATACAGAGTAACTTTAAAATATTATTTACAAAAACTAACAGGTTTCCTTCTGATGTAAAATAAACCTTTAGAAAATAACACTTTTTGAAACTTTGGTAAATGCTTTTTGAAAGTCTGAAATGTATTCCGTGCTGTCTCTTTTTCTCTCTCCCTCTTTTTTTCCCTCTTTGTCAGGCTTTCACAGAAACTCACAAGAAAAGGTTGGTCTCCTGGAAGCAGCAAGTCCTCAAACTGCTCCGCCTGTTCCCTCGGAAAGCTATGCTGGACATGCCTGTGTACCGACAGAAAGGGTGAGCCCTCTTCTAACTTTGATCTCCCTCTTAAGCTGAGGAGATGTCACACCAGCTGAATGTAACCCACCCTGCTGTTTAAGTTTTGCTTTGATTCATCTTCTGTTCCCTCTTTCGCTCTCACTTCTTATAACTGTCATTTAATATGAAGCTTTCACATTTTTTTTCTAAGCTTACTGTTTGATGTATTTTCATTTTTTTTAATACTCCAGCTGGACCTATGGGTCCAACTCCCTCCCCACAGCAGGCTCTGTGAGTGGAGGTGTAGCCCGGCGAGGCCAAAGGCAGTTCCAGATGACCCCTCGTGGACTCCCAGCCGGGCGCATGGGTCTTCTTAGTCCTGGCGGGATTGGGGGAGCATCTCCACGGCACACACTCACTAATCCTGCGCTGGCAGGCCAGGGTAGACAAGTCAGTATTCCAGGCTTTGGTTTTGAAACTAAACACCTGTTTATAAAATGTGTATGTGTATGTATATATATATATATATATATGACCAGAGAGTTGAGAGTTTTAATCTTTACTTCTGCAGGAGATGATTTGTGTTGCTAGGCTTCTTAATTATTTTTTCTGATGACGACATCTCCAAGAAGTCATATTTCACCTCAGTAAACATTTATTCTCAGAGGGAAACAAGTGAAAAAGGCAACGCACACACAAGAAAGTACAAAGGGTTAGGCACTGATATGTGATACAAAATGATTCATGATCATAACTTCAAGATGAAGCCAACCATCTCACCCTCTTCGAATGAGTGACATTTGCATAAGGAGCATTTGTGCTTTTCTCTTATAGAACTTGTGGTTTGCCAACCCTGGGGGCAGTAACAGCATGCCAAGTCAGAGCCGCAGCTCTGTGCAGCGGACCCACTCACTCCCTGTCCACACTTCCCCACAAACCATGCTCATGTTCCAGCAGCAAGGTATTGTGAGGTCACACCTCTTCTGCCTTAGCAGACATCCACTCTTAGCGTTGACATCGACATTACACTTGCAGTATATCTCCATTTCTATTTCTTTTTCTGTGTCGATCATGTGGGTACAACTCTCCCTTTCATCTCTTTTAAGCCCATTTTTTTATTTTACTTCACTAGTGCTATCTAGGTTTTTTGTAAGTACAATGTTTTTTTTTTTCCCCCCTACTGATAAGGATATCAATTTGTGCATGGTACACGAGGTACATAGCTTAAAAAATAGCTCTAATTTGGTCAGGTGCCAAAAATAGAGACCTCCTCTCTGCCAAGGACAAAATAACAAGACAGCTTAGCGGCATGTTGCATTAAAAAATCTGTCACCTTATGCAATATACATAACCTCTTCCCTGCCTTGTCCTGTGTGCCAGATGCCCCACACAAACACTGCTGCCATGTATAATGGTCATGTCTTAGTCAATATAGACTTTTTCTTGTTAAATGTGGAAAAAGACAAAAATTCTTTACTTTAGATAAATAAGAACAGCAGTGTCCTTGCTACTTCTTAATTATTCAATATGTAAATTGTTATAGTATATAATAATAATAATATTATATAATAATATATAAACACTAACAATTTACTTGATCATGATCTAAAACTTAATACACTTCATGCCTCAAAAATATTACAGATATTTTTTTCAAAATCTAAGGATGCTAAGGACTTCCAAAATAACAAAACAATGCTCAAAATCAAACTTTATTTTAACTTTCAAAATGCACTGATGCTTAATGTCATCACTGCACAATATGTATGAAAAACAGTCAGTCGTCAGACTTATCCACTCAACTGGTCATCGCTGACCTATGTGCTGTAGTTTCAAGCTCACTCATTCCTGTCTTTTTTTTCCAAACTATTTATATCCAGCAATCCCTGTCATGTCTACTTGATCTGTCTTCCCTTGAGACAGACTTCAGCTTGCACCTGACATCAGAATATACGTTCGTTTTATGATTTTAAAGCAAGTAAAAAGCCATGCAGCACTGCCTCACTGAAATATGTAGATGGAAAATATATACTTCATGTAACATCTTATCACATCTTGTGGAAATTATTTGGCTTTCTGATTTTGTCTGCTTCTGCTTGAGTATGATCAGTCTGTCAGATTGATCATTGAATCACAGTTGGTATTTCTTCATGGGGAGGTCTTTACAATGGAAGTTTACTTAAAGATACTCTGTGTAAATAAAATAGTGAATAATGATTTACTTAAAGTCCAAACACTCTGTTCACTAGCAAAGCCTACCATTCAACCTAAAGAAAAGGATTTAGATCTATAGTACCCCTTTAAGTCCTAAACAGATCATATTCACTTTTTTACAGGGATTATATTTTTGTGGTTTGGGCCAGTAAATTCACTTACCATCAAATTACATTAAGACATGTAGATCAGACTAAGAGATAGGTTTCAAAGTAATTCTACTTACACATTTAGCTATTAACAGCTCATGCATTCCTGAATAAAAAACCTGGTCTTTAGATTATGGTTGGCCAGAGAACCATCTGAATATGACATTGGCAGTTCTCATCCAGCAAACGTAAACTGGGCTTTTTTCAATTTAAATCCGATAAACAACATTTGTGGCCTGATAGGTGAAACAGTTCTTTTCCTCCTAAATTGGCAAATGAATCCTCTATGGACAGTATCCATTAGGAAAACAAGAGTGCCAATGTTTTGTGAATTTAGACTGTGAAGAAATTGACTTTTTGGCAACCCTAAAGGTAATATAAACCTTGATCCTTTGGACTGAGACTGTTTATACTTCTTTTCTTAGAATGCCAAGTTCCAGGTGCTGACCTGGAGATCAACCCCACGCTGGAGTCACTGTGCCTCAGTATGACAGAGCATGCCTTAGGGGGTAAGTGTTCTCAACAGCCGTACCTTAAATAGGCCCCTGGCTGTCAAACCTAACACACACCTAGACATCATTTTATCACAATATCAAGATGTCATATACTCATTATATAACATGTTAGTTTGATGATGAGTCACTAAAACACATAAACTACAATGTTTGCAATACTGTACAATATAAAGCTATTAATCACCACACAAATTTCACTATCCAAACAGATAGGAAGTTCTGTTGACTTTTATAAGCCATGCCATTATTTACATTTCTAAGTTGATATTTCATAATATCTGATCTATACAATATCAGGCTGTTCATTCTAAAGTTCAGAATGCAGAGAGACAAAGACTCAGACACAGGCCTGTGCATGTTTAAATCTCACATAGTGTCAACTTCAGGATTCAGTTCTGTGTTGTGCTGTGCCCCAAGTATTCTGATACTCACTGTCCCTGTTGCATTTTATGCAAGTTAGATGGAATTTGTGGAATGTCAAGTATTTGCCCTCCTTTCCGCAGACAGATAAAGCTATTGATATCTTTTTGTATCCGTGTACAGTTCACAAGTATGTTTAAGAGTTTAGCCCAGTTTGTTTTACTTTCTTGATGTCTGGGTGGAAAATATAATTTTTCTCCACAGGTTACTGGTCCAACTGAATGACATGTAAATTCATGTTTCAGAAAGGCATTAAAGAAAAAATTGTTTCATGTTAAGAATCCTGCATTCTTGCTTAGATACACAGTCATGGCAGATAGATGAAAGTATCTTTAGTAGTTTGTAGGAGTTTGATTCGTTGTTTGTTGGATATTGTATGTATATATTCATTAAACTTACAGTGTGTAGTTGCTGGTGCCTTCTAGTGGTAAGATTGCAAATTGCAATCAACTAAGTACACATGTAGGGTAACCAATGGTGGCTATGAAAATGGGGGGAAAAAAGTGAAAGGCCATGTCTAGAGCATTTGTTTGATTCGTCTGTTCTGGGCTATTGTAGCAATATGGTGATGTAACATGGTGGGCTCCACTGAGGAAGACCTGCTCCTCTTGTACTTTAAACTGGCTCAAACTAAGCTAATAAAAACAACACTTGGCTAAAAAGTTCAGAGTGTTAAATTGAAATACAAAAAAGCCCAAATTTAGCTTAGTGATAATGCCCCTTTGTCTGATAATATAATTGGATTTTTAGTGGTTTATTTTCCTTAAAAAATATAATTTGATAATTGTCACAACCTTGTATAAATTTGGAGATACATGGGTTTCAATAGACAGCATAAATTGGAAAAAAGGGAATAATAACTAACAACTGACTGCCTCTGGGAAAGAAAGGAAAAACTATAATGTCTCCAAAACGTGAATGATCCCTTCAAGCATTAGAGGGAGGAAATGTTTTATGGTGGACTATATTTAATGATTGTAAATGTCTTGAAACATATTTCTTTATAATCCTCCCCCCCAGATGGAACAGACCGGACATCAACAATATGAAAAGAAGAGAGGAAAAATACACTTCAGTTGAGGCCTGTTCAGTTCCTCACCACCCAGCACAAAGATATACGTATGCTTAAGAAAACCAGGCAAAGCAGTCACTACAAAATGACAAAAAAACTGTGTATATGTTCTCTAATATTTTTGTACTTTATTATATACAACTAAGTTTATTAAAAATGGAATACAGATGATTATTATATTGCAGGACAGAGAAAAGGTTAACTGTGCAAACTGCTCCATGTCACCTGCAGGACTGTGACATGGCGTGCAGAGGCTCAGTTTGCCGTGGTCTGAGAGAAAAACGGTGGATTGGTGCTGTCTTAAAAGGGTTCTACCCTATGAGTTACTCTTCTTTTCCTCCTGCCTTGGAGCAAGGCTTCTTTCCAGAACACACTGACAGACACAGCCCCCTGCACCACATAATGCGTAGATTCAGAAATTTTCCAGCCAAAAGTAAGGCACTTTTTATTAAGTTATCTTTGATATTAGGCACTAAACTATAATTGGTCAATGATACACTCACGGAGATGTTCCACTTGTAGACAGCTGTTGATGACATTACACTTCCGAGACACCCTAATTGTTGTATAACCAGTGCTAGAGAGCGCTTGTATTGGTTTAAAAACTTAGACAGCTTTCCCTGGTTCTTGTTCTTTCTAGGAAAACATGTTTTCATGGCAAAGGCAGGAAAAGGAGGACCAAAAGTACTGAGGAAAAGCTTGAAATTTACCTGCAGGCATACCCACTTTTGTCTTGGTTGTTTTCCCTAAACACACAGTCAGAATAGAAGTGACTGTTCTCCTCTCAACTTCTGCAAAGCCAAAGAGAAGAGTTGTGCGATTGATTAATTTGAGAAGGATATTTGTGGTGAAATGCAACAGAATAACAGAATGTTTTTTTTTTTCGTTTTTTTTTTATAAAAGAACAGCAGTTTGAAGAATTAATGCCAGCTGCAATTTGTCTGTTATTTTATGCCCTACTACATAAATGATGATGAATCTCATTTTGTGCCGAGGAATCCCTGGAGGGTGGATAAGGGCTGGTGAGGTTTGTATTGTGCGAGAGCTGATTTGATATTGAATTGATAAAAGCAAGGAGGGTAGAGGGTTTCCAATTTACACTCTAATGCTTGGTGAGAAAAGTAGATGAAAACCCATCTCAACCTTCTGGCCCCATATGATTGGCTCTGGAAAATGAAGCTTGATCTTGTAATAAATGCTCCGGAGCACAGCGCCTCACCCTCGCATTGCCCTCTTACTCACATGGCCAACATGATGATTTGATGAATCATGCTTTTCAAGGTGCTTTGACGATGTCCATATTTTCTGTTTGTGTCTCAGTGTGTTTTCAGTCTCAGAACCCTAACATTTTCATGTGGTATCAGTGTTGAATCAAAATCTGTCTTATACAGCCTCTGTCTTTGAATGTGGCAGAGCGGAGGTGCATGTATGTGTAATATGGTCTTAACTTTTGGATCACGTTTGGTTGCATCATAAGGCAGGGATAACCATTCACATTTTTATTTCAGCAGAGCCATAGGAGGTCTGTATAGTAAAGATGGTTATTTACAGATATCTTTTCCAATTGTATTTTTTACTCTCCCTTGATATTGATAACTTATGCTTATTTTCTATAATCGCATGTTTTGCCACACTAATACAGCACTGTTGTAGATAGAGGATATGGTGGATGATGGTGCCCAGTGTCACCAAAAGCTAGAGAGCAGAAACCTTGCAACTAATGTTGTATGTTTAAAATGCCTAAATGTCACTGTTTACATCTCTCTGGGATAATGCCCAAATTCATGTTATGCGATGTCATGAAATACTCTATTGTCTCACTATGTAACACATTAAAGAACTGAAGCCTCCTCGCACATGAGCTGGCTGGGTAGAGCCTGAAATCAAAAGTGTTTTACCCCTCATCTATGGGCTCCATATGAGTCTCAGTAGAATTTTTCAAGTTATACCTATATGAGGCATGTAACGCCTGCTTTTTTCTGGTCATGCAGTGATGAGGGAGAATAGCTTTTCCCAGCCTTGTGATTGAACTGTTAGCTGTTGTGTCCTGAGAAAACTTTTTCATGTGGTGCCTGAATGCACAGCTCCAGCATCCCCAATATGTTGATTCAATGGTCTTGAGTAGGATTGTAGTCATGGATTTCTTCTGAGCAGGCTCTTGGATAGATCTGTAAATGCATCACACTCATGCCCGCAAAGGAATTCAGTGAGTTAACAATGCTGACAGATTTATGACACTGCTACCCTTTTTTTAAGAAAGAAAAGAAAATGTCATTATACTGTATCAACTCTGTTATGTTACATATGGCTCAGATTATCCTTTTCATGGCCTCTGTAAAGCTTTGGACAGCTGACATTACTGCAGGTAGACACAGAGGTACAGTGCAGCAGATTCCTGTAAGTGTCTGTGCATAATAAAGATGCAGCAGGGGATGATGATGCTTATCTGAGCCACAAATAGTGTGATTATGAGTAAACTGAACACTAATAACAGGCCAAGGAAATATGTTTACTCCATGTTTACATTCCAGTGATGCATGAAATGATTTGGAGAGATGCACTCAGAGTTTGTCCTGGTGTATTTTTGCATAGCCAAGCATCTACTAGGAGGTACAGAGCCTGTATCATGTGGAGACTCCTACCAAGTGGTCGTGAGATAATGTTAATGTCCCTGCCAGGCTTGATATTGATTCTATTGATGCAGCTATAGGCTGCTGTAGACATCTTTGTCTTGTACAATTTCTATTTAATTCTGATGACTCCCCAGACATTTTCTAATATTGTATGAACCTTTTGCATCCCATGCTTACACTACTTTTTGTTTTGTTTTTACTGTCACTCATATGTGTGAATGGTCTGAAGTGCAGCATCTGTCGGATCATTGACAGTCCAAATAAAGAGGTTCAGTTCTTTTGCAACTTCACTCGTGGTTCGTCTTTGTGTCTGTTCACGTTGTTCCCCATTCTACCGATAAGACAGCGTTCATTGCGTTCGAGATGCGTCCGACGTCCGAAGAAAGATACTCCACTTTACTTCCACTTCCGGGTTGCTAACGCGAGCTAGCCGCCTTTTTTGTTAACGTCATTAGTTTGTCCAAAGATGAGACAGAAGCCCTTTCGTCGGTGAATTCGACATCATCCTTTCAGGTATGTTCCCGGTTCACGTTGTTGTTGAGAAAGATAGATAGTTAAGTGGTCACAAATGCAACTTCATCCTCCCCTCTTACAGTTAAAACTACCCAAGTTAGCAAGTAGCTAGCCCTGCTGCTAACTTAGCGTATTGCTAACGCCGTTAGCATCAGTAATGTCGCTTCATGCCCTTAACTTTACCAGACATGTGATTTAATCATCGATTAGCCCGTAGAGTGTGACAGCCTGCGAGTATTTAACGCAAGTTCTTGTCGAAGTGGCAAAAAGTTGAGAGATTTTCGTTTTTGGTCGATCATTTTTTTCATCTGTGATGTGATGAAGCGGAGGAAATCATCCGAAACGAAAACTGCATATGACAACTGTGAAAACAGAGAAAACTACAGCAGATAATTTCTATTTCTAACTCGCTGCTGTCTTCAGCTCGTGAGGGACACGAGGAAAGTTGAATTCGAATGTGACTAATTACTAAAGGATGGGTTCATAATGTTTTAGTGTGTCTTAAACCAACATCCAGGGGCCCAAATGAACATAACAATATGTTTGTTGTTGTTGCTTTACTCATTTTAATGTTCAGAATGCCCATCAGAATATCCCATCGTTATACAATTACAAGATGGGGGCTCAAATCCACAATCATTTAGTTAAAAAAAAACTCTTTAAAACTTTATCTGTAGCTGATATGAAGCTTCAGCCATCCAAAAGAGTCATATCAATTGATATCTTTGAATGTTTCCTAGTCTTAAGTACCAAAGTCTTTCTTTTTTACGTCTCTACTTCTACCACAGCTCAACAGGGAAACACGAAGAGTGAATTTGATGCTAAATCTGAAATTGTGTCACATATCCTTGATATGATTAACTTGTACTGCTGAAGCCTCATAAGCTTCAGAGACACTTTTAAGTGACACATTGGATTTTTGCTGTCATCATTGCAGCATTGAAAGCAGATTTGAAGGGTGGGCCATTTAATAGATCAGGAGGAATAATTAAAGAGAAGAGAAAACTCCTCCAGTGTTCGTATGGACAGCTGACTTATCTTAACACAGACTTAGGAAAAAAATGTGAATCTGTGCTTTCATGTTAGAAGATGCTTTAAATCTGGGACTCAGGAAGTCAGAGTACCGAGCCTCGTAACAGGGTTGCTTTTTAAAGAAATGTGTGGTTTAAATAACCAAGCTGTCAAGCACGCACCCTTATTCCTCATTACCCGTTCCTGACAGTTTGTCAGTTGTGTTTAGATAAAAGGCAGGCTGTGTTGCTTTGGTGATGGGAATGAGTATAGAGTAATATTGTGTTGAAATGCTAAGATAACAATATCGGACAACTTTTCAGATATGGACAGCTTTCTGAGCTAGAGGCCACACAACTGACAGGTTTCATCTATCAAAGTGGAAGTAAGGACTGTCGCTGGCTGTGGTGTTTGATCACACTCGGGTAGCAGCTAATTTTTATTTGTAGCAGCTTATTGTCAATTATAATAGACCACAAATGTAATACGGATCTGCACCTTTTAATGTACTAATCTTACAAATATAGCAACTTTTCTACAAACATAATAGCAGTTACTTACCACAAAATATAGCATAATATGTAATTTACTGCGATTTTAATAGCTAAGTTTGTAGAGATTTATGTTAAAGTCTTTTAACTCTTTCTGAATTGTGTTAACTACTCCCAAATATAATACATTCCTAATATAATCATTAAAGTATTGACAAAGTTGTTAATTCTGAATGTGATTAACAGTCAAAAACATGTTCTTAACCTTTAAGTTCTTGCTTGTGTTGTTGCAATTAAATGTTAAAGGCTTGTAAATGGTTAACATCAGCACAAGTTAAATGAGTGTCAGGGAATGCGGGGAAGAATGTGAAACCCTCCGTCCCGGGAACTACAACTTTGCTAGACAAAAAAAAATAAATAAATTATATGTTACATTTACTTTAAATGACAGTGTGTCATCAGGGTTAGTGGAGTTTGTGGTAGGCAAACTGCTATAACATTAGTGGGTTCATTACATTAAAAACTGCAATGTTTTGTGTGTGTTTTACTAACATTTTCGGGATGTTGTTACAATGATGCATCCAGCACAGCCTCCAGACAGACTGTGAAGTCAATCACCTAGCGCTGAAATGATTAAAATGATTATAATTATTTCAAACTGAAACATCCTGTCATTTTCTCCTGCAGGTTGTTTAACGTCCCCGTGGCCACTATGCATGGATAATGATAATGACGTCTCCCACAAGGGATGCGGATGGGAAACCTCCTGCTGAAAGCTAACTGCAGTCATCTTTTGGCAACTCCCCGTTGTGCAATTATCTAGGACAACTGTCAACATTTAACCGCATATTCCATCATGTCATTACCAAAGGAGTCAGGGAACCGAGGAAAAGATCGAGAGAGGGAAGCCCGGCCTAAGGTGAGACAGAGCCGGTCAGAGGAGAGACGGGATGCAGGTGGTGGAAGGAAAGGTGGGAAGGGGAAGAAAAAAGGCCTCTCCTCACACGAGCCAGCAGCTGAGCGGCCTGTCAGTGATGGATTCGAGTATGGTGAGCTTCTGTGTGACCTCGAGAACAGGGACCAATCCTCCTCTTCTCCTCTGAAAGAGAGTTGGCGATGGCAGGGTCCGGATGCCGCTGCCTCCTTATGCGGACAAGAACTGGTGACGGCTGGGCCGGGACCGGGAACGGCTTGCTCCGACGCAGAGTCACCCGGGCCCGCCGAGGGGGACGGCAGAGGGTCAAGCAGCAGTCGCACTCTCCGGCAAAAAATCCAAGATGCCATGGGGCAGTGTTTCCCAATAAAGACACACAGTGCGGTGACACCGCCGCCAACTCCGCAGGCCCTTTCATCATCATCATCATCAGCTGCCTGTGCCTCCTCAAGGCGTAAGATCCATCTCAGTGAGCTGATGTTGGATGATTGCCCTTTCCCCGTGGGCTCAGAGTTGGCTCAGAAGTGGAATCTCATTAAGCAGCACACGGCTCCCATCACCCAGCCCCCCGTGCTGGACTCCGCAGTAGTTTGCAGCGCCCCAACTCCTGCCATGGCTGCTGTGGTGGAGGATGTGGACGACCGGCTGCGGGAGCGCAGGCGCATTAGCATCGAGCAAGGGGTTGAGCCTCCACCCAACGCGGAAATCCACACATTCGAGGTGACGGCCCAAATTAATCCCCTGTACAAGCATGGGCCTAAACTAGCTCATGGCATGAATGAGTTGGCGGGGGCGGACAGAGCCTCGGTGCAGCAGCAGCAACAGCAGCAGCAGCAGCAGCAGCAGCAGCAGCTTCTCCTCCAGAGTCAGCAGCAGCATCAGCTCCTCCTGCAGAGCTGTTTGGACACTCTGGATGAGGTGGTGGCCTCCGCCTCAGCGGCCTCAGCGGCAGCCCCCGGCCCCTCCTACGAAAGCGTCTCCGACCCTCTGGTTGATCCGGAGGTCCCGTCGGCCGGCGTGCCCTCCAGAGCCATGCCCCCTCAGACCGAGCATCACAAATCCCACGACGGCTACCGCATTCACACTCAGATCGATTATATTCACTGTTTAGTTCCAGACCTGCTGCAGATCACCAACCTCCCATGCTACTGGGGGGTTATGGACCGCTATGAGGCAGAGAACCTGCTGGAGGGGAAGCCTGAAGGAACCTTCCTCCTGCGCGACTCTGCCCAGGAAGACTACCTCTTTTCCGTTAGTTTCCGCCGCTACGGCCGCTCCCTACACGCCCGCATTGAACAGTGGAACCACAATTTTAGCTTCGACGTGCACGACCCCAGTGTCTTCCACGCGCCCACGGTTACGGGTTTGCTGGAACACTACAAAGACCCCAACTCCTGCATGTTCTTCGAACCCTTGCTGTCCAACCCCATCCATCGCATGCAGCCGTTCAGCCTGCAGCACGTCTGCCGAGCAGTCATCAGCAGCTGCACCACCTACGACGGCATCAACATGCTTCCCATTCCAAATGCATTGAAAAAGCACCTGAAAGAATACCACTATAAACAGAAAGTACGTGTACGGCGGATGGATACATGGTGGGAATGAAGATCAACAAAAAATGACTAACTGAGAGAAACTACTAAATACATTTCTAATGCTAGTCTCTGTCTAATTGAACTGAACAATGAGTCCGCTTGTTCTCCCTCTATTTGGCTGTAATAACACACACTACACTGTACCTATTTATTTTATTTCCTGCTGTATGTCTTAACAATTGTACTAAACTACACTGAGAAGACAACATGTAATCTCACTGACCTTGCACACTCAATGTTCTTTTTGCTCAAATTAAACAAACATATTTAGATCCGTGTCGTCCCTCGCGTCATCAGTATTTTTAAGTGTGGCTAAATCAGTTTAATTACCTGGCGGTGGGGGCATCTGTCTGTATGAGTTGAGATGATTATAATGGAGTTGTTCATCAGTCACATGCTGAGAAAGACTGACAAGATTTTCTCCTTGTTATCAAGGCAGGGATGTGCAGCACATTATGATTTTCCCACACTGAGTACAGGACTCATTATAAGATGTTAGAGGTGCATGTGCTACCTGTTTTAGCTCAAATAAAAAAAAAAGAGGAGGCGGCAAGCAAACTACAAATTAATTGCAATTACATGCACACATTAGTTTTTAGTCTTGTGGGTTTAATTGTTGGGAAATATGTCAATGAAGGAATAATATTACAGGGCTACTGAACTGGTCTTGGCTCTGATTCGGTTCTAAATTTACTCTTTTTTTGATGAATCCTTGTGATTCCATCCTGAGGTTTGGCCAGACTCGTTTCTTTACTCAACTCAAAAGTCTCAAAACCGTAAAGAAGAAAAAAGGTCTTGTTGCTTAATTTTGCGCTGTGGATATGGGAGTTGGGGGGTGAAATTATAATCTTCCATTCCAGCAGTTCATTGACAAAATTACCAAGGTGAATGAGCACTGATGAATCTTAATTAACAAGAAGGATGATGGGAGAGAGATGTAATGTATCTTGCGTTTTCTTAACAGTTCGACATCAAGTCAGTCACAGATAAAAATCAAAAATATATATATATTTTTTTTTATTTTAAGACAGGTGAAGTGGCACACTTAACAAGATCCAGTTAAAATCTTCACTGTAACAAGTAAAGTGCCTATTCTAATATATTCCCCATTGTGTTAAACAAAAAGAATAATAGAGAATGTAATTAATTCAAAACAAAAAAAGATTAGAATAGGTTGCAACTCGAACAAGAACATCATCTCCAAATCTCCACATGTACCTGTCTCCGGGGAAAAATGAGTATAGCACGTAATTCCCCACAGACAGAGCGAAATGGATGTCTTGAAAGATTAATTGCCAAATGTACACATGCAGTGGGTTGATTTAGTGCTGTGTGTGAACAGCATTCTGTATTAATTGTTGTGTGCACTGAGTAATAATCACAAAAGATAACCGTCCTGGTGTTAATGGAGAAAGCATGGAGAATGAATCCAGGTTCGTCTCCTGAACCTCTCGGATGCTGTTTTTTTTTCCCCTTGAGATGGCCAATTTGATGCGCGGGATGCAAATCACCCATGACAAGTATTTAGCCACTAACGAAGCCTCTTTAATTTAAACCCTGGGTCCAAGGCAGCTTTCAAAATGCAAAGTTAGGACCTTTGACCTTTGTATACATAATTAAGTCGCTATGAAAAGTAAGCTCTAAAATAGGATTTACTGTGATGTCTTACATTTGACCCGTCACGCATACACAAGTGGGTGCTACACTTTGAACCCTCTACACAAGTAATTTCAGTCCATCGACAGCTCAAGGCTTCAGTGTCGTATCTTACAGCACAATATAATTCTCTACAGGCTGTTGTTCCCGTCGGGTACATAAAATATCCAACAAAAATCCTTTTGTGTCTGGACAACATTTTAGGGTAACATATAATTTATAAGTCAAATAGTTTATAAAAAATAAGAAAAGGTGGCATAATTTGTTTGCATTGGTTCAGTTGCTACACTTCCAATTAACAGTTTCAAATTAATTTCCAGAATAACCCGGGGAATCAGTCTGCAGCAGGGCAGCTACCGTGCAAATAACATACAGTTTATCCACAGGCAAACATACAATTCAACACATAGTGCATGTTAAATAGTGGCCACTAATTATTTCTGATTGAATATGTTTGGGTTTAAATGGAGCTGCATCGTTTAAAACTTTGTCAGATGTTTGTCCCTGTTTTCCCTACACGTGTTTCTGCATTTCACAGTTCTTTTGAGGAAATCTCCTAGGAAATTATAAGGAAATTCAAGACGCGTAAAATCATTTTAATATACAATTAATGCCAGAATAAAGCTCATTACTTATACACATCCTGGCTATGGTTTAAAACCAAAACAGCTCATACAGAATAATTGCTTTTTTAATACAATTTCACTTCATTCAGTGTGACGTGCTGTATTGCACCGAGCACAGCAGGTGGCTGTAAAGAGCTTCAGTGTGATTTCCAGCGGCTGCTCTCAGGCCTGTGAGCTTTCTGTGTGGTGTGTTGAGGTTTAGGGATTGAGTGGAACTGCTGGCTGCTGCAGTTGGCAGCTCCTTGGTGCTCATCATGCAGGTAATACAGGTCCTGGGGGGGGAAGAGGACTTTTCTTTGCCTGAATCAACAGGCCCAGAGGGACAGCATGCTCAAGCAATGCACAAAGCTGATTGGCTACACGTACTTAGTGTGTTTATGGCTGTTTGGACCTCTTTTTTTCCCTTCTCTTCCATTGAGGGAAGAGATTTTCCTCTGAGCCTAATCTCTACAGTTGAGCGTCATGGGGGTGGAGAATGAGCTTGGAATGTTCATAACACCTGGGGACAATTACTTTCCTAAATAATCTGCCGGTCATAATCTAACAAATGCCCTACAAGGGCTTGACTTTGCACAGATTTAGCTTGACTGAGCCTTTTTGTAGGTGCTGTAAGTATTTCCGAGATAGATGATGTGAACTCATCTACCGTGTGATGCTTTGTGTATCTAGGCCATTAATTCCGGCGGAAGGCGTATCAATTTGATTCCAAATTCATGCAAAATGCATATGCCTAGACATGCTTCTTCGTATCCGCTCTTTGAGGAAGAATACATTTCTGAAGACAGGAGAAACACTGCAGTCGAGAAAGTTATTTTGGGTTCGTAAATGAATCCAGCTGAATTTCAACCTTGAATTTGAATAGAGGCATTCTTACCTATTTTGAGTCCCACCTATTCAAACAGAGCTCTGTTTGTCAGAGCCATGTCAGTAATTCCTGAGTTATTAAATTTTCAGTTCTTAAAAGTCTCACAATTCCCCCCTTAGGAGGTGACACGCTTTGCGTTTGATGTTTGTTTCCCTGGATGCAAGCCTTCCACGACACAATATTTCCTTTCCCTCCTATTTGAAATCAAAACGCACTCCAGTGCTCCCAGGCATGTAGGAACTTGTATAAGGCCTTTGTTTCAGGGAAAAAAAACACACATCAGTATTCACATTTTGAGCTGTTGGTATACTTCCAGTACAGTCTTACGCTCCTCCACATTGACAGGTTGCTGATGGAATACGGGGTGTTGGGCATGCTATAACTAAGTCAGTGGATTCTACATATAGATTGATGGGAATGCTAATGACACACAGCAGCCCTTATCCCAGGGTTTAGACCTTGAAGTCATTAACATTGGATAATGGAAATAGTGCATGAGTCTATGGCATGGATATAGTGTCAGCAGATTATGCTGTTTGCAAATGAACATATCCTTTATTTTGAGTTATGCACATGCAGTTGTAATGTATCATAATGGATTTGTACAAACAGCGTGTAATGAAGCTTCCGATATCACAGATATAATAATGGATAAGCATTGTTTGTTTTGAGAAGAAGAAGTTAATTATACTGCACCCATGCACCGTTGATAAAAGGAAGTAAAATTTATAATTGTAAAAATGATTAATTAAATCACATAATGCTGTCTCTCTGGGACTAATCCTGTTGTCCCACAATCGCATTGACCACCGTGATACAATGAAAAAGTGCAAATGAGAAAGGCATGTGTGGACAAGGGAGTCATTCCTCACAATGGGAGCCTTTTGTACCATTGATATATTCAGGTATTCATTTTTTAACATTTTGTCAGTGAGTGCACAGCAAATCACACAAGCTATAATTTACATCAGCACTGCTACCGTCATACACAATGGCCTTTTGTTAATTAATAATCCCTTATGACTTACTGTAATATAGTATACAATACAACACTCATTGTTTGACAACATGCCTTTTTACTTCATTAAAGTGACCACATTTCCTCTGAGACCAAGGCTGAGATATGTGTTTTGAGTCTCATTGTTGTAATAACACATAATTGGTCTGCGTTTTTATTTTCAAATCCTATTTACTGTATCTAATGGTTACATCCCATTAGTTGTGACATTATCCAAATACACTACATTAGAATAATAGATAGTGATGTAGTTGATGGAACAGAAACATTTACCGTACATAAATATGTTAATGCTCATTATTTTCAGAGTCCATGAAGATAGATCGATTTTCTGAGCAAAATAATTCGTTATATATTTTAGTTAAGAACTGACCCTTTTCACACAAGATGTTGGTAGAGACAACACATGTTGCTATTACATTAACAAGGGCTCCCATCTGATCAAGAGTTCCAATAAAGCTTTATTGTGATGTGAACCAGTTGGCACATAAAAAAGGCTTGGTATTTAAAATTCTGTATGTTTTACATACATAACACATTAATAAGTATATATATTTGTAGCTCATGTTCAATCCAAACTGCATCCATGCATCAAAGTTGATTCATTAATGCATTGGTTATAACAGGGTTAGGACAATGTCAAAACTGTCATGTGGTGTAACCTTAAAAACTTGGTACCAGATAGTTTAACTTTCTTTAAAAAGGTTTTTAAAACATTAAAAATACATGCATTCAGCTAGTTTTATATTCTAGGTGGAATAAATATTTAAAATGTATCTTTTTTTTCTTTTTTAATACACCATTTGACATTCTATGTCAAAAAATCACACAAAATATTGATTTTTGTATAAATAATACAAATTGACTTTAAAACGACAAGAAACCAACATTGCCACAGAATGTACATTTTAAGAGACCTGATAAATATTACACAAATGGTACCAACTATGTCTATTAAAATGTTTGACTTTCTCTTCTTGCTAACATTAAATAGTAAGTACACACAGGTCATGATACTATTTAAGATTCCATTCAGGTCAAAGATAGTCAGACGCTGCTGTTGTGCTTGTTGGCTCACTGGAAAAAAAAGTCTCAGCTACACTAAATTAAATAACCTTAATTAGTATCATTTGTAAAAATTGTGAAAAATGTCTTTTGGTGTTATTCCTCCATGAAATAATACAACATACATGTTGCTTACATTTTGCAATGATGATGATGGATGATTTCTTTGGAGTCTGATTAAACTTTTTATTCACCTTAAAAATATAGGCCAGGCAAACAAAAGAACTACCAACCAACAACTACTTTATATTCTTTGGTTTTATGGCTGTTTGTGGTGGAAAGTACATTCACTCAAGTATTCTACTGTACAATTTTGAGGCTACTCTATAATTTTACTCCATTACATTTCTGAATGGGATACTGCTACCCTATTACATTTGTCTGACAGATTTATACTTTTAAGATCGAGATTTGACACTATATTTGATAATATAACAACATTTAAAATACAACATATTGTTAATGATTAAAATCTGTGGTATTCATAAATCAAAATTTTCGTATTTTGTCCTCTTACAAACAGTAGTGTGTATTTGAGTCATATTTCAGAGTTCTCCACCAAATAGTGATGTTTCGCTCTAAACTTCTTTCCTTTCCCATATCATGTTTTTTCCCAATCGTTTTCACACTTGGCTCAATCCCATATCCATATCCACTTCACAATGTGTTTTGAAACACATAAACATTTAAAATGAACATTTGCTCTATCCCTTTCGATTACTTTAAAAAAGGAAGCTTTGCAAAACACATATTGTGTATTTTACTTTCCTTCTTTTGCTTCCAGAAATATTAAAAGCCAAGCATAAAAAACACTAGATGTGTTGGTTTGCCTCTTATAAAAGATACGATGACAGTGAGGTAAACTTACAGTAAACTGGAAATAAATTAATATGAATATAAATGACTGTATAAATGAATGCAGGGTACAACAATATATATAGTCTAAACCACTATCTAACCTAACAGCACTAAATGGTCCCAAACATTTATTCTATCAGTCAAATATTGGTTTAATGAATAAAAGATAATAAATAATGACATGTGGGTTGGCAAAAAAAATCTAACAGATTTTGGATTTCAAAGTAATTAGTTTAGAGGTCCCCAGTCGTTTGTGGCGCATAAGCCCTAAGCATATTTTAGTTACAGCTGTAGATTTAAGCTCTTTTTGAAGCCAGATATAGATAACAATATTTGGATCATAAAAAAAGTGGACATGGCATAGAGACAAGTGTGAAAACAATTGTAAAAAAAAAATGTAATCTTCTTAGACCCCTCAGATCAAAAGAGTGTGGGAGAAATGAGGTGAGCTGGAGGGAACTGGAGGGAGGGAACAATAATGTCAAGACTCAGATTTGGACTCAACAGCACACTTTACATAATAGGCAAACATAATACAGACAAATGTGACTGTGGGAAGGAAGAAACAATAGAGCACGTCATGAGACACTGTCAGAAACATAAGACAATAAGAAGACAGCTGGTTCAAATCCTCAGAGAGAGAGAGACCTTCAGTTTGACTTAAGAGCCTAGATATTCTACAACAAAACTCAAGAAGTGAATGTCGGCGGTTAATTTTCAGTTTCTTAGAACAGGGAATATGATTAAGAAGATGTGAGAAGAAAAAGAAGTAGAAGACCCCGCAGATGTGAAAAAAGGGAAGAATTTGCTGCATGAAAGATTAAGATCATGAACTATTGAACTAAAATGGACTCCTTATATAAAGGTTGTATATATAGAAATTATATATGTATGTATATATATATAATGTATATATATATATACATATATATTTACATGTACCAGCCAATAGTGACAGCGCCATAGCAGGTTGCCAGATATGGTCTCTATGCTCGGCTCAGCAAGGCTACTGGGTAAAAATAATAAAGAGTCTGCAAGTCCTGCAGCAATTATGTGTACTGAATCACAGAAGCAGAGTAACCGGAGAAAAGAAAAAAACAGTCAATGTCGGTGAAGCATATGTAAGATGGACTCATGTAAAGAATCACACAGTGTCAAAATTCACATGGAAATGGTGACTTTTCTCCTTGATTGCTAAGTTAAACTTGGCTGACATTAACCGTCAGTCAAATTCCTCTTAACAATGTAACTTGTTTCAGATAGCGTTGACCCTGGATGTGACATTACTGGTCTTGAACCATCCACCTCCACACCAAGCAGACAGAGGAATTGGAGGCGGCTCAATCCTGGCAACCCAACCACTGGATTGTTTCTCTTTTGTCTCGAAACTACAATTTTGAGACAGTAGACGTCGGTATTCTGCTCTTTTACATATTCCACCTTTAATGGTAAAGTGCACTTAAGATAAATTTAATATTTGAAATGTCATTAAGAGGTGTCATTATGAGTGTTATGAATATAATTCAAAGACCCATGAATATATGAATTGGAAGAGGTGTGGATGTTAGAAGGGATTTGAATGTTAAATGGCTCTCTTTATTTTCCTTAAATATGCAGGATTAGATTGTAAAATGTAGGTTTTGGTGTTTTTTGTGTTCACTTTAGTTAGGGTAGGTGTCAATATGCACATTTATCTGGTTGCAATCCGCCAAAAAATATAAAGAAGTGACAGCAGCAGCAGCAGCAGCAGAAGAACCAGTAGATTTATCTGTGACCTGGGGGACCTGACCCTCCAGCGTCCAGCCTGTAAGACTGTCGCTCTGGGGAGTCTCAGTTCCATCGTCCCAATATAGGCAACGGGCGCTTTACGTTTCGCCCCTACGTTTTCCTCTATGTGGCAATCATAAAAACAACAGCGCTAACAAAAATCCACGTTAATTATTTGAGGTACGGGTGTGTCCTCTTCCTTTATTATTCCATATTTATCTATAAAATAGCTTTTTTTCCCCCACGCGTGTGGAACAAAACCCTGCTTTGGCTGTAATTCCAAGTTTCACCTGCTGCACAGTGAACCAGAGGTGGGGGCGCTGTGGAGCACATGGAATTCCAATTTAGACAGAAGAATCAGTATTTAAGAGAGATAAAACACCCTCTTTATTTAAGAAAATTCACCATATTGAAAAGAACACAACGCACCTATTCCTCGGATAACAATCTCGGCTTTTTGGTAAGCATTCTATTTTTATGATTAGTACATTGATGAAAAGGTAGGGGCGAGATGTATTACACCTGTTGCACGTATTTGGGGAATGGAACCGAAACTCTCCGATGTGTCATGTGAGGATTTCAACCGACCTGATGGGTTTGTTAAGTTTTGGTCATAATTAATCGTCTTCGTTAATTATCGCTGAGAACGACAGGTGCGCAGCCACCGTTAGCCCGTGACGTCAGTTCAGGGACTTCGGTGTCGGTTAAAACTTAAGGAGACACCTGTTGCTAGGTGAGAGGCTGCTGCTCGGTGCTAACCCGCTAACAGCAGGATTCTACCTGGGGGGCGTGTGGAGAATTCCTGACGTGACATTAATGGAAGCACAAGCACTGTGATGTCAGATGAAGGCTAGCCCCCTCACTGCCAGGATAGCAAGGACTCGGGGAAAAGTGAGTATATTTATATCATTGTTTATTCAAGGGGAGCTGACTTGACTGCTCTTTGGCAGCAATGCCTTGATTTGATATTCATGCAGGCAAGAGCATATACATCATGGTGAAATACAAGGCAATGGCAATACAAATAAAAATGAATACACGAAACAAATAAACAGCACAGCGAGTCATATATGTAGGTTTTAAATTATGCTTTGCTTTTATTCTCTTGTTATTAAGTGTAGTGTGTGTGTGTGTGTGTGTGTGTGTGTGTGTGTGTGTGTGTGTGTGTGTGTGTGTGTGTGTGTGTGTGTGTGTGTGTGTGTGTGTGTGTGTGGAGTAATAGCTCTCAGTCAGCTTTCACTTTTACTCTACTACTCCTCTAGGCTTTCACTGTCAACTACTACAAAATAAAACCCAAACTTGTTGGAAACTGAATGTAAACCACTCAATAAATTAAACAAAAAAAATAGTTTGTGAGACCATTCTGGTTCAGTATTCAGATTATCACGTGTGATGTGCAAAAAAAAAGCCTGTCAGTGATTAACAAACAGTGACAATTCTGATGTTAGTATTCAAACCCATGTACATTTATTATCATAAAATCGCTTAATTACTTGATACTTGAATAAATATTAAATACTTTAAAACTTGACTCTAAGATCTGTACTTTTATTCAAGTGTGGCTCTTGGGTAATTAATACACCGCTAAGAGAGACATTTTCAGCAGCTGATTGTCCTCAGTTTGTCAGAGTTATTGGTTAAACTGTGTTAGTTTTGGTGGTTTCATATGTTGCCTGTGCTGATTGTGCTGAGTGGTAGCTGAATAGGAGCTTGAGTTGTGATTATTACAGGGACTACCAGGGTGATATAAAATATACTGATGAATGTGGGAAAAATTAGGGGACAAGCCTGTCTTCAAACAACAGTCAGGAACCCAAACAAACATTGAAACAGGGTCTTTTCTTTACATAATCATTGTTCCTGAACATACTGGCTATTAGAGGATTAACGAAAACCATGATTGTGTTTGTATTTCTTTGTTTTTTTTTTCTAAACAAAATGTCAAATGATGTAACTGAAAAATAATGATAAAACTGGACTTTTAAATAACTTTAAACCAACATTAAGAAGTTTTTGACTTTCTCACCTTGCCAACCATGATTTGTTACTGACCCATAGAGTTTATCTGAGGCTAATATGAAGCTTCAGCTAATCAACTGTGTCAAATCAAGTAGGTATCGTTCCTAAGACTAATGGAGAAACAAAAAGAAGAAATGTTATAATAAAAAGACTGTAAATTATGCAGATATCTGATATGATATGATTTTTTTTTCAAATAAATGTTTAAATGCATTTTACTTTGGGCCCTATCACTTACATTGTGTTAAAGCAAATTTAAAAAGTCCATTAAGAAAACCTCTTTCAGTGCTCATGTTGTATCTTGTTGTTCTTTTACGACAGACTTGGAAAATTGTGAACCTGTCCTTTAATCTCCACTATTCATCAAATGTGCACATAATATTCTGTTTACATGAGGTGATGTAAGAAATAGTTAAATAATACAGATGAATGTCAGCAGTGCCTTTCATTTCTGATTTCCTGCCTCAACTGTCTGCCTGCGGTGGCAAAGGAATAGTAATTACCTCAGTAACCTATATTTTGTTTGGTGCCTCATCAAGATGAGTGACACATGTTGGGGAATGAGTGTGGCCAAGTGGGGGTGGCGGGGGAGGAGGGCGGGACTAATCATTTCCTGCCCCAGAGCAAAGCATTTCAGATTGTACTGCTGTTTTGCAGCAATAGCTGAGAAGTTTAGCTTTTTGTTTATTGAGATTTGAGGATTTTGAGGGCATTACTCCTATTTACATAATCACATGTTTTTTACTCCTCTTTATTTCAATGTAGCAAACCTGGAAAATAGCAGTGTATTATCCCAGTATGTGAGTTTAAAAAAAACACATTTGGAGCCTTGACCATTTTCAACATTATTCATTTGAAAACATGACCACGGTGTACCACAGATGGACCCAGGAGCTGGGTATTTAGTTTTACTACAGCCCAGATTGCTTCTGCAACATGGATACACCTGAATATTTAGGTTAATTGCATTTACATAGACATTGTGTAATGGTCTCTAATTACATCTGCATTAAACACCAGCATGACTGTAGATTTTTGCATGAAATGGATTGTTGGTTTGGACATAAGTCATTTGAGGACTTTGGACTTTGGAAAACAGTATTTGATATTTCCAGTTTTCTGACATTTAAAGGAATTATATTATTCAAGAAAATAATGTACAAATTTAAGTCAAAGTCAACTGTTTTTGTTTAATTTATCATTATGAACTAAATATTACAAAAACTAATGTAATAATGACACCATCACAATTTCATTTTTTATTAAAAAAATATTTTTAAATTTTTTTCCCTGTTAGCCTTGTTTTACTTTGCAATTGTTTCTGCCACCCAACAGGACCTTTCAGGAAAATGAAGGCTCAATTTACATCGAAAGATTACACAAGGTTATATCAGGCAATAGACAAACTGAATAGATAAACATGATTATTTATTCTCCTTAAGTTTTCTTGTGATGCTACTTCCTTTTTCAACCCAACATCATCACTGCCCTTGAGGGAAATAGAAGGCGATCCTGTGCAGTGGTCCGTACACCATATCATCACCTCCGAGGTTGGGTTTAGGATTTAGGCTCTGCTTAGCCATAGCAGAGATATGTTGAGGCTGAGTGCTGTTTAAGGTCAAGGGAACCTCATACTCAAAGACTTCGTCACACCTGCTAATGGAAATACACTTTGAACCACTTGCCATAATCAATCGACCAGCAAATGGAAATAATGGCATTCAGTATAAACAGGAGATTGGAGAATCACAATGAAGCTTTAAAATCACAGATTCCAAAAATGATGGGTGATGCAAAACACTACCTCTTAATGAGGGTTTCGCTACAATAGATTCTGTTTAGGACCATTTCAGCACCGTGGACAGCACCGCTGTCGGCATTGTTTGCAGTGCTGCATTTGGAGATTGCATAGGCCTTATATGTGTAACAGTGAAATCCCATAGGCAGCCAAAGCCAGTATGTCTCATCTCAGCACAAATCTTTTGTGCAAAAATGTCCACTCAAATGGCCAGAACTAAAGCCACAGAAGAAAACCTAAGACCCCAATATGATGAATCCACTTAATTTTAGTATGCACATATTTTCAGAAGACCTATGCATTTTACTTTTTAAATGCAACCCTCTTCATACTAGAAATGACAAAAGAGTTATGTGAAACCTTTTCAACAAGAGGTGTTTTCACATTGTCTGACTGACAGACCTCTAGTCGAGTGGAAGTTTGTCAATCAAGTACAGTTTGTACAATCCCACACAGTCATTGGAGTTGAATAACAAAACAGCTGTGTGGGTGAACTATGGATGTGTAAGTGCTTTAACACTTACTCTAGCTCTTATCAATGTTGGATACGAGCATTGTACCTATGAATCATTTTAAAACCTTTTAGAAAGGTCACAGAAAGAAACCATTTATGCTATAAAAAAACTTTTAGCCAAAGTGAATATTTCCTTTTATAGCTTTGTATTTTTTTTGTACATAGGTCCGAAAAAGAAAAAGCCATGAACCTCTGTGTGCCTGATTTACATTTACATTCATTTAGCCTGCACCATTGTTAGCACCAGATCAATGAAAAGCATCAGAGAATAAGTGCTGCAACACTCTAACACTCAAGTACACCCATGAGTGCATAGAAAGTGACGACTGTATTTTTTAGAGAGGTATAGATAGAGAGGGATTAAGAGTGACGTAAGTAAGAGCACTTGGAAGAGACATACTGTAGGTTTTCAAGTGATGTTTTTGAAAACGGGGATTCTTTTGGCTGATTTTCTCAGGTATCTTTTTCCCCCATGAGCATCTACACTGTAGAGAGTGGCAGGTTTGAACTGAGTTTTGCTGAGTTCCTGGTGGTCACCCTATAGGTGTGTATTAATGTCTTTGACCCAATGTGAGTGTTTGGGCTTTGCAGTGTTTTTCATGGGTGAGAAACCTCTATAAGGAGTTGAGAAGTTTATATTTAGTTAGACTGAGGATTAAAAAATACCTACCAGCTGTTGAACAAATAGAACAAAGAATCAACAGACAACAAATAACATTGTGTGCGTGTGTGTACTGATGGGAAACAAGAGTTGGACTCAAAGTTTGGGGAAATAAGGGTTGCAGCATAGCATTCAGGGCAGAAACGGTTCAATCAGTTTGTGTCACAAGAGGGAGCTCTGTTGGAGAAAGCCTTGATATCAATGGAGGTTTTTTTAATTCTTAGAATTAGAAATACATCAGATTGACAGGACCTTTATCCATCTTTTTGTGTCCTTACACTCGGACTACTGTAATGCTCTTTATTCCTGCCTAAGCCAAGACACTGTTATTTGGTTGCTGTGAGTCCAAAGCTCAGCGCAGCAGGATTACTCACTAAGACCTCATATCACTGTCACATCATCCCGGGTCTGATGTCACTACGCAGGCTTCCGATTCAATTTAGGATTCAATACAAGATCCTCCTCCTTGTCTATAAAGCACTGAATAATATGTGTATGTGATATTATACACGCTATTTTGGTTTGATGCCTTTTGCTTTAGTGTTTGTTGTGCCATCTTCTGTGATATTTCACTCATTTAGTATCCTTTTGTAAAGAATTTTGTTACTATTTTGTTACTGTTACTAGGCTTTAAGGAAATACAAAACACTACATAATAAAATATTTCAATTGGACTTAGTATGATATATGATAGGTGCAATCTGATAGAACAGCCTTAGTTACTATATATACTGTGTGTGTGTGTGTGTGTGTGTGTATATATATATATATATATATATATATATATATATATACTAGTGTATGAAGTTGTACACTTGATGAATGAATGATGAATTTATTGGCACCAGATAATATAGCAATAGAATATAAACGTAGTGCTAGAACAGGTTTGTATCCATTTAGATTAAAAGCTTCCACATTCTAAAGATCCTACCACAAATTCTAATGTCATCCTTACCCCCATTAAAGAAAAGTCTTTCTTATTATAGCAGAGCAGTCGTTCATCAATAGGATGATCAGTGGTTAAATTCCTGGTTCCACCAGTCTTGCATATTCATGTATCCTTGGGCAAGATACTTAACCCCAAACTGCTACACCATCTGTGTGTGTTAAGATTACGTCCTGATGAGTGGATGAACCTCGTATGGTAGCCAGCGCCTTTAGTGTATGGATGTGTGTGAATGGGTAAATAAACATTTGAAGTGTAAGGCACTTTAAGACTAAGAAAAGCACTATACAAAGTCCATGCAATCCATTTACAATTTATTGGTCTGTCGTAAGGCCTATCTAAAAATGTACAGCTCGTATAACATTTTTAATGTATGTTTTAAAATAAGTAAATACAATAGAATAAATAAACAGGCCATTTATTTGTAGCAAAGAGGAAACTTCACAAACAAGATAGTTGGAGGATTTACTACCTCTTCATGCGCTTTTCTTGAGTCCTGTTCCAATTCAAAGCAGATAATGAGTCTCCAAGGTTGACTTGCCACTGGGCAATTCAACCTTGGAGACTCATTTGTTTAAGCTCTGTTCCTCTGTGGGGGAAAACTTTATTATATTCATTTTGCCCAGAAGTAAAATCATATTATTGACCTATCTGTGAATAGAGTAAGTACTGAGCATATAGAAAAGTCCTTAAATATTTGTGGTTGTTACTGAAATTTCAGATAAGGACAAGTTATACACAGTATAAAATATTGAACTGCAAAGAAACTCGGGCTAATGAATACTGTTTGTCTAGTTTTACAAGCTTGTTTTGTAGATCCTAAATAATAGACGACAACAAATTAATTTATAAACTAAAAAAAATAGAGGAAATGGAGCATTAGACCAAATTGGATTGGCCAGTGATCTGGTTGTGGTTGGCTGTGTGTGCTGAAAAGCAGTATTTTTTGGTTTTCTTAGCATTAGCATAAAAGAAATTCAGAAGGTGTGATAATAAACTTTGCGGCATTATTGCATGTCTCTGGCACACTGCAAGCAATCAAACTGATAAATTGTTGCTCCTCTGGTCAGGAAGGACTCGGGAAAACAAATGTTGCTGGCACAGAGGATGCATTGTGTTACCTGAATGAATAAATAAGTAAATAAATAAATAGTATATATATATATATATATATATAATGTTAACTATCCAGAGGCAGTAGAAAATATCAAATCCATCTGCGTGCAATGACTTCTGCATGACAAGACAGAGTACCATGAGGTTAATCAGCAAACTCCATCCAACACTAAAGCATTTAAAGGCTTGCTTTAGTGTAACGTCACAGAAAGGTTATCTATCTTTTTTACCAATTTATCGCTGGTTCAGACCTTTCAATATTTTCAGGGAAGATTTGAAATTGGCTTTTCACCCTGTGTGATACATTGAAGTGCACCACATTGGATTTATTCAAGGCAACATTATTTTATGTTTTCTCCGTTGAGGAATTAAATCATTATGCTTGAAACAGTTGAAGCTGCAGAGAGATCTGAATTGGGTTGTAGATTCCCAGTGTTGACTTCAGTACTAATAAGGTTTTACAAAAGCATAAAAAAAAATAAAAATTCATACACTATCAGCAATAAGAATTCAGCTGAAATCAGCTTTTAACCTGTGTGATGAATTTTAGCAATATCAATATCACCTATTTGCTGAATGTGTGTTTCTTGTATTTTATCCAATCTTGTATCAAATAGACAAAGGAATGCTTGATCTGAAAGGTATGATTTTAGTATTAGTTGCTCTTTCTCTGTTATAGACTTTTCATAGAAAACTGAGCTTTGAAAATGGCATCCAATTAAGAAGTGCAAACTGTCCCTCAAAATTTCTCAGAGTAATAGCTTCCAAGTGTCTAGAACTTAGTCCTTCTATATAGAGTAAACATTTGACTGTAATATTGCTGAATGAAGTAATTCCACATATCTTCCACCAGCTCATTTATCAGCCACACTTTCAATTCAGCTCAGGTTCTCCTGAAACTAGAAAAGAGGAAGGCAATCAAAGTGATGCAATTATCATGATTCTAAGTAGTGTACATGAGTGAATGATTACAGTTTACAACTTTGTCTATTTAATGTCTAATGATACTGCTTCTCCCTGTTTAATTTTTTAAGATGTGTTAAAACCAGAAGGACTGCATGCTTTATCCCCTCCATTATTTTAAGTGTTGAATTGCCTTTGTCAATTGGTTAAAATGGTTAATTGTGATTTATTGCAAATTATTGAACAGTTTTCAAAAAAATAAAAAAAATGTTGTAAAGTTTTAATATACCCTTATGTTCAAATAACAACTAAGGGAGGATGAGAAATTAACAAAAAAAAACACTTTGGCTCTTTGGTCATCTTACATCATGTAGTCATTAGATCCAAAAAGAATTCACGCAGACTCTGGTCTTGGTAATGGTAACTGAATTGCAAGCTGTCGTGATGCATTTTGGTTTTCTGGTGTAATCTTGATTATGTTTATCAATGGGTTTCCCTCCTACAATATCAAGTAACGTTGCCCTCTACAATGTTAGAGGGCCAAGTTACAGCACTAATTTCAAGTGTCCCGGTCATTTAGCAGCTACTAACACTATATATGCTTGTGTTTAGGGGTGCTACTATCCTGGCAGAAAGCTGCAAACAAAGTCCCAACTAAACACAGTTAATTGAGTTCATTATGTCACATAGTGAAGGTGCAGCCATATCTGGATGTGCGGCCTTGGAGTGGCCACACACCACCCTGGGCATCTTCAGCGACCCCTCTCAGACATGTCTGCCACCCCGCTCTTCAGTCTGGACAGCTGTCGCCCCCAGCAGGGCAAAGCAGACGTTTTTTAGGCTGCTTGGATGTTAATGATTAATTATGAACGTTGATTCTCAGTGGGGATCGTCCCCGTCAGCAGACTGGAATGTCAGTCATTGGAAAAGGTAATGCATCTTATGCTAATCACGAACGACTCTCAGTCAAGCAAACAAATTAACAGCAAGAGGAACAACCCTCCTTGTCACTTAGGCTCCTGACTTCCCTGGAAGAACACCCATGACCTTTCAGCAAGGTCTGCCCCCAATGATGCCACATACAACAAATGAGCCCATCATCCTCAAGAAACATACTAATGGGAGTGCCCTTAATTACAGGAATACCTTCAAGCATATTTCCTTTTTGCGATCGTCTATACCCAAATGTAGGACAGCATGCTCCAGTATTTATTTTGAGGTCAAAGAAGTGAGGATAATAAAAAATATTGTAAATAATGAATAATCCTTAATCTTGTGTTGTTAACTTTGTCCTGAGAGAAAGTGTGTTGATAAAAATCCATGTGTAAAGCTATGATAGACTGCTACACACATAATTTCGGGCATCCTGCCCCTGAGCTGGGACTAAAAGCTTAATCAGCATATTTTGTATCTCACTAGTATCTTGCGACTGGCAAGAAATGAGCGAGTGAAGCAGTTTTTCCTCATGTATGTCAAGGAAGGCAAAAACACTTGTGAACAGATGTGATGGTTGGGCTGCTAGAGCTTAGAATTACTTGACTGAATTCTCACATGTAATCTTGGATTGAAGGACAAGCATCAATTCACAAAACAATGAGGGTACCAGTTCTGCCTATTGTCTGCTTTGCTGTCTTATTGTCAATAAGTTCAATTTTCAAGACATGAAGTACAATAAGTTGAAATTCAAAAAAAAAGGAAGAAAGACCATACCAGTCTATCCTTTCTCATTTAATGTCATATTGTCATTGGTTTGTTTGTAAATATTTTTTGCAGAAGAAGTAGTGAGAATCTGGTTTGAAACCGATCATCAGTAACAATAACCATGAAGAAGAATAGGGCTTTTGTATGAGTTTAGAGCTGTGTGTGCGTGGTGTGAGTGTTGATGGAGACTGTAGACGGTTCATTGCGTTGAACATAAATCATAAAACATTGATTTGTGTGTTATGCAGCCTTAGTCAACCTCTCTGACAGCACCAACACAAGCAAACAGGCCCGTTGATGGACACCTTCTTCAATCTTTCACTTATTGGACCTGTGAGAAACACAGTTTTTGGTTCCGTTCATTCTATAGAATTAATTTGGCATATCAAAGCCGAACCATTATTGGCTGAATTGAAGACATTGTGTGCAATTATGTTGGATATTTGAGCACAAGTGCGAAAAGAGTGATATCGTGATGTGATTTCTTTGATGTAAGAAACGTAGAAGTTTCTTTGTCCTGGAGACTTTATTACAGCATGCTGGGATCACTGTATATGTAACGTGGTCTAACAACTTCCTTCTCTAAATACAATACTCATGAAGGGGTCTACATCTGCATCTATCCCTCAGTCAATCTTCCTGACAGGAATAACGATTAGCAAATGACCTAATTCTTTATCCCATCTGTGTTTTCCAATTATTATTATTAATATCATTATTATTATTACTATATTCTTCCTTAACGGGCAGTGAGGTCATCAATGTCAGTAAGATCAGCATCTTTAAATTACAGATTAAACACATATTAACAAAGTTTATTCTTTGGTGTGTAACCAAAGATGAGATGATCTGGTTTTCTATTGTTCAATATGTGGTAGACCATCATCATCCTCCTAAGAGTGGGTAGGAGTATGTTATCTTCATCTAAACAATCCAGGGCTGAAAGACATTTACTGCTCAGTATTTGTATATATTTTTGTGCTGTACAGGGTTAATGGGCAATTCTGAAGAGTTTTTTAGAAGAATTTGCGGTCTGCTTGGTAGAGAAGATAAACACTATTAGATTGAATTCATATCGATGTCAGGCTATGAATTTTAATACCCCCAAAGCCTAGTTTTGTGGACTGAAAAATTTTGCCCTGGTTGATGCTGAAATGCTTGGCAAAGTTATTTCCCTATTAAAACCCACAACCTATTTAGATTCCCCCACACCCATTTTTTAAAACCTTTATGGAGTTTTGAGATTTATGCAACATCAAACAAATAAATATGTACAAACATATCAATCTGGCTTTCTGTCCAACCATAGCACTGAAACTGCACTAGTCAAGGTTGTAAATGATCTCGAGATGAATATGGAAATGCTCTGGTTTGTAATTGGTTTAAAACCTATAACTGATGTTTTTTGTAAGGATGGATGAATGTTTGCCTCAAGACTATAAAAACGTTTCCTAAGGTTCAGCCTCCCACTTTTTAAACTCTACATGCTGCCACTGGGAAACTTTTTGTGCCTAGGACACACAGCTTTACATTGCTGTATCTCCTGATAACCCAGGGCCAATCAATGCCTGCAGTGTAGATATTAAGTTACTGGTGACAGGGAATTTTCTGTAGCTCAATTGGCGCAAAACTAAGATCTTGACTGTTGGTTCTAAAAATTTTCTGAGCTCTTGCTAGGCGGCAGAGCAAATCATTTATACAAGGTAGCATTATTTTGTTTTTCTCTGTCCGACGCTAAATATAATGATAGTGATGATAGTGGGGTATAGATTCACAGTATTGTCTGCAGTAAAACAAGCTTTTTACGAATAAATGATTGATTGATTGTTTTTTATGTATAAATATTGCTTAGTACATCTTTAATGTCTAAATAGGAAAGTATACTAGCCAACTGTCCTCTAAAAAGAGTCTTGTTGGACACTAGATGCTTTTCTGTTCCACACTATTGATAATTAAGGGGGCAGGCTGTTTAAAGATAAAAGGTAACATTTAATGGGATATTGGCAGTGCGGCTCGATATTTAGCCGCCTCAGGGCAGGTTTGGTGCTTATCTCTGACCTCTTTTGTGTGGAATTTGCATGTTGTAGTGTCCCAAACATATTGTTGTCAGGTGAATTAGATTAGAAGTGCTCCATAGATGTTAATGCTTGAATTATTATCTGTTGTTTTTCAGCTACACCATGAACATACTCAGGCACCTACCTTTTACTCAACATATACTAGGTTCTTCTGAAGAGGAACGAATTGAGCAGGAAGGCAAATTAGTTTTAAAGAACACTTCAAGCTTGATTAGAGTTTTCGCTCATTTCCTGCATGCCTTTCACTGTTTAGCTATTAGATTAGATATGTTTCCTGTTTTATCATGTTACGAAATAATTACTCATCACTTTTTTACTGCATGTCAGTCTTGGGTATTCAGTTAATTGCCAAATGTTTTTTTTTAATAATAAAGTCTACTAAAAAGTCCCATACATTTAATTTGCTTTTATTATAAGAAGGTCATGGTATTATATAAATACTGTCCGATGTATTAAAATGATCCATCCTCAGAGAAATGCAAACAACCTCTATTGAGAAACTGTTTTAAAATGAGCCATCAGGTCATTCATGGAGTTTTGATGTCTCAATTATAGTAATTGCCCAACCCCCCATTTACAGCCATTTGAATCACCTAATCAGAAGAGAAGCTAATGAGTATTAGTGAGACAGATGAAAAAAATCTGTTCCTTTTAGAGCTCCAGAGAGAAGCTTGAGAGAGACGACTTAAAACTAAATTGGCATGACATTTAGGCAGAAATATATTAATTAACTAAAACTACAAATATATCTTGGTATGAATATCAAAACTTCAAATCAAAACAAGGTGTCCAATATGAAGTCTGGTTGAAGAATCATGCTACAGTTGCAGATACTGACTCAAGTCCAAACATAATTGGTTGAAAGTAAAAAAAAAAGTTCAGAAGTTCTCATTTAAAAATCGAATTTATTAGTACTGCTTTAAACAGTTTGCTTTTCTACGATTGCATTCATTCCCCCGTAATCAGCAATATACAGTACAATTTTGCAAAGGCACATATTTCCTAATATGTCATATAGTCCTTGCAAAATAAACCCAATGTAATGCCCATCTTTTACAAAGCACATATATCTTTTCTTTGTTTTCCTTTTCTTTTTTCATATCTGCTACAGCAGTGACTGGTGATGGTGAACAAATCCCACTTGCCATGTTTTTTATCTCTGCGAGTGACCGAGCCGATCAGTATCTCTCAGTTTTACATGAGAGTGGAGGGGAATTTGTTTTGCACACCACTGCTGTGTCCTAAATCGCACACTTCTCTCAGCGCACTTCTTTGCAATCACTCCAATTCAGTCACTGACTTGTGCGGAGCACAGAATTCAAGACAGCATTATTGTCTGAAATCAAACACTGCTGCTGCGGGCATACAGAAAATGCCATTTCTTTATCTACTACTACTTTTTAAAGACAAAACACACCCATTGGAGCTCTGATCACACACAATTGGTAGCCTATCGAAAGCATATTGGCTACGTCAGTGTGTGAATGCACTGATCTATTTAAAATATTAGGTGAAAGTGTAGAAGTACATGATTTGGAACACAGCATAAGTAAAAAAAAAAAGTGCAAAATTCCTTGCAAATAAGAACATATTGCTGCAGGACTAAATAAAGGTGCAATGTTTAAGGGTTGGACATAATTTCAGTAAAACAAAAAATAAATAAATAACTATATAATTACCAACAGTATTAAATATAATCACCAGTAATATAAATTCTATAATACAGGCCAGCATTCCAATAACTCTAACATTGGCCAGTTTTGCCGTTGCTGGGCATAAAAAAAAGGCTTATATTAATAGAACCAATGTTTTTAAGCAACTAATTGAACACAAAAATATACAGATGAGACTGCTTAGGTATTTAGAAAGTCACCACAGCACTAAAAATCTCAAGCCATAGCTGCAGTGGCCTGTCTTGATGAATGTTACTTCATCACAAGAAGGATACTCTCTGCTTACTGTTTTAACCCTGCTGGGTTTCTGAACTTTATTAAAGTTTTTGTGTGGGGAACATTCAGCTCTACAAAAGTTCCTAACAATAATTCCTATTGTTAAAGCCTAGTTGTTCTCTAAATTCTTTACAACTGCTTTGCATCACAAATTATTTCTTTGTTTTCATGTGGAGAGTTTAGTCCTGGTATTTATAATATTATAGCAGAATTATTTTATTATCGCTATTCCTCAGTTAAATTTGCTTTATCCCACAATGTCATTTAACTAACAGGAACCAGAGTTGGACTATGTTTGCTGTGGCTTTGTTACCATATTTCTATTGTGGAATTTAACCAACCAACAAATTACTGACATTTGTTTTTAATGTCCACTATGCATACCATAATGTTACTGTACTTTTTGAATAAATTAACCTGTATGTTATAAGTTTAAACAGACACAAAATATTGTTTTTCTTTATTCTATTGGGAGTCCATTTTGCTCAAATAGAAATAAAGGCCTGTCTCTAATTTTGGTCTTATTCCAACAAAGGCCTGGGTCTCGATGCACTTGATTAAATAAAGGCCCAAAGCTATATTAGAGAATTCACAGTATTTGGAGGAATAACAGTGCTCACAGTATGGCACTGACCTCTACAATAGTTGTCTCTGCCACATAATAGATAATTAAGATGCTGTCTTGTTACAGAAAGCTGAAGAAACTATAAAGGGTCTGTTGACACAAGGTTAGCTGTTGCAGGCTGTCGCGTCTGCTCTGTCTCTCTGCCCGCTGCCTGCTCCTGTTTGACCGCTGGCCACGCACCCACACGTCTAGCAAAATAAAGCTATATTTGTTATTTTCAATAATGTGCAAGTGTGATGTCGCAACACCTTGGCATTCCATCTTCTTCTTCTTGTGACAACAAAGTTCAGAACAAATTCAAATGCTTCATGAAGCATGAACATGACACATGGTTGGTCTGATAATATTTCAAGCACTTTACTTAGTCTATCTGCAAGCTTTTGATTTTAGTATGCCATTTTAGTATCCATTCTTTGACACTCAATTTTGCTCCATTCAGTTCAATGAAACATGTGGAGCTACTTTGATAAGACACTTGCTTTAATGCTATAAAAATGTTGTATTGATTACATATCTTGATTGCTAATTGGGCAGCTGTTATTTTGTTAAAATGCATAAAATCAGTAGTGAAAACTAAAGTAATTAGTTATTCTTTCTAACACCTTATGTTTCATTGGTCAACAAATGACAGTGGTATGCCACTTGTATGTGCATCAATGCAGAGATTGTTAGCGAGCAGACATTGACAGCCTTATTAAAATAGAACTTTAATTAATGAAGTTGTCTGTTCATTACAAGTGTCACGATGTGCATCAGTGCCACTCCTGTACTTTTACACGTTACACATGTCAACATAAAAAAAAAACACCCTGGTGACTATCTTTGATTATGATCTAGAAATCAAGACGCTGTTCAATTCACCGAGGAGGGTAGGTTAAACTGAGAAGCTGTCGCAGAGCCCAATTCTCCGTACATAAATACTGATGGAGTGCCTGGGGGTCTGGTCACTTTCATTGTAATAGACAGCAGAGAAGATTTGGTTTGTGCTGCAGTCACTGACAGCTGCAGTCAGCTCTCATGCTCCTGCTCAGTAATTAGAAACAGGGAAGATGGAGGGAAGAGTTCGCATTTAACCTTCACATCCCCTTGTCTTATTAGAAGTGATTTTCCACATCCTGTTTGGGTATTCCACCTGCACAGCCTTTATCTTACTCAATGCAATTTCCCTTATGTGGTCAAGGTCCTCCTCATTATAACCACTAATATTAGTTTCCTAAAGTCATAGTTTACTTGGTATTTTTCATGTTTTAAAGGTAATTATATCTCTAAATATTACAGGCTAGTATTTGTGTGCTTTCTAAAATAAGACTCATCGCATGCTTATCAAAAAGGACTATACTTTGCAGTTGGACTTCGGGGTAATGAGTTGTGAGTTGTTTGCTCCTTATCCACACCACCACTCATTTTGTATGCCAACTGGGACGCTTGGCTTGCTGCCCTTTACTTCGTGCACCGAGGGAATCCCAAACTCCTGTCGTAAAAAGCACAGGAAGCTGTGACCTCTTTTGAAAGACTATGAATCATCCTGTTATCTAAATCTCCTCAGCAGCGGGGACTCTCATTCCTACATATCACTGTCGAGTCAAGGCAGGGTAAATGAAGTGGGAAGGCAGTAGTAATGACACTGCAATGGCATTCTCACAATTGAATAGGGAAATCACATTTGCATGGTTTCAGATATGCAAAAAATATAATGTGCCACACTCAAGACATAGTTGAGGAAGGAGCTTATAACCTACAAAAGGTAAGATGACTGAAAATATGCTTTCGTTAATACTCTTTTCAACAGTGCAGTCCCAGGCTGGGGTAATGAAACGCAGCGTCATTAGCATGCCCTATGTGTGCCTCGTCAAATTCCTTCTTGGCCTCACCACTGTGACTCAAAACAATCAGCCTGTCAAGTCAGCTGATTAAATGCAGCAAAACTGTTGGTTGATTTCCCCGTAATTGGTTGTGAAACATCAAGCCAAGTTCACACTCAAAATATCATTCTTGGGATTTGCTGTTAACATGTCCTATATTCAGCCTCGCTAATTTAATGGAATTCATTCCGAAGCTCCTAAAGTGCTTTGCTAAATCTGAAAGACAGTCGCAAATAAAAAACGTAAATAGTGTTTTAGGGCACAGCAAGACTCACTTTCCATTCATTCGAGTTAACATATCTGCACAGCAGCCGCATGCAGGTTTTAACTGTTTCACTCACTTTGATTGATTTTATTCTTTCTGGCATCCACATTAGGTCTGTATCTCTCCACCACATTGCTCTGGAGAGAATATGATTTAGGCTACAGCATGTCTCTGAATAAGAAAACAGTCACTGGAAAACTTGAGTTATTTTAGGCTCAGAACAACATGTTTTTTTTTTTTTTTTGCATTATATTATAACATTCATATATATTATATAACATAATTCTGTTGTCCAATTATTCAGGTGAGTGAGACCTCACAAGCATTGAGGACATTTGATTGAAAAGAAAGTTGTGCTTCATTTTCTAATCTGTGCGCATGAACTGAACAAATTCCAAAGGTCACTTCCCTACCTCACACAGACATAATGGATATGTCACTTCTCTCTGTGTTTGTCTGCCTAAACTAGAATATAAAGTGTCACATCACATATAGGTCTAGCAGGAAATCATATTCCCAGCGTTTCAAGCCAGGTACCGTAACAATTTACGTTTTATCGTTTAGTGTAGCATTGTTGCAGTGTGTTGGAGGGGGAGGTTGCCTAATAGCAATTTGTACCACTCGGAGGGAATGAATAGTGGCATTTTTTGTCCTTGTCTTACAAAAGCATGTAATTAAACATCAGTATGATAGCACTAATTCATGGTCGGAAATGTGTCACCCACAAGCCATTCGCAGGTATAAATGATTGTGTTCATACCTGCACCCAAGGGATGGAAACCGTAAATCACGGGCAGTGTTCACCTATGGCATAATGCCAAATTGAATTCTTCAGCAAAAGCAGGTTTAAGCTGGATTCCTGCCAAAACACTAAGTAAACCATGCTTATGCTAAATTACGATGTTATCTAGGCTTGATTTGATATAGATTAAGCTGTGTAAAGATTGGCTAATAATGGCTGTTACAGATGAAAATGAAGATTCAGGATTAAGTGGGTGATGAGTAATGTGCTGCAAATTCTACAGTATCCCATCATGTGTGCCAGGCCTTCACTCCCCACCCCCCACCTCCAAGAAAAAGATGGGCTAGATCACATTTCTGATTGCTAATGACTGTGACATTTCTAAATGTAAATGTAAAACAGGGACGGTGCTGGTCTTTGGAGGTGGAGATGGGACACCTGGTGGTCCAGGGCTGGCCAGGGGCCCAAGAGATTGAGAAAAGGCTAACCTTTTAAAATAAAACAAGGTCATTCATCCTTGTCTCAGCATTTCCATTGTACTCCTTTTTTTTCGCAGAGGAGAGACGAAATCACAGCAATCTGAGGGCCTCTCACACTAAACTCTAAAATGATGTTTCATGCTGCCCATCTGCAGCATATAGCAGATGGTCAAGAAAAGACTCGCACAACAGCTTCTCAGTGTGGTGCTCTTTTCTGGCATGGGTTTGGTCCATTTATCTCCTACTGTGCAAGGTCAATCCTTATCTCAGTTAGCATATTGATTCTCTGAAGCCTGTGTGGATAAAAATATCTAGAAGGCATTTCAGTCTTTCTTTGAGTCCTCTGACGATATATATATATATATATATATATATATATATATATATATATATATATATATATATATATATATATATATATATATATATATATATATATATATATATAACATAACTACATAAAAGAACAGGGTTTGGATTTATCAAAATACTGTGCTTGATTTCTTCATGTGATAATGATTTCCTCCATGAAGGTTTAACTAGCCAGCCCTAAACATCAGCACCTTTTTGTGTTCCCTTTGGCTCAATATTAATGTATTTTACTTTGATCATCTTGCTGACAGTGGGGAAATAATTCACAGTGGGTTGCAGCTAATCCCTCAAAATCACTGTTTGTTGTGATTATTGTTCTCTTCACATGAATATTCATAGTATTTGAATTCCTAGCTGAAATGTGCATGAATAAAACACCTGGCACCAGTGCAGAGCTCGACTACAGATGTTTGTTTTTTTTGATGTTGCTGTTGCATTTTTTAGTACTGGCTCATTTCGTGACTGCTGGAATAATTATCATCTTACAAAATATCCCACGGACAGTGAAGTCAGAAATTGGCTTGATTCTGTTTGAAACATAAATTATTACCTGTGCAACAATTTCAGATGACCCCTGTTAGTGGAACTCTGAGATGATTCTCCCAAAAACACCCTATCTGTCATTCATATTTCTATTTCCTGTTTCTCATTAATAACATTCTTATTTTTTATGTCGAGGGTACAGATTCTAATTTTGTATTTTTATTGTTATGCAAGTCCAAACTTTATATTTAACATTTTTGTTGCTGCCATTTTTAAAATATGCATCATTTTTAAAGACTTTATATTCTTAATCCGTGTATAAACAATCATTTATTAATGCTGTACAAATTATGAAGGTTGGTTGCTCCTCCCTTTTCCAAATCCTTGCTCACTTAAAAATCAGACCAAATCTGTTGCACACATCTGACCCTCTGAAGTGAATGCAACACATATTGAATGACTTGAAAGTCTTTTTTTTCAAATATTCTGCATATACAGTAATATAAATTTAGACAGATTTTAAAAACATTACCCCTTTTTTTCTTAAATTTTAAATACATGTAATCTAATAACTTTGGATATGCATTTTTCTATACGAGGTAAAAAAAACTTTAGTTTGAATACAGAGATGCAAACATTTAGGTGTGAAGAGGATAACTTGCCTACTACTTTTCATGAGGCATTAACATCCTGTAAAAGAATAAACACTTTTATCATGCTTTAATGATGCTTAAAATAGTAAAACAACACTGCAGTTAGGAAAATACTTCCTTCTCTATATTGTGTTCACTTTCACACCACAACTGCTGATGGCACGTCCTCAGCGACCAGATCAAATGCAGCGTTCTGATTTGGGACCAGTCGAGTCAGCAAGGAAGTTCTAAGACGTTCTGAAACCCAGTAATATGATCTTTTTAATCACCACTGCTGAGTTCAAGGGGGCTATAATCACAGCAGTCATGGCCTCAATCTCCTCGCCTTGTGTGATCTCACAAGAGTGCGATTTTTATTTTGGAGTGCTGTCTTTCTTTCTCTCAGGATTAGCAACATACCTCATTTGTACTAAAGTCAATTCATTAACACTATTCAGAGATTTTGAACACTTAGTAATTTGCTTCCCTTAAGCAAAATATGTGTTTAATTAATAGGAGAACCAAGACCACTAACTGGCCCCATAGAAACCATATTTATTTTCCAGTACTTATCATGAACTTTTGTGCCACACTCAAAAAAAAATGATGTTGTTAAATGACAAAAATGTGTGTCAAAATACCTACATAAAATAGTATATATTAATATAATATAAAATCTTTTAACAAACTTCAGTCCTGATCATCACAATCAAACATTCATTATTTTCCTTAAGTTAACCCTTTAAATTGTTTTCATCGAGACCCCATTCATCAATTTCTGTGCATTGTTATTGACCTTTTTTGGCCTCAATTGATGTTTGGTCATTTTTATGTATAGAATAAAAATAAAGTTTAAAATAAATTATTACAGTATTTACTGAGAATATATCATAGCAACAAGCGAACAACAAAGCAATGTCTGACTCTGATTTTCACTCAGCTTTTTCTCAATCTATTTCATCATGATTGCTGTTGAAGTATTAGCTGTGTGGAAATTGGCAAACAAAATGATGAATAGCCATTAACTATCCAAACAGTCTAAATCCTACGTAGAAGTATACTTGTGATTGGAAATCTTCCTTAAAATGTACATTAATGCAACCACATCAGAAGCAACACAGCATGTTAAATATAGAACAGGTATAGAGTCATGCATTATTATTATCAAAAGAATAATCCCAGGTTTGGTACCATTGCCAAACATAATAACATATATATTTCAGTCATGGACCTACCAGGTTGAGGTTGGCCATGTTATGCTGATCTCTGGTAGACATCAGTGCAACCTGGACTGCAAAATAAACATTTTCTGTTTAGGTACAGATACAGAACCAAAGGAATACGGATATCTTTTGGTAGCAGCATCTGCAGCCCCTGATAAGCCTAGTCTAGGTGGTGTTAGTGAATCGAGACCCTTGACTATCTCCATAAGCCTCGTCGCAGAGGCCAGTTCCTAGATGTGCGCCTGGATAAGCTCTGGCCTGCACATCATTTAGAGCTTTCAGGAAAGGATAAACGAGAGGATAAAATAGAAAAATTGTTATGATACATGTTCCAAGGGTCACCAGACCTCAGTGAGAGTGACAATACAACCACAGACCTTCCCCACTCATTCTGCTGCTTTAAAATGCAGCAACCAGCTGGTCTCCCGGTGGTGCAGCAGCAAAATGCCCTCTAGCAGGTGTGATGACAGCACCGTGTAATGCAGGGTTTTCAAAGACCTCAAACACTAGTGCGTTGATAAGATGACAAGTGTAAAGAGGATGGAAGGTCTAGCATGGACAGCCTTGGGCTCCAAAATGAAAGGTAAGCATCTCGTTTGTGGCCATGTCCCACATAGATGCTCCTCATGCAACACGAAAATATACCCATGACAGCTAGCATCTTCTCATAGCAGAGTTAAGAGTAAATTACATTCAAAAAGTAAACGTTAACGTTATTTTTTGTCATCTCATGTGTTATTCCTGAAGTACAACCCTTCTTAGATGCTGTATTTTGTAGTGCGAGTGGTTCTTTGCTGGCAATGCGTTTTCGGCTCCTATGCTATGTTGCTGCACCACACTATTGTAGGAGGGTGGACGGGGTCGACGGTGGGCGTACAAAGCCCACAAGGACTTTAATACCGGAGCCTGAGGTTTGCGTGCTCCCTTTCCTGTGTGGTTGGGTTTAGGCTACTAAAGCACTTTGATGAAGGATGGGTGAAAGGGGGCAGGTTAGGGAAAGTTCAAAGCTCAGTTGAGGTTATAGGAAAGGCATGTGGTTTTGTTCAAGTATTGAACACATCCTGTCTAGTGCTTTAATTCAGCCCATTAAATATAAAATACTGTTCTTTGTAAGAAAGAAAGAGATTTCAGAGAGAAACTGCCCTGTTAGGTCTTGACAAAGAGTTGAAAAACACAGCTGTTACCTGACATAAATGACAATATTTGCAGAGACCAGAAAAGTAAAAAGCTTTGTATTATCTGCTTAGGGTGCAATTTCTCCAACTCTGTGCTGCGAGTGTGTTTGTGTGCAGAGGCGTGGGTGTGTGCATATGTGTGCTAATGGGAAGCTAAATCATGGTGCCTCGTCTTCATCACTGCTTCGTGATTTACCCCAATGCCTGATAGTTTTGCTGTTCAATAAGACTTGCTGCCTGCACATCGTGTAGTGCAGGGTTTTTTTTTTCTCTAAGCCCTCCTGTTGAAATTTACTGGAGCCTCTGCTCTAAAGAAGAACAGAGCATGACCGTTAAAGATGCCCTGTTTCATTACAATTCCATTAATGAATATTCATATGCATATTTTCTGCTATTAATAAATTACAACAGCAGTCACTATAAGAATTGCTTAGCATAATTAGGCTAATGTTAAACATCATTTTTTTTTTTGCATCTGTGAGTGTTGTCATAGACGACCATTTGTTTTCTTCGTTGGCTGCATAAAATGATCATAATAAAAGTGCAACACATTACTGTTCAGCTTTAAGCTTTAAAAGCTTTCAACCTTTGCACTTAAACCAAAAAATGAATATTGCTTGTGTTTAGTAATTTGCTGTAGGATATTTCATCAGCAGCTCTGTTTATACCTATAAAACAAACTATACCATTTAACAGGTCTAGTGTGTTACATACAAACAACAAGAAGTGGCAAGGCTGCCACTGCTGCTGAGTTACCTTGTGTGTTCTGTATTAATCACAAGTTGATATGACTGCATTTGAATTTAGATTTTGTAGGTCAGAAGATAAATCTGAGGGTAAATAAACTGAAGAAAAAAAATATTTTTAGGAGTTTTCTTTTTATCCCAATTAAAAAAAAAAATCTAACAGTCTTGAAAGGCAATCCATTATAGACAGATATAACTCATACATGCAACCTGAAAATGAAATAAAAGTGATTTAAAAATATTTTTCCCTCTTTGGTAATTTGGATTGCATTGAAATGTCAATGTGAATGGACACTTGAGATTAAATAACCTTGTCAATAGTGACGGTTACTGTCCGTGACTCTTTGTCTGTACAAAGTGACGTAATCATTCCTACAGCTCAGCAACACCTGAAAATCCTCACCTTGCCTCGGGCATTTCCTCCTACCTCTGGAGAGGGAAATGATATGTCAGATAGCATTTTTCCATGAATACAATACAAATCTGATCAGCAGAGATTGGGTGAATTCACTTCTCTTTGCTTGATGGACATGTAAATACGTCCAAATTTGTCAAACTTTCTTTTGAACCTATGCTTTCTCATATACTTGCTCTGCAGGAAAGGATTTTAACCGTGGCGGCCTATTCAGTGGGTGAATCAGGAAGCCTCTGTAAGGAGATCTGATGAATCTAGAGATGGGAGCGAGAGGAGGGGTAGAACAAGGTTCTTTGATCTCCATCTACTTGAATGAGCACTGGCATAAATTGCTGCATCCACTATCGGCAGTGAAAATCAAATGAGATCTGGGCGAGCATGGGCCTAGTTCGCCTGACGTGCTGTAACTATTGGCAGGGGCCAGCGAGCTATCATTAACATCATTGTAGTGGGAGGAGACCGATAAGACTGACAGTTAGGCTGCAGAAATGAGATAGCTGATAGTTTATGTCCCTCTGATACGTCGCCCTGTGATTAAGTCTTTTTTAACTTGCTTACATTCTGCATGGAGACAGTGGGAGTCATGTTTGGTGCGTGTGCATTTTACAAGAGGTAATCGTAGATGAACAAATATCATTAACAAACAGTCAGTGTGCTTTATAGGTCAGCAAGTTTAACTACATCTCTGTCAAACTTCCAACATAAAACATTGTGACACACTTTAGAGTTTATTGCCACACACACACACACTAGCCTGGAGCAAAAGTACACAGCCACAGATGCATTATTTCAGAGCAAACAGTTATTTTCCGATATTTTCCGTTGAGAAATCCACAATGTGGGAGCTGCCAAAAGAGTTTTATTTATTTATTTATTTTTTTACCTTTGTAAAGGACGCGGCACAATCTATCTCAGCCATCGCCTTTCCCCTGGAGATGAGATCACAATCCATCTCACTGAAATTTGGTTTGGGATTTTCCACATACCCATGTATATTCTGCACATCAATAAGACAATGTAGCAAGCGCCAGTATTTACCCAGGGCAAACGTGAAGATTGAGAAGATGTAATGCTCTTTTCTGACCCCCCCCCTTCCCCCCAAACATCTCCCTAGATATCTGGGGCAACGTCTCAAAGATGAAAATGCAAGGTAATTGTTGTTAGTCCTTATGGGTGAGGCATGGAGAGATTTTTAATCTTAACATCATCGCATAAGAGAAAATTTTATTTGATTAAATAACAAAAGCATAAATTTGCATTTAAATGTACACACAGATATGCTTTATGTGTTAGTTTTTCTTCCTTTTGTATCTCAGTTCATTTTTTACTTTGTTGTTTTGATGAGTGGGATTCAAGGAAATGTCTTTCTTTGATGATTCCCTTATGCTGCTATGTCAAATTAATTCACCCTACAGGGGATCGATAAAGGTTTATCTTATCTCAGCTTATCCTATGTTGTCTCATCTTATCTCAGGGTTGTGGTTTTATTCATTCAGGTTGTGCGGAGCTTTTTAATTGCACTTTAACGACTGCCGACCTGTTGACTTTCAAAATTCACCATCACTCCATCTCATCGCAATCCCACGGCGTGGATTCATCAGCGTGAGCGGCTCATCAACGCGGACGGACAACGGTTCAGCAACAAATGAACGACGTCTGTGTTCTGCCGGTCGTGGAAACAGTTTCACAGTGTCTGGTCCTGCATTGAAATTCTAGTCCTGTAAAAGACACAAACGTGGAGTGAGAAGATAACAAGCTCACTCCTAATCTCTCTAAATGTGTTTGAGGCAGGTGTTTTTTTGTAAACGCATTTCTTGATAAATTCTCTCATTGCGTTCTGCATTCAGTGTGAAATGACCTGAAAGCTATTTTCTGTTTGGAACTGTAAAAACATACAAATACAGTTATGTGTGCACCTTCAGTTTAATACTGGAGTCAGTATCAGACACAGACAAGGATTCAATTTAAGCTTGGGTTGATGTGATGTCTGTAATAAGCGTTTACCAGAGGGATAATACAGTGTAGCATCTGGCAACATGTAGAGCTGCTAGAACAAATGTTACTCTCAAGAGAAAGGTCTAAGGAAAGGTCAACATATAAATAAATGTGATGTAAACAGAAGAGGCTCAGATTCAGGACAGGACACATAGAGGACCAACCATGGAAACAAAATAGCATTGTTTTCAGGGGGCGGCACCTTATCTGCAGCGGCCACAACTCTTCTATTTTAGGATGAATGGAGGGCTCTTTTTGCACCGATTTCCCTCCTCGCTGTTCAGCGTGAGGCATTTGAGGCATCTTTCCTGTCAACATTGGATATAAAATCTTTGAGGAGCAAACAAAAAAAAAAGACAGAATACCAATTTTTCTCTGAGCCATTTAAATCCTGCATTAATCTTGTGATGAATCAGCTCCACTGGGGAGAAATTCTGCAATCTTCAAGCTGATAACGCTGAAGTGATTGTAGGAGAATAATGTTGTTTTTTTGCATTTGAGGATTGATCTCTGTTGTGTTGCTGTGAATACAGAAGAATATCTGATGTACACGGCCTTTAACTCCCATTTGTTTAGTTACATAATTTATCCCAAACAAAAATAACTTCAAGTTCGTCTTCAGTGAAGTTCATTTTTATCTTGAAAAACAAATATCACACAATGAGTTTTATTCAAAAGAGCCCAGCATTGTCCCATGGATATGCAACATTGCAGCTCTCACGCCGCCTCTGTAATGAGAAATAGATTTGATTTTGCATGGCAAAAATGACTCTGGTGTCGAGAGGAAATGCATGCGCAACATGCTGCTTTTTCCTCCCCGACAATCCAAATTAAATCCTTACTTTTGCATTACACAATTGGTAAGCGAAAGGTTGTGTTGTTTTTGCGGAGGCAATATGTTGAGAGTGGAAATTTTAAAATTCATGTCATATCCCTGCAGACAGCTTCAGAAATGGATGACCATAATGATCCTGTCTGCACTGATTACCTGCAGCTTTGTTAGTTTTTTTTTTTTTCTTTGGCTAATAAGTTGCATAAAAAGGAAAGTGTCATCTCTGCAGAAGAGCTGTCTCTGTTGTTGCTGATGGAGATATGAACGCAGCCGTTGGTTTCTACACCTCCAGCACGGGTATCAGTGGTTATTTGCATCTTTCTTATGAAGCATGAACTGATCTGACAGGAGGCAAGAGGTGTGTTTCTGTCTCTTGTCTTTCTGTATTCGTGTTTGCATTCAGTGTGCAGAATGATACACTCATACAGTGGCTGCCCACAGGATTACATAGCCCTTGTTAATTACAAATTTAGTTTGAGTTTTTGTATCTATTTTACTGTAAAGGGTAGTACAATATTTTAAACATTCAAGAGTTTATGATAGATTGTGTATACTCAACCAAACTTGGGGTCATTCATAGAAAAGCTTGTTTCAATCACAATTAAGAAGTCATTTGAAATAATAATTACCATCAGTTATAGAGATAAATTCATGGTTGAAGTTGCATATATAGACTAATCACAGCTGACTTCTGTCTCAGCTGAAGATAAGAAGATGAATAACTTAAATTTCATAATCATCCAGGGGAACGAAAGCTACAATGTTGCTGGAAAAAAATGTGGTTGTACTTAAATTAGATGAGGGAATAAGGTTTGTGTGTGTGTGTATGTTTGAATTGATTTCCTGGGCCACAGTGTTTCTATCATTTTTCTTTTTTAATTTCTCTTAACAATATTCAAAGAAGATGTTCAGGTAGTATTCTATTTCTGTTTTTTAACTGGACATGCACCATGTACATTTCTTATATAAGCCTTAATATATAAGGAAATTGTATCATTAGTAAAAGTCTGGACTTTGTAGGTTTAGTTATAGAAAAAAAAATCATCATACATCAAGTATTTTAATTTCAATAAACAATTTTTCTCAGTGAGCTCCTCTAACTAATTCTGATTATATAGAACTTTTTCTATTATGTCTTTATTATTACAGATCAGCACCCCGTGCATCAAAGGAAAGGCATTCAGTGATTTTCAAGATGCAAGAGAAAAGCAACACAAGAGTGAGTTTGCTGATTCTGAGTGTCCCAAAAATGTATTTTTCTTAAAATGGAAAGCATTCTATTCATTTCTTCGGTAATTCAAATTAAATTAGTAGTCTGCCCTTTGCCAATCAACTGTGCCCTGCTCTATTATACTGCACTTCTTTAAAAAAAACATAGCAATTACATTAACATCAAATCAAAGAACCAGCTTGATTTAATAAATGCTTGTGCGCAGCATACAGCATCTGAAAATTCTCATCGATGGGGAAAAATATCCAAAACGGGTGAACTGAGGTGACAGCTTTGACGGCTTGTTTTCCAGACAGATGGAAATGCTGTTTCCTCTTTATGCTGGGCATGACACACCAATGGCCTGAAGCTACTAGGAAAGTGGGAGAGTGAGGCGAGGCATAGAGGATGCAGTTGTTTGACAGTGATTATTCTGTCTTGGAATTAGAACAGTTTCACCCTCAACTAGAGCGTCCTTTGTTATGAGGGGAAGTCCCGACACACACAGAAATCCTTTTGACAAATTGAGGCCACTGGGAAATAGAATTGCAACAGTGGATACGGGGGATGGCATACTGCAGTGAACCCAGTGCCTGGACTCTTAACCCTATTTTTGACCTCACATTGAAGTATACTCCAGCATCCTGCTCAGTGTTTCCCCCTCTGCCCACGTCCACATCCCTGCCCTGCCTCCCTCCAGGCTGTGGATTAGGATCGTTGCGAGGCTAGAAAGTCCTCCACACCAACCAGTTTTTTTTTTTGTTTTTTTTTTCCACAAATTGACATCAATCTGTGCCAGTGAACGTGAGGTCTAAGCGTCCAACTTTTAACTCATGGAGTCCTCTGTGATAATTGACCATGGCAGCTCATTGTACATCATGGAACACGTAAATCCTGCATGTGTGCAGTAATTATAGCTCATTTAGCAAGTGTGTGGCACGCGTGCCCCGTTGGCTGCAGGGTAACACAGTGAAAAGACTTTGAAAGTCCTTCAGTTTTAGAAAGAAGTTTAAGCCCCTGGTGGTGCTGATGAACATCTGCCTTGCTGAAGTGTCCTTGAGCAAGAAAATGAAACTCTGACCCTGCAGCCAAGCCTCTCCGTGGTGGGGTGTGCGCACACACACACACACACACACTTGAAACATAATCTAATCGTGAGCAAAGTAGCACATTTTAAGCCCCTTACTCATTAATTGAGATGTCATAGATTTGCACCGTTTGCCAAAATGAAGTTCTTGTGTCGAGTACAGCTGTGATACTCAATTAGAAACAGGTGGGGCAACCCTGGGTGGGACAGTTGAAAAATCTCCTGGCTTATCATGGCTCAACATAATGAATGAATCAAAATGTCTATCTGTAAGCTCAGCTTGCTGTAACATTCAAATTAGTCTCTTCTATAAATGCAGTTACAAAGCACTAATATTTTCTCCCACATTTGTCTGGGAGCCTGGACATGTAGTGTCCATGTGAGCTTTGATGGCAGGGCTGGTCCTTCAGCTTTAAGTGGAATGTTTGTGGGGAAAATTAGATGCAAAACCAGTCAAGGCATGCCAGTGTGGTGCTGCCTTGATTGAATAAAAAATTGGTGATGATCATGGGTGCCAATAGGAGGTTTTAAACATTTTAAAAAAGAAAAGAAGGGGACAGTGTAGGGGATGAAAAGGGATGCGGTGGGAGGCTTTTTGCTAGGGGCACAAGAGTCCCCCTTCGAGCAATTTCTCACTGTGCACCCATATGCTTTCACAGTTATCTATCCCATACTGGTGAGGAAAAAAATGTGTAACTCATCCACAAAGCCGTCATTATTTTCCCTCACTGACCGCTGACAGCGAGCTTATACAACAGGAAAAAAGAAAACAGACGTCATGAAGCATTAACGATTAGGTAGAGCTTAACTGAAAATGAGTGTCTCTGTAGACTGAACACATAAAGCACCAATGTGAAATCGCCTTACAATAAATAATATACATACACAGTGCATGTCCACTGTTGTTGTTCCTTAACAGGCAGCAGTTGCATGCAGTATTTTATTGATAGGAATGATGGTGCTAATGATTGTAATGTACTGTACAGTAGCTGTAGGCTAAAATCATTAAAGTTCTTGCATCAAATTGCATTTTATTGATTTTTTTTTTTTTTTTGCATAGGATCACTCACCATTTTGCTCAACCAAGTTAGTGTCTGAGCATCCATTATTTGTAACTTTATACGTTGAGATGATCATTGCCTAGACGCAACAGAAATCCTAGGCTGTGACATCATACAGACAAGGACTATTCAATTAATCATTACCTTTGATTACAAGACATGCCGCATGTCCCTTATGTACAGATTTGGAGAAAAAGGCCTTAACGTTCCCACATTAGTCCTTTACAATCCACTTTTCCTGGGGGGAAAAAAACATTATTTTCCTGTATTTGAAGCGAGTCAGCGAATTCGTCAAGTTCCACACAGCAGATTGCACCACACACAGACACACACACACACAGACACACACACACACACATACACAGTGTCATACACGCACATAGACACATAGAAAGGTGGCTATAGCCTACAAGGTGGGAGGTGCTACTACAGGAGGTGAGGTTTCACATACGTGAATGTGCAGAGTGAGAGAGACAGACAAAAATCTTAAAAAATGCCTTCCGCTCCTTTAAAATCTATGACAATTGGATCGATTTCAGCCTTCCCAGTATCATCAGTTTTTAGCCCAGTTTGTCTGACTGTATATGATTATGATTACTATTGATTTTGTTTATATTTACAACTTTGCTGCCATCTTGACCATATCTACTTTGCAAAAGAGATTTCCAATCTGATTTGGAATCTGTTTTGCCACCAAGTAAGCACAAATACTTTAAAATCTATTTTGTTCAAGACCCACTTCATGCCCACACACTGGAACAGATACGAACAATTCTTAAACACACAAACACCTGCAATATACCAGCTGCACTGTGGTCTGGAGAAGTGCTATCAGTGAGCCACAGGCTTTATAAGATATTCGGTTGTCAAGCTAAAAAACAAACAAAAACAGCTTTATTACAGTATTTAGCATCATTGTAGGTATGTTAACTCCCCAGCTCGACAATGGCAAAATAGCCTTGTTTTTGTAAATTACAGCCCACTGTCTGCTGCATTAGACACCTGTTGATGTTGCTATTCATCTGTCATGAACAAAACAGTGAGTCAACAGTGAAGAGCAAACTGCTTTCAGCCAGTGAGCCTTCCATTTACAGGTGAATGCTGTAAACTGCTCAGTTTGAAGGTAGAAGCAAGATTGCTTCCCTAATCAAACAGATCCACCAATGTCACGCTACATTGTGGCTTTACATCTCTAAAAATTACTTACATTACATTACTATTTTAATCTGCTCCTTTCATAATTTGCCAATTTGCAGACAGTGATCTCCTAGTGTGAGGGGAAAAAAACTCGGAGTAGCTGCTTAAATCCTCTGAAACTCAAGTCATGATTGAACAATAAAGACAAAAATAGGTCTGTCACTAATTACATTACGTTTCAGTTTTTTAGAGACTACCAGAGGCCCAATGATCCAGTATTCTTCAGTCCTTCATAGTTACCATGTGACCCGTTGTGAGGGTCCTCATGACCCAGAGATTAGAAAACCTTGATTAAGACTATCCACTAATCAAAAATAGTGAATCCCAACTTTATCTCAAACTTCTTGCTTTGTCCAGAATAGGGTTTCATCTAATAAAATTAAGCCAATCCTCAATTAAGCCATCATTCATTTGGTAAGTAAATGTTAGAAACAGTGAAAAAAGTCCATCACATTTATCTCAAGTCCAAACTGACATCTTCAGTTTTGATCAGCAGTCCAGAATCCCAAGCTATTCTGTTACTGATCACCTAAAACGGATGAAACCAGCAAACCGCACACAAATTTACACATTTTGATGTAAATGTATTTCCACTTTTTCCATTCACTCTCGGCCAGCATTTGATTAAGTGAAGTTAAAATGGCTGTGAGCGAAGCAGGACTCAAGAGTAAGCAGGATTCTCTCAGGACATCCTTATCATCTATTCTTTCATTTGTACATGGCTAGGTTTGAGACCCTGAAAAGGGATTAATGTCTTTGCTGTGATAACTGGCAGGATGTGCCATTGGACTTTCAGAGGCAATGCACAGGACTACTGAACCTTGACGCTCCAGCGAAGTATTTCATTTATATTTTCAGGAATGAAATAACAGGAAATAACCAAATCAAATGAATGATAAATGAGGACGACAATGAAAAAAAAAAAAGTTGAGTGTAATTTTAAATGCTGACTGTGTAAGTAAAGTAAAAATTGCGAGTGAAGGCAAAGGGAATGCAAACCTCATCCTCCCTGCTAGAGCTGAGGCACTTTATTCACAGAGAGGGGGTCAGGCTGCCCGCACACCACCAGGTGGGTTTCATTAAGTTGTCATCCGCGGCTGCAGCAAAGCACTGTTTATGTGTTGGTGGCTCTCCAGAGTGCTGAGATTCTCATTATTGGCTGACTGCCTTCATTTGAGTTTAGATTGGAAATCTATCTTAGATGCTGACAATATGTTCTTAATGCAATCATATTATATATATTTGATGTGGGACTAGATTGACATATTTTTACAGCATACAGGCTATTAGTTATAGTAATGCTTTAAATAGATTGTCCTCTTGAGGAAAAATGACACAATAGATCATAATGTCTGTCACCCCAAAACAACTTGGTTGACAGAGTGACAGACGGCATTTAGTGGCTATAATAATTATGGCCATGGAGCATGGCACGGTTGAGAGGAAGTCTATGTATGGTGACAAATTTTTGCATTTCAAGGAGAAGGGCTGGATAAAGGCCATAATTTCAGAACAGGAGTCCACTATTTCTTTTCCTGTTTTTGTTAAATTTCCAACCACACCGTGTGTTTCTTCAATCTGTACATGTCCTTTACAAGACATTTTAACCCACATCTTTCCCTAAACCCAAGTGATTTCTGTGCCTGATCTGTCTCAGGGATCCCATACAGTCAGTATCTCCTCTTCATCTTCTCTTCTTCTCTTCTCGTCCCCTGACCAGAGTGACAGAGACAGACTCTGTGAATCCGACACATTGACCATTGTGTGGCACTGCACCCCACAATGAAATATTAGCGCCACAGATTGAATCCACCTTGTGATGTCATTCTCGCTCAGACGCACAGTGAGTGAGCGCGCGAGTGAGCGAGTCTGGAGGGAAAAAAAAAAAGTCAAAGTCAAAATCAAAGTCAGTAGTCTGGAAATAATAACAGTAATAACTTTAATAACCCAAAGCTACAACGCCCACATACAAACGTGTCTGCATGCATGCACGCCTGCACCCACCCACACCCGTGGATATACACAAATAAAATTGATCTTAAAAACGTGGCTGAGCACAAAGGAGCCAGGTCAGCAAACGTCACAGGCGGTCGTTTGCACCACGGGCCGCCCCCGGCCCAGGCCAGGACGCCTCCACTCAGGCAGCCACCCAGCTACATGTCAGCGAGGGGCCTACAGCAGCCCACCAAGCCCAGCTGATGTTCACTATGAGATAGACACCCTAGCCAAATCAACACAGAGGAAACACAGAGCATAAAGGAATATAAATGCATAAAACTACCTTAAAACTACAAAAAACTATAGACTAAGAAATTAAAAAAAAACACTAAAAGTAGCTTGAGTCAATTCTGCTACAAATTTATATGGATTTAAAAAAAAATAAAAATAACTTATTTTAAATAACATTTGTTTTTTGTGCATAAATAAAAAATGTGTCAAAAATCTAATATTAAGGCAAACAATATAAATTTTGTTGTTAGACTACATTGAGCAGCACAGCACTTAACCACACCTTAAAGCTATATTCTGTTAAGTCCAGCCAGTTTGGTGTCAGTTGAGTTTGGTGCTGATTTAGCCTATCAGTGACTGTATTTCACAATATGCGGGTATTTAAATTCTGGGTAGATGAATACATACTGGGTAAGCTCAATGGGCTCTTGCATGTATGCTATAAACGTTTATTCACCCATTCATTCGCAGTGGCTGCCATACAAGATGTCGACCATTCATCAGGATGTTATCTTTCCATTCAAACACCAGTGGTCCAGCCATTGGTAGAATTATTGTGTTAAGTGTTTTGCTCAAGGATACATCAACAGACTGAAGGTGCATGAAATTAATGTATAATAATCTTCCAATTGGTGCATGACGACACCAATAATCTAAAGGGAACAGGTTTTTGTACATGTATTTATTTTACGTGCAATCAAAACAATACTGTACGTTATATGTGTGTGACTATTGTTTAGGGTGATATAGTGTGTTAATCACAAAATGATGCCTTGAATAGTGTGGTGTAGACAGATAAGTCCATCTTTATAAACGTTTCCTTTTTTATGCAAATTCATTGTAAAACCTCTAGTTCTTGATTGTGGAGTGTTGCATGAACATTAACTTTATATTTGGCAGACATAAGAAAATCCAGTCAGGACTCTCCAGCCAAAGAAAAGCAAGCAGTCAGCATTGAAAATAGAGATTTTGTGGCTCAGAGACACTGTTAATGAAAGTTTTATGCTGCCATCAGACCCTTAGCAGAAGAGGGATAAATCCATGGCCATGGTGTTATGTAAAATGAATGGTATACTGATGATTGAAGCAATTAGTGCCATTTAATTTAATTGTCCACAGATTCCGGTTTAATTGCTGCTCTCTGCTTACAAATCCATTGGGTCTAAAGGAAAGGAATATCAACTCTGCATGGCAATACATTTGTGTAAATTGATGGTGAATGATAAGTGCTAAGTGAGCTGCGTTTTGTACAGCGCTGTATCTTTTAGACCGCTCAAAGTGCTTTACACATTCACGGGTGTGCTCATTCACCCGTTCATACACATTCACACACTGACAGCATCTGCCACCGGGACCAATTTGGCGTTAACTTGTTCAAGGATACGTCGACTTCTAGGCCGTAGGAGCTGGGAATCAAACTGCCGACTGGTGGGTGGCTGCTCACGTCCCAGGGAGTCATTACTATTTGTATGGCTCCTGTGGGCTGAAGAATTGTTTTTACTTTGAAGCAAAAACATGGTCTCCATTTGACTTTCATAATTCCAGAAAATAATATACCTCCAACTTCAAATACTACTCTATTTCCCTCATTTGTTTCTCTTATTTGCATGGTGGTACGGTCATTAAAAGCGAACCTGTCAGGATGCAGGATTTTTTGTGTGTGTCTTGAGATGTAACACACTTCATTAGGAAGCATTTGGCAAGGTACACTGACTGATTTCAAGGATCCACCAGGGCTATAACTGTGATAATACCACAGTGGCATAATTTGATAAACTAAACTGCATCATTATAGCTACACACATTTGTTTTGTTTGTAGGACTCTGCTCCACTCCACACAGAAACAATGAAGGCAGCGTGAAGCAGCAACGCATTGAGGTTTGTCGTTATTAATCACACTGCCAAAACAGCTGATTACATCCACAATAATCAATATGACACCCTAAATGGAAAAGAGAGAAAATGAAAATTCCCACCGCCTCGGAGGGATCCTCACCCATAACACACTCACTTACTAAATGATCAGAGGAGCCATTTTATTTGTCAAGCCTTATAATTAAATTTTTAAGCAGCAGTAAATCAGGTGTGAACGCGTTTGCGGTTGCGACCTACGTATTGGAAAGAGATCAGGATGAAATATTGGTATTGCTGCTCTGGGCTGAGAAGATGCTTGTTTCAGCATGTTGTGCATGTCACCCTTCCCACCACAGCCCCCAATCAATGCTGCCTTGACAAATCTCCCCTAGAGTGGAAATCATATTTTTGAGCGGCTGAAGGTTATTTGCTCACCGTGGCTCCTGCAGTGACCCAGCACTGGCTCACACTTACAACCTTTTCACATCGAATGACACATATCATCCTCTCTGTATTCACAGCATGACTTTGGGATGTCGTATATCTCCATGCCTCACTTCACCTGTCACACATTTACTAATGGAAAAAAAAACATATAAAATAATATTAGGAATGAGCGTAATGTAACACTGAACATGTCTGGCCAAGCACTACTAACTAATTTGTAAATGCTCCATCATAGCTATGTGCACTAACCCTTCATTTTACAGATCCATCATTTCCCTAAGCTAGTCTTTTAGTCCGTGCAGTATTCCATGAAATTCAGCTTGTTTAGTGTTTGACAAATGGACATGGAATGAATATTTACTTTGCTTTAAATGGAACTCCAAGGAAAATCAACAGCTATTTACAAACTCAACCCAACCAATTTAATCATAATCAATTTTTATATATTTGTCTGTAATTGGAACCAAATAATATACTTCATTTAGGAGAAAATTACTGCCCTGTCAAAAAAAAAAAGCTTATGATGCACATCATTTACTGCATATAAAAGCTTCACCAATTAAATGACGGATTAGTGTATGTATCATTCTTTCCTGTTTAAATAGACAATTCATTGTGAAGTCCAATTACTGTGTTGAATAACTACTCGCTGACTTGCAAACAGTATTTTAATAGTTCAATCCGATTATTACGCCATTATTAATTTAAATAAGATTCATGTCATATAATATGTGGTTTCCACTCCAGTCAGTCCAAATGTATGTATGAAGTGCACTGATCTCACAGTGAATGCAAACTAACAAGAGTCAGAAAATTACCAACGTACCCAAAGTCCAAAACTGCTGAGTCATTGTTGTAGCCGACAAGAGAGAGGACACATCCTTTAGAGGAGTTACTAATGAGGATGCAATTGCATTTAGGGAGAGGTTATTATAAAATCAATGAAGTAACAACAACTCTCCTTTACCATCTCCGTGAATATTTTTTTCTTTACAAATGAACATAAACATCTTGATTTAGCCTGAGCCATTTTCAAAAGCCAACAGACTAAAAAAAAAAAAATACATCATGCATGTCTCTTCACATCATTTCCTATATTTTGGCAGTTTCTAGACTTTTCTCTGCATAGTCCGTGCACATGAGTGCACATGAAGCGCCGTCACACTGAATTTTATGAAGCTTTCGACCCAGGATGATCAGCCAGCAATGTGAGCCAGGTTTGATGTTCAAATCTTTTCTTTCTGTGGCCAGTTTGCCTCTCCCTAATATTTCACACAGGAGCAGAACCAGATGAAAGTACTGGTCATAGTTAGAATACAGTATCATATATAGAAATGAGTATTTATAGTATAGTAAAATATTCATTCTTTGTTTTAACACAGTTGTTATCAGAGGAATAGCATTTAGCATGTTGCTGACGTGTGGTGTCACAAAAATAAATGTGTGCCTACTACAGCTTAGCTTGTTTGCTAATTTTACCCAATTTGCAAGTTAGCACCCTACTTGGTTAACGTACATCTGGGAGCATTAAACACAGTTCACTTCTCAACACTGCAGATCTATTTGTGTTTGATGAGCTGCTTTATCCCGTGACTCCTATTTCCAGCTTTATCCAAAGCAATATTCCAGCATTTCCTGCATTTATCGGTATCCGGCATCACAGGCCTGTAGTGTCAATGCAAACGAAACATTGTTGGTGTGCACTGGTGATCTCAGCCATAGAGGATGAGAGAAGAAGCAAGATAGGCGGCATCTTACTCAATCTCACTATGTTCTTTATAATGGCCAATAATGACAAAAATATATATTATTATTATTATTAATATATTCAATAGAAACTAATACCATTTGCTTGAGAGGAGACTGTTGTAGCTGAAATGAAGGACTGCATGGAACTAAGCATGCTGATGAATCAGGGCTGATGTGTGTCAGTCCTGGCCCTGGTGTTAATGGCTTTGTTTGAATCACATTTTGTGATCCACCAAAGGTCAAATGAGGGGGAAAAATGTTAGTGGAATCTTAAACCCAGGCATCTTGAAAGAGCTTAATATTAAAGTTGCCTGAACTATCGGTTATAATATTTAAATTAAATTACGGTTTAATTAGGCTTCTACCCATCTTATTGTGATTTGACATGTAAGCAGACACCTTCATCTAATAGCCAATAGATGCAGCTTTATACAAAAAGCCTGCGTGGAAGCTGTGTGGCGCTGCAGTGACCCATCGGAGGTGGTGGAGAAGAATAAACAGAAGAATGTCATGACCTGGATGTGGGGCGGCGCAGGAAAAACGGACAAAAACAAAAGATTAAACCTGACAACTAAACCCTGGTTTCCTCCTGAAAATGATGGTGCTGCAGCACACAAATGAAAACACTGAGGCTGCCAACCACAATCTTAAACTTTCAAGGTGATACGTGGTTCTTTGTATCAGCAGGAAACTGTTGCCAAGGGAACGGAATTACTTGACTGTTGATAAAGAATGTCAGGCAATCAAGAGGGAGCTGGAAGCGCTGAAGCACACTGTGATAGGGCGGTACCTCTCCACCTCTGCTCTGAACGAGGATATGGGAAACCTGACAATCCATCAGCTGTTCCGCGGATACTGGTCGGATTCGCCCGTGCCCTGCGCCGCGCTGCTGCCGCTGCCGTTGTCTAAATGTCTCAATCTGGGCACGCCTGTTGTAGCAGAAGCAATGTGAAGTGAAGGCATTCATAATGAGAGTCATTACTTGACCGAAATAAACCTTGGAAGGTCACCTACACAGCACAGACAGTTTTACAGAGAGGGAGGCCGCTAACAAATGTCAGTGTGCCATTTTCTGAAGATATTATATATATATATATATATATATATATATATATATATGTCTATGTGTGTGTGTGTATACCATTTTTGCATCATAGCAGCTTAAGTGTTTCAGGGGAGAGTTGGCAAATCTGCACACTCAAGGCTGTTGTTTATACTACATATTATATACCACATTTAATGCTTTGTGTTTTAAAGGAGTAACTCCAGTGATCAAGTGAATTAATCTGGCTGAGAAGTATTTTGTTACAAGCTCAGTGTTTTAAAGGCTTCTGGCTGCTATTTTCAAGACCACTGTCCAGTCAAATTTAATGCAACAAAAACAACTAATTCCGGTAAATGAGGTGTAATTCAGTGCTCATCTATATTAAAATTAATGAAATACAGTATGTAATCAATATGTGAACCTGTAATAATAACATCAGAGATACTGTATATAAATGATTAGTCCCACATCTTAGGTTAAATTCTGATGTTCTAGTTTAATGTCTATGGAGTCCTACATGTTGTAATGATATTAGAGACATCAAGCAAACCTCTCCAAGGATTTCATGCGCTTTGAGACTTTCATTCAAATTAGCTTAAGATCCATTTTCTTCGTCTGTCCTGTAAAACTTTAATTGTATTCAGGTAATGAGCAGAGGGCAGACTTCAGCTCATTATCTGAGCAGATCTTCAATTTAATCAAATGTATAATCCTGAGTCTGAGATCTGCCTTCAAAGAGTGCCGTATAAATCAACTGATATCGTAAATTATTTGAAGTTAAAAGTAATGATGCATTTACTACGTCTGTATATTGGAGAGACATACTATCAAATGCGAGAGGTTGAGATAATTAGGGATATTGAATAGATCATCATTACCTAATAATAGTTGTTTTCTGTTTTTCTTGGAAAGAGTGTTTGTGAAAACCGACGGAAGCAGAGAGCGGTGTCTGAGAGCTCACTGCGTACTCATCTGATCCATGCACAGTTCATAAATCTGTAAGGTGCAATTTGGAAGAAATTATGCTGCACTTACCGCAGAATCACCCCTCAGAGGACTCTCACAAACTCAAATATTTGTGTGACATAAGATGGAAATATACTTTTCCATATTTGTGTATATAATACATATAATATACTTAAATGATTGTGTTATATTCCACGAATCTTCTGGAATACAACCCGCTCTCTTTTTGCACGGCCTGGGTGACATGAAACCAATTGTTCAGGTGTTATTGGAAACTTGGAAGAAAAAAAAGCTCTTAAAGATTATTGGCTCGTTCTTGCACGATATTCAACAGTGTGATTTAGAGGCATATTTCTAAGATTCTTGGCAAGACTGCCGGAAAGAGTGCCAATATAATGCTGGATCCAAATCCACAGAATTAATAACCTTGACTACAGTTGCTCAGAATTAGATTCACACACAGCCGAGTTCAGATCGTCCAGATGAAGGGCCATAACTTCTATAACTACACACGTATTAAATGACTGGAACTAATAGATGCTCTGCCTATAATTGGGGAATCTTCTAATAGTTTTAGCACTGCTGGCCCAAGTAAACTGATTGAACAGTACTTTACACAGCATATTTTCAGGTGTGTAGCGGCTAAATATCTGAGGTGATGTTGTTGCATATCAGTGAAAACCTGCACAATATAAAGCTGTTCTCTATGCAACAAAACAGCCAAGGACATCCAATGGCCAAATCCAGATTTTTAGGTGACAAGGCCTAGCTCCCAATTGCTGCTTTAGTTCATCATAAAGCTGTTAGACTGTTGAAGGCCAATCAAGGACTTCCATCCCAAAAATTGACTGAAGAGCGACCCTTTACCAAACTGTTTTTGCAAAGTATGTTGTGGTCTGAAATGTCAAATGTCAGCTGTGGCTCAGCCCAGAGCACAACGTTTTTGTCATGTGTAGTTTATTATACAGATGTTGATACTGAATGTACAGTATTTTTGATGTTTCCACATTAAATAGGCATATATCATGAACAGTTTGGTGTTTGTTTCAAATTTATTGGCTGTTATTTATGGTGTACAAAGCAAACCTCACAGAGACACATGAAGAAATGTATATTTTTATCATTCTGCTCTGCTGGAAGTCTTTGTCGGTATGCAAGTAAGTGATTTTCTTTAAGGCGCAATTTTACATCTGGCTTTCTACGAATTAATATTTTATCCCACATTTGCATGAGTCATATAAGAATACTATTCATTTCCACACTTAATTCCAGATTTTTTTTTTCAATCAGACCTTGAAGCAGTGGCCTCATGTGAAGTTTCAATCTTTCCATCTCATGTCAGTTTAGAAAAATAAGAATGTAAAGCCCCTGTTAACTGCTGCTCAGCTTCTTCTCTGGTTTTTACCGCCACAAATAAATGTAAAGTGGAAAAGGTAACAAAAGGTTCAGTTGTTGAACTTTAAGTTTTTGAATAATAATTCAGCTCCAAGTGATTTATAACAGACAGGACAAAGACATTAAAAACATTAGATTAAAACACGTTTCAGGAGAGCATTAGACAATTAAGATCCATTTAAAATATACATCAAATGTGCAGAAAAATCAAAAAATCTAAGTAAAATAGAATCATAAGTAAAGTGAACGGATAATCTGCGCCAATTACTTTCTCTGAATTACCACTTGCCAGAAAGACAACGTTAATCTGGGTGGTTCTTGTAGAAGTGGAGTAAAACCTGTCCTGTTGGCACATCTCCAATAAACGCCTGTAATCTTCCCTGAGCTGAATCAGGCTTTCTTACTCGAATTCTGCCTCGTTGACATGTCTGTCACAAACATTTGTGTGGAGATGGGAATGTTGTAATGAAGAAGTTATTGACCCTTTTCAAACTTGATTACAACTTGTTTTCTGGATTTCATGGCGTAGAATGGAGGGCTTTCCACGTAATACTTGAACAACTTCAATCGCCCAGTTCAAACGCAAAAATGATGATCTTGTTCAGTTCAGTTTGAAATTGCGTTACTGCAAAAAATACACCAATATAATACTGGCAATCTTATTTTCTAAATCTATTGTAGGTATGAAACAAACCTATTTCAGCAATCTGCCTTCATCAGCATCATGAGCGGCTGATGAAGGCTGATTTACTAAAACGCATTCGTTGAAGGGTGCAGGTATTTGTTTGTACTGATTTCTCCCATGACCATGCACCTTATTTGTGAAAGTTTTAGGTTTTTGAGTTGTGCACACTGCTATTTTTTACTGAAATTACATTACTGAAATCTTAGCTCTGGTAACTGGCATACATCTTACAAATAAGAAATTTCATTTCAAATAAAATGCAGCATTGATATTTCAATTTACTGCAGAGAAGCATATTCTACGCAACTCTAGAAACTTGTCTTGATTCGATCAGATTTGTGTGTTGTCGTACGCTCCAATATCGCTGAACAACTGAAGCACTCTAATCTATGAGCACAGATTGGTCAGTGACTGAATGAGATTGAAAATTCAAATGCCGTATTGGATATGACATTGTTTCATTCACGCCGCCCATAGCTACTGAGTAAATTGAAAAATCATTTAACTCGAGGGGTTGAGAATGATGAGGAGCCAAGTCTGAATCGAATAAGGACAATTTATACCCTACCTGTCCAATAACTCCGATCCTGGCTGCTCTCCAATAACCAGTCCTAATTGCACACTAACTACGGATCCCTTTGAGTTGTTCAGTGCTGAACACTCGAGGTGGACTGCTGATGGGAGCTTTCCACACGTCCAAGACTGTCTCAACAAATTGGTCAGCGGGTGGATAAATTTGTAATTGTGGCAGAATCTGATGAAAAGTTGTTTGACTCAGACACCCCATATAAATCTTCTAATTGAACAAAAAGCTAACAAGCTAGTTAAACGGGCTCATTTATGGCCACCTCGGTTCATATAATAAGGTTGTTCAGAGACATTTGCTAAAAAGACTCCACTGTCCATTGGTGTGATTTAGGAACATTGATGGTATTTCATGGTAACAAGAGTTCACATCACAATATTTTTATTCATTAACAGGACAAGAACTTTTTCAATTACATTCCATTTCAACTTGTCAAGCTGGTGCTCAGTTATTTTATATTCGTAAATGAAAACCTGTGCTTGGCCGTAGCTATTAAACTCCCTCTTTTAATTTTTTCTCTCCCTCTGTCACTCACACAGCTACTCTACAAGCATATTTGACAGCCTGTATCTCCTGTCTCCCTGTCGGTTGTCCAATTTTGGCTTCTATACTTCTGTCGACACCTTTTGTGCCAGCAATAATCTCTCCATGGTAGGAGTTCAGGAAGAATGTCTCTGTTTTCCAACGCAAGATGTGTAATTGATGGTTACGCTGCTGAAGACCTTTAACCAGAAATGCTGCTGTATACAAAGCTCACAGATCTGTAGTCTGGGAGCAGCATCGCTTGGCTTGCAGCATTCACACAACAAAGGTTGACTGTCTTTGCAGTGATGTTAATGTACAAGTTTCTCACTAAATCAAATTGTGCAAGGCAAATTATAAAAACTGTTGGGTGAAAACAATCCAAGCTGTTGGAAAAGGGTACGGCACTGTGACATGATTCAAAATTGTTTAATTCAAAGAGTTATACAGCACATTTGCAACCAAAACACACTGTATAATCTTTAAAGGTCCCATCCTAGAAGATTTTATTTAAATTGTTTTTCTTCTTTTGATTAAAAGAAGGTCTAGATGTTGAATAAAATCAGGATTTATGTCACAACTATGCAGTCTCTGCCCATGAACATGTTGACGAAACCAGCTGAATAAAAAAAAATGTTCAGGGCTGGTTCCTACCACATCTGGCATCCTCTACCTTTAACAAAGTCATTTGAATGTTTACTACCATCAAATCACACATTAGTTTCTATTATTTCTACCAATGTGTTTGTGAACATGCAGCAGTTACAACACTGTCATGGTGTCTTAGCAGATTTCACACTGTCTCAGCCATTATTACCAGAGTTAATTGCACAATAGAACTCTTGTGGAGTTAAACCAAAAGAGGATTTATCCCCATCTGATCTTCCCTGTCATGCTTTACACTGACATCTCATCTTATTTACAGAACCGCATTGAGGCTTGTATTTTTTGAAAGGAGGTGGTAGTTGTCCTTAGTATTCCTCAGGTTCTGGTACTGTTATGCCTCCGGCAATTCAGAAGCCGTCTCTGATATTGAACAGGTCACACTCAACAGCAGCTATCGTGGGAGAAACGTATTGAAAATATTCTATGGAAGTGGGTAGAGGAATATTATGCATCAAATGATATCCCTCTTCTCTTACCTCTGCCTCTGGAGTGCTATTGACACAGGGACTAGTTTTATCTCACCTTGATTACTGTTCAGCAGTCCAGTCGAGTGCAACCAGAAAAAGATCTGTCTAAGTCCCAAATAAAGCTGTAAGGCTATCACTGCCCTGTCCATTAGGTGAGAAGCAGAGTACAGAGATGGCATGCCTATTACCCTTATGTTAATTTACCTAATTAGCTGCAACCTTAGTAGTTGCTACTTTAGAGTCGGCTAATGGGGATCCAAATAATGAATTAGAAAAGCACTTTAGGAAAATGGCTTAAGAGGTGATAAATAGATTAATTAAGGAGCATTTCAGAAGAACATTCTGTACATCATAAAGATGTCTCCTGGCTAAACATATGGATAGAGAAATATCAGTCCATTAAAATGTGCCAGAGCATGTCTATGTTTGGCTCTGTAATGGTCTTTTTTTTTCCTCCATATACTTTAATATAGAACTAACTATTTTGCATGTAACACCAACTCAATCTCACTGACAAACTGCCAACTGGAAGATTTTATATGTTCGGTAACAGCGTCGCAGTCTGATTCCCTCACAGAGATTCTTCTGAGCTTCGGTGGTGTTGGTCAGGTGGATATGCCGCGCTCGTTCCACAGTAGCTGCTGCATAATCGTAGCTAGTAAATATAGAATGATAAGTCCCTGGGGAAATTTATGGGGTATCACAGCAAACAGGCTATATAACAAGTCTGGTTAAATGGCAGCGGCAGGAAAGAGGAAGAAAAGACGCTGTGGGCCAAGTCTCTAGTATACTTAGTGTTACCTTTTGAAGTTGCAGATTTGCAAGGTGCTCAATGCTCGACTCCACCTCCCTCACTCTCTTCCTGTGCACAGACTTGACTTCTGTGCGGAAACGGCATCAACAGCTGTTTGACCTGGAGCAATGTTGTCCAACTGAGGGATTTATGGGTAAAGAAGTCACCGCAGAGCAGAGAGAGATTCACTGCAGTCAGCCTTTGGATGTGCCACATTTAAAATTCCAAGAAAATATATATGGAGCCAGAGTGGTGGCTCTCAAACTTTTAAGTTTTGCATCACTTGCAAAACAAAAGCATGCCCCCTAAGTAAGAAAAAGGATGAGTTTCAATCCAGTAATATTAACCAAGGTTTCCTGTGGGGGAGGGCTTTTTTTAATGGCAGAAAGAGTACACAGAGAAGCCTGAACAGGCTGCCTCCCTGTTTTACAGCTGTACTAATGGAATACTGCATGGTCTCAATTAGAGAATAATCCCCCATCTACTAAGTGCCAGGTGGAAACAAGATAAGAACATTATATATTTACCATTTCATTTCTCTGCTGAGGTCTAACAAGAAAACACGGGAAGTGAAATGAGAGTGGAACCTAAAGGCAGATAGTGTTCCATGGAAGACCCCATCATTATCAAACTGCACTCACCGGGCACTTAATTATAGGTACACCTGTTCAACTGCTCGTTAACATAAATATCTTTTCAGCAAATCACGCTGCAGCAACCCAATGTATCTAGACACGTAGACATGGAAAAGGCGATCTGCTGAACTTCAATCTGAGCATCAAAATGGAAAAGAAAGTTGAATTTTAAAAAAAAACTTTGAACATGGCATGGTTGTCGGTGCCAGACAGGCTGATTTGAGTGTTTCAGAAACTGCTGATCCACTGAGATTTTCCAAGACAACCATCTCCACGATTTGCAGAGAATGATCTGAAAAATTGAAATACCCAGTGAGCAGAAGCTCTCTGAGTGAAAATGAATTGTTGATGGCAGAGGTCAGAGGAGGAGAATGGCCAGAAGTGTTCAAGCTAATAGAAAGGCAACAGCAACTCAAATAACCTACATCAGCCGCAGACCACACAGGGCGTCGCTCTTTTCAGCTAAGGATAGAAAACTGTGGCTGCAAAAGAAGATTGGAGAAAGGATGTCTGCTCTGATAGGTCTCAATTTCTATTGTGACATTCACAGGGTAGGGGCAAAATTTGGCATGAAAATATGACAGCATGGATCCATCCTGCCTTGTATTAATGATTTAGCAATGTGTGCTAGTTTAATAGTGTGTGGGGTAGGGGGGGTATTGTCTTAGGGCCTCTTTGTGCAAACTGATCATTGTTTAAACATAAGTGCTGTTGCAGACCATGTCACTGCCACATCTTATAATGACTACTTCCAGCACAATAACGGGCCATAGTCAGAAGCTCAATTCATCTCCAGCTAATTTCTTGAACAAGACATTGAGTTGACTGTACTTGACTGTGATGTAATAGACAACCAAGACGTTTAGTCTTCACCAGTATGGGGATAAAAAAGATTATTATTGCAGTTTCTCTCCCTTGCCTCCAATATTGGGTGCTTTGCACACATATCGTGTAAATCGTGTAAACCTTCTGTACATGTTTGCTATCGAACAAGTAGCAAAAACATCAGGCTTGAAAAAAAATCAAACTCTAATGACAGAATTCTACATAAAACACCTGTGATCTCTAGATTAAACACTGCGTATCAGTCTCCCGAGTCTTTTAATATGGTGTTGCACCATTTAACACAATAAAGCACCTGCCCTGCGGGGGTTGACCCGCCATCAACCTCGGAGTGTTCCCATGTGATTCACCCTGCTTTGACATTGACCCGCCTGCCCTCATAAGCGAAGTAACAGACCAGTAGCTCTAACCTTTACTCAACCGGTGATTTAGCTGGCCTGTCTGCACTGACAACACACTCCGCCGGAGTCAGACAGAGAAGTGGAGATGAAGGCTGCTCTGCGGCACCGTCGTGCCCAGGTACGGCCTTTAGTCACTGCCACCCATCCTCCGGGCGCTGCTCCGGCATCCTCCTTTTTATCTCGGCCTTGGTAGTCTCTATTCCATACAGCCACTGAACCCTAACACTCATCTATTCTACAGCACAAAACCATGGCGGGGGAACCTTGAAACTCACCTACATGAACTCACACAATGGCAGCCTCCAGATCCATCAGAAGTCCTTTCACTGACTCCAACTCACTTCACTTATTTGTGGAGGAAGTAACTGTGATTTGTCGCTGTCATTTCAATGTGAGAACATCTTTGCTCACAGAAGTTATGCTTGAATACTCTAGACATATACTAGACTGCATTCACAGCAGCTATATAAGTCTAGCAAGGATGTTGCATTTAAAAGCTGCGTGACTTATTCTTTAGTAATTGCTTTTTTAGTGGAACACAATAATAACAAGTTCTACGTTACGGAACTTCAGCGTTCTGAGACAGAAAAGAGACCACAAAGCTATTCAAGTTCCATATTGGACTCTGTGGTCTTATATATACATATATGTATATATAGCATACATTATATACACACACAATGTAAGAATGCATACTTCTAAAATGTGCCTTGGACATAAGGCTGCCACTATTGATTGTTTCCATATTTAATCAATCAATTGATTATCATAAATTATAAAAAAAAAAAAAAAAAAACATACATCCATATTCAGAACTAAGAAGCTGAAAGGAGGAAATCAAGTCTTTTCAACTCAAAACAATTAATTGTAAACAAAAAAAATGATGGTGATTCATTTTATCAGTGTTTAATTCACCTAACACTGCAGTTCTATGTCCTATTAACATAGAAATTAAAATTGAGAAAGCTGGCAAAACAATTTTGGATACAGCATTATGACAATTAACATTATGACATTATGATAATTAACAATCATGTAAATGCAGAATGAACAGGATTCGTGGGTCGTGGTTTGTGAACATAACATTTAAGTCGGCCCCTCATCCACACAAGTGCTGACCCAAAGGTTGATGCAGAGGAACATCCAAATACTGACGGTTTTGTTGCTGATGTAGGTCTAATAGTGGCATCAGAGATATCAAAAACTGTTTCATAACCAGTTTAGTGGCTACAAGTGAAAGTAAATCTTCATCCTGCTCCACATTTTTCATGTAAAACATCCTATTCATCCAACCTATTGGGAATCTGTGAGTTTTCTGCTTTGCAGTTGGACAAAACCTGTTTGTAAATATTGGTCTATTTAGTGCTTCCTGCCAAAAACCTTAATGTTCAGGACATTTTCTGAACAAGCTGAATGTGTTTTTTTTCAAGGCCAATGGAAGTGTTAGGATTACCCTAGAACTGTAATCTTTATAATAATAAAGAAATGAAATAATTATAATTAGACATAACTGCTTTTAGTTTTAATTCATTTTCAATAGGCTACACTATAGTATAAAATTGATTATTCATAGTATACTGTAAAGTTAAGAGAATATTGTAGAGAGAATAATATAACCCGACTCAGTAGGATTTAGAGCAATCACAAATCCATCTTCTACTTCAGCACCATGAATGGATTTATCATTACACAGCACAGTTATTCCTGATATTTCTATAGATTCTCACTTGAAAATCAAATCAAATAAAGGATCAATGTGTCAAGCAGACGAGGATTCTCTCTGCTACTGGGGGATGAAGAGGTAGGATGACAAGTTAATAAGGGGGTTGCATTTTGGTCATTTTGCTTACAAGGGGCTACGGCAGCCCCTCTCATCCCCCCTCAAATTGCCTAGAGAGAACAATCATCACCTGTCACACGTGTGGCTCCAAGTTTTGTATTCAGTTCAAAAAGGTGTTAAAATGAGTGTGTATGCGGCAGTGTTTCTTTTTTTCTTTTTCTTTTTTCCGCTGACAGGTGCTCTGTGAATTTGTTCTGTTAGTTATTATGTTTGTCGGGACGGTGGTCTGTTTGCCGAGCACTCGAGAGTGAGATTGGGAAGTGTGAACCGTCGCCCGAGACAGAAGGCTGCAGCGTCGTGTTGATTGCCGCTTCCTCTTGTCCGATTTGAAATGGAGTTTCTCAAGGTAAAAGAAAAAAAAAAAGGAAACCCAACAAGTCCTCACCTGCTGCATGTCTGTTACTCATCCTGCTGGCCTGTCAATCAAAGCTGTGTTGCATCGCTATGCCAACGCTTAAGTTGCTGAAGTAGTCTTGCTGCAACAGCAGACACCTAGACAGAGCCCTCCGTCTCTACGTCAAGGCACTACAGTCAGTCTCACTCATCATCTGACTGAAGAGCCACGATAGGACAGAAAATGAAAATGTAGTTTTACACAGTGACCAAGGTATATATGTATGTATGTGTGTATGTATATATATATATATATATATATATATATATATATATATATATATATATATATATATATATATATATATATATATATATATATGCGATTGTAGTAACAAATTGTTTCCCCTGTAATCAGCCTCTCTTTCCCTGCTTCTCATCAAAATTCTTTTGAATGTTCTGTTGCCATGGCACCTTGAAAAATCTGCTGCTGAGAGTTTCTTTTCCTTCCTGAGATAGAAATTCTCTTTTTTTTCCCGTCTGCTTACCTCACAGACAAAACCACTTTAGATCAAATTGTCACAAAATTATAAAAAAAATATATATATATATATATATACTTTTTATAGAAAAGAAGAAAAGATGTTGTCATACCAGCATCCACTGCAACAATAAAGGGAGATCTGCTTGCCACATTCTGTTGTTTTTTTGTTTGCATGAATTCTGATGTGGTGCACATTAATATGGGGTTTGAAATGGCTCTTGGCAGGACTGTGTAGATTTCATCAGGGCACTAGTAGAAATCGTGGTCGCCTTGCTCAAAGCATGGGCACAGATCTGGGGATGCAATAGCTATACACTGAACAAACATTATAGGTTTTAAGATATAAATACTCAGCTGAGCCATTCCCTGGAGGGTGCAGATTGAATCAGATATTATGTGCGCCTCAGTGAGTCAGGTTTGAGAAATACTGACCTAATTTGTTTTGATTAACCGTGTCATTATTAATACCTAGCGTCAGATGTGGATTTTCAAATCAACAATGAATCAAATGAGGATGTAACATAAAAGCCTTCCTTCAGACATTTTTTTTTATTTTATCCTTTATCTGGCAGCTTTGTTCTCATCAACTTTATTTCCAACTACAGCAGCAGGGAGCCGTTTTGATTAAAATAAGCTCTGTTAAACACTACCTACCCCTGAGTGGGCAAAGTTAGCACCTATCAGGTTTAGGGAATGGTGCATTAAATCATGGAGAAGAGACATGGGTCTCAAAAATATATCATTTGTGACAATATTATTATTCAAATTATCAATATTTTTTTGAATGCACAATATGTACTTTTTATTTTAAAATCTGTCTTTCTCCAAAGCTGTTTGGCAGACGAGACGCTGCTGCTGACATTGGCTCAGCTTGTTTCTCTGATAATCTGAGCTCTAGCATGGGATCACGGGAGATGTCTTTATTTCCATGCAGTCACCTTCATAGGATTCATTCCAGCAGCCAAATCTTCCACAGAGGTCTTATCCACTCCACAAAAAAGGGGCCCACTGATTAAAACTAGTAAAAATACAGAATGAAATGTTTTCACAGTAAAAACAAGTTTTTCTCTGACTCTGTTCAGTGGACCGCAGATACCCGGAGGGGCTGTGACCCCAGAGGCCGCTAACATTTGCTCAGCAGATGTCCGGTGCCTGCGATCCTTTGTTTAACTTTGAACTGGATAGAAATTCAAATTAGGATCCGAGATTCTGGTTCGACGACTCGCCTGGCCATCACCAGGCCTCATATCGTTGTAGATTGATATTCCGTCTGGGAACCATCCTTTTCAAATAAACTCGTAGTCTAATTTACCTAGAACGCTCTCCAAGGCTGCATTTAAAGGTAAATTACCGTCTGCCGCCATGTTGGATCCACCGCTAACAAAGTTTCTTCGAGACGATGAAGTGTTTTGTCATCGTCTGAAGCTTTTTTTTTTTTTTTTTTTTTTTTTTCCCGTTTTATTGATTTATTTTATTGTGGAGCATTATCCACATTGGGAAACATTTGGAATAATATAAGTTCAGAACTCAACAAAATATATAGCATAATTGGGGTTGTTTTTTTACATTTCAATGTATGAAAGATATATATATATATATATATATATATATATATATATATATATATATATATATATATATATATACAGCTAGCCACAGATACTATTACTGTAAATATGTTGAAGTACACCTATGGTTGGTAAAGCAAAGTTAAATATGCTTGTTTTCCAGTTGGCTATATAAATTGGCTTTGATGAGCTCTTGTTTGCAATCAGTGAGAACTGACATGTATCCTCATGTTCAAAGAGTAAAAAAATGGAGGAAAAAAAACACCTGTCACAACCCTGCAGCTCTTCCAAAGTTCATGATCAAAAGAACTCCCAAAAGAAAGGAAAAAAAAAAAAAAAAAAATCCCAGCCGCCCTTGAAGAAGAGCAGACAACGATTTATTGTCAAAAATCCTCACATTCTGCCTTCTACGGTGAGACATGATAATTTGAAGTCAATGATAAATATATTCACTAAAATATAAGGTAGCCACAGAAAAGTTGTCAGACTGCAGGCATTGCAGACGTTCATTAACTGTAAAACAACAGAGGTGATGGATGATTTCATGCCATCGATGGAAGTGAAACAGAGTGCTCTTTGAAAGTCTGAATTACTGAGTGCAGGAGTGCCATTAAAAGAAATGGTGTCAAAAATCTTGTAAAGCCCCTTAAAAGAGGCCAGACATCCGTGTCTGCTTTTTTCTTTTATTGCCATTGAGAAGGTGTCTCCTGGTCCAGGAGGAGGTGATTTAAATTTCATTAGGAAAGGAAGAGAGGGACCTTTTGGATCTCTCCTTTTTCAAAAGTCTTAACCTTAAATGAATAATTGACCTGATTTTTTTAAACACCTCCTCTTGCTGTTTTAATATGGTACCGTGTCAGAGCCTTAATTACACCCTGTGATATGTTTTTTAAATGTTTTTCAATACCTATATATCACACGAGTAGCTATTGAAGATGTCCCTGAATATTAGCTGTATATAATTTTAACATGCAAACATGTGTGGCCTACTCGCAAAGCTTTGCCTGTCATACCTGAGTGAGCTGACGCTTTTCCTGAAGGTCTGTGTCCGTCTTTTCCGTGCTCTCTTAAAAGCCCCTCAGGTTGTTAAGTAACACTTGGTTTTATTTTTTTTATTTACTGTAAAGTACGTCAAGGCTCAAAGAATGATGCTCTCGTTATAAACAACTGGTTAGAGTGGAGTATTGTACAGCATTTGTCTCTTTTGTGACATAGACACCTTAGGAATGACCTGTATTCATGCTAAGCCAATAGCAGCTGGATCATATCCCTGTGGTTTGCAGCACATGTAATATAGATGCCACTTTTTCTCTGAAACCGACTGATTTTCCTTTTCTTTTTAGTTATATAGAAATGTAAAAAGAAATCTTCCACAATGAATCAGAGTGGCACTGAGCAATCTTTACATGCAGTATATTGTACACATACAATGTATATATTTCATTGTGTTTAAAAAAAACCCACCACTGATGATAATGAGGGTGAGTTATTCTTATAGTAGAAATTACATCTACAGCACTTCCACCTTTGATGAAAACGACACATTAAGAGGTCCTTTTTTGTTCTGAGAGAGTCTGCTAATGTACAGTGTGATTCAACAGTACAACCAGAGACTGCTCTAATCCACTATAGAGCACTGTATGATGGGTAATGATGTTGCTGTTCCTCAGACTAAGTGTCTCTGTCACCGTGTTAATTTTAATCCCAGTTCAAAGTACGGGCACATGTGAGACCATTCTCTGACACATTGGCCCTTTGGGCTCAGCTAGAAAAAAAGAAATTGGGACTTTCACTGTCCTTAATGAAAAGTAATCCGAGCAATTTGAAAAAATAGTGAATAGGGCAACTGTGTTTCTGTCAAAAATGGCATTTTGAGGGGGACTGATGCAAAAACTGTGTACACCTGAACCTAAATAGAGCAACCACAGTATGTAATATGTTCCAGATCATTAAGCGCATCGGCTCAGAATATTAGTAGGTAGTGTTGTGCACTGGATGTGAGAGCAGATCCCGCTCTCATGTTGTGCACTTTAGGAAAGGCAAGTTTTCTTATTAGAGGCAGATGGATCACGCTGACCTAATCTGCTATTATGCTTTCAAAGACAAGTGTGCAGTAATTTCATCACTTTGGCGAGTGAAGACAGTTAAGACCCACAATCTCTCAATATCACACTAATCAATCACGTTTACAGTGCATTACCGTGAGAGGGGGATCTGCCGCGTGTGGAGCAGCCTGATATAAATAGCAGATTGACTTCCTTCATGACCTTTTTTTTGATTTCCATTAGTATTTTCTGCATGTGTCCTGCGTTCACCCACCTCATGAGCACGTATGCTCATTCTGATCTGGCTTGGAAAATTCACATAATAAATTCACATTACTTATTATGCTTTTTTGAGGTTTTCTGTTAATTATAATACAGTGGGGCAAAAAAAAAGTATTAAGTCAGCAACCAATTGTGCCCGTTCTCCTACTTAAAAAGATAAGAGGTTTGTAATTTTCATCAGAGGTACACTTCAATGATGAGCGACAGAATTGTAGGATTTTATTGAATTAATTGGTTTAATGATTAATTCCTTGTGTTATGGTCCTAATTCTCGGTCTGCAGCCTGCATGGATAGGGGCGGGGCCGGCCCCCTCAGACACCTGTCCCTGATCTGCTCATCAGCGTTGGCTTCTTAAGCTCAGACAAACCACTCCTCCAGAGCCAGAGTGTCCTCTCAGTTTCCATGCTGCACTCTTGTGTGTACGGCTCATTCCTGAGGGAAGTGAAGCTACTACTTTGAGCAGTTTTCCAGTTGTTGTGGACCTGTTTTTTGTTCTCTGTTATTTGCTGCCTTCACTCTCAAGTACCTTTTTCCCCTTTTGGGTGTTTTGTGTTGTTTTTTTTCCCTCAGTTGCCACAATGAACCAGTTGTTTATCCCCACAAGGGCCTTTCTGTTGAACTTTATTTTTGGACATTGAATATCATTTGCTTATACCCTCTGCATTTGGCTTCTGGTCCTCCCTTTCTCGAGGTGTAACACTTTTTTTTAAATAGGTATTGGATCAGCTGCAAACAAGCAAGCTTTCTGGCTCTCACAGACTTTTTTTTTCAAGAAGCTCCTCTGTTTTCCACTCGTTACCTATATTAATGACGCCTGTTTGAACTTGTAATCAGTATAAAAGACAACTGTCCTCATACTCAAATAGTCACACTACAAACTCTACTATTGCCAACACCAAAGAGCTGTCAAAGGACACCTAAAACAAAATTGGAGACCTGGACCAGGCTGGGAAGACTGTATCTGCAATAGGTAAGCAGCTTGGCCAGGGACTCAAATCCTGCAGTGCTATCACATGTCCAGGCCTGTCTGAAGTTTGCTAGAGAGAATTTGGGTGATTCAGAAGAAGCTGGAGAGAATGTCATATGGTCAGAAAAAAACAAACAAATTAGAACTTTCTGGTTAAAACTCAACCTGTTGTCTTGTCAACCTGAAGAAAGGATGCAGAGTTGCATCCAAAGAACACCAGACCTACTGTGAAGCATGGGGGTGGAAACATCAAGCTCGGGGCTGTTTTTCTGCAAAGGGACCAGGACAACTGATCCATGTAAAGGAAAGAATGAATGGGGCCATGTATTGATGAGATTTTGAGTAACAACCTCCTTCCATCAGCCAGGGCATTAAAGATGAAACATGGCTGGATCTGTCAGCACGTTCCCAAACACACCTCCCAGGCAATGAAGGAGTGGCCTAGCCAGTCTCCGGTTCTTAACCCCACAGAAAATTGCTAACGCAGGGTATAAAAAGTATTGAGATGAACTTTTGTTATTGCCAAAATACAATTTCCCACCACATTGCATACATTGCAAATAAAGTATTAGTCAATGTGATTTCATGGATTTTTTTCCTCACTTTGTCTCTAAGCTTTTTAGTGGGAGAAGTTGCTTGGTGTCTAAGTACTTTTGCCTCACTATGTTAAATATAGTAAAAAGTTCCAAAAACCACAGCTTCAACCAGCTCTGGATGCTTTGTTAATATTTTGGACAAAGAACAAGTATGAGTATGTAGCGTATGAGAAAATAACAAAGCTGTTAATGAGTTTAGCCCCAGATTATGTTCGATTATGTACTGGGATTTCCTGAGGGTCTGTGAACTCACCAGATGCTTCAGCTAGTGTGTGGAGTGGTTCTCCTCTGAAAGAAGAAATAACAGCAGCACTCATGAAGTTTTCTCACCAAGTTTGTTGTTTTTGCCGTTGGCTATGTCCTGTTATCATGAGGAATAAATGGCAGCCAAACCCTCTAACGGCGTTGCATGTGAGTTTTGAGAGATGTAACACCACCATGCATGCAGGGATCTGGTTTTCCTTTTGTTAGAGGGATGTAGGTGAGGTGAGGGGTATTTGCTGTAGAGGCAGCTGCCTCAACTATAAAGCACTGCAGGAAACCCTGTAGACATGGAAATGAGCATAATAGTTCCCCTTTAAACTCTACCGCATGGGATTGGCATCTGTTTAAAAAGGTACAAAAGAATTTTTGAGGATTAGACCAGAATCCAAAGGTCTCAGTCCTTTTGACATGAGTTTTAGTAAGGTTTTGATGCCCTCCCCCCCAAATGATATGTATCATAACACAGCAATCCCTACCCTGAAGTTGTGTCACCCATTATGAAATAAACTTTAATTACAACAGGCTGTTCCTCTTGTACATAGAGTTGCATGGCAGATAATTGTGACACATGTCATGTTGCAGCAGTGAAGTGTAGATAATGTGAGAAGCACAGCACGCAAGAGATGGAAAAAAATATTCCTATAGAAATTTACTGTTGCTACAGTGTTCCTTTAAGCACATAAAGTGTGCCTATACTATTCTATAATGAGCAGTAACCTTGCAGTTTATGGTCCTTTTATTTCACCCGCATTGTATTCATACATTTGGGACCTCTTATGCATGATATTTTCTTAAATATTACATTTTCCTATGTGGTTACAAAAGCCATCTTTCCACTCAGCTGCTTAATTCATTTGACAGCAGACTAATACCATAGATTACACTTTCCCATGCCTCACTCTGCATTTATCAATGTAATATGTATTATTTCCTATATTATTTAGTATTTGCAGAATCAGTTGGATCAGAATCAGCTTTGCAAACATGCAAGGAATGTGTCTCAGTGTCAATGCAACATAGAATAGTAAAGAATATATGTATTTATTCTTTAGCATCCTATGTTGCATTAATGCTATATATATATATATATATATATATATATATATATATATATATATATGTGTATATGTATGTATATATTCAATTATCCACAGTAGTAATGGAATCTAATGTAAATTAATTCCAGATTTGATTCAATATAGGTAACTGAGGAATGTAAAATGTGAAATCCTGTAGGTTGCAATTCAATTCCGTAGAGCAGTTTCTGGAATTTGTATGGATTTTTTCTTCAAATTTCTCTCAACTGGATCTCATTCTTTTTCATGAGAAGAGCTGGCGACTTCCAAGGTGCAAAGAAAAGGGGGGGAAAATTTGAAAACCTACTATGGCTTTTTCAGTTTGAAATACAACTTTATACTATAGTATAGTATAAATATAGTATAGACTTGTCTCCGTGCAAGTCGTCAATGCACTTGGGGATGGATAAGCACAAAAAAAACTAAACGTGTTATCCTCTTCTTAGAGGCATTCTGTGGATGTATACACACTGATAAGGGATGGGCTGTCTCTGGCTTTTCACTGCAACTCTGAGAGGATTACCCAATGTCTTTGTTCCTTCTGGTGGGAGGATATACATGTTTATTTCTTTTCTATAGGCCTGGGTATCCCGTTTCAAGAGGACGCTCGTCCCAAAGCAAATTATAAGGCGCTGCCTGAGACATGTGGGTGGTCAAGTTATTTATGCTGCTCCTCATGACGGTGGGCATTCTGGATTGAATCGGGTGGGGAAAATAAAAGGTATTCATTACGGCTGGAAGACACAGCAGTAAATAAGTCGTAGGCTGTAGGGGTGCAGCAATGACCTGACCCCCCCCCCTATACACCCCTCCCCCCTTCTTTCCTCCCCACCGTTGCAGTATCATGTCCTGGATCCTGAGCTACCAGCCCATCCAGCAGCATCCATCACACCCCACCATCATCACGTTCAGACAAAACAGAAAAAAATGAAAAACACACAGAAAACAGACGGATCCCCACAAGTGATGTGCCGCTGTATGTGCTTTAAATGCAGCCCAAATGACATCACATTGCTGCAGTGCTGCACTGTCCGTGAGAGGTGTCAGTCGCCTCCTCTCGCACCGACAATGTGGCCGCTCGGCTCCGCTCCGTTCCGGTCGGACATCATGGCGTGAACGGCGCGCGTGCGTTTTCTACATCGGGCTCATATTACGCGGGTGGACGCCTGCGTGAGGAATAAGAAAGCGCATATTCCGTTCCCCGGGACACACACACACACACACACACACAAACAGCGAGATTTCCTGCCTCATCCCGAGCCTGGAGATTACCGAGCACGTTGCTTTGTTGAAAAGGAGCGGACTGATCAATCATGTATGAAAACTAATTGGCCGCATGGGTGAGAGGAGGAGGGAGCAAAACAGGGCATCGGCGGCAGCACATGGGTGTGATTCCTTCATCGGGGGAAGTTGACAGCAAACGCTCCATTATTGACCAGTAAAACAGGCGTGAAAACTGCCGCCGCCGCTGTGATAACTAGAAAGGAGACTTTTTTCGACCTTCGCGTTTCTTTTTTTCCCCTCTCTCCTTTTGAACGCCAACCTTCAACCCGTCAGATGCTTTTTTTTTTTTTTTACCCCCCCTCTCCTCACCCACCCCCACCCCCCCAGAGCGGAACCCATCTCCCCGGACTGCAGTTATCTGTCCTGACACCATCTGGACTGCGATCCATAACGAGCGTGTGATTTATTGCTAATTAAATCTACAGTATCCCCGCGTAACGCACCGGCGCAGCGGCGGGGCTTGGACAGGACCACGCACCGACGCGTTAACCCTCTGAACGCGGCTCGGACGCAGAGCCTCAGACTCTCCGCAGCTCGTCGGCGGACGCGTTGCTTCCCGTTTTCTGCCTTTTTGAGCCTCAATCGGATCACGCTGGGATGTAAGGTGGGGTTTCTATTTTTTTATGCCGACGCAGGTAGCTCCTCGCTGATGACTCTTCAGCACCGGTTGTCGCTCAGCATCACGTCCGTCGGATTTTTTTCGGCGACCAGCCCCGGCGAGAAGGTGTTTTTTTTTCTTTTTTTCCCTTTACGCGTGAATTTGGAATAAACGAACTCGCCTGAGATTCCCTGTGAATTTACCCGGTGAGACAAGTGTGTTTGTGAACGGAAATCATGTGCAAGAAGACCCATCCTTGGCATCAGCTTTATTAGTCCCACTTTTGGTAAGTCACTTATTAGACTAGAGAGAAATGTAAAAAAAAATAAATAGACTTTAGCACCTCTGAAACATGTGTAGAGATTTATGCCTCAGGAGAAGAGCTAAATCTGTAAGGTGCTGCATAAATTGAAAAGTACTTCATGTAGAATATCTATCTATCTATCTATCTATCTATCTATCTATCTATCTATCTATCTATCTATCTATCTATCTATCTATCTATCTATCTATCTATCTCTTGCATAATGTGCACATCTTTGCTCTACTTTAACTGCAGCCAGTCGTACACGTCTGCTCATATGCCGTCTGTCTAGCAGAGATGTGTGTTCCCGTTACTTGAGGTATTCAGTGGGCCTACTCACATGGTGGAGCAGTTATTGACAGTATTACAGTGGTGCCGTTACACAGTCTGTTAGGCAGAGTCCAGCGGGCCTGAAAACAGCACTGTCATCACCGTGTGATGGAGACGGTTAAACAGTGACACATGTGTTGTGTTTCCAGAGAGTGGAGTGGCGTGTGGGAACGGCCCGGGCGTGTCTGCATCGGCACGACGCAGAGACCTCCATAGCCTAAATTAGCAACAGCACTCAACTCTTCCCCATCGCTCCCAAGTGCAACTGATCGCCTGGAGGGCGACCGGTTTCACCGCGGAGCCACGGAGCCAAGGCCGATCTATAAAACTTGTTAATGTCCTTTTTAGAGTGAGGCTGGATGTTGTTTTATGAGGGGTTAGGCTTCAGCAGGATGTCTGCTCCGTGTGTCTGTGGCACAGCGAGCTGCAGATCCCCTCGATTTCTGATAATCAGCAGAGCAGGTGAAGAGATGCTGAAGGGAAACAGAGGGACTGCTGCAGCATGATAACGATCTCATGGGTGCCATGAATGAATCCTGCAACCCGTTTCCGGTTTCTCAATAAGCTGAGCTTACTTGGCTTCAGCCCAGCGTTTGTAGAAAGTTTGTTACACTCTGGCTACTCTAATTTTGGCATGCAAAGGCAGTGCAGGACCAGAGAGGTCACTGTCTGGTCTCTGGAAATATCTGTTCATCATTCAGAGGACATGGGTGACAGCAGATAGGGGGGGGAGAGTCCAGGAGCCTGCACGGAGGTAGCAAGGTTGTAAATCTATGAGATTGAGGTGGGGTTAGATGTCAGTATGCTTACACTAAAGTCAAGAGAACATCCCTCATATAGCTCAGCTTTATCCGCATAATACCTTCCAAGACATCCCCTGGGGAAGATGTAGGCATCGGCCAGCTGTGTTGCTACATCAGGGTGTGCAGTGAGCGTTGCTGCAGCTTGCAGTGCTATCGGAGAAAAAAAAAAAAAGCGACTGACTACCAGCTGCATCTACTGTATGTATTCTCCTTTACCCTCAGTGAGCCTTGGGGCTGCATATATGCTCCTTCGTGGCTTTGGTACCAACTCTTCACAGCTGTCTGCCAAAATTACACCGCAAGTTGAGAAATGAAAGTTGTCACAATGTGACACGAGGCATTGTTCCATATTCTGACAGATGCTGCTTATGTCTAAGAGCAAGAAAGCATAGAGCATATAAGACTTAGGCTATGTGGTTAAAAAAACACACAAGCAGCTAGCTCTGGGGCTTGGTTGGTTGTTTTTAAGTAAATAAAAGTTATTTCAGTAAAGGTTGAACCCTGTCACGTTGAGTGAAAAGAGCAAACTGAAAATGTTGAATTGAAGCTGTGAATCGTACAGGTTTCTACAATCAAAGGACTCCTAAAAGCAGAAGATGATGAGGTTTCTTCTACGGAGAGTTGATACTCATGAGCCCTATTGAATTTGTAATTTGAATTAGCAAATTAGCAATCCATGCAGCAGGGCTCATGTATTTAGATGTCCTCTTTTACTAGCGGTTGTGATGCAGTAAGCGGTGACGATCAGGTCTTTGGCTTATTAATGCGTTGCAAGATGTTACAGCAGAAGCTGACAGCACTCGCTGTCATGTGTTTATCCAATGAGATCAGGCAGGATGGTCATTATCATTATCATGCATTATTGCCAACACTTACATGTTCAGCAACGCAGGCGGTGGAGGCAGGGAAGGATGCAAAACATATTCATAGCTCAGCAGGTGATGCATAAAATAAAGAGTGACAATGGTGTGTGTGTGCCGGTGTTTGTGAGGTGAGATTAAACCTTGTGTGGCAGTGAAACCACAACATTATTGTTCATTTTCAAAGCAATAGAGTCACCATGAATCAAAAAATAGGTAACAGATGTTCAGCTTATTTTCATTACAAGCTTTACTTTTTAAATATCTTCTAAAAAACAAGGAAGATTTTTTAATCCCCTAAAACAATACCTCAATGCATCTAATTCCAAATTATTTGTGTATTGCTTTTATTGCCTTAATAGCTTTGCCGGAGTAATTGTTTAGTTATTTACTTTGATTGTATTATGCAATGCTTTTGCTTCAAACATGATAAAGAAAGGCGGTATATAAAATAAAAAATATATACATATTAATAATAATGATACTATTTTGCAGTTACCTCTACAAGATCACATTTATCAATATAATACAAGATTTTTTGTATGTGATATTCTTGCTGTGTTTTTTATGGTACTGCATTAATGCAAATTACAACATTCCGCTCTGGAGTTCTAGCTAGCTGCAGCAGTGGCAGCATGCTAGTGGTGTGGAGGAAACCCAGGGAACCTGAAACCTTAATGCAATCAATGCATATTTATTGTTTTCCGCCATGTTAGGGGTATTTTTAAGTCATAGATCTTGTGATGTATCGCAGATTAATTGATTATCACCGGATCGCAATATAGTGATAGTTGCAGTTTTCATGGGTTACTCTATTATGGTACCTGAGTGTTGTAATAGAGTAACTCATGGTATTATAACCTATTACAATACCGGAGTGTTGTAATAGAGTAACCCTGTGATTCCCACCACTATTGAGCACACATTCATGCCAGGACATAAGAGACTGTGTGTGTGTGTGTGTGTGTGTGTGTGTGTGTGTGTGTGTGTGTGTGTGTGTGTGTGTGTGTGTGTGTGTGTGTGTGTGTGTGTGTGAGAAAGATAGGCCAAGGCCACTGAGTCTCACATTGAGGAAAGTACTTTATTGCATCATTTTTCTTAAATGGTTAAAACTGAACCACAGACCAAACACCACACAAGGATTAATGGGGTCTCCTGCTCTATTGTGTTGCCTTTTGTTCCAGTTTGCTGGTGTGGCGCCGGAGTCGTGTGTTAGCATTATGGAATTGGGGTTGGTAGAGAGTTATCACTGCTACTGCAGGAATGGGAGAATAACAGCAAGCACAAGCTATTGATCTGTATTAGGGAGTATACAAGAGAATGTATAAACCTGCTTTTGTCCTCTATACAAGGCATATTGAAATAGCCGTTTACAGTGAGTCATGCTTGCAGCTTGACATTTGCCAAATGTACACATTTGGTCTCGAGATAATTTTTTTTAAGACGAAGCAGATTTGTGTTTTCAGTTATGTACAGTGCCGTGCACAAATGTGTTCCGTTTGGAGTCACAGTCATGCTATGGATAAGAGAGGCTTGTCTTAGCCGCAGAGGAATTTTCTTTTTCAAAACTCTTGCTGCCTTTGCATGAGTGACAATTTTTGCATTCATGTCTCATGTGGAAATAAACAACAAAGAATCAAAGAATATTACGATGCAAACCATGACAGACTTAAAAGAAGTCATGTCGGTAAAAAAAAAAATCCTATCCTCTTGATACTTTTTTTTGGAATTCTTGAATATGCACACTGAAATGAACCACAACTGCAAACGGGAAAGTAAGCACCAATTATGTTGTTATTAGTTGACAGAATGATCGACGTTTCCCCTGAAGACAAGTCAAGTTCCTTATTGTTCACGATGCATGAACAGTTTTGAAGAAATGGCATAATTATAAGTTGCCAAAAGATCAAAGGACTAGCCACGAAAGAAATGAAGCAATTAAACTAAAACTAGCCTCAGATTCTTTGTTGTTGTTGTTGTTGTTGTTAGCGTGTAACATGAACAGGCACAGTCAAAGTACTGAACTGAACTGAAGGAAGTACAGTTGAATAAAATGCAGGCCTCCAGAGACACAGAACACTTTCCACTTTTCATCTTTGCTGCATCAGGAATTCCGACTGGAGAAAGGTAAGACCACTAATATGTTGCATAACAAGGTCACTATGTCCGTATTATACAAGTTTTAAGTAAACAGAGCTGTTGATCACTTATAAAGAGAATTTTTTATAAAAAAAAAAAGAAACCCTTTTGAAGAAAGCTAATTATTTGACATTTTGTTGTGATGTTGCCTCACAGTAAGAGAGTTCTGTGCCTGATTGTATTAATTAGCTGACACTGTTTATTTGCATATGTGAGTGCAATCATAGGGAACTTTGCACAATCCATAGACACGCAGATTAACAGCTTTTATTTTGACTGAGAATGTAAATGTGTGTGTGTGTGTGTGTGTGTGAGTCCTGGTCTAGACTTGACCTGTCCAGAGGACCATATCTCCGACACCATTGCATGCTGCGATCAGCTGCCAACCCCTGCCTCTGTGGACAGGTGTTAACAACAGGACGAGTGCTGTTTTAAATGGAATGATTGAACTACATCACTTGTTGCAGGCGACTTGCTCTGTTGCTTATGTCACTGCAAATATGCTACAGTCAATCAAAGATGCCGGCAAAACTGACCTTAACTGCGGTAATGGCACAGCAGCAGAAAACTCTCCAGAATGTTTCAAATGTATAATTGAAAAGATAGTGGAGAGTAGTGCGGTACATCTGAATAATGAAAACTGTCATTTATTGTCACAAAGCATGAACAGGGCATGGCTGTTTTCCAATGATAAGTCATGGTTATTTGTTTTCGGGCAATAGGCGAGCGTGGGGAGCGTCGCCGCTTAAAAACTGACCTGCTCTGTGCTACATGATGAGTGTCACATTTAAAATGGAGCAATGAGGTGTGACTGGAATGTAGAACGGCCAATGGTGTAGGGGAATATTGAAAGTAGCGTTGGAGAGTCATTTCGAGAGAGACTAGCTGTCTGGAGAAGTGATACAGATTCACATAAAGATCCATACGGAGTGTGGAGGGCTAATTCTTTCAGCAATGCAGTGCTGGATGTGGTATGATATCGAACATCCAGCTGAGCCCAGTGGTGCAGCTGTCATAATGCAACCGTACCATATTCAGCCTGTCAGAGGCAGCTCGAGCCCTGACGCATATTCATTTGGGAAATGCATGTCACCTGGTGTGGAGCATATGGCATTTAAAATGCAGGAGAGCGTCACCTTTTATGCCCTTGAGATCTCCTACACGGTCCCAGCCAGTCTTCCATTCTTTCTGTGGACTTGGGGAAGAAAATTATTGGTGGCATCTGTCTCCCTTAAAAGCCAGAGTTGTGCGGTCGCTGTCACAGTCTTGTGCTGTCGCGCCTGACACTGTGTGATATGTTGTGATTATACGAAGAAACATATATAGCTATACTACTCCAGCGATGCCTGAACTGCAGCTTCGCTCCCGGGTTTTTACTGTTTACCTGAAGGTGACATTGATTTAGGTCATACTTTCAGTAGCTGGATCTGGTCATATTGATCAATATCTTCTAGCAGCACAACAATTCACTTTGGCTTTCTTGAGAAAGCCAATTAAGAAAGCTACAAGCTCTCATACAGATTTTCAAATGCACATGTACGCTATCTTTCCCACAGTGCTATTAAATAATGCATAAGAACAATATATTATTGTGCAGCGCTTACTACCACAGGTCTTACTTGCCCTATTAAGACTTATGCTCTGAACTAAGAAGCATTTGAGAAAATGTAGTGCATTTAATGCACTATTTATTCTTGGCTGAGGCATTAGGAAAAAGATAATGCCTCCATGAATTACTCATACTGAGTATGCCTCTGCGATGAGAGATCATTCAGTCCTTTACATATTGATTTGTTTGTCAGAAAGTCGCATGCATGCTCTACATCAGACTTCACCAGCCTCATCGGAGATGTCTAACTCTGCTGCCTATTAAAGGCGGGAAGCCTACATAAGCATTAACTATTCTTGTGAAGTGAGCATTAAGGTCTCAAACTTCACATTCCGTTTTCTCTGTTCGCTTGAATGTCTTTAATAGAAACACATGCGTAATCTAGCACCCCAGTTCAAAACAAAGTCAGTGAATGCTATCTCATCACTGACCATATTTTGTTGTATTGTTTTTTTAAGTATCCTCACAATACCTTATTGTGCAACAATGTTTTTTCAACTTACAGCGAATGCTGAATCAAAAGTCAATTCACAAGCATGTTGAATTCCGAGGAGTTCATAATTCAGCATCTTCGTTTTCTCAAACCTTTTACCGCTGACAAACAAAAACTTCATTAAAATACCCTCAGCTTTAATGTCTGTGAGCAGAATTTTAGAAGAGCACTGCTGCACTAGTATTAGTCCTAACTAGGCCTGATCATTGCAAAAAAGAAGGAGATGAAAAATATATTCGCTCATAGAAACAGCAGCAGTAGCAGCAGCAGCAGCAAAGTATTCACACAATTGGCCCCAATCCTTGAAATAAGTTCCACTTTGGTGCAGGCTTTAGTGTATGTATTAGTTGATATTCCCTCACAATTGTCAACCAATAATGTACCGCTGTGGGCTTTTTGAAACAATACCAACCTACAGTAGCAGGTTTATCTCAAGGTGTTGTGCACTATATTTATGTAAAGCTGCAGATTATTGCTGCTTAAAACTGTTTAAAACCTTTAAGTCTTTGAAATACTGAGCACATTCCCTGGAAAAAAGATTTAAGGTGCTGCTGAGAGGTTTACTCCAGAAATTAAAGTTTATTTTCTGAATGCAACGCACTATTCCAGATACATAAGATGGAGGACAATAAATAGGGTGGATTCTTGCTGAAACAGCTTGAACCCCGGCTCAGATTCTAACCCTCAGATCTATTGGATGACTCTATCCTTTTTTTTTTCTTTTTAATTGTTCTGGAAAGGTTTAGCCATGAATTATATGAGCTGTTGCAAACAGTAAGTTCATTTCAGCAATACTCTGTTTTGGTGATATTTATGGGCTTGTTTCTTGAGATTGATTTTCGTTGCCCTGGAATGTGCCCAGTAACTCCCACATGTCCGCAGGCTGACTCGCTGTTTAACAGGTCTTTATACACTAAATCCTGCCCAACATGAGCTGTTCATGTGTTGCATGCATTACATGGCTGTCCATACTAAGTATTGTATAGATCAACATAATGTAATCTAAATAATATAGATTCAGCAATCAATTCTTTATATGCATGTATCAATGTAAATTTCATAATACTAAGAGTAGTGTCTTACGGTATTTTTGATATTTAAGTATTTTTAGTGTGCTATTTATTTGCAGGTTATAACAGAAATCAAGAGGAAATTATTATCTTATATAAAAGCTGCTGGGTGTCAGTTGGACAATGACTTTATGATGGCACTGCAAATTAAACTCAAGAAAGATAATGCAAAACATCTTCCCATAGATCTTTCTGAAGCTGTTTCACCAACAATTATAAGATACTATCATTCATTTTAAGCAGCTGTGAGCAGCTCCTCTCTTTCCTTTGTGCATTGGATTGTTGGACAATGGTGTACATCAATGGCCCAATCAAGAATGATGTGCTTTTTTACTATGCACAATCCATTTTTTTGTAATTAATTTAGTCACTCATCCAGTGTAACACACTATATTACTATACTTATGCTTCCACATCAAATATCAGTATATCTCGATTTATTGGTCATTGTTTTTTCATGTAAGTAGCATTTGCTTTCAGCCAGTGATGATATAAGGGGAATCTTAATATGAAACTGTAAGATGTATACCATGTGTATTATTGGGTTTAACATAACGATCTGCTACCATTCACCACACGCTGAGCTGTCATGCTGAAAGCAGGAGTCCCATACATGAAAAAAACAACAAAAAAACAACAACAATCCCAATGTCTCAAAAAGGATTTCTATCAAAAGCTTTTTGAGGCTGCTTCTGTCCTTCAGTGTGCACTGATAATAACCCGAAAACTATCTTTAGTTTTTTTTTTTTTTCTTTTTTTTTTGGAACATCGAGTGCACACTTTGCTTTGTGCAGCTACTGGCAAGTAATAATACAGCTTCAGCCAAATGTAGCTCATAATAGACTGTAATGGTACAATGTCTGTACTTGTTCATAAAGCTTACGGAATACCTATTTATTATAGGGATAGAATGCAGCAAAAAAGTCCTATTTTACCATTTATGGCAGTACATTTGCTATGCAGACAATGTGAGCACTTTTTTTTTCCCAGCGTAAAGAAAGTATCCTATTTTGCACTAAGTGAAGTGTGACCGCTTATTGTGTCCTACATGAATGGAAATGTCTTCAAATTGAAGCTTGTTAGCCCAGCGCAACAGTGTAGGACATGGTCAGCTGAAGACCAGCATGATTAGACACTGCCAAGTGGTTCCAGTTGTTCCGATGCTGGTGTCTTAATACTGAGCTGTGTGCCTAAATCACTCCTGATAGGCTTGAGCCAAATACTCAAATGTAAATGCTAATAATGAGACGATTGTGAATTTTGCTCTAATTTACTTGTGTAGGGACTGGCTACAGCAAAAAATAAAACTGATGTTTAGCATGCCATGTCCAGAGATCCCTACCTGGTGATGTGGGCAATCATCTGTAAAGGCCTGCATGGCGTTGAGGTGAAACAGTTTTACATACGATGTGAACAGGCAAAACAATGGCGTAAAGGTCTCAGCCCTCAGCTCATGCCTGTCTGTCAAGATCTATTGAGACACGGCAACCAAACTCCTGTCAGAAAAAAAAAAACAGCGCCCAGTAGAAGGTCAGCTGTATATCACGTTCATATGCGCGGTGCTGAGATGTATAAAGATATGAAAGCTTTATGGATTGATACTAACAGCAATATACTGCTTAGCAAACTAGCAAACAAACCATGCCAGCAATAAGAAAAATGATAGCCTCGTTAAAGAGTGATTATCTGGGGCTGCATGATTCTGGCCTTTCAGAGCCATCCATGCTCACGCTTATTGATGGCGCACTTTGACGGGCTTCGGCCAGACCCGTTCAGTAGATCGGTGTGAGAAACTACTTTCTCTATGGAGGGACTTGATGAACGATGCCTGGATGTGGTCGTTGTGGGCTGGGTGTCTATTGACTGAAAGGGCCTCATTTACGGTGACCAAGATTAGTGATGTAGGACATTCATAAAGTGTGTCAGCCTCCTTCCTGGATGCTGGATGGATGGATATTTGAAGACACCGGGCTTGTAATGCGGGGCAGCAGCTATCGTTTAACTGAGCAGAGGTGGAATTAAAAATTTTAAAAAATAAAATAAAAAAAGCGTATCCTCACGTTTATTAGCCTGCAAAAACATACCGTTTTACTTTTACCACATTTCGAAGACACTTCTTTGGACTTTTACCAGTTTTAGGAGTCTAAAGAGATCCCCAGGGAGGGGAATGTCTGTTCATTGCTTCTTGTACTTGATAAGTGAAGGAACTGGAAACATTTGGTGCCATTATCTCCAAGTTTGAGAGCCTTCATATTCCCTTCCTTCTGCCTACAATCATTTTCATGACTTGTAAAATGTCAGTGGAAAAAAAAAATGTCCTTAATTTTTTTTTAAATGTCAGGGAAGAGCGACAAAATGCCTTTTTAAAGCTTTGCAATGTCAGATTTTTAGTTTTTTTTTTTTTTTTGCAAAAGTCCAAAATCCAAGGATATTGAATTACAATGAAAAGCAGAAGCAACCAGAGAATATTTGGCATTTCCCCTCCACTGTTTTTTTTTTTTGCTTGAAAAGCAACTGTTACAATTTACCTAATTGATTGTCAAAACAATTTGTTCTCCTGTCTGTACACTTTAATATCACCTCTACCATTTCGATGAAGCGACATTATTAGATGGACTTTTCAAGTGGGTTTAATTTGCAAAATACCATTGTCATAGTGTCACAGTGAATTTCATATTCACCCAATGAGTCCTGCCTCACCAGCTGTATCAGCAACATGGAACATTGCATTCATGTACACAGATTTCAGCCTCTGTTGCAGAGATGATGTGACAATAATTGAGAGAGCATTCTGCTGTCATTGTCTCTAATTTGTTATTTGTTTAAGTTACTAATCTTCCCAGACAAAGGCAGCTTACATTTGTCAGGATTTACTCACACAGGAGCTCAGCGGCGAGGCAGGAGTTGAATCCTAACAACAATATGTATTGACTGGCTTGTCCTCTGTCACCTTTAAGCTGGCAAGATAAAGAATTACTCAAAATACATGATTCATCCAGCGTAATGACATGTGCTTATATGGCGAATGGTGAAATGTGAAACTTGAAACAATTGTCCCTTTCCCCCCGCCTCATGCGTTTGCTTGCATGTCTGTTGCCGGATGATCGGGTGCTGCTTTGTGAGAGCGCGTCTCTGAGGAAATAAAGCCCCGTTCAGGATGAAAAGGAGATAACGTCTAAATTCTCTAACTGAAAGAGCGCACGATATTAGCACAGTAATGGCAGACGGATACCCCTTTGATCCACGGTTGGGGAGGAGAAGTCGATGGAGCGACTGTGATAAGACATTCAGCAGTTAAACGCTGCCATTGTATTAAGACGCATGTGTTTAGACTAAACAGACGTTTTAATAACACTCTTATTCCAATAGGGGGTTTTAGATTGAACCACAACATATTTTGGCTGGTATCATCTTGACAGTATTTTAAATATGGCATACGAATTGCCTGCTGAAGAGAAGACCCTATTTTCGAATTCAATCTTGAATTAACGAAATTCTCATGAATGTCTTTACAGCTGTGAAAGTCTTTGAATTTTTGACATGCCAGTATTTTTTTTTATTTATTTTTTTTTGTAGATTAGACAGCTGAGCAAGCAAGACACTTGGCAGCTGTCACTGCAGTAGCTTTGGGGAAGAGACTTCATCGTATTAGACAGTGAAATCCGTTGTGCATTTTTACGGTCTATAATGGCGTCCCCTGTGATCATTGCAGAGTCCAAAAATAATACATTCACAGAAACGCACCGAAATGAAAGTAAGTACACGGAGATGAAGTTCATGTGCGGTATTTCACTGGGCCTTTTTCATGGAAAAAAAGCAGATGGAAATGCTGCTCCACTTAGTAGCAAAAGCTCAAATGCACTTGCATTGGAGTAATACTAATAATAATAGTAGTGATGGAGCTTCGAGTAGATTTTCCTTCCTGAGAATCACTTTCGGGTCCCTTGATGATGGCACTCGCATACTTGGAGCATTGTCTCTCATGCTCTTTGGTTTTTCTTTTCTTTGCAGGCTTGATGAAAAGACATGATGTGTTGCCATGGCAGCAAACATCCCTCACCATCCCTAGGTGTTGTGTGTCATCCCGGTGACTCAGCTAGATAATATATAATGGTAGACAAGATTCACCGTTCAGTATGTACCAATGGTGTCGGGGTCACGCATCCAAACGTTTGTGTCATTTTATTTTGAAAAAAAAAACATAAACATCTAACGGTGGCTTTTTGGTCATATTTTTTTTTTTTTGTGGATACATTTTTTTCTCCCCTCTAAAACACCTTTTTCCTGCTATGAGACATGGGCTAACAGATGTTTTACAGTTAAAGCACACAGGACGTGGCGGCGCTGCCAAGCACCACAAAGCACCACAAAGCATCACAAAGCACCGCGCAGCACGGCGGAGACGCCTGGCCGGAGCGGGTGGCCAGCAGCGCCTTTGTCCTGTTTTGTTTGGACCAGTGACAAATGCTTCTCACCTGTTTTGGTCCCTGTGGTCTCTCTCCCCGTGTGTCTGGCCGTGTGTTCCCCCCCCTTGGATGACCACCTTTCTGTGTGTCTCCTCATTTGTGCATGTGTGATCACTTTTGTCGTTCGAACAAATATGTCCATTGTGCTTTTTTTCCTATTTTGGGATTTGCTTTATTTTGAAAATGTAAGGAGGCTTTCCACCGGTAGCAAATTACTACCTGCCTGATGCGATCCGACGGACCAAACCTGCTCGTGGCCTGCAAGAGAAATATTTAGGAATTCTTCAAAAGCCGATTGCAGCGGTCCGTGGCACCGTGTTTTTGGTGTGGACGAACAGATCAGTTCACACGGGCAGTTCTGTGCCCTCCCTGGGCGCCTCTGAGCGCTTTGTGTGTTTTAACCGTTATTCTGATTTATGGTCGCCCAGAACTGCTGCTTAGGGGTTGCTCAACCATGTCAGAAATCAAACGTGTTTAGTTGTTCAGGAAGAAGAAAAAAAAGCAGCTGGACTGCCTTTCAAAGGTTATTTGTTTGCAAGCAGACAACCTTTAAATCCGCTGTCCCTTTCGATTAGATATGTAATAAAGAAAGCTGAAGATGTAAAGCAACACCTATCTAAACAGATGCACCTCTGAATCGACTTGGGGGCTAGTGTTTCTCTCAGCGTGCCACTGGTATAATCGGCGGCCGAGCATATGGTTGATGAGCCTACAGCTCTATCATTTCGGTTCAAACACACTTCACACAATCAAACCGATTCGCTCTAGGTAAAACAATTGTTGTGTGACAGAATATGCCTCGGAACGGAATCAGAATAGTGCGGTGGCCTTAATGGCTGCTGTGATATCCTCGGCTCTGTATTCATGTAGCATGGCATTCCATACCCTGTTTCAGAGCAAAATAAAAGATTTTACGGCTTACTTAATATCGCCTAAAAAGTCATTTTCATTTATCTGACAAATAAAACTTGCTGGTAATTTACACCAGGAGTTAGTGAACATTTATATGATACTGCTTATTGAGGTAATGAGACATTTCATACAAGTTAAAAGGTTGTTTCGACCTTGTAACATGGCATTTCAAGCCACCGTCTTCTGGGACCACAATAACAACTGAAAGGTTATGGGAAAGTTTTTGTGAATCTTAAAGAAGGCCCAAGCAATTACTGCAAAAAAAGAATACTTTGGTGGGTAATTATGTTTATCATAGCGGTGAACCGACTGTCCGACTCTGCTCGTGGGGAAAAAAACTATGAATAAATATCTCCAGAAAGGACTGTTTGTTTTAAGGTCATGAAAAGTGAACTCCGCTGATTTTTTATATTAAATGGTAAAATTAGAGATATATAAGATGCTGGATACGATTAACCCTTCACTGCATTCTAAATTATACAATTAAGACCTTTTTTTTTCAAGATGTACTATATTGTAATATTTGTATTGAATTATGGCAATGTTTAAACATTGTGTTTGAAAGGTGTTTCTACTTTAATTCATACATTGTTTAACCCGGATCATATGTTACCTCCTGAAGTGTGTGTGAGTGGGGAGCAGGGTTGCAAAATTTCAGGAATTTCAGGAAGTTGGACATTTTCCTTGGTAATTAATAGGAATATATGGGAATAAATGTGAATAAATCCCAAATTAAAAAAAATGAAGGTTAGCCATTACTAGGGTCTTAAATATAATTGTGGTAAATATACTGTAGCATAATCATGGCTAAAACAACCAGATTTAAAGGGATAGTTCAACATTTTGAAAATTCACCCATCATCATGAATCACAAAGCTGTAGCGATAGGTGCCTAGCGACTAAAGGTAGTTTATTTAGTTTCCCTCATCAAACTCAGCACTCATTAGGTGCATTCATCATTAGGTGCTAACTGTTGAATATTTCCAAATTTACCCAACTTGACTTTCTGTGGAAAGTTTAAGGAAATGTACAGAAAATTTTCTGCCCCTTTTTAAATCTAGTTGGGAGCATAAGCAGGAGAATTGTACTTTACCTATGAGACAAACATGATAATGTGGAAAAAGTAAAAGTACGCAGCGACATTGTTGCTCTCGATAAAGGTTCATTTTCTAATTTAAAACGACACATTTCTCAAAAGGAAGAAATCAAAAGATGAGCTAGTTGCTTAAATAATTAAAAAGGGAGCTGGATGACACATTTTAAAAGTGATTCATATAAGCTACAAAACACTCAGTAAAGAAGAGCTGCTGCAGTACTGTCTGAGATGAGCTGATACCACACGTCCTCATAGAGATGGAAACAATGCTGCGAGGCCTGCTGATGACAGGTGATTGGTCCGTTCTGTCAGCTGACATTTACACCAGTAGAAGAGGGCGCTGCTTCCTTGGCGTGGTGGCCAGTTTCCATACCGCACGTCACATTTAACACAGTACAGTAAAGTGTAGACATGTACAATGATGTGTGAATGGGGTAGTGACTAACATCGCTGCCGGTGTGTTTAAGGCATTTAACCTAATCTCTGGCCCTGGCACTGAAGCGGAGGCAGAGGATGATGAGGCGACTGCAGCCACCAGCAGCAGCACTGAGGATGAGGAAAAGGAGGATGAGGCACTGGAGCACAGGTCCAAGTGGATGAAATAACCACCAATGTACAAAATTTGTGTTAAATTTACATCCACATGTGGCAATTCACACCTGAGTCACATGCTCTCTAGCTCTGGAAGATGCTGCTAACGAGCACGCCGCCATTAATCTCGTGTTACTGACGGTCGGTAAAAAGAGCACTGTGAACACGGGTGAAATCGGCAGGTTCGCCGTCACCGCTTGTACGAGTAGCCAACTTTGGATGATTCAGTCAGTCCTTGAAGTCGTTCCAAAAAAAAAAAAAAAAAAAGACCCGTTACGGCAAAGAAAAAAAACTAAATCTGCCAACCGCTGCCAGCGTCGACCTGAAGTACGTCAGATGCTGTGCCTTGGGGATGTAATGGGGCCTCTGGATGACCTCACAGACAAAATGGAGCTGGAGAATTTAGGGATGATCCTCACAGCTGTGACACTAATCAAATCCCAGCTCGCCGACGCCGCATTTCCATTGGTTGTTGCTGCTTTTGCAGAAACACTTGTCGCTAATGTGTCAAATTGCTATGGCCGATATTATACAGATAAACAGATGGACGTTGTTTAGTCTTCGCATCCTTTCCACACCTGTTTAAAGTAGCTCACAGTGTTCAGCATCAGCAGCAGGTCTGTGAGGGAGGAAAGGCTGTTTGCTGCTGCTGGTCTGTCATCAAATCACCACCAATCCCCACACTTATTCTTGAAGGTGGAATCAAAAGAACTGCAGCTATCCTACCCAACAAGTGAGCAACCCTTTTAATTTAATTTCAAATTGCACTTGACAGTGAATGAGATGATTTCATTTTATGCAACACATATCGAGCAGGTAATTTAATCTATTTAAGGAGAATCAATTTTATTTTTCCTCTGTTTTATTTATGAAACGGAAAACCCTCCCTGACTCTAGATGCTGCTGTCGCTGCTGCTGTCCCTGCATAAAACTCTGGCTCTAATTTTCACCATGTGAGCACTTTTGTACTCAGGACGGGTGAGAGACAGAAGAAAAAACTTTTTTTCAATTGCTAACACAACCGCTGATTCTTTTTATTAGGATAAGAAGGAAACTGGAACCTTAAGTTTGAGAAGAGTTAGGGGACATGAAATGAGCTGACATCTTTATTGTCAGGGAGGGAAACGGACAAATCTACAGAAGATGCCGGGGTGCTGTTCAAGCTGAAATTAAAATAAAACGTTACTGTTATTTTTTTTTTTCGGAATGAGAAGTAAGTGATTTCATCGGAGAGGGGCGACATCTATGATCAGTGTGATATTGAGTGGCGTTCCCTAAAATGGCTGTGAGCTAGTGGCGATAAAGGGCCGCTCCGTGAGGGAAGAGTAGAGATTCTCAACACTCCACTCCGCTCACAACCACTGATCTGTAGTTGCTTTTAGTAGTAAACAGTAGTGTTTCACATCATGTTTGAGGCTTTAGTGATTGGAGGAATATATCAGTGATTTAGTGATTGTCCATCACTGGTTGATGTTGCTCTTGGTTTTTTGCATACCATCTATACATACTACCTGGTGCCTTGCTGCTACTTAATGTAGTCTTAGTTTATATGGAGAGCTTAATGCACAGCTACAAACTAATAAAGGTAGGATAGAAGTTTATTATGCCACATTGCTATTGATATAATTATTTTACAGTAATATGTTGTACTAGGGTTTGTCCTTGTTAGGAGCTCCCTGTTAATCATATTGATATCACCGAAGAATTCTTACATACATTAACTTTGCGCAACACTGATCCTCACAATTATCTTCACAGGTGATCCAATTGTCTTCCACAAATGAGTTTTTAGGTAATGTGCCGATAACAGGAATGAAGTTACAAAGTTATTAGTGTGGCAGGTGATGAAGTGCCTGAGCAAGCAATTTACGTACATGACTAAATAAATGTTGACGTGCCAGAAAAAAAAAAAAAAGATTAACCAGGACTCAGGATGTAAATGTAATAAAGAATCTATGCTAATGGTATGCAATTATAATACACTGTTATTTGGGGATCTTGGGTGCACATGCAAACACTTGGCAGATGCACCCCATTTAGAACCCACTATTCATTTTCTAAAGTATATAAATATGACTATGAAGGTATAAAAACATTACAGTGACAGGTTGTTTTGCATGAATTTACTTGCATAGTGTTTGGTATAGTGATATACTAATTGGAATATTATAGTAAAGAGATTGAAAATTAGTCTCAAATCTTCACAAACTCCTTCATTTCCTTCTAATCTAATTTGCAAATGTTTTTACAGTGGATATAAAAAGTCTACATCCCCTGTTGAAATGCTAGGTTTATGTGATGTAAAAAAAGACACCAATATAAATATTTACCACCTTCTATGTGACCTATACTACTAGGTTGAAAAGAATCGAGAACTTTAAAGGAGAAAAATAATAAACTTAAAATAACCCGGTTTCATAACCATGCACATCTTTAAACTTTGTTGCAGCAGCTTTGACTTTTATTACTGCACTCAGTCATTTTGGGTAGGAGTCTATCAGCATGGAACATCTTGATGTGGCAATATTTGCCCACTCATTCTTGCAAAATCGTTCCAAATCTGACAGATTGTGAGAATATCTGCTGTGCGGAGTCCTCTTCACATCACCCCACAGATATTTGATTGAATTCAGGTCTGGACTCTGGCTGGGCCGTTCCAAAACTTCAATCTTGAAGCCATTCTTTTGTTGATTTTGATGCTATTTGGGTCATTGTTGTGCTGAAAGATAAAGATCCTATTAATCTTCAGCTTCCTAAATAAACCAGAAGGTTTTGTGCCCTGACTGGTCTATGGAACTGTTCATAATTCCCTCCACCCTGACTAAGGCCCCCAAACCATGATGTTGCACCACCGTAAAGGGCATTAGTGTTTTTGTGCTGAATGTCTTTTGAAATTATGGCCAAATAGTTTATCCTTGGATTCATTGGACCATAACACATTTTCCCACATGCATTTGGGAGATTTCAGATGTCTTTTTGCAAAATGAAGCCGAGCTTGGATACTCCATAGCCCAGACATGTGATGGAGACAGAGATCATTGTCACATGTACTTCACAGCCAGTACTCGTCAGATATTCCTGCAGCTCCTTCAATGTTGCTGTCAGCCTCTTGGCAGCCTCCCTGACCAGTTTTCTTCTCGTCATCAATTCTGGATGGACGTCCTGTTCCTGGTAATGTCACTGTTGTGTCATATTTCCTCTAATTGATGATGACTGTCTTCACTGTGTGCCACGGTGTATTTAATTCCTTGAAGTACTTCAGTATCCTTCACCTGCCTGACATCTTTGAACAATGAGTTGGAAACTCTCTGTGAACCATTGCTTGTGTTACAAGACGTGCAAGGAAAAGCCACTAGAACAGCTGAGCTATGAGGGTAATCAGAGGCACTTTAAATGTGACAGGTGTGTGCTGGCTCCATTTTAACACGAGTTTAAACGGAATTGAACACTTGTACAGCGTCATTATCTCGGTTTTATTTTTTTACTTCACCTCCCTGAAAGATTTGAGTTTATTTTATGATCGCATTGTACAAGTTATAGGTCACACTATAGGTGGATAATGTTGTAAAGTGACTTATGTTAAACAGGTTTGTCTATCCACTGCGTATCCAGTTAGAGTAACAACATAACACAAAAGCAAAATAAAAAGAGACTTTGAAGTCACTAAATTAAAATGACAAAAGCACATGGAACGGCCATATTAAGATGAATAACAATTAACAGCATGAGTCAGCTTTTAAGTCTGTGGGGACAAAAGCTCGCCTTGAATTAGAAAACGGAGAGAAATCAGAGCCAGAGCTGACTTACAGTTCAATTAAAATATCAAGATATCATAGCTGTGAAACCATTAGAATTACGAGCAGACGGGAGCAGGCTAGGGCATAAGGCGAGGACAGATATCCCCGCACAGTTATTGAAACAGGTAATTAAGAACTTTCCATATGGAACAGTACAACATTCATAATATAGATACTCAAAGTTGGCTCGGGTCCCTGAGACAGAGGCTGCCCATGAATAATTGGCTCAGTTTGAATTTACTCCTTAAGAAGCTTAGAAGTGCTATGAGCTGAAGTATAAGCCGGCTTAGCGAGGTAAGTCATGTACAGCACCTATTGACCACATGTTCTCGTGGTGCAGATAAATTCTCTGAATCTTTAATGGGCGGGTTTTGCCGCTGTCTGATCAGTGATCTGAGGGCGGGAAAAAAAAATAAATCTCCCACGGAGACTCCCAATTCCACCTCCTCCAAATATGTGAAATCATTACGGTAGGACCAGTGGTCGGGATTGAAATTGAAATGACCCGCCATGCGCAGGTTACACCAGCCAGCGTTACCAAATGACATCTGTTATGTTAATGTTCCCTTCGTTTGGTGCTTCGCCACTTATGAGAAAGTAATAAGCTAGTGACCCCCCCCTCGTGTCAGCTGTCTACAGTAAGCTGTGATTGCAATGTCAGAAGGATAAGAAATGTATAATGGCCTTGTAGTCCCTGTTGCCTTTTAAAGACATCCAGATTTTCCGAGCCATTACCTTTGAGAAATGAGCGCCAGTAAAGAGCTGAATATCCTGTTTGAGCAGCGTTCCACGCCCGCATTGACTCACACGGAAGGGGACCTTGCTTTTGTCAGTAAATCAACATGGCTTGTGAGTCCTGTGGCTGCGCCCAGGCGGGAGTCATTGGCAGGTCCCATCGTTCAGGTCTGCCTTTGTCCTCTGCACGCTAGGCTGTTTCCAACGATTACCACAACTGTCACAGTCCTGGAAGGTGCTGCAGTCTCAGCCGATAAAAAACGCCATCTGCGATTATTATTTTTTTTTTTTTAAACATTTTGACACTCAAGCGTGATTGCAAAACTAATTCTGCCACAACCCCCCATTAATGACTACAAGAATAGTAGAGATATTTATTTCCGGGCGATGGGAGAATTAAGACTTTTTTTCCGGGAGATGGGAGAATTAAGACTTTTTTTCCGGGCGATGGGAGAATTAAGACTTTTTTTCCGGGAGATGGGAGAATTAAGACTTTAGCACCATTAGAGCAAATGGTGCATAGCGCGACAGTGTAGCGCATATAGCAACCAGCTAAGTGCCAATAAATGTGCCCATTTGTAATTCAGGTAGAGATTTCACCATCCACCATTTCCCCCTGAGATCCTTTTTTTTTTGCAGAATCCCATGAAAGCTCCATCTGCCTGTTCCCTGTTTAAAGTAGTTCATATAACACAAACACTCATAAGCCTACTTTTAATGACAGACTCGGACATGAAGTAAATATAAAAACGGGATCTTGAAGCAACTAGTGAAGCAGGAATAAAATCTCGAAAAAATGGCATTGGATGAATCCTATTTAATGAGACGCACAATTTAATAAGAAATACAATTTTTTGTCTTTATCAGCACCCCCCCCCCCCATCAAAAGACTAACCAGCAGCTGCTTAATGTGTTTGTTCTACATGCGGTGCACATAATATGCAATATTTACATGTTGACTAACATTGTTCTGCAGGCTCAGCTCTTACTCAGCCTAATATGAAATGGCAAGCTTCCAGCACATTGTCTCGCAAACCAATGAAGATGTATCTAAAGGAGGAATGACGCAGATGTTACTGTCAGCGGGCTTCGTTCTGCATGTGTCTATATTTGGACCAGAGCCGTGTAAAATCAGTTTATGAGGAGGAATTCACTGGGAAAAGCAGGGTTTTGGACTACATTTCACATCTTGGATCTTAATTTGACAGCTGTTTAATAAAAAACATGATCATAATAGGATAACAATAAGTGATAGATCCTTTGTGTTGTGCTTTGACACTCTACAAATGTACTGTAGGGTTAATCCACTGTATTCCACCTATACAGCGTATAATACAGGGGACTTATACACAGTTCAGGAGAAATACCCCTAACAACCAAGGGAAAGGCATTCATTTATAAAGGATATTTTTGCCCCCTTTTTCCTGAATGTCGACTGGAAGATGTTAGAGAAAGGCTTGCTGCAGACAGTTGTGCTGCAGCTGTGTAGCTACAGGCTCTGACTACACGATCAGATTTCACTGATTTCCGGTATCCTGTGGCGGCAGAAAAAAGCCACACGAGAGTGTCGATTTAACGCGGGCGAAATTTTAACTCCTAATTGTCTCCGTTAATTTGAAGCCACTAGATTTGAGATGGAAAGAAGCACATTTTCAAAGCCAGCGTTGCAGTTCACCGCTCCACAGCTCACCCCAGCTCGTGGCACATAGTCACACTGTATCCATTATTAATCACACGCTTCTCAAGGACGACGTCTGTGCAAATCAGTATTCAGAGAGTGCGAAGATCACTTACCAGCTCTGACTCCCGAATTAAGTATAAAAAACAGAACTCTGGCCTTTCTTTCGATATGGCGGGGCTGTATCTTTTTACTGCATAAAAAGCCCACGGGATTTAGCTGGAATGTTCAGGATTGGGTGTTTGCAGAGAAATACTCTGTGAATGACAGATAAAGACATTGCTGTAACATTATTGTTTACCTTCATCTTCTTATCTTGCTTTCTGAATATAGCTTTGTGAAGAAAGGGGGGGAAAAAAATCATCAAATCCTATGCTGAACACTTTCTGTACATTTTATGACAACATATATTTTGCAATATTAATTTCTAACGGAGCAATAAGAACACATTTTGTTTTAGTTTCACTTTTCAGACGTAAATAGACAATAAGATTAACCCCAGCACATATTTCAGATGAAGCTGCCCAAACCCCAGGTTTACTGTGTGCACATTTCATTATATACAATTGCAAATTTGTCTCGTATTGAAGTACAGAATCAGCTGATGCGATGAATTAATCCTGCGGCCTTGTTTAACCCTGCATCAAAGGGAAACCTGAAGGAAATAGCAATGCTCAGGTTTATCCCAATCAAATTATGATATGTTGTAAGGGCCATTTCATTTAAAGTCAACCCACAATCTAACTAATGTAGTCTAGAGCAGGTTGCTGCTTCCTGACTTAATCTAAGAGGGTAGGGGATTACATTTATCTTTCCCAGTTTGCTCCTTCATTTTTAAAACATAACTCGGTGCCCACGGTAAAGAGCACAGATCTTTCTTATCCTATGTTTTGAAGAGAATGTGTAATAGCTGAAAAAAAAGACCAGAGAGAGGCCGAGTGGGTTAATTGACCACAAATAATGTTCATTTTACGCTGAACTAAATGTTTGGTAAATGCTAGAAAGAATCCCCCCGGGCACCAACCCTCCACCCTACCCCTCCGGGGAGACTCGCACACCAAGCTGCAGGGAAACTTGGCAGCGTACTCCTAATACTTTATGACTTCCCCGTGTACCTGGGCCGTGCCACTTAACCTAAGCCTGCTGGTGCTTACTGAAGACAAACATCTTATAAAAATGAGTCATAAATATATAGTTAAGTTTTTTAAACGGGCTAATTAGTATCCTAAAACAGCCTGGCACTGTAGCTTTTTAGCAAATATTACTTAAACAAGCGTGAACGGCGCATTTGTTCGGGACTTTTTCAGCCTCAAACTCCTAGACATTCGCTGTTGTTGTGAGTAATTACAGCAGCCTGCTGTTTGTATTTGTGTGACTCCAAATAAACTATCGTGGCCATGTTAATGGTTATAAAGGAACATGTCACCCAGCGCACTGGTGTAACTCATTGATGTGTTTTTTTTTAATAGATTTTTGGAGAATAATGGCGATCAACGGCGCATACAGACTGGTGACATATTGGAGAAAAAGGCCTGAAAAAATGTGTTTAGAGACATAACACCAGCAGATTCTTCCACACAGGCACACTACATAGTACAAGAAATAGAAAAATCTCAGTCGTTTCAGTTGTAGCATCACATTTTTCAATTTTGTGTTCCATGCAGTTCTTCACATAGAATCCCTGCAATTTCAGTTGTGAATGAGGAAGCTTCTTTTTGATGTCTTTGAATTCCTGCATCAACTAACACACGTTATGGTGGCTGTCCATAAACCCACATTCACTCGTATTCCTGCTACAAAGTGTAAAAAAAAAAAATCACCGTAATAACAAATCACTTTCAAGAGGGTAAAGGTTCACAGAAGAAGTTTCAGGGAAAATCCCTTATCAGAAATACAGAGGGGTATTATAGTAGGTTATTAAATTATTGTGTGGATGACTCAAGTCTGACTAAAGGTCTTCTTTCATGTAGTGAATTGGTTTAAAGGCAAGGGCATGCCAGCGCACACTTAGTGGCTGACATTCAACTGTAATATATTCATGCCGTAATATATTCGCCCCCCCGCTGTGTCTGAGAACAGGTCGGATTTGGATTCGTCACTTTGCTGCAGTCAACACTCTTAGTCGATCAGTGGGTGAACGGCGCCCGGCGAGCATGGGACCCGGTCACGAAAACCCCCGCCGCAGAGGCATCCGGCTTAAAAAAAATAAAAAAAAACGTGCCACTTCTCCCTCACAGCAGCGTGACATGGCCGCCTCCGCCAGAGAAAACGAGGAGCCGGTGGACTGGCGGGCAGAGAGGGACGCCGGGAGTTCAGGGAAGTGACAGTTGTAGCCTGAAGTTCCCTTTCAGGCCCAACGTCACTTTTCCTCAAAAGCCTACTGTGGCACTTAAAGGTAGCTATGGACCCGCAAGGAATTGCGCGAGAACAACAGCGTGTACTGTAGAAAGCAATTTACAAGCACAAATTGCTCTGTCAAACTTTTACTGTGGCTTCGGAGCATGCGGAGGGACTCTGGCAGCACGGGAACCTCTCACCTGTAAACGCACTTCATTTAGACTTTTAGGATCTGGCTGTGCCGGGGAGACAGTCCCTTTTTTCCGCTGGCAGTGGCGCAGGTTTGGAAGAAGGGAAAGCTGCAACAAAGGAAACAAAACCGCTCATTACACGTCATTAGACCATTTAATAAACGTTGTGCGGTAACGAGGGAACCGCCATCTGTCGCTAGAGGTGCGTTGTGTGCCTCAAAGAGAGGAATCCCTAGTGCCAGCTCACTTAGACTCACAGTCAACTGCTGACTGAGACGTCTTTGAACTCGAGATTTGGAATTGATTTTCTTTAAGTTGCTTTAATGGGATGATGATGCCACGCTGTTACCACACCACCACCCCAGCCCCTCCGTGACTTTTCCACAACATGCCCTCATTAAATTTGGATGTCAGACGGCCGTGTTTTAATCCATCACGGCTCCCCTCGGTAGCTGTGTTGTGACATTCCCCCCCCCCCCCCCCCCCCCCACCCCCCCTCCCGATCTTTCTCCCCAGCAATGTTGGCTCGCATCCCCATTATTTCTCACACTCAGTCGTGTAACCACAAACACAGTCTTGGAAGACGGATGATGAGTCACAAACACCGGAGCTGGCACCACGCTGCCGCACTGATTTTGGAGATTAGGCTCCTTTGCCACTTGGGCGATTTGATCCCTGAAGGCGGACGGCATCGCGGGGCCTTCAAGTACGGAGACGCCTAACCCGGCCAGTTAATCACCTTCGCTAATGACGTCTGCTGTGAGTCCATATGCTGTACATCAGGGGCCAGCAACAAACAGCTCTCATCTATGCCCAGAATTATTATTTACAGAATAATCATAGTATGTGAACTGCCAGTTCAGGTGTTGTTGGTCTTTTGGGGTTTTCATATTATAACCCATAATGTGTCCAAAAAGTAATAATAATCTTTAATATGAGATATCATGACAACAGCTACTGAAAGAGATTGTTTTGCTCCTTCCAAGGCAAATAATGAGCTTTTTAAATAAATTGTATTCTTGAACACATAATTTAGCTGTAGAATAGTTTTACATATTGATGAAAGTTGGATCATAAAGGATTCTATATATAAAACCCTTTTTTCTCCTATGTATTTCTTCAGAGAATTCTAAAATATAGGTCTATATTTTTTTTAAATCTGGGGCTCTACTGAAGTATCTCCTTGATATAACGGCTTTAAAAAATCTTTAGAATTAACTCTTACTGGCCTTGTTTCTGTCTATTTAAGGACTTCTGCTGCCTCTGGAGGTTCCTTCAACAAATCATGAAACAGACTAAAGTAGCAAGATTTCACTAGGATTTCTCATTCTTTACTCAAAATGTCAGCGTGTTAAACGCATCTCACCATGTTTGAGCCATTATCGGCTTCTAAAAGATGAGAGTGGACAACAAAAACTTCCCATGGAAAAATCCAAGCAGCCAAAGCTACAGAATAGACGGATGTTCACAGGCGTTAAAATTGAAGGATGAAGCGTGGGATTTTGGATTTTCAGGGAGATAATTCATGTTCACCTCAGGTTTTGGAACATTGATTCCGTTATGTCCAACATCCTATTTTGAGTCATTTCTAACAACAACCTTTTTTTATAGCCTCACATGTAAAATTTGAAAAAGTATGAAACTGTCTTTTCAGATTATTCTTTTCCATGAGACTGATAAAATATTAATATTATACACTTTTTCTAACGTGTTTTTAATGTTTATTTCCTCAGTCTGTTGTAAAACACTTTGATCTGGATTTCTCGTATGAAAGGTACTTTCCAATATATATATATATATATATATATATATTATTCATATAATAATTATTTATTCTACCATCCTAAACGCTGTTTTTAGGCTGAAACAGTGAATGTAGTGTTATCGATTCCACACATTAAAGCTTTCCCCTCATGTTTAACAGGAATTCTGTACTGTGAGATTTCTGCAAAGTCATCTCACAGGAGTTTAAGTGTATCTTTATAAAATATATATAAAAAAAATCCTCTCCATTGTTCGCCTTGTTCATTTGAGCCTACAGACCAAGTCTCATCTAAATTCCTCTTAACTATCTGATCAACTCATACAATTACCATTAATCATCTCTGAAGGCCCGCTATTACAGGGATTATATCAAACCTAATTCAATCTTCTTCTTGTCCGCTTTCTTATTCTGTGATCAAGAGGACTTTAAATGTGAGGACACATAAAGATATTATAAACCTAAATTGACATGTAATCACATTCAACTTTATTGCATAAAGCTCAGAATATGCATGCTGGAATATCTCTGCATGTTGTTAGGCTTATCGACTCACATCCTGTTCCATATCTCTTCCTATTGCATGGAGGGAAGCGTGTAGGATGTACATATTTACATGTACATAAACACATTATTTTCCTCTGCACCACTTTGCTTTTAAGGCACAACACATTACTCAGTTGCGTTTTCATTTCCCAGGTTGACATACTAATAAGGTTTGAGTATTCCGTGGCATTTAGGTGGCAAGTTGTGATTTTTTAGAAATGGATTATGACAATTGTGGAAATACTCTGGTCGCATTAAATGAGTTGCTTTGTGTCTTTTCCCACAACTCGAAATCCCTTTAAGTACTAACAGAGGACCCATGAGCTTTTTCCTTTTGCTCACAAAGAACACTCAGAAAGAACAGAGACGCCCCTATACACTTTAGCTTCAGAAGATTTTCAGCAGTGTAATATGATAGCACCAGGATTGGCTCAGCCCCATTCAGCAGAATAGCCGTAATTAAGTTACCATTAAAAGACAAAACAGGAGTGTTTAACCCTGTGCTTACCCAATGTCAAAATAGTCATTATGAAGCATCACAGCTCAATGCAAGGAATATAATCAGGAAATTAGTCAGATTCACATCTGCATTTGTCTCTGGATCGACCGGCCTCTAAATGCCTGGTTATTACAACAAGAGTGGCATGGACCATTTAGGATGTGTTTGCAGGCTACAGCGTATTCAGTTTTGCGGATGAGCGTCGCTTGCTTTTTGCAGATGACGGCTAAAGAAGAGGGAGGGAAGCTGAACGAGTATCGCCACGTTTAGATCCCCGAACAGCCCGTGAGCTTGCGAGTGAAACGAGGTGAATGAGAAAGCCTCTGTTTTCCCTCTGCAGAAACTGAAGGTGCTGTAGAGTAAGAACGGCGGCAGGGCGCTGCCGTGCAAAGAGAGACGGCTAACGCTGAATATGCATCAGCTACAAGGGCGCTTTTGTACCGCTGCTCTTTGTTCTGCCGATCTAAAGAGAGGAGCAGGAGAAAAAAGGATACATCTACACAGATCAATAAGCTCTGTAGTGCCGAAATGATTAGAAGAATAATCATTTTTTGACAAAAAATGATTTACCACAACCTCTTAGTTGTGAGTATTTGTTCCTTTTTTAATATAATGTGATAGCTCATTTTATATCTTTAGGGTTTGAATTATTGGTCGGACAGAAGAAGCAATTTGCATCCGTCAGCATGGACTTCAAAAGTATGGATGTGCCCTTTTCATAGTTTTCTGGCTTTTTTTCAAATCAGCGATAATATTTAGATGAATGGATGATGAAGACAATCTTTAAAAGCTGTAACATTAGTATTAGTATCAGGTAAAGCTTTGTTGGAGGTGGAGTGATTGTTTGCATTTCTTTATTTATTTTTACTTCCTTTAATCTCATTTATTCATATAGTGCATTTTTTCTGACCTCCTTCCTCCTCGCTGCTGTAACCTGTGGATTTCTCCCACTGTTGAGCACTAAAGTTTTTTTTCTGTGTTATTTGACATACATTAAATAAAACTAGACTGGGTCAAACCTAGAGTATTTGCTTGGTGAAACTCAACAGGGATTTTAGAATTCATAATATATATAATAACTAAAGATGCTGTACACAAGAAAACATAAACTATACTTCATATACAGGTTTAGTCTGTTTTAATATTATTTCTCTTTCAAAGCAGTATAATCATTCACTGTAAGTGTAAATCACACACATATTATGTGTTTCAGTTTGCATTTTGTAAATATATTTGTTAGATTACTTTAATTCTATTCACCCTGAAACTTGGAGTATGTTAAGACAATAGATCCATCCAATGTGAGTAAAATGAATAGTTTTTCCTTCTCTTCTTTTCTCAAACTGACCATTATTCTAGTGGAACCTGAATGGTAACTTTCATGCCTGGAAAAAAATATATATATTAAAACCTAGTTAGTTATTAACATTCATAAAAAAATTGCTTAATACATGCCATTATTGGTGCAAATGGTGATCAGGGATCCTTACGCTTTGGCCAATCAATGTATGACTTGTTCTATCAGTCTATCAGTCAGTCAGTATCCTCTGTTCTTAGAACTATCCAACATTTGTCGCATTTAAAGATTTATCCTATAAACGTCTTCAGCAGTCCTCTATTCATCTTCTCTGATTGTCTCATCGACGTTTTGTTTAGTTGTGATTGTGTCTGCCGTCTGCACATATTCATTTTGTACAGAGAGCCATTATTGATGGCATTTTTCTGTGTATATACTACGCATCCACACTCCACACAAGCAAATGGTATCAGTAGTAATTCCTTTTGAGGTGTGAAGACGTTGGGGATCGGTTGTGACTTGTTGGGTTGATAGATGTGGGAGCTTGTAGCGTACCCACACCATAGCCCTTGTTGTTCTGTGTGTGCTATAGTTACATCATTCATAATGGTTTCTCTTAACAAATGTTGCAGGCTGTACAGTGTAAGTAAGTTTTAATGTCATTCTCCTGGCCATTAAGTGCCGCTATCACATTACTCATTGCAAACTGTGTAAAATTGTGCATATTTGGTGTATTATTATCCCATTAAAGACACATGTGGGAACAAGTTGCGTTAAAAAGGGGGGGATAATTATATAATGGCTTTATCATGTTCAGTAGAAAAAAGCATGGCTGCAATAAGAAGACCTCCCCAATCTATTTGGACACTGTAATGATGTCCCAATGGAACCTGGAGTACAGTATAAAATGACTTAACTCTGTGAAATGCCTTGACATTATGGGGGCCTATAGAATAGGAACATATAGTAAAAAGGTGATAATTAAGAGCAGAGCTCTGTGATAGTTAAAAAGTTGGCACATACTATAAGGTTCCTGTACTCATAATAATGATAACACTAATTATAATAATGTAATTATCTAGACCTAAAAGCGCCATACTCCTCCAGATATTCCTTTAGATATCAACATTTTGTTGGCTGGTGGGAAAAAAATCAATTAAATCGTTATCTGATTTTTAAAAGAGAAATGGTCAGTACTGTCACGTAACAATCCGATTTGATGCAATGCAGCATTGCATCATATACCTCCCAATATCCACATTGCTACGCTACACCTAAAACAATATCTATATCGCAATATCCCCGGGAACGGAGTCAGCACAAGTGCGATTTGATATATTTCAAACGTGATCATGTCCTGTCCAGTCCAGTTTAGCAGCGGTCGGCCTTACAGCGGCGCTCAATTTTGTTGTCATTGTAAATTCACTGTGCCCAAAGCGCCTTTGGCTTTGTCACTTGCAACGCGTGATTTTACCTCTCTATCCTTTCCACACCCCTGTATTTTCTCCCGTTTGCGTCCCCTAGAAAGCTCAGGTTTGTGTGTGTTTTTTTTTTTACATCAGTCTTGTGTAGGTCTTTGTTCCTGCCAGTTATATCACCTATACTCCAAAATTTTGATTGGAACAAAACTAAACATCAACCTCTGTGTTTTTTTTTTTTCTGGGTCAAGTGCAAAATGAAATACAGTAGGACTAGTCAGGGATGCACCAGTGCTGGTTTCTATGGTAACTGCAGGGCTGTATTTAGTGCAGTTGTTTCACTGCGCCTCGCTCACTCTTTTTTTTTTTTTTTTTTTTTTTTTGCAACGAGGCAAGGAGGGAAGAGTGAGGACCATTCCCAAAGGGCCTTGGCAGAAAGTGGGGCAACATCTCTCATCACCGTCAAACAAAATCCTTCAGCTTGAGAGGGATCGTGTCATAAATTCTTCACTTGTTTCATAAGGAGTCGATGCAGAAAGAAGACGCAGACGATCAAAACTATAGCAGCGGCAGACAAAGACGTAGCAGGCGTCATGTCTGTAGACACAACTTCTGACTTTTCAAAATCTTTCTGTGCACTTTTGGGAAGAAATCGTTAAATGTGAGCGAGTGCATTAAAAAAATAAACCATTACCGTTGCTGTGGTAGTAACAGAATAATAAATGAGTGTGATTATTTTTTACCAGTGGTGGTACAAGCCTTTTAATAATGAAAGCACAGATAAATAAACATGAAATGGCCGAAGTCCAACATTTTCATGCAGTTTTAATTATTTTGCTAAACTTAATGCTGGATACTGTTTCCACAAAGTCAGTTCATAATGTATGTACAGGCCCGCATAAGGAAATTACCAAAGAGAGTTAAATGTGCCTAACATCCAGTTTTGAAGTGAAAAATAAGTTATTAATAGAACATGAGAATCGGGAGTGAATAGTTCCAGAGGACCCACAAAACTTTTTTTTTTTTTTAATAATAGTTTCAAATTGCTACATTCTAATTAATTTTTCTAAGCAGCTAAAAAAGGGAACTGCAAATCTTCAGTCAACATGCCCTTGAATGCGGGGGAGACTTACAAGCCCACTAGAAACCAGAAAGGAGGGCACAGACAAACGAGAGTAATTAAGAAATCTCTCCTGTAAATGAAGAGTACAATTAGTATTCAGTAGTAAAACAGATATAAACAATTAAGTATCACATTACTCAAACATATTATTTAAACATGTTATTCCCATATTCCCTTAAAGAAAACCCACAGAACTCCCCAAAAAAGGGAGCAGAAGTTAGTCAGTCAACCATATTGGCTGATACACTTCCATACAGTTTTTTCTTCTAGCAGCTGGTAGAACAGTGTTATAGGTCTGGCAGTCATTGACCAGGTGTCAGCCAACCTTGAAGTTTTCAGTGCAGCCTCCCCCCCCGGTGAAACAGAGAGCAAAGAAAAGGACAGAAACCGGCGGCGGCCATAACTGACCGCGAAAATGCAGTCGTGTTTATTCACGTACCGCGCCTTTTTTTTTTTTTTTTGGTGCTCTTGTTTCATTTCAGCAGTGGTGACAGCTCTCTGTCTTTCTGTCATTTATCTTCACGGTAGTTTCTCCGTTCCCCTCAGATTTTTTTTTTTTTTCTTGCGTTTCACCGAGGGCAGGGTTGAGCTCTCCGCATATGGAGATGGTCCATAAACAGCGACAGTCCATAAAGTGTCAGGAAATGGTGAAACATGTCAATCACTGGTTCCCTAAAGCCCAAGGTGACATCCACCAAAGTCTTCTTTGGTCCCGACCAGCAGTTAGTCCCTAACCCAGAGATGTTCAGTTCACTGTCATCGAGGACGAAAGGAACCAGACGGTATTCAAGCTGGAATCAACACATTTCCTCCTAAAATAATTACTCATAACAATAAAAAAATGGAACCCGAGCAGAGGGACTTGTGACTCCTGAGGATTTTTGTTTGAATGGAGAAATCTAGACACAAGCATGCAAGCAGATGGGTCACTCGCTTTCAAAATGATTCGGTAATAAATGAGGGATGTACCGTACATCTGGCCAGATGTTTCGCATGCTTTCCAAGCCCAGACCACTGGCACAGAGACAACATTTCCCGCTTAATATTGTATAAACCTGCTGCTCATGGGAACTCAGCGCGACTCGGAGCAAAATAACTTTTAACAAAATACACAAAGACACATTTCGGCACCAAGTGACGCAAGATATGAGAAAAAACAAGTATGGAAAGTTCAAAGCCGGAGCTCTGAGGGATGCAGTATTTGAATTAGGTCGGTCGTGACGGTACGACGAGGGAAGGTCTGCAGCTGTTTGAAGTGTGACAGCGTTTCACTGCCTACACTTTGCTTCTAGCAACTCATTTCAGGTTCAAGGGAGCCATTACAGGCCGGCACCCGCCACAGACACATGAGTGCGAACTACTCAAAAACGTAATCATTAGCTAAACACTAAAGGTTATGTATCATGCAAATAGCCACTTTCAAGTTTTTTTCTGTTTCTTTTTACTCTACTTTAGATAAGGACTATAGAGGTTTTTATAAAATCTGTTTCATGCGTCAAAAACTCCCGGCCCATCACAGCTACTTTTTTCAAGTGGGTGTGACAATGGAAAATTAGAGTGAAAATCAGCCAATCATGAATATTTATGATAGACCCAAAATGACCTTTCTAAAGCTCTATATAACTACATTGAAGTGATTTTTTTGTACTTTAAATTGTGAATACATCATGTTAGTCTTGTCAAATAAATCCCCAAAAAGTGCTGATATGGAACATCTAAAAAGAAGATGAACTGGAATATATTTAATGCAAGTTTGGTTGATAGTTCATGGCTAGCATGAATTAGGCGGCCTACTTTTGAAGTATTTAGTTCCTTAGTAGCTTTTTGTTAAGGTTGTCTTTTTTTGAACATTTTGTTATATGTTCATTCTTTCCTTTAATTTGGGCAGCGCATGAACGATGTGAATAAATGGTCGAATTAAGGGTTTGCTCCATAAGTGGAGGAAAAAAAAACACCAGTAAATGCTAAATGTTGTATGAATAATGCATAATGGAGGTGTGAGGAGATGAGCTGAGGAAATGGGCCAAAAGAAACTTGCAGTGTTTTTTTTATGTATTGCACAGAGGAAAAAAAAAAGTATTAATGGAGAGGAACATTATGTAACACTAAGAAAAGAGCTTTGTAAAAAGTTTTGTAACTTTAGAGGTGCAAAGAGATGTTTTCATGCCTCAGAAAGTGCTACTAAGGACAGTGAGCACAGCATATGCTGCATAAAAAATATATCGCCCCCCTTGACTCTTTGTTCCTCTGTACTTTGTTGATTCCAGTTAATTTTCCAACAGTGACTTTTTTTGTCAGAGATCCATATCACTTAGCATTTTATTAAGTAAAAAAATGGAATACTGATGTGAAGCTGTTGTGTGCTACATTCAGTGACTTGTGGCAGTGCTACAGGTGAAACCTGAATTTACAAGAATTCCAGCAATTTCCTGTATTTCTGCTGTATTCTTATGTATGTTGCCAGAAGTCATTCTGTCACACAGATGGTATTGTCAATGACTCTGTTATCTGTTCTCTTAAATGGCTGCAGTGAGCTTGTACTAAATCCTGAAGCTACTGTTGAAACTGACTTAACATTTCCTGCATGCTACTTAATGCAAAAGGCTTTTATTGTGAAGAAATGTAAGAACAATGGCAGTAAGGTTAGCCAGTGTTTAGACTAGATAATTACATCTCTGGCAAAGCAGAGTGGATCAATGACTGATGTTATCTCAACGGCAATGATGAAGTTTCATTAGCTGGAGTATACTCCACAAGGCGAAAAAAAAAAAAAAAAAACCCTCTGCACACCCGAGATGTGACAGTCGTGTCAGGCACATTGCAGCGAGTTAAAATAGACCCGCACGCCGGCTCCCTCGCTGCTTGTATATTTATTCGGAATTCAACATTTCAGATCCGTCTGACCTTCAGCAAGTGTACAGACGGCATCATAACCCTTCACGTATATTCTCACAAAAATGAGCTGTCTTAATCATCCAACCCAGGGAGCAGACAGAAAAGTCTGACTGATTCAAATTTTAAGCATTTTAAAAATACAATAAAATATATTGAGGACAAATCTCAACGTCCTTATAACCTCAGAGCTTTCCAAATGTCAAAACATACAGAAATGGATTAAGAACATCCCAATATAAATCTATCTTAAAATAGTTAGCAGTCAAGGCATATGCATATAAATAAAAAGCATAGTTAAGAACATCAATGCTAATCAATCAGTATAAATGAAATGATGTTACTATATACAGTACATATAGTAAGATCATGCAATTTAAAAGACTATAACTCAAACAGCACAGAGGACCCAAAAGGCTTGATAAATCCTTTACAGATACTGAAAAAGATTCTGAAAGCAGCTTCAATGTACAACCTCTATAGAGGTTTTTACATCTTTTACCAGTTTGGTGCTGGTTTATAAAGAAAAGCTGCACAGGTGAAATAGTGAGATGGAGCTGCATGGATATACATGGAAGTACATAGGCAGCGCTGTTTGTATGATCTGTATCTGCATGTAATACCAGTAATCCTGCATGAATACCCGTGAATGGTAGAAGGGTAAAAAAAAAATACAAAATTCAATCCAAGTTAAAGAGAAAATCCACAGAAGGTGGATGGGAGGTTAAAAACACTCTGTGTTTCAATAATTAACACAGTTTCTCCCTAATATGCTTTCAAAAGCTAAATGCTGAACGCTGAAATTTCACTTTGTACATAATGATCTCGATTAATGCAAAGCTGCTGCTCCCTGTGTCAGGGTTTGGCTCGATCGCGCGCGCGCACACACACACACACACACACACACACACACACACACACACACACACACACACACAGCGGAGAGCAGCAGAGAGTTGATACGAGACAACTTATCTCATTAAGTGCAGTAAAACCACCTGTTCAAAATGCACAAAACATGTAGAAAACCAATACTTTTAACCTCCAGCAGTGTTTTTGCACATCCACACTAATGGTGAATTATTACCATCATGAAGCTGTATGCAGCCTAACTGTTACTGTTTGGCTTAGATTTCCATATTTCTTAAAATATGGGAATTTGTTGAATGAATATTAAATTAATTAGTCTATATGGTTTGGTTTTTTTTTTTTATTAAATAACATTTGCTTGGACAAGATCTCTAAGCCTCCGATTGTGTTGAGGACTTTTATGCTTTGACATTTAATACGACTTAATACATTATTTGAGTCTCTTTGGTGTCAAATGCTCCTGTTAATGATCACACACGACTCAATGAACATGAATACACCTATCTGGAATGATTCTAAAGTACTCTAAAGTTATTTCATTCCACCCTGCACAATGGTAGGGGAAACACTGCAACAATTGAGCACATCTGCAGAGGGGTTCCTACTCTAAGTAATATCAAAATCCTGCTGTTACACAAATAACTCTCATCCCTTTGCTCGTGGATTGCTCACAGCTAACGTGCTTGAATTAATACCACAATGAACGCGAGCACAACAAATAAAGTAAAGGCACATTTTTTCAGAACGACAGACAAAACAGAAAAATAAAAAAAGGGAAAAAAAATGTGTGGAGGAAAAAAAAAGCGTAAACAATGGCAGCAAATCTTTGCCAACAATGGTTGTTAGAATAAGCGAACCATAGCCATGAACACATTTTCAAATTGTTAACTCATTGTCTTGTTTTTTTTTAACGCATCAGGATAAAAATGTAGCGTGTTCTCTCAAATCCGGCCACATACACACACACACACGCGCATCAGCATAGACGGCAGCACAGTTGCCAAACCGTCTTTACAATTCCAGCATTCATATGAGATTAATATTATATTAGAGGCAGCAGGAACACGAGATTAAAATGTATCCTGTCAGCCAAGATTCTGTCATAGAGGCCTTTTCCATCTTGTGCAAATTGTTGTCTGTAGATGCGCATGTCGTTTTCAGGAAGCATGACGGAGCAGCTTTTGTTGACGGCATTGATGAATGTTCATTTACGAATACTATAGAGTAAAAGATTCAATTTACACCTACATATTAACATATTCCTTGAGGAAAAAAAAATAAAAAATCTGGTACAGAATTGATTGAATGTTTTTTCCCGCCTACATGTTTGAGTTCTAGACAAGGCCGGGATATTCCTGGAGATAATGTCTCCTGTTTGATTTATAATGAGTGGAATTTCAGAGGAGTAATCTGAGCCGCTCAGGGCCGAGCGGAGAGCTGTATGACGGTGAACAGAACCACCTCCTGGCTACTGAGCTGTCATTAATCAGACCAGCGGCTGACAGGCCAATGCCTGCTGCTATGTTCCTTTCAGGAGGATATTTATGTTGATTGTCCGTAGTCACTCTTCTCCTCTTTCCTCTCTCATCCAAGACCTGCCCGTCGTTAATTAAATGCATGTAGCGATCAAGTCGGCTCCCCTTAAAATATTCCGACTAATTTCCCCACCAGGCTTCCTCAATTTGTTTGGGAATGAGTCTTGGTCTTCCGTTCCGTTTCTTTCTGCTCGACTCCTGACAATGCGACTACTTCTGTGGGGGGGATAGCGGCGGTTGAAGGACGAATTCTCTTTGTTGTGATCCCTGCATAAGCTGCATTCAGCACACATTCATCACCGGGGTCGCAGCCACGCAGCTCAGGGGAAGCTTGGCTTGCTGTGGTAAGATGAGTAGTACTGGACTGTGACTGTGTGTGGTGTTAGACAAGGGGTGGCAAAGTGTCATTTTCATAATGCTACTGTCACAAGAAAATGGTTGAGTGGCGCCCATTGAAGTATGCAGATTAGTCCAGCATTTAAAAACTTTCAATTGAGAAACTGGGGGCAGGAGCCTCCACTGAGGCTGGACTCAAAGCTACTTAAGCGATCACAAAGCTAACAGTGGTGTTTCTTGAAATAAGTATTTTCATGTGTCAACACACACCTCTGTGTTCTCCCCCGTGGAAGACGCCGCTTGCTTTCAAGAACGGCGTGTCAGAAGAGTGCTCCATTAGCGCTACACCCACACGCAGCTTTCCTTCAGACACACATGCTGTATCATTTATGGATCCTTCCATTGTTTGCAACTGAAGCAACTCCTGGAATCTGCAGCAGAAATTGTCAACGATTGCTTTTTTTCCATTTGTTGTCATTCCAATCATATTTGTTTATTTAAAAAAATATTAAGTACTATTTTTTTTCTATATAACTGCTGCTGTCGAAGTATGGCAGAATTGTAATTCCATGGCAGGGAGATGCCAACTTTCATCTCTTTTTAGTTTCCTTCAGACATGCACTGTTAGCCGAGAACGTGGATTCAAAGTGAGCCTCAAAGTCAATCTCAAGGGATTTGACAAGCAGAATATCCAAGCCACACTGTGCACCTTTTGATCAGCCATATAGGTTAATATTAGGATTGACATTTTCTTAAAATTAATGAGCTTCGCATGTTATTTTGTGAAAAGTGAACTGTCTAGATTTTCTTAAAGATCACCTCCAGACACCCTTTTTTTTAACATATCCTTTTTCTTTGATTAATTTTTCACAAAAGAAATTCAATTATCTTGCTAAAATCTTTAAAAAAACTCCTCCTTCAGAACTGTTGAACACAAGACGCCTACTACTGAGGATTCCGTTCTCATTGTATGTACACTGGAGGTTTCCTGGCAACAGTGAAAATCACAACAATCGGAGGCTCAAAAATTCATTCTCTCAATGCTTCATTCAATTAAAGATTGAAGACGATGTGCCAGCTTTCATTGCTAAAACTGTGCGAAAACACTTAGAGAGCTTAAAAAATACATTGCAGAAGCAGTCCACAGTCTTTAGGGCAGACCTGCATAGTGGTGCAGGGACAGCGGGTGACACGCAGACGTTTCACAACGGCGGAGAGAGGGAGAAAGGGGAGGGCAAGGTTTGTGGGAAGGCGTGCTCCTGACGTAATGTAGGTTTGTCAGCAGCTGCTCCCGCTGCCATCAAAGCATCTACCTTGTGATTCCAAATCCCCAGGGCCCGGTATTTCAAAACTTGTAATCTGGATCAGGATGATCCGGACAACAAAATCCCCTCGCTCTCTTGGGGTGCGGATCATACTGATCTTGCTAACTTTGTCTGGGTATTTTTCGAAAGCATTGCCAGGTCAGATCAGCGAGTTCAGGATCTGATATATAGGGATTTCCAAAACCGGGACACGGCCCAGGATCGGAAAGATGGCAGAGCATTTGTCAAAAGGAGCAAGGAGACCCGGTTGTAGCTCATCTTCCACGTCTACATATAAGTACACTGTTGCTTGATATGTATTTTAAGATGAATGAGCCTTCATGTCATACAGACGAGCTCCAATTTTAAAGCACTTAAAACAAAAGTTTAAAAAGCAATTGTTAATTAGGGTCAGGCCGTGCTAACACAAACTCATTCAAATGTTCACGTAGACTGGTGGTTTGCAACTCCTTCATCCATCCTGGGGCTCGGCCTCCTGGTTTAAACCTGAAATATTCCCACGTAGACGAGGTGACTTTTGTCTTTTGGTACAGACGCCATCGTGACGGAGCATAAATGCAACCTTCCTGACCTGGAAAAGTGATCTTAAACTGATCTGACCTTTGATGGTTGACCAGCTCTGCCCATTTAGCCACGCTAACACTAATGCAGCCACACCATTACCACACCATTAATGTAATTAATGTTGCTGCTGTCAGGTCCCCCCAGGGCGGCGGCACAGGGTGATGATAGAAGGATCTGACTATGGAACAAAATCACCCATCTCCACACAAGCCGTGTTGGAGACATTCCTCCTGGCTACGTAGGTGGAGTATTGTTGTGTGTGTGTGTGTGTGTGTGGGGGGGGGTTGAGCATTAAAATCAACAAACAACACACACAATAAACTCAAAGTTGGCTCTTCTCCAGAAGTTTGGAGGGCATTGTGAGAAAGGATGTGCATGGTGTGGTGAAACTGCTCGGGCTTCACGGGAATGGTTAGGATTTATTAAGTATTGAGTCCATTTAAACTATGCAGTAATTTATCAGGCATGGAAACTTACCGCAGCAGCAGCAGCAGCCGCAGCAGCCCAGTTTTAGAGTGAATAAAACAACAAAACTCACTCAGTATGCTGTTCAGGTCATCCCACGGGTCAAACCTCCACATATGTTCCAGAGCTTTACATCACTCACTTATTTATTTTTTTGATCTCCTCTGATTCAAAACACCTTTAATGCGCTGCAGAGTACGGATCCGCAAACGCACAGATCATTGATCGTTGTCTCGTTAAGTTAAGATGGTGAATTTAGAAAAGGGAACATATTTGAGAAGTTTCCAAGATCCTTCGGTGATCCTATAAGCATTTAAATGAGCCCCGTAAGTTGTATAGTTTGAATAATTGTTCAAAATGATATTTTAGATGGCTTTGCTTTGTTTCCTAAACATGGTTTTTAGATAAGATGCATGAATTAAATCCAGCTACGGTAAACAGATGGTGCCTTGTAAAAAACAAAGACGCAGAATCATTTGAGAAACGCTCAGTAGAATTAAATGTGTTAGATTCACAGTACCTAGGTTTTTGCAGTGACCGTGTGCTTTTCACATCATATTTTATAGAAAATATCACTAAATGTTGCATGGCCATGTAAATCCTTACAGAGTGTTTATAAAGAAAGTCTAGGTCCTTCAAATACTGTTTCATGTTTCATAATGCTCAACTCACAGTTTGTGAATACAGGCTGTGTGCCTGTATTCACAAACTGTGCTTTAAACCCATGGATCTATAATAATATCTGGATGCAGCATCAGTTGCAGGACTCCAATCGTTCCTATGAGAGTTGTTCAGTGGCACATGAAGACAGAATGGACACTCCTGAATGCCAACGAGCTCACGGAGCGTATGCGCGCCACCGACCTCTGCAGTTACTTCCAGTTAAGCCTTCAGGCTAACTTGAATGGGGTAGAAATAATTCAATTGTGTGGCTCCTCTTGGACTTTCCAAATGTTATCAGACCAAAGGGATTAATGCTGATAATGAAATAACTCATTTTGTGGGGGGTTGCGCAGCTCAGAAAAAATGTATGCACTGTTTTCACAGCCACTCCTTTTCCCATTATCGTGGATAAGAAAAAATGCTTATTGGGACAAACTGCATAATACGGCCTTAGTTTCACAGTTTGGTCACTAGAATAAACACGTCTGCTTAAAATGAACCATGAGGACTTCCTTGAATTCATGACGCCATAGATATACAGCCACCCACCATTCACAGCTTTTCAAATCGGTAATGAGAAGAAAGCCTCAATAATATTAATCATACTCACAAAATGACCTGTTCTTTCTAGAGCTACAGAGAGAGGATGTAAAAATATATTGCGAAGATTTTAACTTGAACTTGGGTTTCGGTACTTAAACCACACAGTATCTTGTTAAGGATATCAAATATTCAGCAAAAGTGTAAAATATGGTGCCTTAAAATGTTAATATATGTTGAAGCCTCCTTCTCTTCCATTAGTCAGGAGAAGCGTTCTGTCCAAGTCATCTATGTTATCGCATACCGCCACGAGCCAGACATGAGGTTTACATTAATCCTCCACCTGCAGCGTGCTACGTGAGGATAAACAATAATTAGAACTAACATCTTGACTGAGGAACGGAGCCCTGACCCTTTTTGCGCTCTCATTGTGGAATGCACTGCATGCACATAATGTAAAATAAGGTATGATTGTTTTGAACCCTGATTCATGTGAATCCTTTTAAGGTGACCTTTGATGTGGCAGCCGGTGACACTTTTATAGATGACTTTTACTGCTTGCCTATGTGGTGTTAAGCATGTATAATGGTAATGGGAGAACATCTAACTTGTATGGCATTTTGGCACAATTACAGTAGATACATAGTAAATATACTCATTGCATTAAACATAAATTTGCTTTGCCTCAGTGTCAGAATGCAGCATGTTTTTAGGGATGTTAAAATGGGTTTTATTTTTTTCCAGTCATTGTTGAACTCGTGTTGGCAGCAGGTTGAGAGCTGCAGATATTGGTTGATGTCTCTCGTGCTCAGGTAGCTAATGGTCTGTACACACAGCTCTTACTGGCGTGCACCGCCATAGCCCTGATTTACTAATTGAGCATTTAAAAGGACAGATTGCTGTTCCTGCATGTTTTACTCCATCCACTATATATCCTGTTTAATGTACATTACTGCCAGTCGCGCATTACTCCAACCTTTTTCTGGCCGTCATTGCTTTTCATTTTCTTGTTTAACAGTGAAACCAATTAACAGAGGAGTCAAACACGATAATGCACTAAAAGAAAAGAACGAAACACCTGCCTGCCTATAAATTCCGATGTAATGAAAGGTTAACTCACATCACTGATTAGCTGTTGTCAATGTCGGTATCTTCATGGATTTTCCCAAAAAGTGCATTTCTGTTTTTGTTTTAAATTATTACATTTTACCAAATTGGACCTCTCTCCATTCATGTCGACAACCAAAGTGACGTTTTATTTCTCAAGATTTGCAACATTCTACTTCTTCCGCTCTACTTCTTACAGCCATGTGTGATGTAGCCAATACCGCCACCGTCCGACCAAACTATTCTGCATGTCCAAACCAACAAAGTTGACGGAACTTCGCCTAACATGGATTTTGTTCTTTTTCTTTTTATAAGAATGCTGCTTCAAATTCACTTGACAAGTAAATAGAGACACAGCAAATGGAGCCCCCTTTCACATGTTCCTGCTTTTCTGGCACCACTAGAGATTTTTCACTATTCATTTATGCAACTCTAGTCCATGACATTCCTGTCTTCTTGTGCCTGTTCACACATGACATGGACACGCTGGTAGTCAGTGGGCGTACAGTCAAGCTTCAATAGAAACATCAGTGATTAGCAGACAAAGGGGGTCCTGTCATACAGATGCAACTATTTCAGTGGCCTTTCCCAGTAATGATGCTGCTTGCGGTCAGACATTACCCTTCCCTGCAAATTCCCAGTAGTGTTTCTAGGTCTGGGGCTGGGAAATTGCCAAAGCAGATTTCCCAGATGAACAACTTTGGCTTGCAATCAAACATTAGCCCTTTCAGGGAAAATTGCTGGAACATTTATAGGAAGGGTTGTTTGCGTGAATGGGGCTTGACATATCTTTATACAGAAAATGACCACCATGACCTTTTTCAAACCGTCCATTCCTGCTTAGTGTTCGGCTTCCCAGTTGGAACAAGCCACAAGAAGGATGTGTTCTTGCTGAGATTCATACCGTGCGTTTCCTTCTGCAAATAATAATGCAAAATTCAATTGTAACCATTAAATATTTAGCCCATTTTCAAAGCAAACAATTCAGCTGTGCAAAATCCCTCATTTGTCGGTTGTAGTGATGAATCTGATAATATAAAGGTTTTGCCAGAATACTCCAGTGACCAGCGGGCAGACGGAGCTCTGTTGAGCCGGCTGAAAGTGTTCGTTTTGCTTGACTACGAGTGCATGTTGTCTCTGGAGAGGTAAACCAATGAACAGAAGCACATGCTCTTTCTCCTTCATCCAAAGTGAAGCCACGGAGAACGTTGACCTGAACAAACTTTTAAATTACTTACAAAAAAATAGGAATCAATCTCTTTTGCTTTTGTCAGTGGATTCCTACACCTTTACAGATAAAAAAAAATATGTTCAGAAACAGGACTGGTTTGATTCTTATTCACTCCATCACTGGTCCTAAGATGGTATTTGTTTGCTCTCAACCATCCAAAACTTCCATCTGTTTCAAGTTTCCTGTTTTTATATTACCAAATAATAAGTAAAAAAAAATTACTCACTTGGCTGAAGGCTTTTTAGCTTGATAAGGAGTACCAGCTGTAACACAGATTTGCCATTTTTATGCAATTGGAGTTGAAGCCAAAGTCAAAAGAAGCAAATGTAGTTCTCACAAACTTTCAAGAAAGACAGGCTCCCCCAGGCTTTTTTTTTTTAAAGGAACTTTCAATTTCCAAACCATCTTACCAACTTTTTTAACACGTGTGTTGTTGTATAATGTTACATAGTACAACTTAGTGCGTGTCTATGAAATGGTTTCAGCCCTAAATAGTATTACTAGTTTTAGGCATCCAATCTGCTTTTGATTAAAAAAAAGAGTAGTAATCCACAAAAGCCAGTGTCAAGCCCCAGTGTACATTTAAAGGCTGTGTACCCAGGGCCTTGCTGAACTGCGGATTAGGCCCAGTGACTCCTCCCGCCCGGGTTATCAGTCCTCGACAGCCCGCCGCTCTCTGATGGCTGCTGCCGTCACAGAATCATGCATCACACACTTGTCAAAGCGCCTCTCCTCCGCCCACCCCCCCTTCCGCTGAAAGTCAACACCACGGTATCACCACACACACATACTTACGTGCTCGCAGACACCCTCACAGATGCGTACACGAAGAGCACATGCGCACACATACATGTCGCCAGACCCGGGCTCCCATTATGGTGACAAATCCTGCCTGAGCTGCCTCCCATCTGTGAGTCATAGTGCGGCGTGTCGTACGAGTCAAACTCCCCCGTCATCTGCCTTCCACGGACGAATCTGCCGACTCGTCTGGTGGCCGCGATTGCGGGACTGTTTGGAGGCAAAGCTCCTCCGGTGCGGATCGAGAGCGGGCACGCGCTGTATTTCCCAAGGTTTGAGGTGTAAGGGGGCAACTCTCCGACAAAGGGGTCAGGTTAATCATCACGGCTTGACTGGGTTTAATCCATTAAAACATGAGTTCACCCCTACATAGCGTGGTTGGCTGGCTCGCTCCTCTGAGCAGGGGCGCTGGATTCATTTCAGAAGTGCAATTTGCAGCGTGTGTGTGTGTGTGTGTGTGTGTGTGTGTGTGTGTGTGTGTGTGTGTGTGTGTGTGTGTGTGTGTGTGTGTGTGTGTGTGTGTGTGTGTGTGTGTGTGTGTGTGTGTGTGTGTGTGTGTGTGTGTGTGTGTGTGTGTGTGGCGATGGATAGACCGGAGACTCTCACTAAACCACTACAGCTTAAAGGCACACATCAGCTCACTAGTACTTGTGGGACTCATTTATTTTGTAAAATATTGGTAAATTACCCAAAATCTAGAGTTTACAGAAGCCGAGAAACAGGAATGTAAATATTTTCCTTCAATGAAGTTAAAAGATGTCATTAAACAAACTTAAAACAACATAACTAAACTACTTTATTGGTTTATGTAGAATATTTATTTGATTTCTCTGTGGAGTGAAATACTTATTCCTATAACAGGGCAGACATGGCATTGGGATCCATAATTAGATTTCTGTTTTCAACCAAAATGTAAATGATGGCAAATGAATGATAAATAGCTTGGTGTATTCACTTGATTTCTGCCAGCCTGGTGGCAAACCTTCTTAATAAATTAGTGCTTTAAAATATGAAGAAGACACCGTCATAACTATTAGATGCTTCTCAAATTTATTTCAACCTAACAATGTTGCAACAGTTTTAGATCGGTGCAGCGAATCAAGTTTTCTGCTGATTTTGTGTGTAAAGATAGGTCTACCACACACCTACACTCAAAACACAGCTCCTTCCCTGTTATTATTGTTGTACCCACCAATAACTTTTAAAACACAGCTATTATGCAAGCTTATTATCAAGCTCTTTTCCACTTCATAATGAAATCAACATGGAACAATTGACCTTGGCGGAACAAAAACCCGTTCACTCCTCCCTCCCTCATTGTTATGGCGCAACAAGACATTAGAAGGCTGTTTCATCGCTCTGTTTCGCACTGCTCCCATTTAACAATCAACAATTTCTCCTTTCCACCACCCTCATCTGTTGTTGTCTGTGGTCTAAGGCAGCGCAATAAAAGGCCGTCCAGTTTAGATTTATACCTAAATAAAATAGGGAGAAAAGCATGTGGTTGTTGGTGAATTGTGAGGATGCAGTGAACTGTTACTAACCACTTTTGACCTCATTTACATGAATAAGCTGGAAGGGTTTTTTTTTATGAGGCTGAAAGATTTTTTTTTTCTTGGAAGGAGCAGTGATTTGTAATGGTCATTGTGATTTAAATGAGTTTATCCACTGACTGCACACCATACGCATATGGGTTTTAAAAATGCAACGAGCAAATATCTTAGCATATATTTTACCATCTGTTTCTCTGATGATTATAAGTCTGGAGTTTGGTCAACCTTGATTCTTGGGCGAAATACTTTATTTCTGTTATTGTATTTCTCTTTCGAATTTTGGATCACCGTTCTTTTACTTAATAACATTGAATTAGCATAACGCTGGCAGAACCAGGACTAAGGATGTCAGCGTTGTAGCTAAATTGAGAGATAATCCATTGGAAGGTTACATCAGTCTCATCTTACACGGCAACGACACAGGAAAAACCAGGAAATTGCAAAAGAGCTTTTCAAAGGCCACAGTATACATTTAGACAGTAGACGATAGTGCCACATATGCAGCCATTTAACATGCAGACACACTCTTTGCCTTCAATTGCTACAGAGAACAGTGCTGTGGAGAAATGCATTAAGATGCTTCTATAATTTGAAGCGTCCAGACCACTCGGTTTACTTTATTTGTGAACAGACGTTATGATGAATATGCATAGACATTTATTCACATGTAAAATGTCTGTTTACTTATTCAAACTGACATTTTATGTCCTTCCAGGTATATAGACCTGATTTTAAGGGTCCTCTAGCTTCCATATAAAGCACTAACTGGCTTTGTTGCAGACTCCCTGTAGTTTTATGTCTTATTATTAGCTAACATACCAGTTAGAAGAAAATTATAGATACGGCTTTTATTCTTTCAAAGTGTGGAATACCAATAGTACATTTCTTTTATTGTTAACACATCTTCTGTGCAGCACAAACCAACAGTGAACCACTTTTACTACTTTTCTTCTACAGATATTGTGTGCATATCCAAAGCCTCAAATAGCATATTTTTGTGCTGTAGAACTCCCTGCTATTAAAAACACATCATTGAGTCACACCACTGCAATGGGTGTTTTTTCCTCCTCTAAAACACTGGCTACTTACTGTATTTCTGTTCAGTAATGTTCCATGATATGGTTAAAAAACATTTTTATAGCTGATTTTTTTTTTGTCGGCACATATTGGGGAAAGATCTCATGATATGATGTTTATAATGGAAAAAAAAAGGAAAGAAGGCCCCTTTACTCTTCCTGTCTTTGTGCAGCATCGCACTACAGCCCATGTAGAGCACTTCAATACGCTACTATTTATTAGTTTAGTGCTCTTACTGTTCCAAAAGAGCCATAAAGATGTCTTATGGCTTACGGCAATCACCTAAAATATACACTGCTGTGTTCTCCTAAGGCACTGCTTATAATCCAATGTAGTAGAAGTCACGACAAACGGCTGACTTTTGGGGCTGCCAGGTGGTGAGAAATATCTCTTTCTGGTGACTCATTAATTATAATATCATTAATAAATGTTCACGAGTTTCTCACTTTCTGAAAAGCCAAAAGCAAAGAGTAGTTAATTTTCTGCAATTATAAATGAGTTATTGTCAACGTTTAAAAAAAAAAAAAAATCTATGAAGTGTGAAGATGTAAATGTGGCCGCTAACTATAGGAACAAAGTAGTGGTGCCCTGAGTCAGAGCCATGATTCACAAGTCAATAATAGCTTCTTACTGATCTATAAAGCATCAGTAATGTATTTATAAAGGATTAACAATCCCATTAGAACCACTTTTATACCCTTCGCCAGCTATTTTAATAATCAATTAAATATCTTGAGTCAAGCAAATGCCCAAATTTTTTACATCCAGCTTCTTAAATCTGAATATTTTCTAGTTTGTTTTCAAAAGTACTTGAAAACAATACTTTTACCTTCCAGTTATCGGTTTTGTGTGAAACTGCTTCTTTTGTCTCACATGAAGGAAGTTATGAAACTGCATATGCAACTTTTGCAGCTGTAATTGTTCTAATGACACAGTGTCACAGTCCTATACTAGTTTTACAGCAAAGTGCAACTTTTCTACCATACGGAATTATCTTTAAATAGACAATCATATGTATGATTCATGACACAATAAAACAGGATCAAAAGATAAGTTGCCTCTAGCCGTTGACCACCTTATATCATTTTACTGAAATATGGTTCCCATTGTGTGACTGGAACGCGGAAGTACTTAGGCACTTTATAGTGCACTTAATATTGCTCGAAAGCTTCTTCTTTTTTTTCTACAAGTAAGCATCATGGCTTCACCTGCGCTCCGGGGCACAACATTTTGATTGATATTTCTTTGCAATTTCTTGGCAAACAATCTGTCAGACTACAGTCCTATTTCGCCGTGGCCTTTCTGCCTTTCACTGCACCTCCTCAGAAATTGCCGGACTGTGTTGAGGGCATGCGGTCAGTAATGTTATTTACTCATGCCAATTTTTCTCCTCCCCCCTTTTCCCTTTTAGCTTTCACTCATTTTCTGCCATCCACAGATATCTTCGATGGGAAACCTCTTGCCACAGAGGACTGTGAAGAAGTTATTATTTTGCCCTATACGATATCATGTAACATCAAATCTCCCGAGTGTCGCCGTGCTTATGTGCTCACAGGAACCCGCGCAGATGTGCACAAGAGCACATGCGTGCACCTGCCGCTACACGGACACAGACACAACTCCCATTATGGTGACAAATCCTGCCTGGGCTGCCTCCCATCTGTGAGTCATAGTGCGGTGTGGTGTACAAGTGAAACATCCCCCTCATCTTTCTTCCACAGATGAATCTGTGGGCTTGTCTGGTGGCCGTGATTGCGGGACTGTTTGGATCCAAACCTTCCATGCGGATCAGGAATAGACACGTACTGTACTTCCTAAGCTTTAAGGTGGAAAGGGGCAACTCTCCAACAAAGGGGTCAGGTTAATCATCACAGCTTGACTGGGTTTAATCCACTAAGACACGAGTTCAGCCCTATATGGCCAGGGACATATGTCTTCCATAGAGGAAATGTATAGAACTTGCTTGATGTAACATTATATTTTAGAGGCTTTTTTTAAAAAGGATAAAATCCATATTGAAATTTCTGACGATACACCACCCACACAGAAAACAATGATCAATTAACACTGAGATATTTTTAACACCTAATCAGAAAACATAGCCCCACACTACAGCAATGTTAACGTTACTCTTTGCATAGTGTTAATTAATTCAACTCTATACCAGAGTCAAAAATGTGAGACTTAATCACATAATGTGACTCCAGGAGGCAAATAACACCCAAAATGTTAATTGTATCTGATGCTTATCTTTATGTAAATCTTCATCGGGGTTAAAACTAATTAACCAGATTTTTTTTCATTTAAAGTTTAATGATAAAAAAATGCTCTCTAAATATTTCGTTTACACCTTGTGAATACTGTTCTCACTTTACACTAAGTCTTGATTTTTTATTTAACTCCTGTTGTTGTTATACAACACTACTATGTATTATACTATAACATGTTTGTAGGTAACAGGAAAAATCAAGTTAATTATGTCCATGTCTTTGTTTTATTAAATAAGAATATGATAGAACTATTATATAGCTGGATGCTTTAGACAAATTGTGACCGTGTAGCCAGTTTGTTACAGAGACATTTAGTGGTGTTTGTAGCCTTTTGTGAAATCTAAGTTTTACATGACACGGTTAAAATAATTAGGTTTCTGTTTTTGTGAGTGAATGCTATTTGTGGTGTTTTATCTCTTTGGTCTATTATCTTTTGTGTTGTGAGGGTGTGCTATTGATCAGACAGTGATCATAATTGGTTGATATGGGCTCTCAGATAATTCACAGCAAGCATTCAATACTCTTAACAGAATCCCTGTTTCAAGAGCCTCTCTGTCATTGACAATTGTCTCAAGTAATGTAGTAAACCCAAAGGTTTTGTTGTCCTGAGTATAAAGGGAAAGCACGCACAAAGGGATGTTGACGAAAGGTGGATTTGACTTTGTTGAAACATGTCTTAGTTAAAATACCTAGTCCTATATAACCCACTTTTGTAGTAGTAGGGATGTGACTGCACCAACATGTATGTATGGTTTGCATGTATCAAAATAGACTTTATTCTATTAGACTGCGTTTTAAAAACATAAGATAGTTACAACTTTCTAATTATAGGTTCCGGTAGTTCTGTTTCTCCAGTCTGCAAATATTTTTCTCAATTTCTGCTCAAAATATACACGCATTTAGTTTCAGACTTCAATGCAGTGAAATGGTTTTCGACATTCCAAAAAGATTGTTCTGTTTTGTGTTTCGTACTTGTATCCTGTGAAGGCGAACGTTTCAAAGCCTGACCCTGTATCTGTAGTACTACTTCTTCCATGGATGACACAAAACTATTTACAGCAATTGCCCGACACCTGCAACCTGAAGGTATATATATAGCCGAGGCACACATATCAGGAGTATTCCTGTGGGATCCTGCAGAAACCAGAGAGCTAGTGGCTGCTACTTCTACATCTTGTGACTGATCTTCATCTGCAACACCATCAGTACCTGCAATATCATTTATCCATTTATATTAAGTCTTTGACAACATGCTATATTGTATCATGTTAGCATGTTTTGTGTTCATCCTCTCTTTAAGTGCTTTGAGGAACCCAATTTGATGGGAGCTTAAAATGATGTGTGTGATGACAAAGGAGAAGATGAAGATGGTGAGGAAGGAGAGTGAGAGGATGAACATGTAGAAGAAGCGGTAGTTCCTCCGTCCCACGCAGTTCCCCACCCAGGGACAGTGGTGGTCAAAACGCTCCACACAGTTGTCACAGAGGCTGCAGTGTGAGGCACGTGGCGGTCTGAAGATTTTGCAGGTGAAGCAGTACTTCAGCTTCACCGTTTGGCCGTTGATGACCACCTCCTTTGTCCGAAAAAAAAGAAACACTGATATGATCACAAGATAAGCAGCGATGTTGATACACGACTCAGCCCACGCATTGAATCTTGGGTAACCTCGGCAACACAGGGCTCTCCTTGCCATCGTCAGTGTCTATTGTAGAGAGTCGACTCGATGAAGGTTTACATGTTGTGGAGCTCCTGATAGTAAAAAGGTTCCAAGCACAAATTGCATCTCGAAAAGAAATCACTTAGAGAGCCGGTCGACCTGCATAGTATAGTCGACCGGTAACTGCTAACCTTTAAATCTACAAGTAAAATAGTTAATTGGGCAAACATTATTAAATCCAATATTTCCCATTAATGATATAACACTTTATTCTGTGTGCTAATCCATTTTTTTATCCAAGGATGCATTTTATAAGATGCTGGACATGTGAAAAAGCATTTTTTTTAGGTCTACAAACAAAAGTCGTTTTGACATTTGGTCATTAGGCTTAAATACCCAGAACCTTCTTGTACACAATAAGATGCTTTTTCTGCTTGGGCTGCGGATATTTTGCCAGGTCTCCTGTGGCCTTGTGCAGCAGGCAGAGTCAGGTGAAGCAGGGGCGGGATGAGAGATAAATCACTGTCCCATCCTACAAAAGAGCTAAATGTTACATAATAGCACAAATCTTGAATTCTTAAAACACCAATTGCCTTTCACTAGCTGAACAATAGGTTTAGCACCGGAGCTTTTGGATTTGTGAGCTCATCATTTTCATTATTACTTTTGGACTGTCAGACTAGGAATAATGCATGAAATATTAAATTGGCCATAGTTCCACTTTAAAGTCAAAGTCTACAGAGATACTCCGGACCTAGAGTCAACTAGACAAAAGGGGTCAACACTAGAGGAAATAAATTAAACTACGAGAGGCAAGAGCGTTATCATCCATTTTCTCCTCATTTGATGTGGGTCCTGATACATGGATCAGCTCATCAAGGTCACTCGGTGAGGGAAGAGCCTCGCTTTGTTGGATGATCTTTTGCTTGAATGCAGTAGGCCACCCAGAGAGGCAATTTATTATCGCAGAGACATATTCACACACCAAAAGCCATAATAAATTCTAGAAAATCACTTAGTGTGCAGACCTACACAAAAAGCCATACAGTCCGCCTCAACAGACCCAGCCTATTCCCTGACGCTATAAACTGGTATGAAATTATCACTGTGCTCTCCAGAAACCTGAATCTCTTTCAAAAAGCAGGATGAATTCTTGTTGTAGCTGCAAAACATAAAGGACAAACCTCAAAGAGTGCATTTCACAAACCATTCTTAACAGTGCTGCATCAATATCAGATTAAATATTGTGTGCGTGCACAGTGATTCTGTGAAGTAGTTTCTTGCAGCTGACCAGGCAAGTTAAATCAATGACGGGTACACAGACGGAAAAACACATTTGTCAAACAAAAACTCAATTATCAGGCCTTTTATGTCTTTGAACTGATGAGAATTCGGGTCAAGATTTCAGGAGGTTTCTCTGGGTCCAGGGCCGTGTTGCATCTGTATCGAAGCATCATCTTAATTTTCTGCTTAATAGCAGCATCATCAGGGGGATGTTTCATTAAAGCAACTGGCTGCCAGTGCTGGTCTGTGCTTTGTGTCAATTCTCTCATCAGTCATCAGTCAGCCGGCTGTGATGACTCTGCTTACAGGTGGAGCGTTCCTCCGTCTGTGCCATAGGAATGCTGCCACCTTCAGTATCATAGGCGTTTACTTCAAAAAAGATGACATCCCTAATGTAATCAAAGTATAACATCAACATAGGGTGACGGCTGACTGCATTTTTCAGATGAGCTTGTTTAAGTATTTCTTCGAGAAGAGAGAGAAACCTGCCTGCAGAAAATGTGAGGATATGTGTTTTTTTTCTAAATTTGAGGGAATATTCAAACTCGTCATATTGAATAAATCATATAGATCCCCACTAAATTAAGAGAAAAAGCATAGAGATATGAAAAGAAAGGCAGACATTTTCTATTATCTATTTATGTCCACAGGAGTCAGTACTGGTCTCTAGCCATTGCATTTTAGATGAAATCCATGTGTAAAAAAAGTCCACAGCAGTCACTCATCCCAATATTTCTGTACCTATGTGAATTCATGCCACTACTCTAATCGTATTTCAACACCCACAATATACATTTGATATTTAAAGGTACAAAGGGATTCAAAATTTTTTTTAGATTTTCCCTTATCAAACTCAGCAAGTCTCTCTATAGTTGTCACCCGCACATTCACCACGTTACGAGATATTAACGGAACGTTATAACTAAAATGTTATCCCTTTAATACCCCTTTAATTCCATAAACCTGTTTGTGTGCACATTGTAATTGCCAGGGGAGAGAGATTTCAATCATTTGCCGCCCTGTTGAGTCAGTTAGGCCTTTTGTTCGGTTATGTTCTGGGACAATGTGGCCTCCACCTGGTTTCTTGGTCAGTACAAATTCATCTAAGAGTGGAAATAATAGAGCACATTTTTTTTAATGACAGAAATACAACCTAGGAACATTTTTTTCTAAATAATATGGTGCAAACATGAAATCTCCATGAGCTCCATGAGACGTCAGCACCTGTTGCTGCATGGTTACGCAGTGACTTTCGCATTTAGCTTCTCCTTACACCGCCACACTTTTAAACGGTCACTCTCATCGATCAGGATAGTTGTGTGATCAGACTAAGACTAAGGAGTAATAACCCTAACCTTATCACCGAGCTGTCAGATGAAGGTGGCCCCGAGCAGCCTAAGTGAAGTTCAATGCAAATATGGCAGTCAGAGCAACTTTCAAGTAGGGAGCGGTTAATGGTTCCTGTCTGATATGACAAACTATTTACCGCTGGTAATCAGCTGTGTTGTTTAGAAATCAAGTGAAAAATCAAGTTTACCTATGTAATTATGAATACGCCAGCGTTGGGCTGCTGCACCGCTTCTCCAAACACGTCAGAATCGACTTCAGAGCCCGTCTCGTTGTTAACTCTGATGCCTTCACTGACAGCTGGAACGGAGAACCTGATGAAAGCTGTTGAAAAGATAACAAGCACAGCTCTACTCCATATGGAAGATTTTGCTCTGTTAATGGATAGAAAAAGAGAAGCTATACGAGTGATAGCAAATTCCTTATTGACTTGCCATCCGTTGAATAAATCTTGAATAAGCCTGTTACAGTAGTCTTCACCATGCTGTCCAGGGTTTTCATTAGGGCTGAACAATTGATTGAAATTTCATTGAAACCGCAATAAGGCCTACTACAGTTCTCAAGATTGCTTGACTTACATACAGTTGTGCTACTGAGAATGTCACGCCTGTGAGGGCTGTGTAGTGTGACAGTTGTGCATCCGCTATTAAAAATAACTCTGCAAGGAAAGAAATCTACCTACCTGCACGCGTGGTAACATTATGCCCATCCGGCCCGGACAAACCTACTGTCAAATTTACAAATCGATTGTCATTAGTGTTGCTATTGGGCAACTCTTTAAAGTAATTTCAGTTTGATTACTTAGTAAAATGTGATATGCCTCCATCATCAGAGATCATTTTAAGTGTTAATATTTTGTAAAGGGGGATGGGTTTGATTAAAAGCGTCATTCCTTAGACATGTGTGCACAGCTACATAATGCAATTAAATTAGAGCGCAGCAGTTTTAAAAATCAAGGAATTCAATAGGACAACTATGCTACACATGTCACTCACATAGTATCTGTTTGTTCCTCACAATAAATGTCATTGCTAAACATAATTTAAAGTGCAGGTCAATACAGTGCATAGACAGATATAAAACTTCAACAATTCTTGACCGTTGTATTTCACCAGCAGCATAACAAACCAATGCTTCCTTTGCTTTAATTTTATTCAAGCCCCCCTGAAGGCAGCACTGCCGCTGACTTCTCCAGCGACCTCCGCTGAAGCGTCTTCACAACATGTGATTCAGTCTGTGGGGGAAGCCGAGCTGAGAGCGAGGAAGCAGTTGTTGTTTACAGCCATACGTTTTTGCATGTGTACATCTATTGACTTTTCTGAAAAAAAAAACCCAAAACAATAATGTAAAAAAATGAGTATAAACAACTTAATTAGCCTAATAAATTCTCAACTACAGCCCCCGACCAAACGTGCCGGTCTGGGCCGCTGCTGTCTGCTCTCTTTCTCTCTCTCTCTTTCTGTTTTTAATTAATCGCAGTGTTTCCCACAGAAGAAGCAGCATTGTGTGGTGCTAGCACGGGGTCGAGGAGGTTGAGCTCGCTCAGTCTTACTCACTCTATGTGCGTATGAGCGAGAATGACACCACGAAGGAGGATTCCATCCGTGGCACTACAATTTCATTGTGTGCTGTTGTTGTGCAGCATGCGTTTGTGCGTTTTTCAGCTTAGGTGTATACTTACGGGAGAAAATCCAATTTCAATCGCATTATCTAGGTGTGTTTATTCGACTATGAGAAGTCCATCTCGGTCCAATTTCAATCCAACTAAGGTGTATTCATGCATTTTAAAGATTCGACCATAGTCAGATTAACACAATAATTAGATTTTCTTGAGTGTTGCGTAAACCAGGGAGTGAAGTTGGCAGCGAGGAGAGTTAAATGGGTGGTGAACAAACCCAGGTGGCAGCGGCAGGAGTCCGCCTCAGACCCCAATCCAACTTGCCCAAAAAGGGTTTCGCATTCAGCGATGTGGAAGTATTTTGGATTTAATCCAGACAACAGTCTGAGGCAAAGTGTGTGCAGGACAAATCACTACAATCACTTGAAACATTTTGTAAAAAAATAAGGCCGTAGAATTGCAATCTTAATCCTAAGCAAAGAAAATTGTTATTCATTTTTTCCTGAATTGTGCTTCCCTAGTCTATTTATACTAATTATAGCTTGAGAGTATCATTTAAATGAGGATATATCAACATTAATAACATATAAGTCAACATTAATGTAATACAATAATATTGCAGAGATTGGTAGTAAGTAGTAGAGACCTTATGGCCCAGGAAATTAAACTGTTAGTGAGTCCAGGGCTGTAGAACAAGCAAAAGAATAATTATGTCTTATAGCCAGGTTACCTAAATAATGAGTTAGAAGAGTTTACGGCATTGACAGCACAGTCAAATGGATTATTTTCAGGTTACTTAGCCACATTTTACTTGGCCAAAATGCTGTCATTTTATAATGGTGTCCAACAGTCAACCAAAACGTGGTGTAAAAAAATTATATATACATTTGTTATATAATTTTTTTTTTAAGAAAATAAATTCAATCAAACGGTTTATTAATTCTAGAAATTTCACCACGCAAGAATCATCATTTCTGTCAGAAAGCAAATTGCCTACTGTTTTTACACAAGTCAACGGCAGTAAACAGTATTTGTGGCCTTTCTTTCGGAGCATTTTCCACTTTATCTTAATGGAAATCTGCAGCTTTTTTTTCACCGAGCACCAAGAGAAACCTGAGCCGCATTTGTATTGAATCCTTCGTAAGATGAGCGGCAAAGAATTTAGATTGTACATGCGCAGAGAAGAAAGAATTTCAGATGCCTTAATATGATAACGGTAACACACAGTGCTTCTATGTGCCTTGTATGGCCATCATATGCACACACACGCACACACACACACACACACACACACACACACACATATATATATATATATAAACCTTATCAGTAGTGTCTTTTTATCTCAGTCGCTTTGAACCTGATCTTTAGTGACATCTGGAAAAAAAGAAGCAAAAATGGATTGGGCGTCCATGGCGGCTAATTCTGATTCAAGGAATTGAGAGAGCTGTGTTAAGGATGTTAGCTGCATTTCTTCTTTTTTTTTTTCACGGGATTATCTGCGAGGGAGGAAGTCGGCACTGACTGGCACGGCGAGATCAGCCTTCATCCAAGTAGAACACTTCACTACGGGCGTGCAAAACATGCAGACTTAAGTCACATAATCCCTTTCAATATCGGAGAGGATGTCAATACGCTGACATGAATGGATAGAATACGACAGGTTTTCCTGGCTCACTGTTGTTTCCGATCACAGTTTGTCAGTTTGCTATAATTAGACATCCTAGTGATATACTGTAAATGTTACTGTACATCCACGGACACCGTGATTACAGAACTTGCGTGCAAAGTGCCATCCTGTCTAATAAAATGTCATCACGATGACAAGGATTCCAGTCAGCGTTGCACCCCAGCATGGAGGCATTTATGCGTTCTGCAGGTTCTGAAGTAGATAATTTGACACACAAAGTAAGCACTGAACCACTTCTCCGGGGCTAAACAAAGGATGGAGCTCTCCACGCATTCAAATGAGCCTGTGAGTGTGGGCCCTAACGTGGCTATTGCAGCGTTCTGTGGACCCGCTTTTCTGTCAGCATGACTAAGCAAGACTGTCCAGGTCCAGCAAACCGTGACCGCTGCAGAAACAACGGCCTCTCAAAACACGTGGGATCGTGCAAATTGTTTGACGATAAACATGCCGCTGTTGGAACTGGTATTGTTTTTGCTTTTTTATCGCATTGCCAAGCATTTGAAACCCTGTATACCCAGCATATTGGAAATGGCATTCAGCGTGGAGAGCAACATATCTCAGGATGTTCTTATTATATCCCATCAATATTTGCTGCCGTTGCAGCAGTCCAGTTTCTTCATGGAGCTCATTAAAGTTTCATTATATCCAATCTCGTCTTACCTTTCCTTATCATGGATTTTACATTCTGCTGGAGAACTTGAACATTTATAAATATTTCATTGATCATTTGAAGGTTTTATATCTTTGAATATGAGAAATGCGAGAGTTATGTATCCAATCCTCTACATGTATTCCTGAAGCTTAAAGCATACACAAGAAGAGTAGTCGTGAATTTAAAATCAGGAAATACACTTCAAATACAATTTGAATGAACTACTGTGGAGTTGAGAAAAAAATTTCTCTGAATAAAATTAAATATGTTATTAGTGATCTGTAATATTCTCCGCAGTGTGACAAGAGAAAATAAAATAAACTGGGCTTTATTGCAGAAAAACTGATATGTTATGGGAAGGCCATGATTTACTCCACTCATTTAATGGTAATTTGTACGTGGTTTCACTCAGTTTCAAGTATTTTAAAAACTGGATCAAGGTGTCATCTTTCACATCATTGGATAGGTAATAATATGCTGTTTGCCCATGAATTACACTTTATATGGATTTAAAATTAATCTCAAACTGCTGTTGACTTTGCCTCTCCAGCAAACATGCAAAGATAGTGAAATAACTGTCTTCCTGTAACATGGTTTATCACTTGTTTCTTCTACTTTTGCATTGCCTCTCCCTGGCAGCAACATGAGAAAGCATCTTTTAGCCATAGGCTATTTTATTTGTTCCTTCATGCATTGACAGACTGTACGGCTTTGTTTTTTCCTTTGTAAACTCAGGCGGTGCTGTTCTACTCTACATTTGTTATATTTTGTCTACTTGATAAAGTTATGGCTCCAATCACACTTGATTGTACCAAGGTAGTTGAAGTGACTGGAGTCCTCGAGCAGCTCTTTTGAATTGTTGATGCCCTGGAGATGCAATAACAATGGGTTTGAAACCCGTTAACATGTTGGCTGATGTGTTTATGTAGATCATAGGGTCCAGCAGATTTGGTGCCCGTTTTGCAATAAAATTGATGTGTTATACATCAGAGCACCTTTTACTTTAAAGGAAGTCCTGAAAAGCATTATTAATGTCTTTATTTGGTAAACTATAAATAATACATATTTTTGTAAATGTTTACTTCTTCCTTTCACCCTAAAATATCTATTTTCTTTGCTGCAGTAAAACTAGCATCTAGAGTTGATTAAGACGCTCATCTTAAGCACTATTTATTTTCTGTAATTATAATGAATTTCATGAATTAATTAATGATTCTTACACATAATTTCATGCACATCCACATACAGGATGTATGAGTGTCTCTTTCTGTTGATAAAATACTTGCGTCTATCCTACAGCAGCAGAAACGATGCATTACATCTGTTCCAGCTGGAGTCACTAATTTGAGAGATGTGCTGCATGTTTTTAATGTGAAACTACACAATGACTCTAATCAAAGAGGGAGCTCTAATGAATTAATTCTTCCATCTGACATGATTTTGCCAGGTTCATTAAAATTTAAACCGGTGCATATTTTTTAGTAATAGTTTCTGTAATTATAACTTAACAGTGAAGATTTCATTATCTTGTCAAACGACTCACCTGACAAGACGTCATCACACGTGGAAACAGTAAATTTTAGGGACTCAAAACATTTAAATAAGGGCCCTTGGAAGAATGTTTGAGTACAGTATAATCATAGAGCTGCATGTTTGTGCTTTGAGTGTTGGCACCCTGTGCACAGGATGTGCTCAAAGGAAAAAAAATGCCTTGATTCTCTTTTAAAGGCGAAGAATGCAGCAAACCTGTTCGCTATTACAGAAGCGCATACCCGCCCGGCTTTCTGATCATACTGAATATTTCTCAATCTGTTTTTTTTCATGAAATGTAACACAAGCAAAGCAGCTCTGTTTTTTGAGTGAAACCTGGAAAAAAAGGCCAGAAAAGCGTTATTAGTGGATGACATGTTCTGGCCATACCTATGTATCTATTTACTATTATTATGTTTCCATTTTCACAGAAGTCAAACCCCACAGCATCTTTTTCCAGGGCATTGAACAAAAAGCAATAGTCACTATCACTAACGGCGATGAGACCCACTACAGGAAAGAGGTCACCTGTTCTAAATAAATACAGGCAGTGTGTGCGTGTGTGTTTGCGTGTGCATGTTTTGTATTTTTTCCCCCCTAACAAAAGCCTTTTAATCTTTAATATATTCTTTAGGTAATAGAAGGCTGACTTTTTAATGCTTTTAATGTGGCTGTTAAAAATTCAGGTCTGAGTTGTCTGGCTTGGTTTGACCTGTAATTGTTTTCCTTTGGCTCCAAAAACAATTACCTAACTTTTTTTAGTATAATTGGAGGGCATTATGGCATCCAGTTGTTTATTTGTTCAATGTCTGGTGATGTGGTTATGTAAATTTTGTGTGTGATTTGCATAATTATGGATCACATATTTTGTTTTTTTTCCATAATCTGAGTTGCACTTGAAATGTAGAGGCTCCTGAATTAAGCCTTGGGGAGCCCCATGGGTTATATTTGTAATGCTTAGGAGACATTATAGGTAAATAACCAAAAAGGTGCATACAAACTATTTCAGAGGATCATTTGTCACACCGGCCAACTAGCTGCAATCTAGCTCCATCGGCTTCATTTGGATGAAATGACTAAATGCTGGTGGCTCAGTGCTACATACTACATCCACAACGCCGGAGGTCTTCAACATATCCTCCGGGATATGTCAGTGTTATTTTGAAGATAAATTTTATCCAAATCTTACACAATACATATAGATCAGCATTAGAGGACAGCAATAACAGATACCTAACGTTTAACAAATCATTCAGTGATAAATATGTTTAGTCAATTCTCTAAATGATGCTTTTAACCTTAGAAATGATGACACTTGGCTTCTATATGATGCCAATCCTTCCAAGCCACTAGTGCAGTCATTCCATTAGTGAGACACAGAAAAGTTGCTTACTTGGGTTGTTATACTCCCGAGTTCAATATCAGTATTATTCCTGACAATCAATACAACCATTAAGGGACTTTGCAGCCAAAGTAGCCATTAATACGCAGTCACTTGTTTATGTATGCATTGATAAGTACATATGTTCTGGTTTACAGATGAGGAACGGAGTAAGAAACGCAAGGTTAGAAAACAATGTACTTTGCACTTGAACGTGTGTAGCCAGGATTTGCTGCGTTAAAACAAACCCTTATTTCCTGAACAATAGCTCTCCTACCACTTGAGTAAGTATGTGGTATAGGCAAATGTGCTGAGCATGGGTAAGTGTATAAATAGCAGTATGGACATCATCAGAGGCCTCGGCTCACAAGGGGGAGAGAGGAGGGGAAAGAGCTTACTAGCAGTGCATCAGATCATGAGCAACAGAGACGATCCTCCCTGACTCATCAAGAATCGTGGGGAACACGCATCCCTCGCCTGCCTGCTCCTACCCTGCATGTTCTAGGCTCTCGGTTCACCCTGCTAACCTCTATGACCATCCGTGCACATCTTTGCCACATAACTTTTACCTTCTCTGATGAGGGGCCGGGGTCAGTTTGTAACAGAAAAAGTGTGACTAAGTGTCTAAATGTAAAAATGTATTGTTTTCCAGAAAGCCACAGTCAAATAACCCTTTCTGGATTCTTCACTGAACAAAAGCCTTGAAATAAATAACCAAATAAGTCATTACTGTATTTAACAACACATATGAAGTGCACCTAACTATAGGGCGTTTGTTTTATATATAGATATATACAAAAGTAGAGCGGGAGCAAAACTGAGTTTGGTTGCGCTTTATTTAGGTATTGATTACAAAGTACTAACATTTTTTTAATCATTAATTGGCATGGGCATGGTCAAAACATTGATAAAACAAGCACACAAGTGTGTGTATTTAAAAATAGAGCTGGGTAATGTCATCAATCAAACCATAGAGTCCTCATCCTCTGTTTCTGATTCCAACAGCAGCTAAATCTCCATCAAACATGCCAGGTTCACTTTCTTTACTTTTCGTGTGGTTCGTCTCCACGAAAATGATGCATTATAATCCGCTGGAAGTTGCTGCTTTTGCTAGCTATACTGCTTTTAATCGAATGGTGACCATTGAAACGCTTCTCCCACTCATTCTTTGCTCGGTGATCCACTGATCGAGTCTTTCCTCCAACCCGGGACACCTGCCTTATGTCTGCAGAAACTCAGCTGCGTCTTTCATTAATCTTAAATTCTCTCGCGCCTGCTTGATTTCCATGTTCTTCTGCGTAGCTCGTTGCCTTCAGCTTAAACTTTGCTTTATAAGAGTGTCTCTTTACCATTTTCGGGGTTGTTAACGATGTTCCACGAAAATATAAGACTTTTATGTGCGTCTTATAGTCGTGAAAATATGGTATATGGAAAAAAAAAATTAAAATACTCTCTGGTATTGTTCAGGGGCCGGACCAAATGTGGAGGCGGGCCATATCCGGCCCGCAGGCCGCCTTTGGGGACCACTGATTTAGGGTAATACAGTCTTGTGAATGTTTTTTTTTTTTTTTTTTTATTATTAAAATTAGCTGCATAACCAGAGCAATTATTAGAGCGTATATTATTTGACGTGATGCTCTCGGGCAACTTGAATTATTGCTCAGTGTCACCATGGTCACTGTCTGCACCAAGGCAGGATTTCCTTCTTAACAAAGAAGACATGGTAAATAATACTTAGTAATAAAACGTCACAATTTTCCCTTTTTGGTTTTACACCTCCACCGCTGCTATTATCTCTGTGTGCTCATGTGTTCCAGCTCTTTGTAGTGCAGCCCACAGTGCAGGCCTCCACTTTGCTTTGGGTTGCTGCCTTTGTCTGTAGCGCTCTCATCTCAGGGGGTCACATTAGTCGGCCTGAAGGTACTGGTAATGGTCAGCAAGCCAACTGTGTGGGCACGCTAGGAGAGCCATATGCTGTCTGTTAAATCACACTGGAGCAGCCTCCAACTGAAGACACAGTGGTCGAGTAATAGTAGCAAAAAGTAGTAATAATATTCATTTGTCAATGTATGATTTAATGCATTATTTAAATGCATATTTTTAGGAAGTCATGAAATGGTTTAGTTCCCATAACCGAGAAAGAATATTATCATTAAACTGTGCTACATTACAGAGAGATACAAAAGTAGAATAATGAGCCTTTAAAAATCAATTACACAAGCGTGCATATAAAACAAGTAATGTCATTACATAATTTTTTTCCTGCAACTAACCACCCAAAAAAAACTGAAAAAGGTTTGGTCTACTATTACATGGCAGCATAAAAACAATGTTATGTCATGCAAGAGTATCAACTAGTACCTGAGATATTTACCCAGTGGTGATAGGCCTAATCAAGGTTTTGTACAGTCATATGTATATATTAGGAGGTACCGAAATGAAAATTTGTGGCTGAAGCAAATTAAAATTAAACATTTGGACGAAAAACTGACAAAATTTTAATGAAGGCACCAAGTCACCACAGTACTGTTTGTAGGATTGCATCACATGTCACTATTCAGCCGTGCTTTTAACTCACTTCACTGAAGGCCACTGTGGTGTTTTTATGTAATATTCCGCGACCAGCCGAATATATTCTTACCAAATGTTCAGTACGTCTTTGTTATATATAAGAGAGAGACATTTAGGAGAGAATTATGATTTATTAATAAATAGGATTTCTACATAAACAATATTGCTTAAACTGCAAATGTATCTGCATAATATAAATGCACAATTATGAGCTTAATTTTATGACTGATGGCATGAAACAGTTCTCTTTCAATTATACTTATATTATGAATTTAACTACTAGAAGCTTTGGGTTTCTTTTTGGCTTTGACTGAATCTCATTCCAATTGCAACAAGTAGGAAACGGAAGATGGCTGCCATATGGTTCCATCCCAGAATAGCAAGTCATTTCCCCGTGTCACATCTAGTGTTTTTACATCTACGGGGGCAGCCATAAATCACGCTCACCGGAGGCAGCGATGTAACACAGCTGTTTGGTATCTGACGGAAATCACAACATGTTTAACATGCACCACGGAGGCAGCAGTCAATCCATCAGTTAAGTATGCAGCTTATTAGAGCAGGTATGTATCTCTCATCCTTTTCCTTCCTCGCCATGTCACTTCTTGTTTTGTATTCAACGGCGATGGCTTCAAGCGAGGGGGATTAAACTGACGGTATAACCGGGCTTTACCAAGACTTAGAGGCTAGTCTATCGCCGCCATTCACAATTCAGTCGACTGGATCAGAACGGGATCAAAAATGTGTTACTTTATTTGTTTTTGATTGAGGGTTTTAAAATAGCATTGTGGGTCCTGGCCTCGAAAAATGTTTGTTTTAGCCTCATGGCGAGTCAGACAGCATAGCAGAGAGGGGGAGTGGATGTGCTGTGTGCATAGCATTTCACACGCGGCTTCTGTACACCATTACAGGAAGGCCCTGTTGCAGGTTCTTCACTCTTCATTAGGAATTCTGGAGGGTGTTTGAGGTGATAATGTTTCTACGGGCTTCGCTGGCCTCAAGTCACACACCAAAGACTAACAAGTATTGCAAAAAATACGCCGGTGTCAGTTTTCAGTATTGTTTTAGTTTCTGTTCAATGCAAAAACACTTCAGTCGAGAAAAAAAAAAAAAAAAACAAAAACCCTGCTGAATGAAAACATCCATTTTGTCACTATGTGGAGACACATAATCCACGCTTACACAGTTATCCAGACTCTTGCCTCGCCCTGTGTACTGAAGCTCTGAGGTCTTGAAACGCCAAACAAATAGCTGTTTGTCCTTGAGGAGGGCTGCAAATGAGATGTCTGTGTTGCGAGGATTTAGAGAAGTGGGGAAAAGCAAGCCACTACCCTGGCAGCTGCAGCCTCGGTATCTTCAATCATGTATAAATTATCAGTCTCATCTCATTGTGATATAAGATACTTTACGTGTAGACATAGGGCTATTTTGATAAAGCTGGGATACATTACCAATGTTGGAAATGTCTTTGATAATATTAAACAATGAAGAAAAATTCCAAACCTTGCCTGTTTCCAGCTTCTCTTAATATGAGTTTTTTGTTCTTTTGTAATACATGATACGAAACAGAACATTTGTGGATTTTGGACTAATGGCTGAATAAAACATCACATAATAAGAACTTTTCATCTTTGGGCTCAGGGAAACAATAATGCTGATTTGTCTTATTTCATAGCCAAGCTAATGAATGTATTAATCAATAAAATGACTGGCAGTCACTGATAATTAAAATAATCATTAATTTCTGGCCTATATGCTTCCATGCTCTAGAATGTTGAATTCCTACATTTTAAAAATCCTTTAGTTTAAAAAAAAAGGAAAAAAGAAGACATGGAGGCATGCCTAATCTTTTGATCTTCGAAGGACACTTTTTTTCCAGAATGCAGCCTTTTTACTTAGCCTTCTACAAATCACATCCTCCACACAATTTCTTTTTTAGCTAGAAAAAAAAAATAATTAAATTATAGAGTGGGAAATCATCCCAGGGATCTGACTGCTGTGTCACTCAAGTGTTCGTCTATATGTGTGTGTGGCGACTGTGTTTGATGTGTCTGCGTGGGAGTTTGACGAGTAGATGAAGGAGCAGTTAGCATGTAAGATTACAGCTAAAGCAGCACGAGTAGCTCTGCTGATTTTTTTTTTTTTTGCAGCAGGGAGTGTGTGTGCAGTGCTTATTAATCAATCCCTCAGTGTTCGGATGCTTCGGAGAACATGAACATGGATGGGTGTCACAGCGGAGCGCGGCATGCGTGAAATTACACTCCTCACATCGCTCTCCCAGGTCAGTCTGGGAGCCGGCCGCGGGACGTTTCGCAACGACGTCCCGAGAATAAAGGAGCTGAGCGGTGTTAAAAAAAAAAAAAAAACACAAAAAAACTTGAAAATAGCGGAGTAACGCAGGAGAAGATTTCAGATTCGGCCTAATGTTCGGAATTTGAGCCACGCGTCAAGGGAGATCTCGCCGTTTAAAGTCTGGAGTTGTGAACATGACACTCGACAGACTATTTTGGACGCGCTGGATGGCCACTGAACAACCTCTGAAGGTTGCTCTCAATGTCGGTGTGTTTTGTCTTCTGCAGAGGCCTTGTTTGCACTTAGCAGAAGTGTGTGTGTTTGGGTTGGTAAATATGTCTTTCTTGGACAAACAGCCTGCATTGCTGTGGCTGTGGCTGATAAAACAGTACTGAGATCCTAATCAAGACTGCTGCTTTGGTAATTAAATTGGACTGAGGACATTTAGAGCTTTTCCTCTGTTGTCATTATTCCCAAAAAAGTGAAAAGTGAACCCTTTTTCTACTGGGGAGGCAGAGAAGAAATTGGGTTATTTGTTTTAATCTGTATACAGAATTGCAGCAGCTTAAATGAGTTTCAGGTCCCAGGTTTGTGTCTTCTGGAACTATTCACACATGATGTTTTTAATCTGGTTGTATTGTTATATTGTGAGAGGTAGTTCTCAGCAGGACAGTTTAAAACAGTGCAAAGACACGAGATTTCCATTTATTAATTTTATTGTGTATCAGGAATAAACAAAATGCTGGGAATGTAGCGCCCCTGCAGGACACAGCCGCTCATGATGTCCCAGTATAAAGCAGTGTTCCTAATAATAGCAGTGTGTTTAAAAACGGGAGTAAAAGCCACATATGTGAAGCCTTCCTCAGAAACCTTGGTTATACAACTAAATATTAGTTTAGCAATTCACAGTAATGATAAATCCTGAAGATTCTTTTAGTTTTTACAGTAAACATTTGAGTTTTTTAAAAAGTAAAGCAGACACCATTTTTTTAAACCTCCTACCAAGATTTTTTTTTTTAATTTTCAGTAGTAAGTAATTCAACATTTGACATATTCCTTCACACTTAATGAGACTTAAAAAATGCAGTGTTCCAATGTCAGATGTTACAGATGTTAACCATGTCTTTAAAAAAATTGCCCAAACTAACAAGTAGTTGCACTTGCTTTAAAATAGGGGTCTTCATCTTTTTGGCACATGGAGTGATGCTCATATTCATATACTGTATGTATGTACTCCATATAAGAGAAGTCTGTAGATGCAGTTGAGTGTAGCATGCATGCCACTTTGATTTTTCTGCATTAATCTTTACATAAAGGTTTTCATGTGTCGAATGACAGTGTTTAAAGTGTTGAACCTACAGAGAATTACCAGCCAACAGCTGCCGTCAGCTTCACGGAGCTTTATAGCGATCTTCATCTCATTGTTTTGCTGTCAAGCTGCAACTTTACTGTTTTGCTTCATTCTCACTGCTCTCATAGCGTCATTTTCAGCTGCAGCACGCAGCTGCGAACTGTATGAAGCCGCTCTGCACTACCTCCTCTGTGGCAACCAGAACCAACATAGGTAGTGATGATCTGGAGCAGAGTCCAGCATTTAGCAGCTTTAAGGGCTGGATATTACTCTCAGGAGCTGGCAGAGACCACAAACAATAACCCTTAAAGCCATTCGTGTTTGGTTTTGGGCTGTTGGTCAGGACAAAATTAAACAAAGAATAAGCCAACTTGGGCTCTCGGAAATTGTGATGGACATTTTTCCTGTAAAAGAATAAAACATTTATTGAGAAATCAGATTAGTCGATAATGAAAATAATCCTGAAATTTGATCAATTTCCTTCCGAGTGAAACCGAATATGCTATTTTTATTTAGTCAAATCCTGTACTGATTTGATTGGATTGTTGCAGAGCAGGAAACTGCTCAGTGAGTCTCTGGAGAATCACAGATACAAAGCTGTAGAGGACTGTTGGCCTCCACCCACGTCTCACTCAGCCATGTTCTCAGATCAGGAGGAGGATCATGGTAAAACGAATGCAGGAGTGCCACCATGCTGTTTTACAGATATAACAGGCTTTTGCCATCTGACACACACGCACGTCTTCCCTATATTATAGAACAGAGAGGGGGTTTCAGCAGTCGCTTCAAATCATATTTGATTATATTAAATTACTTTATGTACTGCATGCCTCAGTGTGAATGATGACCCCTGAAATTTATATTTTCATGTTTCTTTTTTTCCTCAAAACGGAAAGCGAGAACAGAACAATGAATGCAGGAAAAGGTCAATTTCATTTTACGATACTTGGTCTTCAACTCTACACAGCGTGCAACAGTGTCTCCTTTTCTCGGAATGATGCGGACCAGTGACAACAAATTGCGCCGTAGGTGTCGCACAACTTGAAGTCGCCCACGTGTAAAAAAGCTACTCTACGGCCGCGGCCTATCGCCTCGAAGGCCGCGCACATGACTCTTTATTGGCAGCGCGACATGGTTTTTGGAAGTCGGACACACACAGCGGCAGAGTCGCTGCAGCTGTCACTAACGAGCTAAAACATTGGCTAATTAAAAGTAATGACCTGTGAGCCGTGCACCACCCATGTACGCTTCGACCCTGTCAGTGTGGATGCTGCTGTAACGTTAGACTGCATTTAACTGACATGTTTTTATAACGGCGCCAATTGATTCGAAAATAGTCACTCATGCTGTTTCTCTGTCACACAGTATTGATGTGGTCGGCTCTATTAAACTTTAAGTGCACAGATTTATTTTGGTGACAAACTAACTGATACAGTAGGATACATATTGACAAGCTGTGATACAAGGACAACAACCGTTCTTCCTATTTATTATACAACACAAAGAGTGCAGACAGTACATATGTATTATCATCAGTACTCAATGCAAATAAAACCTCTATTGGACAAAAACTGTCTGCTCCAATGCACAGTCCAAGAATCATCATAATATACATTAAACACCAACATCACATATGCATAAAAGGCAGGAAGTCATCTTTAAAGAATGATGCAGGTGAAATGATATTTCTGGAAGAGAGGCAATGGGCAGATTTTTTTTTCCCCACCACCATAGACGCATCAAATTTTTTGTATTACATCTGGAATTGAATCAAAGATTGGACTATAAATCGAGGCTTTCTATGACGCTGACACTGTTGCACAGCCCTCGATGTTATTTGTGCTCGTACATTAAGGTGTTACTGTTTATTTTTTCTCCGCAGGCTACTTTGACGTGAACCCTGTGCGGAGCATCGAGGGAGCACACGACATTCTGGTGAGTGGCCAAATTGATATTAATATCCCCTACACGTGGATGCACTATACCACCATACATAGCCCATCATAAAAAGAAAGTCAATTGGAGAACAGGTGGGAGAGACTGAACAAACAAACAATATGCTGAAGACTATTCTGCTCCACTGATATGGTGTGTGTGCATCAGCCTGTTGTTGGCCGACCGCTTCCTCCCCCCGCACGTAACCGCTCAAAAATCCCCATGGTGACGAGATACAAAAACAACTCCTGTGCTCGCAGCCTACACGCTGAAAATGGCAAGTTCTGTTTCTTTTATTTATCAGTAAAAGCTAACATAGTCAACATATGTTCTCTTTTCTTTTTTCTTCATTTTTTTTGTTGTTCATGTGATGTTTTCTTTTGTGGGGATTTAGCCGTTTTGATGCCAGGGCTCAGACGAGTTCCCCCTCGGCACAATTTTTGCAAGGACACCATCTCTACATCCTGGGCTAAGCACCACCCAACACAAACTGTGATTGGTTAAAGGGAATGCAAAACAAGCCGGAGCATTTTTTCCTTCCCTTTGCCTTCTGTAGCCGATATGATAACGTGTGCAGCACGGCGACGCTCCTCCTGACTCCATCGATCACTGACTTTTTGTTCCACAGACCCCCGTGTGTTTGACAAACCATGCATGCACGCATGTTTTCACTACATTAAACACAAAGCCAAACGCTACCGATTTGTTCCCTTTTTTTCTCACTCATATATTAAGATGAATGAGGACACAGAGGATAGCAAAAACACAACATCTTGTTCTTTTCACCTTTCTCTCTCACACACACACACACACACACACACAGATTCTGCAGAGTGGCAGTGTTAGCTATCCTCTCACATAGCAGGGTTGGGCTGGCGCCACAGCTGTTTGCCTCATAGCCTGCGCAATGGGAGTCGGCTCCATTATCAGAGCTGCTGCTTCGCCACCCTGCAGCGAACCCAGCATCCTCTGCTCCTGCAGATTTAATTTCTTATCTCAATAGGGAAAACAGCCCGTCTCATGAACAGCAGAAAACACCCTGGGCCGCCGCGAACACGGATTGAGACTACACACAATAGATGGTTTGATAAAACCTGTGAACGTGCACGGTGCAGATATTGTTATAGATACTCAAAGGAATGTGTGTCACACGGTAAATAATAATTCAGGAACGGGGGAGCTTTCGTCACCGTTAATGCCAGGCTGAAGCAATTATTTATGGCGCTGCCATCAAAGACATGAAACAGGAGCCCTATTAGCTGCTGCTGTGTGTTCCACATTCTGGGCTGAACCAAGATGTGCCTATATTAATGTTTACAGAAAGATAAAGGCAGCTCTTTTAGATGCTCACACACAACATAAACTCTGTGTGAACCGGTGCCACACGTGTCCCTCATGTTAAAAGTCTTGCGAGTGCACATTATCACCTCACAGAGAATAGAGCAGCTGGAAATTTACTAATGACATGTTTTCATGAATGTCTTTCGAAATTTGCCAAGCCACGTGCTGTGACAATACTTTGTTGTTTTTTTCTTTTCTTTCCTCCCATTGTTTTCTCGTTTGCTTTACTTTTGGCGAAACCTCATTTTGCTATCTTTTTGCTCGATTTGGTAAGATGTCTGTAATGGAACGGAAGGTTCGGACTTGTTGTGGCTTTTCCAGCTCTTTACTAACAGCTTCATCACTGTCACGAAAAGCCACTACAGTGGTAATTGTGTGTCAACTTTCCCAGGCTCTAAAACAAAAGTTATTATATGAGCACAAAGAAGTTATGTAATATGATACCGCCTGGCGAAATTAGTTCTCTTGTGTTTGTCCAGGTAGGGTTAGACCCATGCGGACAGAAGTGCTGTCTTATCTGAAAGGCCAAAAAAAATGGCAAAATCTCATGGGCACCATATCTAAGTACCTGTGGGAGAGATCAGAACACGGCAAGCTTAGCTGTTAAATGTTGCAGATATTGAATCTGATCATTTTCAATGAGCTGGGGTTCACATAATGTGACACCGAGGGGACATTGATTTTTCTTGCTTTGAACTGGCAGTCCTGCTGGATGCTTTCTGCACCAGGGAGTGTCTGACTGCTGCAGTGCATGCAGGGAAGCACACATTGGCTTTATGAAATGATTGACTTGAAATCAATGTGCCATATATATATATATATATATATATATATATATTTCCAGAAGCTCAGTGATCCAAATCCACCCTTCCAGTGCACAAGCAAGGTCCATAAAGACTCTGGTGTGGATGAACTACACTGGTCTGCACAGAGACCTGACCTCAACCCCATAGAACACCTTTGGGATGAATTATAGCAGAGACTGAGAGTCAGGCCTTTTCCTCAAACATCAGTGTGTGACATTACAAATGCACTTCTGGAGGAATGGTCCAAAATTCCCATGAACACACTAAACCTTGTGGACAGCCTTCCCAGACGAGTTGAAGCTGTTTTAGCTGCAAAGGGTGGACGGACGCCATATCGAACCCCAGAGAATAGGAATGGGATGTCGCTTAAATTCACATCGCGAATCAAATCATGTGAGGAAATATAGTGTGTGTGTGTGTGTGTGTGTGTGTGTGTGTGTGTGTGTGTGTGTGTGTGTATGTCTGTGTGTATATATCACCGTTTGCCTTTAAAAAAGACTATTATATATCATATCACACTCCAAGTAGCACTCTGCTTTTGAATTAAACCCAAATTATCACAATGTGGTCATGAGATTATTCATTTCTCCTGATTTTCAGCAAATCAGTCCAGTCTCTCTTGGTGTGGAGCAGAGTGCAGGAAATGAGTTTGACATCTTATTACATGTGAGGTCCTGGTGACAAGGCTGTCATTAGTTTTCCTAGAAAAAGCTGCTTTATATAGTACACATGCAACAAAGTGTGTTACAGATTTCATTATTCTTCAATAGTTCTGGTAATGCATCTGGTGTCTTCATATGTCCTTGTTAGTGCAAATGTGTCGGCTTTATGGATTTTCTTTCTCTTCATTTTTTTTTTTTTGTAGATAGAACACCCCTTTGCAAACATTGTGATGACACTATCCTACCACAAAGATATACCAGAGATGTTAGAAATAAATAATGCAAGAGATCAAAAGGGGACTCAGCAATATGCAGAGAGAGCTACTGCATGAAGGACATATTATGAGAGCATATCTGGAAAAAAAAGTGAATGTTTAATCCTCTTGTTTATTTGGAGAAAAAAGGGTCAGGGAAGAGAAAAACAAGTCTCCAAAATGCGCTGATATCAAATAAAATATTACTTATTGTGCAGACTGCAAAGATGCCAAACAAACACATTTGTTATTCCTTTCTTTAACCGAATCAGAGATGTCAGAGCTGTGAATTCAGCAATCAATACAAATCCGTTATGTCTGTGTGACCCTTAATCATCGACGCTGTCTGGATGCCTCGACAGTCCCGGTATGAACACGGCAATCAACAGAGAAGTTAAAATTCACTTCAGATACAAGAATTTATTGGAAAACCGCGGCTAAACAAACAAGCAAGTAAATAAATAAATATCATGTAATTTAATTAGAGCTGATTCGTCGGGATGCTTTTTAAAATGCTTACTTAACACTTCTCCTTCCCTTAAGTTTGACAAAGGTTTCATTAGCATTACCCCAGGTTATGAAACTACCCGTTTAGAATCAAATCATTACCATAATACTTAATAAAAATTAACTAGCCCCAAGCAAGGTGTTTTATAAATGATTGATCATTAGCAGCCATGCTGTAGAGATGTTTGAGAGATAGATGCTGTGCATCAGCAGCAGAATCACTTTTCTTACTCTTTATTCGGCTAAATATTTAGGACTGATCAATGTTTGTCACCCAATATAAATAGTGTTTTCATAGAAAAGTTGTGCACACCTGCATAATCCTCATGTAAACATAACCTGATGAAGGTCTGAATCCAGAAAGGTCCTTATATTAAATATTTTTTATTTTACGCATGATTGACAGTGTGCAGAAGTTTTTTTTTCTTCTTATCTATCATACAGCGGTAAAAAGCAAAACCAACTGACAGTCAAATAACTTGGGGAATTGTGAAAGCTCAGATGAGCCATTTTTCCTCCATGAGAGCATGTCAGCACCCCGAAATATCCACACGTATTTTTGACTCATTATGAAATTAGATTCTCTTCATGCAAATAGCTGTTTTGATGTCTTTTGTTGGCATCTGCTGCTCGCGGGCGCTATAATTAAACAGGAGGAGGCTGTAACCCTTCTTTATTCCGTGTCAGTTTGAGAAATGGCTGCTGCAAAATGTACTTTGTCAACGCGTTGGAAGTTGAACAACAGCGAGATTTCACTCACATTTAAATCCATTTTTTTAAGAGTGCATGTATTCATGGATTCATGAATAAATCTTCATTAGTGCAGTGGCGTAGATGTCTGCCTAAAAAAATCAGTTTGGGGTAAATTTAAAAAAGAAAATATTGCACCACATTTTCTGTTTAGCACTGACAAGTATGTACGGTACAAATCAAAATGTATGAGGTCACATTACTTTTTACTCTACAGCCAAAAAACGTATTAAACTGATTTAATCTCATCTGCGTATAATGGCTCAGGTCCTGACACCTCAAATTATGGATAAACAATGAAAATGAGGGTTAATAGTCTCAGTTGAGTCCAATATAACAGTGTAAAAGCACCTTGAGCTTTTATCAGTTTCCAGACATTTTGAGAGCAGCACTCCATCACAAGATGATTCATCATTTCGAATTACGGAGAGAAGAAAAAAAAAAAACAAGCAAAAAGAAGCCCATATTTTTATCTACATGTGTTAGCACCCGGGTTTACACCCACAACACATCACCTGATCTGACAACATCCTCAGGATAACGCTCATATATCATCATTAAAGGGCAGGACTCCAGCACTTTGTCAGAGTTTGCCGTCCAGTAAAAAAAGCTACGAAAGAGGGCAGGAAAAATAGATCCTTTGATGAACAACAGATTATGATGGAGAGGTGATCAAACATTCCTCTCGTTCACTGCCCACATACGCCGCGGCAAGACTTACTATCTCACACAGCAGCAAATTGCCGTCTGATCCCAAAGACAAGCTGCAAATGGGAAATAATCCTCTTGGATCTTTGTTACAGTCCACAGTGAAATGTAAATCGCTGTACTCAAAAATAACATTGAAAGACCTGTGCTTCTATTAAAGATCAAACGAATATGCTTATTTATCACCATGTTATATTTACATATATCCGTTATTTATAGTGTGATTAGTATTTAGAGGCTATCCACATATTTTTACATTGCAAATGCGTTCTTTCAGCCTACCTATTGTTGTATAATGTGCTGTGAAAATTGTACATCGCAAAAGAATGATTTAAAAATTCCCACTGAGTTCTGTCTGTAGCCGGGCTACCTCTGAGAGAGATTTCTCCAGAATTACAAAAACCCCACCGACATGGTAAACTTCAAACGATTTAAAATCATAAACAGACGAGAGATTTTTAATTTTTTTTCTAATAACCTAGACAAGACAGAATACCAAGGACCAGCTGACACCTGGACAGTGTTTGGAAATATCAGTCGAAAAAAAGTATTATGATTAGTTTAGGGCATTTTCTTCTGTGATTTAAAAGTGTTGCTTTATTTATGATTAGCCTCCTATCCTCCTTGAGCCATGCTGTTTGGTTAGCTTGGCCCAGAAAGGGTAATTGTGCGTGATGATGACTTGAAACAGGCCAAAAAGAAACGGCCAATGCCAACAGGAACACAATGGCAGCTACCGTATCTGCTGAATATGTTTGTCATGTATTGTACAAGAATGTGATCACTTGAATGTACAAAAGGAGCGCTGTCATACAGTAGATAAATAGTGGTAACCTTTATGATTGAAATAACAGTCAAATACTGAAAAAAGGAACTCTGCAATTATGTGTGATGTTTGAGGAAGCTACTTTTAATTTAGTGTTCTTAGTTTTCCTCTTCTCGCTTCATTAAGAACAAGTGAATTAGTAATTTGAGCTTGCGGCCATTGATTCGTGTTCTAAGGTTAAGTTGGGAACCACAGAGAAATTTAATAGGTTTCCTTATGCAGAGATGTCAACAGAAAAAAATAGATGATGTTTACTATATGGGTCATGTTTCATCATAATGAGGTTAATGTTTGTGGGTTTGAGTGAAATATCTCAACACCTACACTGCAAAAGCTAAAAAAAATAAGTGTGAGGATGTCTTATTGTATTGTTGGTCTAATTTTGAGTAGAATTATCTTTATCTACTTGCAGGTACTTTTTCTCCATTCCAATTTTTTTCCTGACTTTGGTCAGGTTTTAAGACAAACTTTTTCTTAAATAAGATTAAATTGATGAAAATCAAAACAAAAACAAAATATTTTCACCTTGGATTTCACCAGGATTTCAGGTTTTTCAATATATCTAATGGACTGGTTTGGAATATATCCATGACCTTCACAAAATGAATCATACTAACATTCATGATCACCTGGAATTCTAGAATGAATCACATTCACATCAGACTCGTGCAGCTGTAGTGTCCTAACTAAGATGATGAAGATGATAAACTTGCTTCGCATCACCATTGTCATTTTGTGCATATTAGTATGCTGATGTTTGCATGCTGTACTTAGAAGTATAACCTCACAAAGCTCCCAGTCTGGATGTAGAATCTTTGAGGGATATTTGCAAACCTGAAAATTATTGTTACTTTTGCTTTTGCATAAATTGCAGCTAAGTGGGTGCTGGCGCTGAGCTGTGCAGGTGTGGAAAAGACTGGAGCACAAACAAAAAGTGTTTTCTGCTGCAGAATTTGTAGCCCGGTTAAAACAATCGGACACGTTTACAACTTTTATCGTTTATTCATCCTTTGACCGGAATGCAACTGGCTGTCTAAATCATATCCGCTGGACCGGACCTGTTGGGAGCCATTAAATAGTCCTGAGGGAAACGGCAAGGTAAAAGCTGCGGGAGAAATAACAGACGTGTTACATTCCTGCTCTTCTGTCGAGCTGAGCAGGGAGCTCTGTCCGTGTAGCGTTGTATATTTAAAAGTGGCCCTCTCTCTCTCTCTCTTTTCCCTTCCTGCTGTAATCTCTCTCCATCTGTGTGAGTGGGAGAAACTCACTCACTAAATTTCAAACGCAGATTTGTCTGCTGCAGTGGTCAGTCTGCAGGGATAAATCAGAAGTAGTAGCTATTTGTATAGATTTCCATTCCCCCTTATTTAAAAGGAAGGCCTTCAGATACTAATACATGCAATTTTCACATCATTATGGCCCTTCAGTAAATAAAGACAGACGCAATTCAGGTTAGAAAAGTCACACAGCCGCTCAGTAAGCTGTCCCACAATGAGCCGTGCTTAACCGTCCGTGCCGTGAGTTCCTCTGGAGGATAGTGTCAGCGAGATCCGGCATCTCTGGAGACAGACGTAGTGGGACATCCCAGACTGCAGGAGGATGAGAGTTCCCAGAGTAAGAGCGTGCTGGAATGCAGAATCACCCACAACAACAGGCCCTTTTTTTCCTTCTTCTTCTTCTCCTTTTTTTTTGTAGCTAAGGAACACGCCTGCATCAATTACGACCGCCGATGTCAGCGTTTTTTTTTGATAGATCAAATAAAAATAAATCCGCAGACGTGTAGAGACATGACAGAATGTGAGGCAAAGCGTAACAGGAATTCAACACAGACACTGTGCTCCCTTTGTTTGAAATAATGCTCCCCTGATTGCGCGGCACAACAAGAAGAACTATAAATTATTCAGGTGGTCCCTGATGGCCTCGCATTTACAGCCGCTCACTTGCGTCTGGCTTGGACGCATTGTCCTGCCGTATTCCTCGGCGATCTGCCTGTTTTTAAAATGGCAGCGAAATACATGTGACCTCTGAGTAGGACTCTCCCTTCACTCTAATGCCTAATTTATTCATTACCCGCCGCCTGTGTTGTGTACGCGCCGCAAAGCCCCTAATCGTAAATACTGTAGAGTATCAAAATGGAATGAATGCGAAGGGGAAGGAACACAAAGGATTATTATAGCTATATGTAAATAACAAGGTGAAATATGCCACCTTCATCATCACATCGAGGCACAACAAGGAAACGGGTGAGGGAGGAATAACAGAATATGGTGGTCATAGATAATAACACCATTTGCTGTATTGTAGCCCATGAAGGACATTTCTCTCTAGACAGCACAGCGTGTCTTTTTTTTTTTCCCTCCACTGCTGCTCCTTCTTTCATGTCGATGTGCGGTTCGCTGTAGTGACTGGCAGCAAAGGGGAAGATGGTTGAATGCCCTCCCTGTGAAGCATTTCTTTGGGTTTTAGCGCTCACGTCTCCACAACTTGGCTGTCAATACCGTTCGAGGGCTCAGTTGCTTTTTTTGAAGATGTATGTTCATGACACTGGAAAATGGCTTAGACAATAAATTGTTGCAGGATACATTAGGCTGTCGCTGCAGAGTGTGGCACTCCCTGCGGATTTTCAGACAGTATTTTTCCCCGTGATTTAAAACGCCCATGCAGCCACAAAGCCTGGGAACGTTAAGTGCAGGTAATTACATGTAAGAAGCTGCTCGGCTTGATTCAGATTTGACCAGTTTTATTGCATTGCGACGTTATAGTAGTACAATAAGGCAAGACTCAAGAGTAATATCTAATGAAACAAAACTAAATCTCCGTTCTCCCCATAAATGTAACGTGTCACAGTAATAAGCCGTTTAGTCATTCACATATTCTGCACTTGACAGTTACAGCCTCTTAAGTGTATATGGCGTTTAAAGGGAGACTGCAGGCTGGGGAATAGATATATAGCATATAGTATATATAGAATATAACCTGAATAATATATATATATATATATATATATATATATATATATATATATATATATATATATATATATATATATATATATATAATGTGTGTGTGGGTGTCTATTTGAATGATGAAATATATGGATCAACTTCTCTTAATCACTCTCCCCCTTTCAGTCTTTCTCCTAAATGTCTTTTTTCACTCTCTGTATGAAGATAGTAATAGTGTGTCTTTTGATATGTTTAAATACATTAAGAATGTTTTATTTACAGTAATATAACTTTATATGTACAGTTATATCATGTAGATAGACTGGGGTTAAAAGTGCTGATGTTGGGCTTTCAAATACCATTCATTTATGTTTGCAGACCACTAAACTTTCTTGTGAATTATTAATATATTCACAATTTACAGTTGAATACTGTACATATCATTTTAATGAAAAAGCCATACAATTTGATAACTACATGACTCACTATGGAATTGCACCTACACAATAAATATATATAAATTCCAACAGACTCTATAATAGTTAGATTTCTCAAATTCTGTGTGTGTGTCTGTGTAAATAGTGACACAACATTTTTTACAACCTTGAACTATTAACCCATGATACCAATTTATTTGTCATTATCTCTTATCGGAATGAGCAGGTATAGAAAATGACTCACTTGCCTAAAGCCTGAGGTTGTGGGTAGAGAGAAAAATGAACCATGGTATCTAATGTGTAAAACAGACATAATATATCCGCATTCAATTACATTAGCTTTTAACATTTAACGTCTTTTTTCCTGACTAAATATTTGCCAACAAAACATAAGTCATTACAATTTCCCTTCATCAGATGTGCATGTCATTGTGAGGCCGGATGCTTAATAAGCAGGCTTCGGCGTCACTGATTTAATTCCCAGTCTGTGCTTGTTCCCCAGTGCCTTTTCCTTTTGGCAAATAAATTGGAGTGAGCTGACCTTTCGTCAGATATGCACATCAAACTTGAGTGTTTAAGCTTCGAGAACCAGACATGTTAACTTCAATTAATCAAGTGAATACCATTAGAGCAAGAGACATGCACAAGGTGCTTCACCACGCTATGAACATATTTTAGTCATCATCATCACTCTGAGGCATTACTTTACTTTCTGATGTTTTCCCGGTAGACATGGCTGATGGCTGGCCTCTCCTACTGCTCTGTAGTGCATACATTTCACTTCTCTGCTATGTTTTTGCATTGTATAGTAGCCTAATGAAGGGACTTGTGTGTGGTTAGAAAAGAACGTGTAATAGATTTCAGTCTCTAGAGGATAAATACACAAAAATAATATTAGAATACCAAGTCAAGCAAGCAACCAGAGTAATTTGTGAACTCTTTATTCACTTTTGGTGGTGACTGTATTGTAATCTGTTTCTACAGCTGTCATAATAAGTTGATTAAACGATTCATCAGTCAATCAGCGACCGTTTTAGTGCAAAAAGTTATTTTAAAGGGGGGTTGGTGTCAAGAGCCTGCAAAAATATGCATGAATCAGCCACATGAACCCGCCTCTGCAAACGCTGAGGATTAGAGCTGTTTTTCTAGCTTGCCTTCCCTAACTATATTAGTGTTAAGGTTTGTTTTTAATAATGGTTTGTATCTTTTTTTTTTTATATTGGTCAATAAAACATTTGAGTTAATGACACTAATCCCAAATCAGGAGAGACCCCTCTAGCCATGTCCTTCCTACTAGTCCAGTCGGTTCAGCTCTCAGCTCCTGAATATACTGAACCCCAATTTCAATCAATGTGTGACTGTCTGTGAATGTGCATTTGTAGTGTAAAGCCATTTGTGTGGTCAAAAGTCTCGAAAGGCACAAAATGCAATCCCCATACCAATTACTATAGAATACTTACATAAATATTCAATAATTGTAATTAGTTGCATACCTGGTAGGCCCTTAATACTCGTTGCTATATTTTGTTAAAACTTCTATTTTATTGACTAACGCCAAGATATTCCTAAAATGAATAAATTCAAGTAATTGATCTTGAAAATAATTATGACTCACAGCGCTATTCTGTACAACAGCAACGTCATACGAACTGTTTTAGAAGAAACATGTCAATTAATCATACAACTGGGATGATAATAGAAAAGTCACTGTTGCTCGACTGAACGTTGGTATTACTATTCTTTATTCTTACACTTTATAAGGTTTAATAGTGATGTATTAAAACCGGTTTAAAAAATGGAAGGTTACAGAAAGCTCTAGGCTTGGCAAAGAAATTATCATTTTGATAAGATTATCATCAGACAACTGGAACATTTGATTAAGTTTAAAAAAAAAAATACAGCGTTTGCAGTTTAGGAACAGCATAAGTCATCCATCAACTGCAGGTCAGTGATGGATGACCATTAAATATTCATCCAACCGTCCATCAAACAATCAGTTATTATTATTATTATTATTATTATTATTATTATTATTATTATTATTATTATTATTATTATTATTATTATTATTATTATTATTATTACTTTAGATCACAAGCTAAACCACAACTTTAATACAGCATGCATAATATTAACAAGCAATAACAAAATATATTTAACATGTACAGTCACGTAAAGAAAGAAAAAATGTAGTATTTTCTTATATTATTTTATATATTAATTACTATAAGGGTGACTTTGAGGGTGTGTCCTGCTTTTGATGATAAAACTCCAAACAAAAGCTTCCAAGCCCTAGAACATGCTCATAGTATAGATAATCAGTCTTGTCATGATCAGTGATAATGATAATGTTAATCACTGTCTGATTCCAACTTTCCATAACAGGACAATATTCACATTATTCTTTTTTTTTTCCTCCACCTGTTTTCATTAAGCAAAATGTTACTTTAAATATTGGCTTCATTAAAATGAGATTCTTTCTATTAAATCACTGCTTACCCGTGACACCATAAACGACCCTAATCTTGATTTTGCGGTTTTATGTGAAACCTGGACAGTAAGTCTAACTGAGGCGTCGCCTCCAAATTACACTCGTTTACTTCCATGTGAATCCAGGGGAAGCGGAGGCAGAGCGGCTATCTATGACTCCAGGTCATTAATGCTAAATCCAATCAACACCCTGTTTTTATGACTTTTGCGGTACTTATGCACTAACTAATGAAAACACCTTTTCCTTTTTGTCTTTTTTGAGTGCAGATTTGTGGTGATGTGTGTTCATGTCGTGAAGCTCTGAACCATCCAGACATATCCTGAAGAAAGGCCCAATTTATTAGAGTTAGGACACACAGAGCGCTCCATAAATACTGCTGTATCCATCATTTACGCAATTATACTTAGTCATTCTCCCGCAAAATACCATCAACCCCAAGATCGATCTTTTTTAATACACACACTTTAGAAGTCTCTATTTGGAATATTGGTTGAAAGAGCCTTGGTTTCATATCATAGAAAGTTAGATTTTAATTGCTTCTTGATTGTAAGGTCTAGGTATAAACATTTATGTACTTATCAAAACTGGAAATAAAACACTGCAAAATGTTCAACCAAGCAAAGAATGTTTCTTTTGACTGATCTATTGTTCTGCTTTGATAAAGCTGCTCTTCATTCTCTTCGTGCTGCTCGAACGGCAAATTTTCAGACCTTATACAAAACAATAAAACCCAAAATAAACCCAAATTTATTTCTGACACGTGTTGACACATTTATGTCAAAAACCTCACTTGTAAGCCACCCTCTATACGTAACATCGCACCTACTGCAACTTGCTGAGAATTCTTCACCGCTAATGTGGTTAAAAAAAGACAAACAATATCCTCCACTCCCACTCAGCTCCCATCCAGGAAGGGGCAATTATATCTTAGCAGATTTCATCCTGCGAACTCTTCCACTGAGATGTTCTCCCTTGAACCACTCCAGACGCGTATTTTCCTCCAAGCCCTCCTTCCTGCTATGTTTATTAATGACCTTTTTTTTTCCAATTCTCAGCCCAGCTCTCTGGCTCATGGAATTTTGCTTGTGTCTTTTAAACCGTGGGGGTTATCAGGCCACTCCTAAAGAATCATAACCTGGTCCCTAATTTAATCAGCAACAAAACCAGTCAAAAAGCTGCTGTTTTTTCTCCTTTAAAGGCATTCCTGCTGCTGCTGGTTCATGCATTTATCTCATATATTGACTTTTGCGATACACTTTTCTCTGGCTTTCCTAAATCATCTATTAGCGAATTGTAACTTGTACAAAATACTGCTGCTATAAAATGTGATCATAATAACCCTCTCTTAAATATATTACCCCGGCTGCCTGCAAATCTAAAATCAGACTTCAATATTTTACTTTAGATTCATAAAATATTTCACAGTCTCGCAGCCTGCCTCTTATAACTTCTAGTCACTCATCATATACCTGCTGCGACTCTATGATCACAAAGTACAGGTCTAAATCCAAAACTAAATAAAACTTTGGTAGGTGGTGCAGCCTCAGCAAGCCCTCTCTTGCTGGTTCAGTTGACTTCACACCCCACGTCACACTCCCCCATTCACACACATTCATACTGATGGCAGTGACGGTGAGTTGTCAACCTGCTCATCGGGTTCTAATCAAATCGAATTATTCACATGCATTTGGGTCCAGAATCTTGCCCAGGGACACTGACATGTGGACAGGAAAAGCGGGGGAATCATACTGCTGATCATCAGATTAGTGGAAAACCAGCTTTCTCCCCTAAGGCCCAGCTTTTTATCTTACTTTAAATGTTTTTTTTGTATCTTTTGTTAATGTTGCTCATTACTGTTTTATTATATGCACTTGTGAGGCATTCTTCTGGGCTATAATAACGTTTGGCTTGACTTGAATTTTCACAAATATGTATTAGTCGCAAAAATAAAGAATGCATGGTATAAAAATCGCCAAACAGGGGGTAATGTGGCCTTGGCTCCTCTATGGCCTTACTGCAGACATCCCATAGGTGCCGGGTGGGTGGGAAAAACACTTTCTGTAGGTTTGTCATATACATATTTTATCACTACTTTACTGGAGGAGCTCAGGGAGAACGGTTCTTCATCTTAAGAATGTGTAAAACCACTTGAATTCAATGCCTAGGCCTACGTTTTTTGCTAGCTTCTGTTAACTCAGACCATTTAACTCCCGGAATTTTATATCTGCAGGCCAATCATTAGGGTGAACCTGCTATTACAATACGGCAGAGGATTCAAGCCTAATAAGTTCATTACAGACTAGATATGACCATCTTTTTGTGCAAACAATTTTAAACATGTTATCACTGCCTTTTAAAGGCTGTAAGTAGTGGGTGTTTGCTGCGGAAATACACATCCTGCTCGAAAATGATGTGACCGAGTGTGATGATCCAATATTATTAGCATGCAGAGATAAGTGTGCCTGAGCGTATGGATTTGCATAAAGTAAAATGCAGTCTGGCTTAAAAAAAATACAGACAGCCAAGAGTTGGAGGCGATTGAGTCTCATTTCATTTGATAGATTGTTCTTTTAGTTTCAAACAGTGAACATTTGGAATTAGCCTTCATTAAGTATTTACAGAACATTTCTAAATAATGACATTACTGACTTGTTGAAGACATTTTTTAGAATAGAAATAGAAAACTTTTTTGCTTTAACATTTGCACAGTATAATAGCTAAAAAAAATAATGACACCATCAAATTACATTGATGGTGTCATTGGGCTTTGGGCTTTTTCTGTAATAAATAGATAAAGGAATAACATTCTCCTCTGGTTAGAATTGTGTTTTCTGTAGAACCAGCTCTGCAGAGATAGCTGTTTGGGGTAAAGGAAAGGGTGGGTGCAGGTTAAAATAATGGGTAACACATCAATGGGCAAATTAACTTAAACACAATAAAACGCACACCTGTTCAGGTTTTCTTTTCTACAGCAACGGATAACCAGAAAAGTTGTCTGTTTCCACTTTTCAGTTTTATTGGTAGATTTAGCATCTTTAATCAAAATGCACAGAAACTAAACATGAAATACAAGCAGACAACATGATGCACTACCTCCAACAACAGGAAATTATCTATCAGCGAGTTGCGGCCTGAACCTTTGAAGGGCAGTAACTGACATAAACCTTTTTTGGAGGCTCTCAAGCGGGATGACCCGGTCCGCTGTGTTAACTGCCTCGCTGAGATCAAAACGGGTTCAACCCAAAACAGCAACAAGTGGAGCTCGGGGGAACTCTGCATGTGCTGTGGAAAACATCTAAAAACACAGTTTTAACCTCAGAACCACAAAGCCTTTTTGTAAGCCCTGCATACAACATAACTAGAAGTGCTACTCCTCTTAGGATAAAGGACAATATTAAAACACAGGACTTTCAATAGTGAAACAATATAATTTAATTTCAGCATATTGTTATTCATACAATGTACCAGCTTGGGGAAAGTGATTTTTCCAAATCTTTTGAGTAATATAGCCTGTAGTTTGTATAAAATATGACCTACTGGACAGGTTGAAGTTTGGTGCTTAAAGTTTCATCCAGGCTATTAAATACCTACTGACTGCTTTGCACCAAGGTGGATTAGAGATTTAAAATGACATATATTTAAGAAATACATATTTTCTCACTGCATCAAATCTCTGAAAGAGCTGGCAGAGAGCGATTGACATTTTTATACCCTAAGCTCTGAATATTATTCATGGAAATGCAGAGCATATTTGGAGAGGCCCGTTTTAACATTTTATAGAGTCCCGGTATCTCACTAGAGGTAAACTTGTTCAACCCTACACGACTCTATATCCATTATAGATGGCTGGCTCAGGCGTTCCAGCGGTCTACATATGTTTACAACTGTCAAATACACTGAGAGGAGCCACTGATGGTCCTGAAAAAAACAGCCATCCATCTGAGTTGGATGGATCCCAAAGACCTTGCCGTTGCATTATCTCTCCAGTATATTAATAATACATACAGATATAAATGTGCCCAAGAGCATAGAATTGAAAACAGGAAAACCAATGTAGTTCCTGGAATATGTAGTATGTTAAATGGGCTGGTGGAGATTCACATCCGGTTCCTGCATTTACAAATATGTACACTTCATGTAGAAAATGGTAAGTTTGCGCAGGAGACATATTGAATTTTCTGATTCATTACTCTGTTCATTTCTTTATCACATTTTCAACTTGGATTTGCCTAATGTTTAAACTTGTTATACATGTATACAGTTTCCTGATTATGAGATGATTTGCAGATATCCTAATGACAAAGGGTGAATTCTAATGAAACTGAGCAGCATTCTCTAATTCTGTGGGAAAAAAACCCTCAATGCACCAGCCCAAGGTTCTAATCAACTGTTGAATAGATTAGCATCAAATTTGTGTCACTGGGGATACCCTGACTATTCCAGCCAATACTTTGCTCCGTGATCAAATCAATAAGCGATCTTACTTTATTTATCGCATGTGATCACAGTGTAAACAATGAATTGTAATTCTGTCAGTTCCGGTAATAAGCAAAGCAGTGTTTACTAATAACTAATAATGCCTAAAAAAAACAACCACGAGGATTATGAGACTCTACCCCTTGTTAAACTTGGTAAGGCGCGAACGCTCCCTTTGATTGTGTAGTTCAAGGCCGTGCAGTGCAGCAAAGCGTTATGGGTATTTCTCTTTCAAGTACATTAGTCTGGCAATAACAGATCTCCCCGGCTACCGATCATCATCTGGGGAGTTCTGAATGCAAGATGCTTGCCTTCCCAGGAACGCTGCTCTCCCTTCTCCTCTGTAGTGAAACAACTTCTGCATGTTACTACCCAATATGACGCTCTGCCCTTTAGATTAGTTCTGCAATGCAGTTTTTTTTTCCGTCTTTTCCTTTCTGAGTGTTTTAACCCAGTTTTAGTGTTGAAATCTGGAGGGATGTCGTCAGTCTCTAGTGTGTGATGTGTTGCGCCTGGCAGTGCTCCCTGTTTGTTTCTAAGGCGCTTTGGGTTTTTTGTTTTTTACTCCCAAGATACACAGTGAGTCTTTGTAGATCCTCCCAACAAGTTTATATCTGATCATTTGTGTCATATGTTAAATTACTTTTGTAGTGAACCAGTACAGGGTCACATCTCCTGGCCACCCTAGGGGTGTTTGGGGGCATGCAAAGCATAGGTGGTAACATAACATTTACTTTTTTTTTTTTTATTTTAGCTGACTGAATCTGCTTTTACATCTTGTCTCATTCTCTCCAAAGCAATCAAACACTGGTCAACAACGGCAGCACAGATACGACAAACGATGACCAATAAAAGACTATGTAGATGATATACTAGTAAAATCCAAGTGGTTGTTTAATAATACATCAAAACAATGCACCAAATAATCCTCATACAGGTAATAGGGAAAGCTAAAAAAAAAAAAAAACATAGTTTATGAGATTGTTAAGCAGCTAATAAGTACAGGCAAATATTGATCCTTAGAAGTCAGTATATGTCCTTGAGACAAAGCATGTTAACCTGAATGTGAAGACATTTATCAGTTAACAGGAAGTATCGTAACCCCCCGAAGTGCGAATCAACCTTCAGCCCAACACTGACACACCGAGACACCTCACTGACAGAGAGACAAAGGAAAGGTTGTGCCTGTCTGGCACGGGAAGAATGACAAGCGAACATACAGTACATTACATAATATGGTTGCTGTAGATATTTTCTAAATTGAATCCACTATATTTTGACCGTGAGGCTCATGCAATTGACACTTTTCACATATTCTCACACCGCATGTCCATTTTCTCAGGCAGCGAAAAACAAATTCATAACTGATAATGTCACAGCGAGAGAGACTGACAGCGCAGGCACAAAGAAGCCAGAGTTCATATCACATTGTGATGTGTAGTAAGGCTGTTTCTTTTATATAAATTCTTCTCCTTGCTTAACCTTGAACACGGGCTGGTAGCCTGCAACCTACTACCATTTTAGTCTATGTAATATTTTTATGAAATCGCCATTCTTCTGATAATCGTTCCCTGTCCTGATCCACTCAATTATAGCACGGTTTTAATAGCACCCTCAATCTAAGTAATTTAGATTAGTGCAGGTGGCTGTTTCATGACCTAATCCAAGACGTTGGACTGCGTAGAAATGCAGAAATTTATTCAAAGTTACAATCAACCAATAAAAAAATAATTAAGTAATAAATCGTGAAATTGTAAAAGTCCATATGGATTTCAAACTTGCGCACTCATATAAATGATAATTAGCGGTAATATTGTGTTCAACTGCCATTTGAGTTGTCCGAGAAATATATAAAAAAAGAAGGAGGATTCAAATTTACCAATAAAGACACAGGGTTTAAAAGAACTCTTCTTCATCACCAAATCGTAGCCAAAGTTTTAAGCATTTATTCTCGACATGTTGGTACCAATAGATGCATTATCTTTAGTTTCATATACAAGGGAATAGTGATATAGAGTAGTTTGCACTTTTATTTTTGCAAATATGAATAAATCTGCCAAAAGAAAAGGCTACTCTACAATTGGCAAAGATGAAGCAAAGAAATCGCTGGTTCTTCGTGACAGCTAAAGTCCAAATTCTAAAATTGCGGCAAACAAAGCCTCCTCTGTAGCAGGTAAACATGGCTACAACATCACTGCCTGCCTTGTTAAGCTCAGCGGTGGCTCTGTTTTGTGATTCACTTCACTCGTGGTGAAGAAGATGCACTTGGGAAGAATGTAAGCCGAGATGATTGCAATTAGCGTTGAAGGACTAAAGACTACGTGGGATATCTTAGATGATCCGCCTTCACATGTCTCAGTTGCCACCGATGCCTCAAACGAGGGTAATAGAAAAATGTTTCCAGTGTGTGCGCGATATTCCCTCTGTGACTGATGGAATTGGGTGCAAATAACTTAGCTTTTATGAAGACAGTGATGAAACTGCATAATTTAGGCTCTGATGAACTGTCTGCGAAAATATGAACTGGATATTAACCACATCACAGGCTATGCAGCGTTGTAGTTCATAACACCTGCCAGCACACCTGTGATTAGCTGTCAGTGGCTATTGAGTCAGTTGTTTTAAAGATCTATAGCCACTTATACGTATCTGCTTCTCTAAGAGAGGAACTGAATGCGTATTTTTTTGCCTGAAAAGCATGTGAAACTCTGCACGGTCGGCCCTCTCCTCCTCCAGCTGTTGATCGTCTCCAGCTGGCTCTTAATTCATACTCGAGGTCCGTTCAATGCCATTGGCCTGAGGCATCAAAGAGGAGCTGAAGCTGCTAAGATTCACCTCTGTTTTTTTTTCTCCACAAAATTGAATGTGTTTTTGACCGACTTGGATAAAAGAAAGACAAAAAAAAAAAAAAATACGAGAGGAAGTGAAGCTCTGCATCACAGGTGTTTACGAGAAGTGCAGAAGTTTCAGTAATGAAGGATTTTGTACTAGCCAGGAGCAAAAAAAAATAAATAAATAAAGAAAGAAAGTTGGACAGAATACCAGGAAATCCACCAGAGAGAGGTGGGTGGCAGTTTTCCAAGACATAGGGGAGAGTCAACTTGATCAACATGTTTGGTGTTGTCTCATTTGACCTCAGCTTAAATGCATTTGTAGAGAGGATTTTGTCTTTGATAACCATTAAATGACCAGACAACGCGCAGATGAAAATGAATTTCAAACATCTGTGAATTATGACTCATAATGTAAAGGCTTCATTCTGGCTGTGCTAAAAGACAAAAGATCTCTGAATCATTCAAGACTAGCAAAAGTATCCATAGGAAGAAAAAAAAAGACTTGGGAGTCATACATTTAGAATGTTATTTGTATTTTGTTGCCTTTGCAATTAAACAATATCCCACAGTGTGATGCCCAAACCTCTGTGGCGTGCCACTTTTTGTCCCTTGTCAGTAAGAAGGAGTCTGACATGTTTTTGCAGGTATTTGGTCATAAACCAAATATTCAACAAACTGAAATTGTGGCTCGATGGTGGAATTAATATTGAACACTAAATCAAATGCTATGACCCAAAACGTGTATATGGGGCACCAATTTGTTTCACTGTTCCGTAACACCTTCTTTTAGGTTATCAATACTTTGATAATTACGCCCTATATAAAGCATAATCTGACACCAAAAATAAACAGAGGTGGGTATTTTTGTTTAGTAAGAAGAATATGTTGTGAATTTTAGATATGATTACATCTAACCTTTTTTTTTTTTTAATCTAAACCATATTAACGGTACCAGGCTGCCACAAACAAAGCACACAGGTTTGTCTTCACACTCCTCTGCTGCAGAGGATCCCGGGTAAGCCTGCACTCTGCACACATATAAGTTGGATTTATTGAGAACATTTCCAACACAAACACAATAATGCTCCTTCATATTGTTTTTAGTTTATTGGGTGTATTTCTGCTCTGCCCTGTGTGTAGAGTGAAGCTTGGCTGACAGGAGTCAGCGAATCTTCGATATTGCTTTATTTTATTCCTAAGCACGCTAATGCGTGCAAGACCTACCCTTGGTCACTCCTAATGCATGGCGTAACCTTTTTTCACTTGTCTTCAAATTACCACTATGCTTTTATTGCACGGGGCTACAACTGCAACACACCAAATGGCACAAGAATAAGAGAAACTGCATTTGCTATTTATATACCTTGGATGCGTGGCTTTAAATTGACCCCTGCTCTGGTGAAATGTAGCACTCACAGTTGTGTTTTAGCACTACAAGCATTTTAGCACCTTCAAAATACAGCCCACTTCCTATAGGCATCCTTAATTAAACAGGTATCCACTGAGACAGAAACAAAGGCAAGCAGGAAGATCTCAAGTCATCACTAATAATAATTAGGTCAGTGTAAATGATACTTAACTAATGTATGTAAGTGCCATGAAATGACAAAATAAGGAAGAAAAATGAAATGATTTGGAGAAACACACATCAACCTGTACAGCAAATGTGATTGGGCCTTCACACTTTTCCTGTGGTGGGGCTTAGTTAATTCGATTTTTGTTATAGGAAAGCCAATAGGACAAAAGAAATAAATGAATTTTGCGATTCAGCACGAGTGAAATGAGAGCCAGCTGAGGAAATCAGATAAGCTCCCTGTATTCCTCCTAGCCATATTGGAAAAAAAAAATCGTATAAAACCTATCCTCTCCTGTTTGGTCTGTTCATCCTGCCTTGACAGACAAATCATTTCACAGTTGACAATAATTTTGAGAACAAAACACAAATTGCAGAAGCCTGAGCATTTACCAGCTTGCAGATGATTTGATTTTTTTCACAGGGGGGTAGGTAATGAAGTGCGCTTTATTTCATCAACCTGTTTTGTTGGTGACTGATGCGGCACCACCTCCACAAACTGTCAAAGTGACAGCCCTGGCAGGACATGGGCACAACACTGACATTATTTGTGGAAAAATATCTGACTAGCCAGTATGATTCATAGTTAGTCCCAGCTCTTGTTTACAGACAACATGTCACATTCATTTAGAGAATTACGCCTGTGCCCGGGGCTCAATAAAATGGTTTTGCCCTCCTATTTTACTGGGGGAGAGGAGAAAGTAAAAATAATAAAAGCTTCCCCCCCTTTCGTTAGTTTTCACATGTGTTGACTCCTTCAAGATCATTGATCTCTGTGAGGGGATTATGTAGCAAAAGGTGTCAATACTTTATCGCAGGGTTCTTGAAGTATTCAATTAATTGTGCAAAATTTAAACAGGCTAAATCCAGCCCCATTACTCTCTTATAACCCTGCTTAAAGGCTTGTATGTAACATATGCTAATACTTGCCGTACTAAGCCCTTGTAATCTTCATGCTTGAATTTGTGAACAAAAAGCGATGTCTTTTCCACATAATATAAACTTCTTCTTTTTCTGATGTAATGTAATTTAACCATGTGGAAAAACCTGTCCAACAGATTTTTTTTAAAACACCCCCAAAGAGTTTAATGTATCTAATGTGGTGCTACAAATGCACTAAATGTGAACAAAACGAACTGTTAGGGCTCAAGGTAAGATTAATATTTGTGCCCCCTCCCCTTCAATACGTTTTCCTGTAGACTGCAGACCATATGCTCATGTAGCAGTCAGTGAATCATGAAATCAATTGGTTTTCATGAAGTCCATTTGCATACTCAGGTTAAAGCGCAATGGGGCAAAGGGAGGTAGTTGTAAACCTTCATTTAGCACATCAGACCTGTCTTCTCTTATTATGGCTGCACAAAATGATCAAAGTGTCACTTCTACTGAATCAACACTGGCGGCTAATAGCACGAGATGTTGCAGAGAGCGATGCCGCCGCTGTTGTGAAACAATCTAAATCTGTGTCATGAGCTGTTTTGCATTCTCTGTGTAAACATAGGTAAGATATTCACCCAAATGAATATCTTATTATCATTTAGAGCATAAAAAATAAAGCTGCTTGAGCAGTAGAAGACCTTTATATAATTCATATTTCTTGTCCCTATGTCTGCTCACACAATGCATCTAGAGCCTTGTCATTCTCCTCTTCAGCTGCTTAAGTCCTCATAATATATGTCATGTTGATGTGACATAAACATGTCATATCCTCTCACATTTCCATAAACTGCTCAGCATGCAGTCTGGTGACAGTGCCAAACCCCGTACACGGAGTGTCCTTAAGCTTTATAGACCCGCCTGTGGAAGGATTACGAACTTAATTGGTGGAACCACATTGCAAAAAAACGTCCTCCAGGAATTAGGGAAATGTGAAATCTAATCCCAGTGAGCAATTTTGTTCTTTTTCTTTGGATCCTAAACATCAAGACACTGATTTATCCATCAACACAGGGAGCGTGGCGAATTGTGGAGTGGAAATTTTCACAACTCCTGGCGAGGTTTTTTCCTGGAGGTTCCGACTACATGAGCAGGTGGAGTTTGACTATTGTAGTTGCCATGGAGACGGATCCGTTGACAAGGACGAATAGCCCCTGAAGGTGTTGCAGATGAAATTATAACAGCAGCTGAATCTGCACATAACACATTTAATATAGTAAAATTAATAAATTGTCTCTTCAGGGAGCAAAAAAAAAAACTCTTGTTGATGCCGTATACTTTGCAGCATAAAAGTATAAACACTAAGGAAATAAACTTCATTATTTATATCTGCTCAATGCAATCTTACGACTTAATGATTCATCACTTGCCAGTTGCTTTGGATTCATATCATTTCAGGGTGTTTGATGTTTAGTAAGCTTTGATTTACAAGAGGTTTTACAAGATTTTGGCTGATCGTATCTCTAAGAAATGTCCAATCCGTCCCAGAAGTATTCGAATGTTGCAGGAGCCAAAATTATTCACAGAGCAGCTGTTTCAATTCTTAAGAAAAGGACGAGATCTTCATATTGTAATGTGGCCTAAATATAACTGTTTTACATCTCATGTGGCTGTATGTTTCATCTGGGGGGGCGATGTTATTGCTTCTTTCAATTGAACTCAGAGCTGAAAGGACGAGTAATTTATTAATCAATCAACCAACATGCTGATGACGATTTTATTCAGATTGTAGTGTTGTAGTTGTTTTTTTGTATAGCCCAATATTATAATACTGGACAAAGCAAGCCATCCGAAAGGCACAGCGGCTACTTGACTCTGCCTGATTCTGACATTCTATTGATCAACAAATTAATATAATAGTGAGTGTATAAGTGACAAATATGTCTATAATTAAAATAACCTTTGTTTGCCACCCTGCTTGAACTGTATTGGAATTGCACTTTCATGGATCCAGGGATCTTATAGTAATGTAAGCAGAATCTGACTGCTTGTTCAGACCGGCAGCTTTTCCCGTGTTGGCGTGATTGGATGAAATCGCCTTCAGCTGATGTATTGCGGAGGACCTCTACATGTGTTTCAACAGCCTCGGTCTGATAGAATCGTACCATAATACAACCAGTTCTAATTATCGCTGAGAATGGGCTTTTTGTGTCCCTTTCAGTTTTGAGCCTGCACCCAGTAACCTTGCCTTCTAGCAGGATTCATGAGTATTGATTAGCCGGGTTTCACACACATGCGCGCGAATGCACACACAAACATCATTCATCTTATCTCGACCTCTAATGCCAAAGGTTTGTAGAAGCTAATAAAAAGCTAATTATTCAATCAAACTCCAACCATTTTCCTTGGAACAGTTTTGTCCCTTGGAAATGGCTAAAAGAGATAAACAGCTGTGCATCCTTATATCTAATAATCTCACTTTTGGGGCTTTTCCCTCAGATGATACTGATAATACCACAGGCTGTTAGTGAATAAGATATACGTAGTTGTTTCAACACATCAGCCACATCTATAACATGTTAACAGTTTCAGGGCGTTGCCATTGATTCCACCCTATTAGTAAGATGTAATTAGGATTCGACAGTGGCAACACAGCTGATGAAATCCATGAATACTTACAATATTATGATTGATACCTCGCCATATAGGGAATAGGATCCTGTGTGCAAATCAAGTCATTAATCAAAGCGCCGACGTGAAGAGTAAATTGCTGTAAAGCCAGGGGAGCAGAGGAACGGCGGAATACGGCCGCGTGGATCTGCTGAGAATGAGTTTGACCTCACAGCTCCCGGGCTGCTCTAACAGCATCTGTGTTTCCTGAGTGAGTGGCCGCGTCCGTCCGCTGCTGAGTCATGGTGACATTGAGAACGCCCTTCATTAAGTGCGTTCCAGTTGTGGTTGCTTTATTGCCTGTTTTCATCACACACTCCCTGATCATTGCACTTACCTGGAGGAGTTACTCGCTGAAAAATACAGTTCGAAAGAAAGCGTTTAGGCGCGGTTTGAACATGATTAAAGTAGGTAAGCTCATGGATTGCCATCGCTGTTTCGATCCCTGGGGAATCGAGCACAAAGAGAAGCGGGCTCGCTTCAATATGAATGCATTCACTCAAGTCTATAATTGATTGATGCTCCCAGGCTTGTTTTTTGTTCCTCCTGTTGGTCAACATGGTTTGATGTAATGAGATGTTATAGGTTTTTGCTGAGGTTCCTTTTGCAGAGTTTATACCTGAAAAGAAAGAAAAAAGACTTCTCTTTAAACCATAAGAAAGATAGTTCTGATATTTTCCTCTAAATATATAATTTATAATCTTCTGCCCTTGGTAAAAAAAAATATTTTTATATATATCTAGCAGAGAAAATAAAAAGACAAATCTATTACATACCAATCTTTAAATACATCTCTTATCGGCTTTTCCTGATACTGTACATGCTCCTGGCAAAGTTTTCTTAGGAGAATCTCCAACAGAATCATAATTTAGAAGTAAGCTTGTATCAGACATCCTTTCTTCTTCTTATTTTAACACAACAATACCCGTCTTCTTTTTATTTTCTAATTTTTAGATGGACAGATAATGCTTTCAATGTTGCTACTTATCATATTATTTCCATCCATCCATCCATCCATTGTCTATCCCGCTTATTCCCTTTCGGGGTCGCAGGGGTCTGCTGGAGCCTATCCCAGCGCGTTAAGGCGAGAGGCAGGGATACACCCCAGATGGTCGCCAGCCAATCGTGGGGCACACACACCATTCACACACCATACACTCTCACACTCACACCTATGGGCAATTTAGAGTTTACCAATTAACCTGAGCATGTTTTTTGTATTGTGGGAGGAAACCGGAGTACCCGGTGAAAACCCACGCAGACACGGGGAGAACATGCAAACTCCACACAGAAAGGCCCCAGACCCAGGCCCAAGGCGGTCTTGAACCTGCGACCTTCTTGCTGTGAGGCAACAGTGCTACCCACCGCACCACCGTGTCGCCCATATTATTTCCAATCAAGCTTTATTTTTTATTTCTTAGCTCATTTTTCTTATGTAAGAAAATACATGTTTTTCATCACTCCTGCAGCCCTGCTGGCCTTTTATTTTCTTTATCCCGCACACAGCGTCTCGGTCTGGATTGACAGAATATTACCATAGAGATGTAAAAAAAAAAAAAAAAAAAGGGGGGGGGAGGCACGTCGGCCCCTAAGTAGCAGACCCGGCAGCACAGGACGATGACTGTCTCCCTAACAACTGTCTTTGTCTTGCCCGGATAGGAAGGAATCGCAGTGATGGATAATGACTTGACAGAGTATGTCCTTTGGCCAAAGTTGCCTGGCAATGAGGAATTTCTTCTCCTCCTTTTCACCTCATATAAGTGCCCGGGGAGAGGAAGAGAGGGAAAGACGGAGGTAAATCTTGCGGCTGCGGCGGGGGGGGGGGGTGGAGCAGCGAAATGTTTGAAGGAGCCTTGTTGTAGATTAAGTGAGCCCGGCTTGTCCTGAGCTGACACGGGACTTATCACACCGGGCCAGGTGATGATTTGATGCTCGGAAACAAAGATAAAACTGAAAAATCTGTTGTTAGGCCATTGTAGACCGGTGAAGGTCTTCTTGTTCGCAACACATTTACAACTTCATGCACCTCCCATTGGTCGCTCACTGTCACGTTGCAGCATGAGCAGAAGTGGTTAATATGCATGGATTAAAAGACTGTGAAATGATACACTGTGAAATTTGTGACACCTGTGCTCTTACTGTTTTCTCCCTTCATTCTTTAAACTGTGACATGACAGCACTGACTTCAGCCAAAGACGAGCTGAAGAGGAGTGAAGTGACGTATCAAAAAGTAAAAGCTTGTGTCATAAATACTTCATCGGCCGGATGAATAGCTGAAGGTCACGAGCCTGAGGTCCTTCTCTGAATGCAAATGGATGAGTACAGTAGAGCTGCAAGAACCTGAGTGGAGAATTATGTTTCTTAATGCATGAAGGCTCTCCGCAGATGGATGTGCGCGATATGGTAATCTCTCTTGGATCGCGTGCAGCTGCACTGCGGGCAGGGCTGTGACATGTCATGTTGCTTGTTTGGAATTTTATGGACAAGTGAGAAACTGAGGGCCTGTGACCTTGGAGAAAACACAGGAATGAAAGACATATTTTGCAGCAAAAAAAATAATCTCTTAAGGGAGTTGCAAAGCCTCATCTGTCCTCATCGGATATGCATGCGTACAGTTTATGATGGCAATAACCGTATGTTCAAGTATGCACTAACTGTTTGGAAGTATTAATCACTTTATTTTCTCTGCCACGAAATCACATCACGAGCGGGGGTCTCGCACATCCTTTGTTTTTGCGCAGATAAATTTCCAAAGCTGTGTCAAAATATGATAAATTTTTCATTATGCTCCCCTTTACACATTGTTCTCCTTTAGCTATGGTGATGCAGTGAAATATTAATGACAGGACACACATTCAGAGTCATGGTACCCCCAACTCCGTTTCTTCTGTTGCCTCTCCTGCTGCGCGTGTTTCTTTCCTGTTGTTTCATAATCAGATCAACATTCAAATCACACCCAAAGCTGCCAGGTGGAAAAAAAGGGGAAAGCTCAGTCAATGAGATTATGAATGTATGAGTTTTTCCCTGTGTTTTGGGGAACGATGTTTCCTTTATTTGAAAAAAAAAATGCCCAATGGATGATGAACAAAATGTGTTAAAACAACCCCCTTTTTGTACGTGTGTGTGTGTGTGTGTGTGTGTGTGTTTAGTGAAGTTATCAAGCTTGGGTCACCTAATTCTAACTTCTCTAAGAAAAAAACACACTAAATATACAGTATTTTTGGGATTCTCAAGTGGATTAAGAAACGATAAGATGATGGTCTTGTGCCATTAGATTGTTAGAATCAATGAGAGGCCTGACGGGGTCTTGTATGTGGACTGATGACGGGGGGGTTGGGGGAAACCCACGTGAACACAGTAATGCAGACTCCACAGAGAAAGGACCTTGGGTTCCCAGGAACCTTCTTTCTGTGAGGCAGCAGTTGCTGACCACTGCTACTCGGATGAGGAGCTAGTAGCACAGGGTTTGGGGGGGAAGGGTCATGAAAAGTGAGACTGACGGTCATAGGAGGGGGTTGGTTAGACACGTCTATATGTGTAGAGATGTATAAACTAGTGAGAATGAGGAGAGAGCGAGACGCCCTGTTCCATCCTCAACACCAGTTGTAATAATAGCGTGATAAAACAACCAGACATGTCTCCTATCTTCTAGGTGGTGTCTGAGCCCAGTGGGAGTCTCCCGTCTCAGCTCTGGCTCTCCGACCGCCGGCTGATCGGGATGCTAATGTGAAACCTGTGATGGAGACCGGGGCTTGATATCTGGTGAGTTTATCCCGTTGTTCCCGTGTCACGACATAATCTGCGAGATGAGTTGCGGCTTCACCTTTTACTTAGGGCAGCTCTAACTATGCCGAGCGGGTTGTGCTAGCAGTGGTGCGTCAGCAGATCGGGGAGGCAGCATTATGTAGATCACCGGTGGGAATTTATTACAGGAAACACCGAAACTACAGGTGCAGAGCAGAACTAGGTCAAATTTGCAAGTGATGTTTTTTCCTTTTTTTCTGTAGCTTTTGTTTTACATTTTAAACAGCCAGACGGGTGGGTGGAGATAGTCAAATTTGAATCGGCTCTATTGGCCAAGAATGTTTAGGCATACAAACCATGAAATGCAAGTTTCCAGCTTCCACTCTTTATACATACACAGAGCAGAAAGCATGCAGAGGAAGTACATGCAGCTGCACAAAGGTCAAGCCAAACATATGGCTGTTGTAGTTGCAAGTACATACATCCTTAAACAGCAAGTAGGCAAACACATGTCCGCAGGGTTAAGAGTGGGAGTGTAAAGCAAACTTGAAACAATAGAAACAAGGTAGTTACTTTGTATGCATGTAATATGTACATCCAGCATGATGCTTTCCAAAAGACTCAGTGCTTTAGTTCACTTTTTCCTAAGGGTCCTAATTTAATTTTATCTTTAAGCATCACACACTGTTAAAGGAGCCAGACACAGTTGTAGCGGGAAATCATTTCACGTGTGTGTCCGTAGCAGGGGACAAATCATGTGCTCAGAGTTGATCAGTTATGAACTGTGTCTAAGTCACAACTTCCTGTGGCATGTGGTGTTCACAGTTCTCGGTAAACACTGTTACATTATGTACAAATGGAAAGAATCAAACATGACACGGTTTCAATCTCTGCTTCAATGGGGGGTCATACTGAGACCAAGGTCTCGAGCTGCGTTGGTGTTGCCGGACAAATACCGTTTAAAAAGTTGGTGTTTGAATGACAGTTTGTTTATTTCAGTTATTTTCTATCAAAATGATCCCAGTTGGTTTCACCAAATGAACATAACACAAATAATGTTTGTTTGAAATCACTAAAAAAACTAAGTGATCCCAATATCAAAGGATGGTAAACAAGCTTTAAAATACTAATGTAGGTTGTACTTAGGATTAAAGCTGAAATTTTCTATTAAAGCAAAGTGCATTTTCATTTTGCACAATATGCAAATTATCTGTAACTTTTGAAAAAAAAAACATTCAGACGTTTCTTTGTTTACTCAGACCACATTAATTCTATTACACCACTAACTTATAATGTTTAGAGAAGAGGTAAGTTAACTTTTGCTATGGTGGTTGTTTCTTAGTAGTTTATTCTTGGGGTCCCCAGTTGGTATTCTTTGTATGTTAAATAAGTTGGTAGCTTAGGCATAGATTTGGGGGGAGCACAGGGGTGTTTTTTTTCTTCTGCACTGAGTCTTTTCTTATTCCCAAAGTATGAATATGAATTATGAGCTCATACTGTACAACCACAATTTTGTATGGCAAATGTAGTTATCCCCGCCATCTCCTCTCCCCCGGCTCAGTCTGCACTCAGACACAGACAGGTTCATAACCACACACCAACCAGAAGGGAATGGGAGGGGAAAATGAGAAAGTCCAAGTTTTTTTTTCTCAAAATAATTTTTCAAATTAATGAGTTATGGGAAATTTGTACTGTAGTTTTTTTAGTCAGCTTCTTTAGATTTGCATGATTCTTAAAAATCATCTCAAAACACTGATATCGTTGATATGGTTTAATCATGAAGCATGGGCATACAATAACATGTTATTAAAATGCAGCAGTTTATAAAATAATGAAATTAATCAATTAATCATAGTCATGAATGCCCATGCTCTTTAAAAGAGGCTAAGTGTAATGTTTATGAAGCAATGTTCATGTTGCAATCCTTGTTGGTCTGTTGTAACTTAAAGAAATGAAATGTGCACACTCCTCCATGATGGAACCAGCATGCACCACAACAATCCCCATGCGAGCTCAGGACCACCACACAAACACCACAAAATACAGCTACAATAATTTGTCACAGACACGCACATTATTCTCTCACCTAAAGAGCAGAGAAAGAGCACAAAAGTGGGAGCGGAACATCGTTTAAACCCCTTTTATTCTCCTGGTGGTAATTATTCCAAAAGTCTAGTCTGACACTTCTCACTCACCAGCCAGTCCTGCAGTGTGTGTTCGTTCTTTGTGTGTGTGTGTGTGTGTGTGTGTGTGTGTGTGTGTGCGTGCGTGCGTGCTACAGCAGGGGAGAAGGCCATGCTGCGTTTTTTGCTGAACCATGGTGCAACACATGTTTTGTGTTAGTATGAGAAGCATAAGGTGAAAATCATATCACCCGCGAATAATCAGCTGCACATTTTGAGTGAGCTGCGACTCCACCACAAAACCACCGCAATGGGTGTCGCCGCTGAGAAGGAGTTTCTGAAAGTTATGCACAAACCCTTTAATGCGTCAACACTCAAAAGAAACCTACGCCCACGGTTTATCAACCGCCAGATTTACAATTAAATCATCCTCAACTTCCTTCACAGAAACACTTCATGACAGATTGTTCTCGGAGAATAATAAATAAATATATAGCTGATTTTTATATTCAAGTATTTTTATTCAACCTTGAGAAGTGTCTGCAGTCTTCTTCTGGCTGCATATAACCCAAACATCTCCACCTATAAGGGAGGAGAGCATATATCTAGTCTGAGGCAGAACATTAAGTCAGCAGAGCACCCACTCAGGTGCTTGCTGCTGCTCACCCCTATGAATATGTTTTATCTCTTTTTCTCTTTTATCTTATCTGCATTTTAACAGATGGATGATTATGGTTTATTGTTCAGAGACTTTTGTAAGATAATCTATCTGAAACTGTAAAAGTGGAGTAGAAAAAAACGTAGGATTTTAAACGGTGAGGGGGCTCAGTGATCTCCACCCCCCCCCCAGTGTAATTTATACCCTCATGTGTGCAGGTGTTCTGGAATATAGATCTCTGTAGCGCCTACCTCGAAGCTGTCCAGCGCAGTCTCTTCTTGTTAGTTTGGTAAATTCTCTCCTACCAAAACCCCCCACCCACTGTGGACCTGATTAACTTAAACTGGCGTTGTAAGGTAATCGAATGCATCTCTAACTAACCCGAAATGTGCCATAAAATACCTTTCTAAAAGCTGCAGCAGTACATAAATGCTGTTTCATGTTCCAGTCCTACATTATATAGCATGAAACTGTTAATTATAACCCACTTCAGGAGAGTATGGAGTTAATGATCTGTGCTGCGTCTTCAGAGAGCAGTCAGCCGAGAATAATTGTGTGCATCTGAAGTGCAGCAGGTACCTGTATCCTCTTAACATCTGCCTGGCGTACACACAGTACATTTGCATCCTGAAAATGTCATTGCACTACATGCAGACACTATATGTGATGCAGTGCTGCTGGTAACAGCACTTTGCTGAGTGTTTCATTTTCGGGAAAGGTCTCGGGGTGAGGAGAGTTCAGTAAGGAGGTGGGCTGATTTTGCCTCTCTGTGACCCTCTGTGGTCAATCCCCTGTGATCCCTGTGGTCAGGGGGGACTCACACAGTGCTGAGAATAAAGAAATATGATGGCTTCCACTTGTTCTGCTCCGCTGCAAGAGGAATGGCAGGGCAATGCTAATTGGCCGGCTCGTGTTACCGAACCGAACGCAACTGCTGTTCCCTTCAGTGTTTTCCCTCCCTCTCGTAATATGCCTAACAAGCAACGTCTATAACAGTCATGCACTCTGCATAACTATGCATATTTTTCCCAACGCAGCATTCTTCCCCACTTGTTTCGGTCTTAAAAAAGAAAAATCATTGTTTAATACCTTTTTTACAAGAATAAAATTCACCTTCTCCTGTCAAACATAAGCGATTTGCATTGTGATAGGATGCCAATATGTATCTTCACCCATCTGGGGGGGAGTAAAAGTAAAAAAAAAAAAAAAACAGGATTCATCTCTATTCATGTGAAATTATGATACTACAGCTAAGAAAATGTTGCTTTGTAAGTGGGTAGCAAATGCGTGTTTTTAATCAGGGATCAAGGGGAGAGTGAGGAGGAGGTCAAGTTATTACTCTCACATATTCAGAATCCCACCGTGCATATACTATACGCCTCCTATCCTGTGTCTTGTGTTCTGTGGTCTGCCTCGCTTGTCAAAGTAATCTGAGTCTTGCGGTCGGTGTTTCCTGGAATACCAAGTAGGGAAAGGCAGTGACAGGCAGAGTCGAGTGGCAGCTCGGGCTATGCTTGAGTTTTCCAGCACGTGTTGCCGCGTTAAGATATCATCTCTGCAGTTCACTGTTGTTGCCGGAGCTCTAATCATCTGTAGAGAATTAAGCTACACACTCCGTGTCATCCACACCTCGCAATAACAAAGCCTTTGTGAATTTGAAAGCGTGTAGCTCAATCGTTCTGAAAGAATGATGAAAGAAAAGCTGGTAAAATCAAAAACACCTGCATGCTTGCGCAAGTCTGATACAATGGATGCATAGCCCAAGGAAGCAGTGCTCAACGTCCTGGTGCTTTATCACTCACTCCATCTCTCTCTGTGTCTCTCTTTCTTTCCCTCAGTCAAATATCTTTTTGTTGGCAAAAACATTGAAGACTTGAGTCACTTAAACACCCTCTTCTTAACACACAGCTGTGCTGACTCACAGTCTATTGATTATTCCATACAACATATCCGTCTGTACCGTATACAGGAAGCCGCTGTGTGAACTCCTCGGATACATGTATGTTTGTCACATGAATAAAAATTCAGGTTTAATGGCACATGGGGGTACAACCTAATTACATAAGCATCCTCATTAGTTATGAGGGATTCAACTGAGTTTAAGAAACCATTTAAATAAATGACCAAGAATAGCTCAATCAGAGTTTGTGAGGATAAACACGCCTTTCTCTCCCAGAGGAGCAAAACTGAGAAACCTCTGATCCGTGTTGTCATGCAAGTGCAAAAGCCTGGAGCTCATTTATAATAAAGGCTACATTGCATTTTGAGATTCATGCAAATTCCACTGCAGCGCTTGAAATCCAAAGAGGCAGGCCAAATAACCTAAAAAAAGGTATCCATAACCACAGAAAAAAAATGTATAATTTCATTCAGGAATCAGAAAGGCATCACAAATGTCTGAAGAAGCTCTCATGTCTTGCTCCTGGCAATCGGTGACAGAATTTACTGAATTTAGAGACGGTGAATGAAAGTTCAGCAAAGCAGACAGAATCATGCTCAGGCATAAGCCAAACATATTTGAAGACTGGAAATAAATGTTTCTCCCCCCGAGGCATCACAAACACAGAACATATCTAAGACTAGGCTATGAAGCAATTATACTTTAGTAGTATGTATCACATGAATATTTTATGGATGATGTATGTTCATGCACATAACCACAGTTTTGGAAATAATGGTGAACTGATTGGAGTTGTGTTTTGCATATATGAATAATATATGCTTTAAAAAAATGTTACTCTTAAGATGGTCAAATTGAATAGGTTGTTTACATAAAGGCCTATTTATAAATACACGAGACCTCCCCGCTGTGCAGAGGACCATACAGAAACTACTATGCTTTTAACTTTTCCATCGTCTCTCCTCAATTCTCCTGCACTCGGCCAGTGTTTCGTGGTAAGACGTGACCCAAGTCACTGTCCGTCTGTGCATCGGGGCTAAACAGAGCCACGACAGGGGCCCCCGTTTTGCTTGTATCATTCACCCGATACAGCAAGAGGGATGAGGCTGCCTGCGAGTGGTAGACAAGTAGCTGGTTATGAGCCACAGCTCCTCCATTGTCTAGCATCCTGGAGAAAGAGTGGGAGCCCCTAAAGAGGCCTGGCAGAGTCTCTGCTTCCATCTGCCTGCATGCCTCGCCATGGATCCCAGCTCGCACCACTTGAGATTATACTCACGTCCAAGCTGTTACTGTAATTTGCATTGGCTCATAGGCAGGGAAGAGTGAGGAGGTGGAGGAGGAGCTGCACATGAGGCAGGGATGTTATAAATGGTCCTGGCAGCATGATGAGCTTCCCTGGATGTAGTATTATGGACAAGTGGCATGGGCAGCGCTATATTAAGGTGCATTAATGACACTGAGCAGGTTGTCCTTCTGTTCTGGATTATGATCAGTGTTAGCGGTAGTAAATTTTAGAACTGCGTTACTTGAAACTACCCCAGTCTTATTCAGTGTCGGCCCTAAATCCTTTTATAGCGGCATTATTCTCAGTTCATTCCCCTCTCTTGTCTCCAGCAGCATATGAAAACTATCAATCAGAATACATGAATGAGATAAAATATCTGTTTTCGTGAAATATCACCCGATCCGTTACATATTCCACTAATTACCAAGTGATATGTTAATTCCCTTTTAAATCATTCAGATGAAAGATCGTGCACATGGAGGAAACCCACGCGAGCCATGAGAGGGAAGAAAAAAAGACAACGTTGCACACAAAGACTAAAAATCAAGCTGAGAAAGACAAAACATGAGCTCCTCTATGCGCTGGTCTCTCTGTTTCATATCGTATATCAAACCTGGGGTGTCAAAACATCTTCTTAGGAAATTGATTCAAATTCAAAGCCGCGGTTTTATTTACAAACATTTTTCCTGAGCTGAACAGGTGTGTGTATTGAGTATGGCAGTAACAGCAGCAGTAGACGCGGGTCGTTTTTGCAGATGCAGAAACGCTTGATGCATGATGATGTTTTCCCACAGTAAAAGGAAACGCAACCAAAAGAGCACTTTGCGTTCAAACCCCAGTGAATAATCTCTGCCGCCTCGTCGTGCAGGCTTAATTTGCTCTCAACTCGATAGCTTTTGGACTTCAATTGGGTTTAGCAGCTGATTTCTCAAATTCACTAATAACTACATAGAAAATAAAGAGCAATTTCTGATAGTTCCACCACCTCCATCAAATATTTGAGTTGTGAACTAATTATTTATGCTATAGCCAGAAGCATGCTGGCCTTGTAATTGGCTTCCTCTAACTAAACGCCTGAATGATATTTAATGGTTGCTGTCCATACACATTTGTCATGATGATTATTTAAATCTATACATCTTAATCTATTCTCTTATGCTGTATAAAATATTTCCTAGGGTAGAGTAAAAACACAAACTAAGGTGGTAGCATGGTGGTATAATTGACTAGATGCTCAGTTTTAGTCTCAGTTTTATTTCCTTTGGCAAATCTGCAAGAAATTCACACAGCAGCTAATCTATTTTTTGTATCACTGACTTTCCACTACAGAGAAAGTAAATAGACTGAAATGTCTTTTGCTCATCTACTGACGATGTATTACACGGATTAAGCTGCATTAACTTTGTGCACAGCAATGAAAAAATATAGATAAAAATAATTATGCGACGGATAAGAGAGAGAGGTAAATGTGCTTTTCATTCTCAAATAACAGGCCTGACAGGTTTTAGATTAGGGACTCACAAAGTGTGGCACGAGCTTGTCTGCAGTCATTCTGAACGTTTCATTCATATAATTATTAATTATGCTGACATGTTCTCGATTTAATGCAGGCTTGATTTCTCCACTAGGGAATACATGTATCTGGAGGGAGAAATGGTAAATAAAGACCTTATTCATTTATTCACACATTTTCTTTTTTTGAATAAGCCTTTATGGACATGTTTGAAAAAGCTTTTGAAAACTATTTTAGAGAAAAGTACAGCGAATTAAAAGGGACATATCATGCAGATTTCTAGGTGTGTATTTATATATTCCTTTTAGTTCAGCATCTGTCTCTGTCTTGGCATCCATCTGGTGGCTCTGGAAGATTAACCCAGGCAGCAGCAGTAGGATTTCACTCCTTATTTTTATTTACTCGATATGGGAACTTTAAATACATTAATACATGTTCCAGTTGGAATTGGATCCGGATCTGGACAATGCCAACGACCTTACCAACAAGCTTTGCAGCAAAGGCTACAGAACCGATGGCTGCTTGTTTGTAGCAATTCAGCAACAAAAGCAACGGATAAGGCCTTTTTGCTGTAAATATCTTTTGGTGACAAAAACTAAATGTAAAGATATTTCTGGTTCCAAATAATCCACAGGGTACGCTTAGCTTTACTGCCGTTAAAGCAGGAGTGGCCCAGCAAGAATACAGTAAAATGTGAATATGACACCACGTCTTAATGTTGCACGCTGAACCAAAGTTAACACAGTTTACTTCAAAACAAAGCACAATAGTCTGAATGCCTGTTTCCAATGCAGCAAGGAAATAACAGAAAATGCAAATAGCACACAATCACTATATTCGGGGGATAAAAATGCAGTTTGTAGATTCAGTTATTCGTCAGTTTATTTCACTTAATTATTTTGTATAAAGTTAAAAATAAATCCACTATCCACTATAAATCACTTTATGTGTCAGGGATTCTTGAGACGAGGGAGAAAATGGATTTTTAATTTCTAAAAAATAAAATGATGATTTTTCCAAAATACATTTATATATTATAGTTCTCCCAGGTGTTGGCCTTTTAATGCTGTCAAAATACAATCTCCCAGGTTTAAACTTTTTAACATTTTTGTCATGTATGCTGGACAAGCCTGGAATTTTGTCAACACCATAAGACACACAGAAACCTAAAAAAAATGCATTTGGAATACAAGTATTGGAATTATTTGGACTATTACATATTATTTTAATCTATGCTGATCTATCCACGTTTCCAATCTACTACTGTTAAATAAAGTAATTAAATTATGAAGCTATCAATTATTATTATTGGAAGAATATTCATTTACATATTTAGTTTTTAATCTAAAAACAAGATGATGCTATTCAGCAAAATAAAAAATACAAATTCATATAGGAAATACAATGTTTTTATTGAAATAATCTGAGCCAATATAATAAAATCTCTTTTTAAAAACAAAAATGAACAGAAAACTCATCTTATGGAGTTGACGAGCTGTTGACGGAGTTGACACACATCTTATGGTGTTGACGTATCAGAAGAGAACAGGATATAACTCCGTTTTACATGGCCATTTAACTTCAAAAACTCAACTTTTCAAATATAACATTTCAAGATAAGAGTCCACTTTAATGTAAATCTTTTTTTGCACTCACACCCACTTTAAAAACAGTAACTGGGCAGTAGACATATCTTATCTCTTGAACAGTGCATGTAATCATACGGTCCATGGGGAAAGAACATACAGAACATTCAGTAACTCAGCCTTTGAATTGAAAAATCTCTGAAAATCTTGAACTCCTTCAATGTCATGGCATGAATTTAAAGACCTGGCAACAACCGGTTAAAAAGTTCTTCATCTATGAAGTCCATGACTTCTGGGGAGAGCTGATAGATTTCCCTGGAGCGGCTTGTGCGAACTGGTGATGACTGGTGTTTGACTATGACATCAGCAAATGGGACATAGCAGACATCCTGACTCCCTTGTTTCCTCTGGAAACGACTGCTTGGCCCATGAGGGTGAAAGAATTCTACTTGGACATCCCCTTGTTCTTGATCAATTTTAAGCACTTTAGCCAGCCACCAATTGTAGTCATAGACCACAGAGAGCCAATCTCCTGTGTGGATATCACTTGGCCCCACTGCTGACATTAAGCCCTCAGGTGCTCTGGATGGCTCCACCTCCATAGCTTCCATCAACATCGCAAGAGGACTCTGAACAGGCCTATGTTCATCAGCATCCTGAGTGTGGTGTGCAACTGGATTAAAACAGCGGCAGATTTGTGGCTCATTACAAAAGCATAAACTATGCCTACAGTAGATCACATTGCCCTTAACTACAACTTGATGAACCTTTCTTGTTCCTGGGATGGATCGTAGGGACTTGGGGAGAACAGCATCGTAAGTCAGGAAATCATCATTGCTGACATAGTGTAGGTGGACTCCACTTAGCTTGCTGGACACAAGCTGGTGAAATGTTGTGCCATTCACAATGTCCAGTCCTCCAACAACAATTCTGTCAGCACACCGCTTCACTGTGGCTCCAATACCATCTGGGGCACCCTTTCCGTGGGAAGTAGGGAAGAAATTCCAAGTTACATTCTGGAACCCCAGTTGAGGAGGGATGATGGAGAGGAGGAGAAAGTTCTTTTTATTTTTGTACTGTTTGCTTGGACCATCAGACCAAAAGTGGACGGTGTCAATGTGGGGGAATGTGGTATGTATGTTTTTCAGGACTTGGTCCATGTAGGTCCATATAGCTGCTGCATCTTGACGCTTGGACTCGGAAATTGTGCAAAACGCTTGTTTTTCCTGATTGGTGTAAAACATACCGGTATGGAGCGTTATTTGAGGGAGGTTTTGTCCATAGTGGCAAGACTGTACTTCAGAGCTGTATTTGCATTTCCAGGCTTCAGAGAAGTCAACATGTACAATCCCTGTTGTTTCATTGCAATTTTGAATCATGTTCCTGTACTCTTTGGATTGATTTTGAACTAGATGGACATGGGTGGTTGTTTCATTTCTTAAGTTGTCTTGGTAGAGATCCATCAGCTCCGACAGAGTACCTGTCCGTTTTTGAAGTCGGGTGTGGAAGTGAACTCCATCCTCTGTCTGCTCTTCGACACGTTCCCACTGTTTCCATTCCACTTTTGCTTTCCCTTCTTCTAAAGGCAGACTTGAAGATTTGTGAAGACATCTTGTACAAGTACGCAATAGACAAGATTCACTTGCTGGAGAACAACACACAAGCTGAAATGACTCCTCAAGTTTGCTGGTTGACACAGCCTGGTAGGATTTCAGAACATCTAGCATCAGTTTGGCATTCTCATGGTACTGGCATTGACAAGTTTTTCGATCTGTGGTTTTGGGTGATGTTATATAGAAGGGACGTAGTGCACAGAAAGATGAATAGCTGAGACGAATACTTGGGTTTTGCTCAGTAAATGAAGAGTGAAGATTCTGCATTGTGTCTATCATAATCATCCTTTGACGTTTCACTTTTTTTCTTGTGATGGTGTCTTGCTTGTCTGTTGTGATTCTTGCATTGTTTTCAAAAAAGGTGTGAACCACTGAGGAGATCATTTTGATGTAATTGGGCTTTCTTTGAATTGGTGTTTTTTCTTTGAGTGTTTTGTAGCTGAAGCCAAACTCACGAACCTGATGCATCATCCGATATTTCTTGAGGACTTTGCCAGACAAAGTGATGTGCGGTGTGAGGTTGCCGCTTTTGTGAGTGTGATGCACATTTTTGTGCAGTGCTTTACTTAAAACATGGTGGAAGAGTAGTGTTTTCTTGACTAAAGGGTTGCTGAATTTGCTTCCTTGAAGCATTGACTGTGTTTTGGTCCGAGGTGACTCTTCTGTGCTTTGACATGGATCTAACTTCCTGCGTTTCAATCTCTTCCTAAGCTTGTCCCTGTCTTTCTTCACCTTCTCCAGTTTGCCTTTAAGTGTCTTAATCTCTCTGTAATGCCTTTGTCTTGTTCTGTTTCTCAATCTTTCTCCAGCTAGTAGTTGCCTACTCCTACTTGGTTGCTCAAAACTAATGTCTAAAGGGCTGTCAGGTGGGGTGTTCAGACTCTGCTGGATCTCCTGTGCTTTCTTCCTACGCTCCCTTGATTCTCTCTGTGCTTCCTTCCAGAACTTTCTTCTCTTCCTTCTCTTTCTTCCATTCAGATCAGAGATGGTCTTTACCTTTCCATCTTGCACTCTGTGTACCCATCTTTCCCTTTCCTTTCTCAGAAACTCCTCTTTTAACTCTGGCTGGCTGTTAAGTTTCTCCCTCCATTTTTTTTGATACTCTGCGTTCCTTCTCCTTTGCTCCTCTACTGAAAGCTTCCCCTTTGCCATTCTAGCCTGAAATGGATATGATATATATGTATAATACGTCTGTTGTATTGTAACTTACTTCTCACATAATGAACACACACACACACACACACACACACACACACACACACACACACACACACAAACACACACACTACATACAGACTGAATTTAGTATTACAAAACAAATATATGTCAATGTGAAATATACAGAAGATTTATAATTAAAATCTAAAATAATAAAACTACAATGTTAATGTATAGAATTGAATTAAATGGGTAAATAATACATTTCAGTCCCATTTGTCAACACCATAAGTTAAGTGGTCAACTCCATAAGGCAAAATGTCTTACGTAGTTGACGTCTGACGGAGTCTTATGGAGTTGACGAACTCTTCAACTTTTCATCATAACGTGTTTTCCTTGCAGAAGCCATCTTGTTTTTTTTACCAGCTGCTTGTGGCTCCCAATATAAAGTTAGATTAAACTTTTATTTCTGAATAAAATCACATAAACCTTGAATTTTATCGACCACAGTGTTGACACTCTATGGTTGTGACATAGGTGGTTTTGTAGAAGAAGATAATTAAAGACAAATATGTGAAATATTAACTTACCAGAGCAGTGGCCTCATGGCATGTCGACCAAACAAGAAGTAGGAAAGAGGTCCTTAGAATGTCAGTTGTCCACTATAATGCCTGATTTTTTGCATTTTTAGAAAAATGTTATGGTGTTGACAGAAACTCCGGATTCGATTTCAATCAGGTAAAAAGTATATAAATATATTTTTTAAATTGTAATTTTCTCCACAATTTGAATATTCATTTAAAATACATGACCACACTAGCAATTATGTGTGTTTTATTTTAGTTTTAACATTTATTTAAGTATTGTGAAGTCATGAAACTTGCTTTCGGACAAGGGTATTTTTAGGTTCAGACAGCACACTATGCTATATAAAAAGAAATGTATGCACTTAAAAACATTCATTCACATTTTTTAGTATAAATATGTTGTTGTTTTATTGTTTAATATAATTATTTGACATTTTTAAAGCATATTTTAACCATTACAACAAGTTTTATCTCCCGGACATGTTTTGTCCCTCATCTCAAGAATCCCTGGTGTATTTACTGCCCCACTTCTGTGCTGTGCGTGTGCATAGACATCGCAAATTGCTTCATTTGAGAATATATATATATGTAGCTCCTACTGAGGTAAACCCATTAGCGTTACAGTCTTGACTGAATTTGAGCCACTGTCTTCGATTTTAATCTTCTCAGGAAATGTATTCATGTGGCTCCTGCTGGTAATTGAAATGAAACTATATTCACACATGTGCAGGTATGCGTTGGAAGCTTACTGAAGAAAAAAAATGATGAATGAGGCTGGCAGCATCTAGTATGGTGACAAAAGAACAATTGTTCGGTGGTGGTGTTTGCATGGCGTCTTGTGTTTGGAGGAAGTCCAACTCTTTGTGTTTTTGTGAAGGAATCCCACTGTTATTGAAATGTGTGATTAACAGATGGGCCGTATGATTTGTTCCAGTAATGTTTCCTTAAAAGGTTACACTTTTCCTGGATTTGATCTGAAGTTGTAATATCCCACAACAAGATATGTATTTGTATTTTTAAGGAACAAAAATCTGTATTCCCTCTCCTAAACTCCTCTCTTAGAATAATGACTCTCTTGTATGATTGGCTGTGAAGGGGTGGGGGTGTCTGTATAGTTGTGACATTACAACATCAAAGAAATCCTGGCACCTAGTATTGCCTTATCCTCAAATAGCAATTAGTCTCCCTTTTTATGATACGGTACCTCTATTATCTAGATCAAGTTGGCCGGTACCCAGCATTTATCACATGGAACTACATGCATTAACGACGCTCAGTGAGGACAGAGCAGCAGAGGTTTTAAGTTCAGACATTTGATACTGTACATTTCCCTCTGCAGTGTAAATTGGCTCTCTGCTAGAATATGCCATGGCAGTGGAGCACATTACAGGCATGGATAATGCCGTGCAAGGATACACAGAGAGCCAGATCAATGCAGTATAGGGACCTTGGGTAGAGGATTTGAAACTAAGTGTGGATTCCACAGCATCAGGCGAAAATGGCAACATAAGGCACGATTCAGAGGGTCTATTCAGCCTCCCAGCACAGAGTGAGCAGGGCATGGAAAGCAAGCCGGTGGATAAATGATGAATGCAGACAACAAGCGGGGATGCATCAATGAAAATCGTCACCACATGGGAACACTTCCAGAAATCACATATAGAACAGACGAATCACGCTGCAGCACTTTGAAATGTAAATCATCCGTTCTTCAGTCACTGACCCCTGCCGGATTTTAAAATAACTAAGCCTCGAAATAGAAATCCCATAAGCTGGTGTCATTCATAATCACTGTCTTTGTATTGTTTGCTTGAAGCTCCTGCTTTTATCGTGACTTGTTTGTCCCTTTTTTTTGTCCTTTTATTTGATGACTGTCAAAAAGTCATTGGCTATAGAAAAGAGTAAAATCCATTATGCCTTGTCAAAAATATTTGTTGATGTCAGGACACGCTACCTTCTAAAATGACTGCAAAATTGACAATTTAAGAAAGACCCTCGCATAAAGAGCCAGTATTAAATGCATCGATTAGTGATTTTATTTATTTAACTCAAAGTAGAATTAAAAAACTGATCTGAAAATGACAAGGTAGAAATTAACATTTTATATCCCTACCCCTCTTGTTCTGTATCAACTGACATATCATTTAAACAATTTTCTTTTTGGGAGGATAACTATGCTACACTAGGATAACATTTTTCCCCCTCTGTCTCTTGAGTTCTTCTTGAGCCAGAGGGAAGAGCCTTGTCCTGTTTGTTCTATTGATCATGACAACTAACAGATGAACAGAAGTCAGTGGGTTCCTTTTTGGCTCAGTTGCGGATGCAATTTGTGCATAAATTGGAACAACACCATAGCTAATAATTCCATTACGTGGTTCTCGTGATTAGTAAGACTATTGCAGTGAACGATTAAATGGATATAATCAGGATTCTGTGTAGAAATATATCCCTTGTCTCTGTATGACTTAAAAAGCCAGAAGCAGTCACTTTACATGGAAAAGCCCTCATGCTGTGCTGCATGTCATTAAAGGTCCTACATCATGGAACCTGGGATTTTAATTGCTTTTTCATTATAGGAAGTATTCTATAAATAGTCTCCCATGTTTCAAAGGTGCACAAAGCCCGTAATCAGTAAATGTACTTTTAGAATTAGTTATCAGGACTTTCCGTGAAGTTGTGATGTCACAACTATAGAGTCGCCATCCTTCTTCCCATTCACAGCCATTGAAATTAGCCAAGCTGGCGTTTGTCTCCAGAGAGAAGCTTGAGAAAGAAGATGTAAAACCATATTGCGGTAATTTATGTTACTTAAGGCCACAAATGTATCTTGTTAGAATATCACAACTTAAACTAAAAACCCAATAAAAATGTACAATATGGGACCTTTAATGCAACTCACTTTTCATTATTTGAGTGGTATGACATGTTTAGTGGGCTGTAACAAAATTCCTTATTAAATAATGACTAATTTTTTCATTGAGAAAACATTCAGCAACAATTTTGACAATTAAATTATTGTTTTATTCTTTTTTTATTTAAATGTTTTATCTTCTATGATAGTGAGCTGAATATTTTCTGGTTTTCTTGTGTGAAAGGAGTCCAATTTACACAGACCAGGCAGCAGAAAGAGGGTAACAATCACTTAAGTGACGTGCAGCTCCGACACTGTAATCTAAAGGTTGTTTGTCTTGTTTAGGGGAGCCGGTTTGTTCTCTGCAGCTCTTCCTCCACGGAAGTTTTAAATTGAATGAAATTGTGAGACCCGTCTTTGCGTGCAGACATAATTATAATATGCAAATGCTCCTCCTGTTACAACCCCCCCCCCCCACACACACACACACCCACACACACACACACAAACAATAACCCCCTCCCCAGTATTCCCAGGGGCCGTGGAGCCTGGGCTCAGCCATCTACTGGTGGAGACAGAGTCCAGTGAGCTCCAAGCTGTCAATAATTATGCTGCATCCTGACAAAAGTCACACAAGGGCAGCTGGCTGCTTCACTGCCTGCACCGTCTAATTGGCGTTCACAGGTTTCTGACAATGTCATGGTTGGAAAATATCCTAACAACGGAGCACCTCTGGACTGATGTTTTCCTGGGGTAAGGACAGACGGTCTTTGTGTATGATCAGTGCCGCTTTTCAATGTCATATTTAAAATGTGACTGACCTCAAACTTTCACAAATTAAAATAACATCATGGAAGTCCTTCGGTTTTGGTGTCTTTTAGCTAATTGTCTGGAATGAAACTGTTTTGTACTTTTGGCTGCGGCAGACGGCCAAAAAAAAAGAGAGACAGAGAGAGAAAGAAAGGAAAGAGAAGCTGCAATAAACCCACTGTACTCTGCTCATCACCAAACATCAGACAAGCTGGTGAACATCGTCGAGTCAGATATTTCCTTCGGGAGTTGGTCGAGAGTGTTTGAGCTTCTTTCAACTTGTTTTGTGTTGGGTTTTCCAGCCAGCATCTTTACTGTCTCATTAGTGGAAGAGGCTCTGATAAACTCACCCTACACTACCTGTTTGGCACAGAATGACACACAGACAAACTCAGCTAAAGAGCCATATGCTTTTAAATGGCTTAAAGAAGAACAAATATACATTAAGCAGATGCCCAGAAGAACATATCCAAATGATTTATAATGTTGCTAATAACCCCCAAAATAATCAGTGAACTATCACATAGAGAAAAGCAAATAAAAGCAAAATAGTTTCTGATCAACTTATTTATTGATTGACTAACAATTTCAGCTGCAATGTGATCTTAACCTAGATTTCATGACAAGCTGCACTTTAAAGCCACCTTATGACATCAAGTTCCCATCCAGGAGGCCATTTTCATTCTAAGTGGATATAAGAGTAATATAGTAGAAATCCTGCACAGTTTTAAATGAGTATTTTTAGAGAGAAAAAAATATTAAAGAGAAACTATGAGTAAACAAGCTCATAGTATTTCGTATTTCCATGTAACCAGGGTGTGTGGGTTTGCCTCCTGTGACAAGCCTGTAAAATGTGTGATGTTCTGAGTTGTCTTGAATAATTGTACAATTTGTAAGAGCCATACTTTCCCTCCGGTTATTTAATTTGGAGAATATCCTGGAGATTTCTAGATGCGCTAATTAAAATTAGCAATATAACATTTTGTTGTAACTGAGCAGGTGAAAAAGCAAACATTTTATTTTCTCTCTCAGCAGGAGCCTGGCTGCCAATTTCATGAATTTCACTCATTTGTCCCTAAAGTTGGGAGTGCATTATCAATGGCCATATTGCGAGGTAATTGCTATGTTGTTTGATGCAAATTTAACTGAGAACAAGACTTTATTGAACGGTGCTTACTACAGACCACCCGATGAAAGTAACTTCTATCAACTGGTGGAAGAATCATTTACCTCCTGCAAGGATTGTGACAAGGTTGAAGTTATAATGATTGGTGCCTTCAATCTGTGTGTTTCAAATGCAGAGATGCATTTTTTTTTTAATTTGCATTTGCAACAACTTATTAAAGACCCCTCCCAAGTAGGTAAACTATGTCAAACTCATATCACAATTACTAATAATTACTAGTACTTGTACAATGTGCGACCATTCTTTGACTTACCGTACAAGGCGTAGCGGTCTCATTCAGGGAACACAATGCAGTGTAAATGAGGTCAGTCATGAACTATAGTCGACATGATTTTATTGAGCACGACTCATTAGACTGGTCTCCAGTGCTTCATGTACAGATGTTGATAAATTATGGGAGCACTTCAAACGTTTACTCTCAAAGGTGGTGGACAAGGTTGCCCTTATTAAAAAAATAACCATAGAAGAATAGTGATATTCTAGATTATATTAATAAGGGAAACGGTGCCATTTTGATTTTTTAGAAAATCTGAGGTCAGACCAACTTGAAAAGTCATAAGAAAACTGGGAAATATCTTGCAAAGGATAATCGGAGCGAGTAATGATACAAAAGCCAAAGGAACATTGTTAGTCTCTGAAATAAACTGGATACAGTAATAGGGTGAGGTAATAATATTAATCAGCTTCAGCATACATGGTGAGATTTCCTCTGTTTTCACATCTGTAGCCAAACAACTAATGAGATGACAAACAGTCATGAGAATGCGATGCAGCTGCCATGTTGAAAACAGTTATATTAAAAAGGGCACAGTGACTAAATTTGTTATGGAGGGTTTAATTAAAAAGAGAGGAGTGTAGATCTGTTAGCGATTGGTTATAGTCGGTGGGTGGGACGGTGCAGGCAGGGGGCCGAGCTGGGGCCTTTGTCTTTGTCGGCGTCTCCCTCCCCCTCATCCTCATTCTCTCTGTCTCTCACTGATTGAATTGATCAAAATCAACATCTTAAGGGTTGAAATGACTGTACCGCTCACGTGCAGGAAAGCTGCAGGTCTGTGGAGGCGTGCGGCTTTAATTTGAATTGTGTTTTGTATTTGCAACCCACACTGTGTTTGTAAGTGAATTGTAGGGCAGTCGTAAAACACCTTTTGGCAGGAAACTAGCTCCATACGTTTTGGATCATTGTATTTTCGCCTCACTCTGACTATACCTATAGTACATAGTGTAGTAGCATCCCCATGGGGATTAAAACTAAACTTCAAACAGCTCAAAATAAACCAGTCAGGGTTATATTGAGGCTTAGTCCCATGACTCACGTTGGCCCTTGCCAATTCAAGGAATTAAAATGGTTGGCAGTAGAAATGCTGCAACTGAAATTGAGCACAATTATAAACACAGAATGTTGCAAGGTTATGGGACATAGTATTTTCAGAATGATTTTATGCTCATTAGGGACTCACATTGCTATTTGTCTAGAGGCAGGGCCAGAGTCATTGTGCCATGTGGATTTAAGTTCTGGACCAAATTCCTGTCATGTATGTCTCAGAGCACAACACACTCCATCACTATATCTGAGCCAAAAAAAAAATGAAAGCTGAAAAATATGCATGCACTGTTGATTTATTTTCCTCTTTGTTGTTTTTATATTAGGCACTCATCATTTTCTTAAAGTATGTTTGTGTGTGTTTGTTTGTAGACAGGGATGTATGAATATGTTGATTTGCCTCTTTATACCCTCAATGGCCTCACATCACATGCCTTTTGCAGAATTATGCATGTATGGAAATATGATGGGTGTGTTCTCTTATGTTTTATGAAAGCTAATATTTATTAATGTGTCTGCAGTCAGGGCATTTTTTGATGGATCATTACCCACCATATAAAGTATGAGAAGTAGTTTGATAAACCTGCGAAGCAGAAACCTCCGGAGAAACAATTTTTTTGTTTATCTGGTTTGTTCTTTGATGCAAGTGAACAATCACCAGAGCCAGAGTGTAGCAGAAGCATTTACAACTTTAATTCATGATAAACAATTCCTACAAGCGCTGAATGGGCACCTTGGGACAGACAGTTAAAGGACAGCTCCCACTGGCCCTTTGTTATTCACCATCAGACCCAAGATTATATATAAATATAGGGCACACCACATCCCAAGTAGATAAAACAATGTGCACTCAGAATGCATAAATCCTGAATCAAAATGCAAAGCTGTCAACAACAAGGAGCTACCCCAAAGTGGAGGCGCTGTAGGTCATAAACACTAATAAACAAATACAGAGAAAAAGCATTAACCTCAAATCTCACTTTTTTTCCATTTTGCAGGTATTTCATCATTAACCACAGTACGAGACATAATAATGACACCAGAGTAAAAGCCAGGGGATCTTTAAAGTCTGTGCGTTTGATCCTGTGTCTGAACAAAACGTCACGTAATCCATCTGTTAGAAATAAAACTCACACAGATAAAAGGTGACACAGAATGCAATGCTGAATTGAATGACAATGAATAATAAAAATATATATTTTATACTGTTAGCTGTGAAAGGAAACATTAGGGTCTATTTTGTTGTTCATTGCCTAGCAACAACGCTCACAGAACATAAAACAGTAAAAAAGATGTATTGTGCAACAAATAGAACTATCAATTAGTTGCACAACATTAATAGCACAATGGCTATTAATGTTGGCCAGTGATCCACCAGACTCCCACTCCTGAGTCATGGAATTGACGTTGTTTTCCCTTTTAGCAAAGTGACAGGAGGCCCTGCTATTACATGGTTCTATTCAGGCAAACAGTATGTGCACTGGTATGCTGTATATAATAACACTCCAGAAATCTAGAAATATAAGAAAGCAAGTCCTGAATGGCTGATTTCTGAGTAACCACCCATACAGAGCACTGCAAGGGAGCCTGCAAGGGATTAATCCATTGGTTATCAACAGTTGTCATTTTTTCTGGTCTTGACAGGGTTAAAACATTCTGAGATATGGATGCATTATAAGATCTGCACACAGCTTTGTAGCCATTTTTCCTTGCTGCCACTTGTGCTGCCAAATGCCCCTGTGGCCCAGAAACACATTTTTACTATTGACAGGACACCTTAAACTGCAAACTGTCAATTATGACTATTCCTTTTATTTATTTATTTTTTATTTATTTGTGAAACTTGGGCTGAGAAAAATGATCTAAAAATCAGGTACATCACTACAATAAAAAGTCTATGGTCTCTGGAGGAAGTGGTGGGTGGGACCAGCTGGCAAAACACTACTGCACACCCCTAGAATTAAACCCAGAAGCTGGAAACTTTTTGTCATATGCATGAGGCCGGTAATTTGTATTTTAACCGAAAACTGAAAAGGAGCCATTTTCAGAGATCCGACATTTCACCAGAGCACAAAAGCAGCCTTGGTGCAAAGGGAAACTGGAGCAGAAAAAAATAAAACTTAGTACAAGAGCACAGTTTGATCAGAAGCAGAGCAAATCTATGTGCAAGCAGGGGCTAGTTGAGTGTGGGAGCAGGGTTTAAGGGAAAGAATTACAAAATCTGAACATGTAATCAATAAATCATGCTCTCAAATTGAAAGACCACGCTCTTGAATAAAGATAGGAAAAAGCCTCGTGGAATGTATGAAAAATTTGAAAAAGCTGGGCATAATGTGGAATGTCAGATTCAATCGGGGGTGATCTTCCATCCTCAAAGTGGAGTACACAAATAAAGTTTCATTGAAACTCCACTACAGCAGATACTGATATACGTATATTTATTTGTGCATGCTGCACAGGATGTATAGGAATGTGTATCATTGTAAGATTAGATTGTTAAAATGCCAGAATGTGAATATGTGCTTTAAATATGTATCTGTCATAGTAATCCTCATCTGGCAAAGCTGGCACTCCTGCATGACTGGACACAAAAATAAATCTAAACTGTAGTTCACCTTGTGCTCTCTGCTGTTGTCGTCGATTTGGTGGCTGCCACTTATATTAGGCAATAAAACAGAAATAGAACTGTGAGGTGGAGCTGCCCTTTTCTTCCGATTTCCGCGGCCATTCATACATCTGTTCGTGTCACTTCTTACCTTCACAGCGCCCATTAAAACTGAAACCTTGCTGTGCGGGAGGCTCAACATCATCTTAATGTAATTCAAAGACCTACATTCTACATCGGAGTTGCCTTGGCAACAAAGTCCCCCCCCCCCTTCCTGAGATGCTGAAAGATCAATAGAGTATCCTCGATGGTGTGGCAGGAAATGCTCCGACACAGATGGTCCTCCGAGAAACCATGAGCTTTGTGGCCTAGTTACCATCTCAATATTAACACAATCAAGCAAGGTCACTATTATACTGAAATTTAACAAACACAGGCAACAATCTTATATCAATTCTCCCTCTGTCTCTCTCTATCATCCTTATATAGGACTGTATTTAACATGAGATGTGGTCTACGCTGCTGTGGCCTTATTTAATGTTATAACTCTCTCAGCTTCTTGAAATAGGAAATTTGGGGAATTAATTTTGACAAGGCAGGCAGTGCTGCCTGTGCTGCCAACAATAAAAGAGCTTCACTAAATAAACAAATTCTCTCAAGGGGCTTGGAAATGTTCCATCTTGTGTGTGTATTTGCGGAAGGAAATGGCTTAACATTTAACTCAGAAAATAGCTATGCACATGTTGTGGTTTTATCATGCTTGCATATTCTTTTTAAAAGATAACGGGAATGTCTTTTCAAATAGTTACAGTGGTTCTTTCTTGCATTTGGAGGTTATAGTTAAGCCCACAGACTTAGAGCAAGATGGACAGGGGCTAACAGACTTAAAAATAAAATGCAGTATAAAGCAGAAATAATGCAACTACCATTGCTGAGGACCCTTTGGAAAGTATCCCACTGATGGGAACTTGCTTTTCAAGTTGTTCCACTTCCCTCCAAAAATTGCATCATATGAACCCAGATTTTAATGAGAGCTCTGATTGGATGGCAGCATTTCATACTTAACGAGGTGCCCTGTTGTGTGTCAGATAGTACCAGCTGTGTGTGTGTGTGTGTGTACTGTATATGTTTGTGCGTGTGTGTGTGTGTGTATCACGGACAGTACTCAAGAGGCTGACAAAAGGTTGATGTAAAATGACAGCAATGCCCTCATGATTTCTCACTTCTCATCTTGAAAGTTCACCATAACTGAAAGGTTACATATTGTACACTTTTCCTGGGTTTTTATTTGAAGTCTTGATATCACTCGCAAGATATATTTCTGGTTTTAAGGACCAGAAATCATCAAGATAGTTTTATATCTCCTCACTCAAGCTTCTCTGTGGAGCTCTTGGAAAAGCAGTTCATTTTGTGTCTGTCTCATTTACATTAATGAGCCTCTTCTCTCTGATTGATTAATTGATTGATTGATTGATTTAAATTGCTCTAAATATGGGCAGGGTGGGCGGCGACTGTATAGTTGTGACATCATAATTTCATAGAAGTCATCATGACTGGGACACAGCCTGTGTGCATTTCTCTGTGGAATGAGCATTTGTAACATTAGCCATGATTTATAACACATTCTTATAATCAAAAAGCAATTAAAATCTTGCCTTATATGACCATGAGACCTTTGAAACATACTGTGAAGTTCACTGCAAGTGTTTTTAAAACCAAATTTAATTCAGGGCTATTAGTCCTGTGAGTATTTGATGTTTTTTGCTATGGGTGTTAAGGACTTCACCATAACATCAACATGATGGAAAGCAGCTAAAGAGGCGCTAAAATTTGTCAAGACAAATTGGATGAAGCATCAAATATAATGACGCTGTTTGTGTTTCAAGCTTACACTCGGCTTCTCCTGAGTGGATTAAAATAATTATGCTGGACCTTACAAAGCAAACAAAATAGCTTTTGATTGACGTATCGGAGCTGACCGGGATTAAAGTTGTCACCCTGTGGGGTTGGATGGTTTCGACGGGTTGGAACATCCCATATGTCATTACCTAAACCTAGAAGCGCAGAATCGAATTTTATCCCTTCACTTCGTCAGCATTAACATACGCTCTCATCAACACAAAGCTTAAGGCAGTAGTAATCGTAATGGATGACAAAGAATGTAAAAGTGCTGCCAGTATAGCATCAACATCATCATGTTTGTGTTCCACGGGGGTCTCTTATGGTTATTACAGCCAAGGATCACTTTTTACTCCCATCACCACAGGCATGTTCTCTCCACGATTGAAATCAATACCTCTAAATGGGAATGAGAGAATCAGAGCATCCTTCAAGAATCCTCCGATAATGTCTCCATTGGATGCACTCAAAAACAAGCCATATTTCCGCTGTTTCACCTTTACTTTTTGTTGCTGCGATTTACATGACAGCTTTCTGTCTAATTTCGCAGGACATACAGGAAAGAGCACGAAAAGGTCACAAAAATCATTCAGGAGTGCTGACAAGCGCCCTTTCCTTTTCCTTTAATTCTCCTCTCTGATGTGGAATTTAGAGCAAGAAAAACATGCAAACCTTGCTACATGACTGAAATGTGTTTGCTAGAATTGGCTAATAAAGGAAATAAAGTCCAGCTGACCATTCAGAAAGGACATGGTTCAGTCTTCATGCAGGAACATAAAGGACAGTGTTATATCCATTAAAAGGGTACAGAGACATAGGTTTAGAAAATGTTAGCCCAGCCTTTTAACATCCCAAGTGCAATTATATCAGAAATCATTTTGTGATTGATAACTTGCTGACAGGCTCAGAATATTGTTCAGACTCTAGATGATTGCATCAGACTCCCATAAAAGCAAAGATTTCTGACGCTGTGTTTCTCTTATTGGACTTTGTCTCACACAGGACCTGGAAACCGATCAACGATGGAGCGGCTGGCTCTGTGCGTGCTGCTCTGTGCAGCCCTGGTGAAGGGATACAGCTGTCCCGGCCGCTGCATCTGTCAGCACCTCTCGCCCACCCTGACTCTACTCTGTGCTAAGACGGGCCTGTTATTCGTGCCTCCCACCATCGACCGCAAGACGGTGGAGCTGCGGCTCACCGACAACTTCATCACCATCATCCGCAAGAAAGACTTTATCAACATGACGAGTTTAGTCCACCTCACCCTGTCCCGCAACACCATCAGCCAGATCATCCCCTACTCCTTCGTTGGCCTGCGGTCCCTGCGGGCGCTCCACATGGACGGCAACCGCCTCAGTGTCATAAAGAGCGACCACTTCAAAGGCCTAGTCAACCTGCGCCACCTCATCCTGGGAAACAACCAGATCCACCTGGTGGCCCACACCTCCTTTGATGAATTTGTTTCCACCATAGAGGACTTGGATCTTTCCAATAACAACCTGCGTACCCTGCCCTGGGAAGCCATAGCCAGGATGACCAACATCAACACGCTCACTCTGGATCACAACCTGATCGACCACATCGGAGCGGGAACGTTCACGCTGCTCACCAAGCTGGTCCGCCTGGACATGACCTCCAACAGGCTGCAGAAACTGCCCCCAGACAGCCTGTTCCAGCACGCCCAGGTCCTGTCCGACGCCAAGGGCTCCAGCTCCTCCACGCTGGCCGTGAGCTTCGGGGGAAACCCGCTCCACTGTAACTGCGAGCTGCTGTGGCTGCGCAGGCTGACCAGGGAGGATGATCTGGAGACCTGCGCCTCCCCGGAGCATCTGATGGACAAGTACTTCTGGTCCATCCAAGAGGAGGAGTTTATCTGCGAGCCACCGCTGATCACCAAGCACCTTGTCACCAAGCCGTACGTGATGGAGGGTCAGGGGGTGACTCTCAAATGCAAAGCCGTGGGCGACCCGGACCCGGACATTCACTGGCGATCACCAGATGGCAAGCTGGTGCATAACAATTCACGCACCATCCTGTATGAAAACGGAACTCTGGATATTCTCATCACCACTTTGAAGGACAGCGGGGCCTTTAACTGTGTGGCGTCCAATGCCGCAGGCATCGCCACGGCCGCCGTGGAGATCAACATGATCCCCTTACCCCTGTTTGTCAACAACACGGGCCACATACGAGAGGACCCCGGCCTCTCAGACATCACTACCTCCACCAAATCTGGCAACGACACCAAGGGTTACGACAAGCAGGACCGGAGGGTGATGGTCAACGAGCTGACCTCCTCCTCCGCCGTGATCCGCTGGCCATCTGAACGCCACATCCCCGGCATCAGGATGTACCAGATCCAGTACAACAGCACAGCAGACGACACTTTGGTGTACAGGTAAGCCAGGCTGGAGGGGTGGGTGGGTAGTGTGGGACGAGGGGGAACGGAAGCAGGGTTATGAGGAAAGGTGAGACATCTGGAGTTACCATCTGCTGAACGACACCACGGCCCATTATGGAGGATTGGCAGCTCCCGAAGATGCAAAACAATGTCCAATAATGATCTAAAACTTTATAAAATGATCAACTGAGCAAGAATATATTTAGTTAAACTGTACTGTGATATGTATAGAGTTTCTCTGAGTAGATTTTGCTGAATAGATTTGCACTCCAGCGCCCTGGAAGATTTAGAGGCTGTTTGTTAATGATACAACCAGTTACGCTGCATGTAACTGTATCATTAGCGTGTGGCTGCAGCACAGAGTGATTAAACGTCAGAGAGTGATAAGCTTTGCTACAATACTGGAAGAAGTATTTTCATTGATACTTACTAAGATAAATGAGCTATAACACACATACACACACACACACACACACACACACACACACATTAAAACTCCAATAAAGAAATGCCTTGCCCTCAATAATGTACTTAGATGTACTTAATATGCTATAATGTCAGTGTGAAAAGTACATAATTTTATTAACTCAGATACTATACTTAAGTAAAGCTTTGAGGTAGTTTGTATTTCCATTTTTGTTATTTGCTCTAAATAAGCATTACTTTCATGTTGTAGGTGATTTTCACTGCTTTAAATATATTTGTTGGCAGTTTTACCAAAAATTGCATTATATTATAGATGCTTATCATTGTGTGTTATACCTTAATGTGGAAAAAAAATAGTAAAAAATATTATGATAAAGAATAGGCTATTTTTTAATGTCATATCTAAATCTGTAAAGTAACTGGTTGTTGTTGTCTTGTTAGATGAATGCAGTAAGTAGAAAGCACAATGTCTACACATAAACTGCAGTAAAAAAACGTAGTATACTAGTATAACTATATTATAAATATATATATAAAATTGTACTGCACAGTACTATTTACTATGAGTACCAAGTTTCCCTATAGCCAGTTGCAATATAATATTAACTGTTGGAATGAAATGCCAAAAGTACCATTTGCAGGCATTATTAAAAAGCTATTTTAATATGAGAACAAATTTGATGTTTCCTATTCAATATGTGACACATGGGAAGTATTTCACAGAGTAAGTTAATAATAGTGGTCGACTTTTTTTTTTTTCATCACATATAATGAGTCGCTCTTCTGTATAATTTTCTCATCCAGTTTAGGCACGGAGCTGAATGTTGTTTTGTCTTTAGGTGGTACATTATTACCTACAAATGATAACCATCAAAGTCTGCCTTCAGGGAACAGAACATGCTTCTAATTATATTAACGCCAATGTTGACCTGAAGACAATGTTTTTCTCCTTCATATTTAGAGTTGTGTAATCCGGTAGTTGCCAGCGAAATGTGACCTTATGTATTCACACTTTGGAAGTGTCTCCACATCAGGCTTCAGCTGTCCACTGGCCTGCAGCTGTTGTGTCATAGTCTTTAGACAGTGAGCCTCATCTCCTTGTTTATCACCTTGCAGTTTACCTTTTCATTTTATACAAACCCACCAGCAATATTTATGACTGCTGTTTTATAATATAACATATAGTCCATTTTAATTAAGTGTTCTGCTGTTTTATGTTTGTCTAACAGAGTGAAATATTAGTATTTTGCTGGAACTGTTGCAGTGTTTTGTTGTGCAGAACTCACGCCTTTGTGTGATTTAATACATTTCATGCAAATCAGTGGATGCAGGCATTGTAATTCCGGTAATGAACCCTCTGTATCTTCACCGCCGCATTGTTTCTTTTCTCTGCAGAATGATACCATCTACCAACAAGAACTTCTTGATCAATGATCTGGCCGCGGGGCGGGAGTATGACCTTTGTGTGCTGGCGGTTTACGACGACGGCATCACGTCGTTAACGGCCACGCGTGTGGTCGGCTGCGTGCAGTTCCACACGGCCAGCGAGGTCAGCCAGTGCCGCTTCATGCACAGCCAGTTCCTGGGAGGCACCATGATTATCATTATCGGCGGCATAATCGTGGCGTCGGTGCTGGTGTTCATCATCATCCTGATGATCCGCTACAAGGCCTACAGCGGCCCAGAGGACGCCAAGACCAAGGTCAGCTCCAGCATGCAGTCGCAGACCAGCGGCAGCCAGCAGCGGCTGCAGCGCTCCGCCTCCAAGCAGACGTCTGACGACGGTCAGCGCGGTGAGGCCCAGGCGCTCAAGGAGTGCACGGCGCTGGTGCTGAGGGTGGAGAACGAGAAGAAGGAGAGTCCAGCGGCCGCCGCCATCCTGGAGGTGGAGCTGCCGCCTCTGACTGCGGACAAGATGAAGAGGAGAACCAGCCTGGACGCGCAGCGCTCCGGCCCCCCATCGGAGGACACGCAGACGGACAGCAGCCTGACGGGCTCCACCATGTCCCTGTGTCTGATAGGCCCCAACGCCGGCACCAGCGAGGCTCCGCGGCTCAAGGACAAGAAAAGTGCCCTGGCCAACATGGGGCTGCTCCCCAACGAGCTGGCACGAACTAGGCACAGATTCTCCTTCGACGGAGGGGATTACTCCATATTTCAGAGTCATAGTTACCCACGCAGAGCGAGGACAAGGTGGCACAAGTCCACCAACCAGCTCAACGTGGAGTCATCGCCGCTGGCCAACAGGAGAGTTACGTTCAGCAGCACCGAGTGGATGCTTGAGAGCACAGTCTGAGGAACGCGCACTAACATACATACATGTAAAAACACAACACGCCGACATGCCATACGACACTAGCACACACTTTAAACCTGCACACGGCAAATGACTCACACATACACGCACGCACACACGCACATACACACACACACACACAAGCACATGCACTGACACATGCAAACTTTCTGTGAGTTGCTGGAGAAGAACACAGTCTCCCTTCATCCTGCCTCTCCCCATCATACTCCCAGAGAGATTTGTTGGCCATGTCCTTTCTTTATGCAGCAGTGCCTTATTCTAAAAAATGTACGAATGGAGGATGCTGCTCATTGTAGTCATAAACCTTCCTCTCCATCATTGCCTCCCGCCTTGAAACGGGGAGCGTTTTTTCGTTTGATTTTTTTAATTATCATTTTTTTCCGTCTCTGTGTCATGCCAAGGGGGTGTGGCGTTTGGATGTGACTGTTTATCTTTAATTGTTAATAATAATTCCCGACAAAAAAGGGGAAAAAAAAACAAACAAAACAAAACTTCATCATAACTGTAAAGTGAACAGCCAGGTATCCTGTTATGTCAATCATGTTTTGGGTTCTTTCAAAAAAAAAAAAAGAAAAACTTTTGCACAGAAGACACGAGATACAAGGACAAGTATCACCACCAGTCTATACAATAATAATAATTAAAAAGAAGAGCAGAATTTTACACACGCCGATTTCTAATGTTAGCATAGAAAGGATGGACCTGGGAAATCCGCGGATTCCTCTCTGACAGTTGGACTGTGTGATGTTAATAGGTATTGTTCCAGATGTGACTGTATATTAATCGGTACTGTATCTGGCTGGTCTAGATAAAAAGGCAACAAACAAAAAATACATATATAAGTATAATAAAACATTGGTGTATGTGTACTAACTATGTAAGTAAGTAAGTCATATGTCATGACTTTTTACAAAGCATTTGGGTGTTGGCTGCAAGTTTTTACATTAAAAACCTGTGTCATCACACCTCTCCCCTATTTAGTATGTCAAAGTCTGGACCATTTATCCCCTTACGAAGGGTATTAAATTTTTTGTGTGGGTAAACTGTATCGTGTGTTACCAGTGGCGTTTTCTTCCCACTCCTCAGGAGCAGCAGCCGTAGCATGTGTCCACCGCTGGGAGAGACACAGAAGTTGAGATGATGAATATTTTATTCCCGAACACTATTTATAAGATGTGCACTCCTGTGGAAGCTGTAGAGTGACCACGGAGGAGCGGAGTGGGCTGTGGGATGGCGAGGGACATGTTAACTGAATTCAAATGCAGCCGCTTGGCACTAACTAGGGTGCAGGAGGTGCTGCGTCCCACCAGGGGGAGACAAACCTCAGTTTCCTTCCAATTTACTTGCAGACTGCAGTGGGGGGTGCACTTATAATGATTGTTAGCAGCCTATGTATCCTGTATTTTCTTAAATCAGTCATCAGGGTGATGGTACAGAAGCCGCCTTCTTCCTTTGGTCTGAGCCACTTCACATGAGGATGAGACTGAGCTGCAAGGACGACCATGACACAAAGAGACGACCAGAGAGATGAGTCACACAGTGGTTTTTAGTCATCTTGAATCTCATATTTGCATCTGGCTTTGGCTGAAAGGATTGAGTCTTCAAAACAGTCACCTTCTCTTTTTCCTTATTGCACTTAACAGAGTGTCTGTACTAATTGCTTTTCACATAGCCTGAAATATTTTTTTTTTTACCTAAAATGCTTAATTTCTGGGGCTAAATGTCAGCACAAATGAGGGGCACTAAACTGATGGTTTCAAATGCAGAAATGTGCTGCTGACCATTTTCCATCCATTTTTTTATTTTAAAGTTCTTAAACCTACACCCTGAATCCAAATTCTAAGTCCGTCATTTTATTAAATGATGTTATTAAATCACTCTTTGAAAAGCCACAGTGTAAAATGTACTTAGAAATTGAATCAATTATTGAATAGCAAGGAAAAACATGGAAGTAAATTGTTTCAGTATGCTTCTATAACAAGTGATTATGAATAGTGTGTCTACACTTGGTACTTTCAGTCATAAAACATTTAGATATTTCCTCCTTTGCCAAAGTCTTATTAACCCTGACAATTTGTTTTCGAACTGTCAGCACTGATTTGATCGGCCGACTTTTTTTCTATTTCCAGGACCTGGGCAGTGGAGCCAAGCTCGACACGGCCCACTCACTCTGCTTCTCAGAGAGAACACTTAGCCTATTGACACAGGAGCAGCTCCCTGCTTCAGGCTTCTCCAGTACACGCTTTCAGATCGCTTTACCAACATTTCCTTCAGCATTGGGTTACCTAAAAATACCAAGACGGGACAGGCCAACTTCTTGTGGTAACATTTGGTTAGACACGTATGGTTTAAAAACTGCTAAACATAGTCTGACAGCATGAGAACATTGTGATATTATGGTTTGAATGGAGCTGCCTGAGAGCGCCGCTCAATAGAATGTTCAAGGCTGTTTTAGATTTCACCCAAAGTACTACAGTATCTATCAGAGAGAGAGAGTCTGCTGCTCTTCAGTGTAACACTGAACTTATGGGACTAAAGTCTCATCACATTGTCAAAGCCAAACAATCTGTTTCGTTCTGAACAGATCATTCTGAACATCATTCAGATGTTCTGAATCTGAATTGTTTTAATTTCAGTTTTAGGATCACTTGCATATATATCATTCAAATTTTTTAATCAGATTTTTTTTTTATTTAAATTCAGAGGCTAAAAAGGTCTGAAATATAATTCTAATAATAATTAATCAATGCAAAAAAAAGAAATTATTGCTTGAAATTCAATGGCCTCTAAATTCCTAAATCTGATGATACAGATTTCTGTATGAACTTTTGCTACTAGACTCATATAGTGGTGACCAGGATCTACAAATCTCTAAATGTATTCACTTTGATCATGAATAGCAGCTTGTTAGTGTATGTCTCCTGCATCATGAAGAGACGGTGTGTTCAAACTGGGATGGGACTGAAACGAGGTCTTTGATCCACGATGCCCTGTGGAGAAGAGGACACCCTCTGTTTCTTTGCGAACAGCCTGACAAATAACAAAAAAAAAAAGAATCTGAAGACTTCAAATCAGAGATGTAATTTGAAAATATTAAAGTAGGAATTTTAACTTGGTTACTAGACTTGCGCTGGCATCTTATTACATGGCTGTTTTTGCCTCTGACATGTGAATGTTGTCTAAACAGACCAGTGGAAACTGGTTCCCAACATTTACAGTAGAAGACAGTATGTTTGCAAAATCAAAGGAAAATGTCAAATCCATTACATGGGATTTGTTTCTGAAGTATTAGGCAGCGTTTATTCAGTATTTTTATTTCCTCAGCAATCCCCAACAAAAGACCAAAAGAGTTATATTCAATTTTCCTAAACAGGAGTAAAGCATTTGTTGGGGGCAATTTTGAGCAGCGGATGAAGGCACATTTCAGTGCTCTTGGTGAATATTTGTCACAGCAGGAGTGTGTAAATAAGATCGAATCAGAATACACTAGTGTTGAAGGAATGTCACACACACACAGTGCAGGAACAGAAGCTCATTGTTTTGTTCCTAGACAATAGAGCTCTATGGCGTAGATGATAGCAGAGGTTGTGGCAACACTGGAACAATTTGTTAATAGGATCAAATTAGTTTGTTTTGGTCTTTCTAAGCGATTAGTCACTAATTGCTAAAAATATATACATATACACATTTATATACCAACTGGTTTTAATTAGACAAGGTTTTTCAAACCGGCAAAATAGATGTTTATTTTTCATCTATGACAATGTGATGCATACAAATATTACAATTTAAGACTAAAAAAATAAGCAGATGCACATTCTGTCATTACTAATGAGTGAGGAGAATTGCATATTTGCTTCTTTTAAAAAATTTTAAAAAAAATTTAAAAGTGGTGAATTCAAATCTCTGCATGAGGCAGGTAGTCAATGATGAATTGATGAGCCCGCTGCCAACGGAATTCTTCATGAGACAGGTGGCGGATGCCCCTACATCCCTCTTCTCACCGCCTGCTGCTGGCGCTCCGCGGCGTGCGCGTCGAGCCAACGCCGCGGCGTCGGTGAGATATTGCTACACAGAACACCCGCGGCGGGGACAGACAGCACAGTTTGTTGATGTCTCACAAAGGAAAATACAGAACCAGCCCTGCAGAGAGAAGACCTCGGTGCACCTATGGTGAACAGAAGGAACCTGCAGCGGCTTCCCCGGCTGTAACCTGAAATGTGCATGTGTCCATCTCAGTCTCGAGAACTATCACCCGAGCTCTCCTCTCCTGCTGCTTTCCAGTTTTTCCTACTCCTCTTTTTTGAAGCTAACCCCAAATCCTCAGGGGAGTCCTGCTTTGGCCTTTTTCTACTATGTGTCCGTCTGTCCCTTTCTCTGTTGTCGCTGTTATCGCTGTCCCCAGAGCTGCTGTCGTCCTCTCTTCCTCTGGTTTTTGAGGTTTTCTTGTTTTTATGTCGACCTTTAGTCCTTTTCCTCCTCTGCTTGTCTTTGGTTGCATTGCTGTCATCGCTGCTCGAGCACTCTGCTTTTTTCCGTTTTCCTTCCTCGTCTTTCTTCTTTTTCTTTTTCTTCTTTTGGGAGGATTTTTTGGAGTGTTTTGTTAAGCTTGTACAGGACTTGGACTTTTTCCTTTTGCGTCGTCCAACCTTCTTTGCAGAAGTGCTCTTCTCGCTAAAAAGTAGAAAAAATTAATGTTAGGGACATATTGGTATGAGTAATGACTTTAAAATGTTCCAGTCCCCCTCTGTTTTTTATTGTAAAATGTTCTCTGTGTTGCTGCAGGAGGCTTTGTGAAGAAAATAACTCATGATTATGTCACCTGGGAACTCTCACCATTGACTAGAGAAAAAAAAACTTTACCAGAAAATAGTCCTAGCACGCAGGAGCCACTGAAAGCGACTGAGTGCCCCTTTAACATCTATATCAATTTTCTGCTTCTACCATAATCTCTTACTTATTCAGTGCAGCACTGCATATTTGCTTACCTGTCACTTTTAAACTCCTCAGGATAAAGCTCCTTGAAGCCACTATGTCCCCATCTAAAATGTGAAAACACGATTAAAAGTTAGAAAATGGACAATTTTTTTGCCTAATTCTGTAAATTTAAAAGGAATTCTTTTGTCGAACATGCATCGTCATCACTGACAATAAAGAAAACCAGAGATAAGCCAGTTGGAAATTTCTCATTTCATTTCACAAATTGCCTATGTACCTGTCAGGATCCTTGGCCTCAAATTCATACAGTTTGCGAGTCCAGTATCGAGCCTCTCTGTCGTCATGCTCCGAATGGCGCTCTCTGCTCCGACTGTGGTCTCGGGATTCATCTGGCACCCGATCACAGTGCATGCTCCCCCTGTAAAACAAGAGGCCAACATATTGGAACGGAGAGCCGCATTAGGAAATACACTCCCAAATGAGCTTTAGTGTCACTCGTGCTCAGATGGCAGAGATTAAACCGGGACATTCGGCATTCCTACCTTACACAGTCTGAAGCCGGCAGACGTTTGTGCTGGGACATTTGGACCTCCCAGCCTCGCATTTTCCACATCTCCATCTCTTCCTGGATCTGTCAACAAAAGTAAGTATATTAATATCTACACAGGTATGGACACATTTTAAATGCTTTATCTGAACCTAATAGAACTGAACCATACAGGATAGATATTAACAGACATTATATACATATATACAATATTTAGAGGTGAAGGAAACAGCATCAGTCAATGGTAAACAACTCACAAGCCATTTGTTAAACTGTAGCTGAAAAATACATCTGCATCCCTGACAGACAGCGGTGGCAATTAAATCAACAACACAATCAGGGTGTGCGGTAGGCTGTAACATTTCTAATCAGTATCACTTGCACATATTGATGTTGGTAAAAGAGAGACTGAGAATGTTAAGAAAATTGACTGTCACAGTCCAGCAAAGAATAATAAAAACACAGGCGTGATAAGTAAAAAGATAAAAGATATGAAAAGAGAGAAATTTAAGGGGTACTATTTCTCCATCGATTCTCAATTTTTTCACAATTTACAGTTAGCATACATCTTGATGAAAGCCTTAATGTTATTTAAACTCCACTTTCAAATGTGTGAGCCTTTTATTTAATTTATGGGAACAGAATAAAGGGTGATTATACAATTCTCCACACAAACATTTACCCAGGTCTAGAGCCACTGTTCTTAAACGGTGTTCAGTCATCTCCTCAGACCTGGATCAGATCAAAGAACGAGTTTAAAATATTTTATACCGATAAATAAGTGACTGGAGTCAAAATCTATTAATGGCCTTCTGTAAGTAAATATTGTTCAAAGGTAGAATATTTTAGTACCTGCTTTTGTTACTATATTACCACCGCAGCAGAAAACACAATTTGATTTTAAAGACAGAAAAGTTATATACACTTGATTATTATAACAACAACAACACAATTACTTACATAGAAAGCAAATTTAATGGGGATATTTTTTTAAAAGATCTCATTTTACATGTTCCCAGGTTTTATTTTAAGTTGAGTGTAAGAGTCCTAACAAGACACATTTGTAGGTTTAAGTCCCCAAAATCAAAGATCCATATAGTTACACATATTCTCCCTGTAGCTCTGTAAAGTCTTGTTTAAAGTTAAGTTTCTGGATACAGTGTTTTAAAACACGGGACCGTATTTATGCTACTAGTTATCCAGACTACAATGAAATAGGTCTCAAACCCTATCACTCAGTCCACACGTCAGACCTGGAAAATGTTAACATGTTTAAAGTCCGGTTTCACAGTAGTGGAGCAACAAAAAATTGCCAATTTCAGTGCCTTTTTGCCCATATAAAGACCACATTAATGAATAATTGAATGGCTCCAAAGCCTCGCTTCCGTGGACCCTGTTTCTATGTGTCACACACACCTTGTTGTGAGCGTCCGTGTGCCGGATAACGTTCCTCAACAGGGTTTTACCCATCGGCTGCTTCGACATGATGACACCTGACATCAGACAAAATAAAGGTAGGGACACAAAAATAAAATAAAACACACTGAGCCGTAGCCGTTCCATACGATTACACACTGTAGGCAATAAATTATCAATGTTACCATTTAGCCGGTAGCTCGCGAGCCAAGATTGTTGAAAATTCAGGTGCAAGATTAATTATAAAAAAAAAACCCTGTTAAACGACACATGTAGGGTGGCAAAACAGCATTTAAAACGACTTCTAAACTGTTTCTAAGCGTCAACAAGCTTTACCTTTGTGAGAAAGAGGAGCGCCGACGATAACAACACACGGCTCCCTGCTTCTGCTTTCACTTCCGCATACGTCAGAAAAAAAACCCGATAACTTTATTGAAACAAACAACAGAACAGATTTACAGACTAGTGACTAGAAAAATGCACATTTAAGTTGTTATATTGTAAAGCTTATAGTATTAATGTGTTTAAACAGATTTTTTGTTGTTTTGCTTTTTCAGCCTTGATATGAAATGGGTTGTCAATGATATTATATAATATTATTATATATATTATATATATATATATTGGGTTGCTGCTATTGTGCATGTTGGATCACTACAAAAAGGTTGTACTACACTAAAAAGGAGCCTCAGTTCTTTAATCTGTTAAAAGCACTTAATCACCACTGTGGTGACAGTCAGCATTCAGAAGGACTGGTGGTTTTCTTGGTTACAGGAATGATGGTGGACTCCTTGAAGCAGGCAGTATGACATATTGTGCAAGTGTCTGGTCATCATGAACACCGACTATCTGGTCCTGCTGCTTTCTTGGTGCTTGTGAGCTTAATACCCCCCCTGAAATCATCCTCAGAAAGGGTGATCCTGTAAGTGGTGAAGTTAACTCATTCACCCACCCACCTACCCATCAGCCATCTTCTTGCTTGCAGGCCACCAATGGTCTCAAAGTGAGCACACGAGTTGTTGAGCTCAATCAGCATTTGACGAGGAGGGGGCCATGGATTTGTAACCTATCATAGTTCTTAGTTCTTACCACATTCTTCTGGGATTACCATCCTGGAACTGTAATTCCGCCTCCTTCACAGCTCTCCTGACATCGTAGGCTGCTGCTTCACTATTGTTCGTGTCTCCTGACTGCCGTGTGCTCATGGAATCTCGGTTGGTTCAGGTAATCCATGGTTTCTGGTTGTGCACTAATTTAACTGTAGTTTTGGATCCTGGAACCTGCTCCGAAATGTGTTATATAACACGAACGGCAGGGTAACGTGCCGTTGGCCTGAGCGTTTCCTGGCCTCACACTGGGGGCATGCGTCAGAGTTTGTTGACATTCTTAGACCTCAGCAAGATGCAGGTAGTGATAACGCTCTGTATGTGTTTCTGAACAGCATGTAACAGTTATCCGGAATATTTATTCCCCTTGTGGCACAATCAGTTAAAGGAAGTTAGACAGAATCTCTTTGAGATTAGCCTGATTAGTCTCTACAACAATGATGCAGCATCGGGATTACCAGACTCTGAGCAGTTCATGACAAGGCAGCCGCTGTGTTTGCTTGTGGTGACTGCTGTGATAATGATTGATGAAAATTCCCTTAGTAGAAAGCGAGGTCTGTATTTGATTGTCACTAACTACCGATCAAGTAAGCAGGATCAGGATTGAAACTTAATGTTCCTACTGGCACACCAGCCTTTATTCACTGAAAATCACATACCACCTCTCTTTTTTCTTTGTAGACTCCTCTGCCTGTCACATCAATATACAAATTGTAAGAATCGTCCGGTTGAAAATCACCCAAGTTTCAGTGAAAACATAGGACCTTACAGTTCCGTTTGGAACCTGATGCTGTCGGATTATTGTCCTACGCCTGTACATTGGCTAGCAGCATTCTTGGCAGAGAAGATTTGTGTCTTTGCAGCTCATGTTTAATCTGTCTGTTTCTTCCAGTGCTTCATCCAATGTTGAGATGAATGCTGATGGGCTTGCTTGTCTGTGGATGGTCTGGATCGTAGGTGTTCATCTTTTCATCACTGTGTAGAGATGCTCCAGCATGTATGGATTACATTAACAACAAGGATCCTTTAATAACCTTCTGTTGGCTTCTTTAGGCCAGTTTCTTCACTGCAGCTGTTGGTATTTGACAGCTGGATAGTTGGTTTGCTTTAAAAAATATATACAAAGACAACATTTTCCTCACTGTTCTTGCTGATTTAGACTTTATAGTCTTTTCTGGAGATTATTTAAAGGCACGTATTTGCTCACATGCCTTGACTCACCTATGATGATTTTAAGTGATATTTCCTTCCTAATCTATGGGGTTCAATATGACACCCATTCACCCCTAGTAGCTAAAACATCTTTAACTGGTCTGGGAAGACTGTCCACAAGGTTTAGGAGTGTGTTCACAGGAATTTCTGACCATTCTTTTAGACAAGCATTCGTAATGTCACACACTGATGTTGGAGGAGAAGGCTTAGCTCTCAGTCTCTGCTATAATTCATCCCAAGGGTGTTCTTTAGTGATCGGATCAGGACTCTGTACAGGCCAGTCTAGTTCATCCACACCAGACTCTGTCGTCCAGGTCTTTATGGACCTTGCTTTGTGCTTTGGGTGAGAATACTTTCGGAAACATAGTGTATATACTTCTGTATTTGTATGCATAAACTTGTCTATGCCTATCACATCCCTCAGACAGAAATGACTGCACAACTTTTCCTATAGGATATAAAGATGATTGCTATAAACATCACCAGTAATATTTATTCATATATTCATGGTTCATTTGATTCAGATACAGGGTATATCATGCAGCTATCACAGTGTTTATAGCAGATGTTAATTTGTAACACCAGTCCCGAGAATGGCTTCTGTGAAAATAAAAGATTAATAAACCTAAGTGCAGAATAATGAACACCATCCGATGGCTTACAAACAGAGGCAGAGCCAAGCCTATAAATCACATTAGCATATTCCAAGACAGAGAGAAAAACAACTTCAGTCAAACAACAGTCCTTTTCCTAAAGTTGGTTCCGTTTCTTTTTTCATGTTTTTTTTTTTGAGCAGTTAAATCTCACATACATCCAATATACATCCAGAACTTATATTTGTTTTAATGAACATATACAATGTCCAACAGGAGGTACACAGGAAATAGCAACAAAAAACAAAACAATCAGACAAACAGAAAATATTGAATAAATAATTATAAATAACATATAAAATAGCAAGATGACCAAAGTTTCCCATAACATTGTAACCACTGCATATACTGCACATTTGTATGTATATGTATTAGGTTATTTGAAGATAGTATAGGAAAAAAAATAGTATCAATATAAATTGTAAAAAATAAGAGAATATGAGAAAACTGTTTTGAAATGAAAATTTTCAAAGTGAAGTGTAAACTGTAAATGGAAAGACTCAACCAACTAACCACATTCTTTGGTTTTGGTATTTAGAGCACACTGCCAGTTATACCAGCAAATATTTAAAGGCACAATGTGATGAGGAGTAAGTGGTAGCCTAATTAGTAGTAATAATAAATGTAGTCTAATTGGTTACATGATCCATTTTACATCCCATACATGGCTGAGAAGGTTGTACTTTGATTTGAGAATAGGTTCTAATATCCTGTGGGGATCATAGTTTGATCTTATTTTATCTTCGTACAACAGGTCAATTTTGTCTAACTACCGCTCAGACAGCTGGTACAGAATGTATGAAACTGAGTTGATAGTACGTTTTAATAAGGATTTTAAGATAGGTAAAGTCTTGTTTTAAGTTAAAAACACAAGAGCTTGCCTTTGCTCTATGTTTTTTCTCCTCATCTAATTCCCTTCAGGATGTTTGATGCTTACAGGCCAGACTATTTCTCCTTAGACCAATAACTGATCACAGCTTCTCACAAGAATCAGCAGATTGATCCAGACAATGTAGAGTTAACGAGGTAAACGCAGAAAAATATTTCCTTCACGGCAACAAGAAGTTATTTCTTTCCCCCTCAATAGATCATTGGTTCTTGCAACTTGGTTGATTCTCTGAAGGCAAACAAATTTGAAGCAGAAACAGGATGTCACAATACTCAGATGAACAACCTTTGATGCTCTGAGAACTAAACTGCTGAGAAAAATGGAACATTTATCAGCAAACATGACGCTTCCAGAACATTCCTTGAACGTCTTCTGATGATTTTTAAAGAAATGTTTAAGACCTTTTATTAGCTCTGTCAAATCGGTTAAGTGATTTGTCATGTTCTGTCTTATAAACTAGTTAAGAGTAAGAGTAAATAAAATAAGTTTTTAACTTAGTAGAATGAAGAAAAATGATACACATAGGTCTGTTTTATTCTTCCATAAATTTAAGGTAATTCTTTATGAGTTGATAGTTTTTTAACAGCTTTTGCCTAATTAAGATTCAACAAGACAGCCTCTATGTTGTTTTCTGAAGAAAAATTCTCAGATGAATTTACAGAGTGAACGCTTTGATTGCTTTATAGTTTCAATTTATTTTATTTCAAATCAGAAATATATACTACACCCCATTTTTTGTGAATTCACAACAGTAAAGCGTAGCAGATTTATGACAGTAAATGATTTTAAATCGCTTTTCTCTCGCTACAAAAAATAAGTTGCTGACTTCTATGATGCAGTAAATCGTATATGACAACTGAAACGGATGGGAGTGTCAGGCACAAAACTGAATCTATACTTCATGCATATCTGTTTGAAGGTGACTGAAATACAAACAGATTGGAAGAAGAACTATTGTTTCATAGCAGGCACATTAATAATTTACAAGCAGAACCCACCGTGAACATGCAAACAGCCTGTCCTATTTTAGTAACTTATCTGATTTACAAATTGTCTGACTACATGCTGTCCCTGTGGTAAACCAGCTTTCTTCTCACCTCCTGGCTCCCTGGAGGTAGAATGACTTTCGCACCACACACTTTGAACAGCAAAGTCATACCTGCATATTTCATCCTGCCGGAACGGAATATTTTCCTGTTTGACACACACTTTGCTTTATCCTCAATCGTGCATGCTATTTTAATATTGCGGCAAAAACATTCAAAGCATGCTGAAAAGTATTGTAATGAGCGTATGACATATAAAAATAAAGTGCATGAAGGGCTTTTTCTTTTTCTTGATAATGTTTTTCTAGATGCTATTTATCCTGCTATACGCATCTTTACAATATTCATAGTTTTTTTTATTTAATCCTGATCTTAACCACCACATTATTATAAATTTAGGAAGGTCTACAAGGGAGTGGTGGGCCGAGGGAAAAGGCAGCAGCAACATTACGAGATAAATGTTGAAGACTATATCTAGACTTTCTAAATAGATCTTTTTTATAATTTATTTGATTTCTCACTCTAAAAGCACCCATACAGGACTTCACTAAACTACAATAGCAACTCACAGGACAGTACATTACACACTCTTCATTTAAGTGAATGTTTTAAGAAAACATTGTGTTTAATGTGCCTTTTGCAATTACCTGGTTAAAAATCCCTAAAATGGCATCTACATCTTATACCTCATTAATAATCCATAATCTGATACCTACCATTTCAAAAACATAAAATGTCGGGCACAAGATGTCTCCCACTTCACTGAGAGGTCCATTCTCAGTATTCCAGTCGTAGTCCACTAGACAAGAATCATACTGGATTATTATTGGCTTCTCTTTGTGATGTCATAAATCCTGTTTGTAGGTGTACTCCTTAAACTCACAGTTTTGATAATCACAAAAAACTTTTCTCCTTCACCATAAATTTGAAAATAGCCATCTAGTGTCAAACTCTATATCACTCTGTAGTATACCTCTATAATATACCACTCTGTAGTATACCTCTATAATATATCACTCTGTAGTATACCTCTATAATATACCACTCTGTAGTATGCCACTATAATATACCACTCTGTAGTATGCCACTATAATATACCACTCTATAGTATACCACTATAATATACCACTCTGTAGTATACTACTATAATATACCACTCTGTAGTATACTACTATAATATACCACTCTGTAGTATGCCACTATAATATACCACTCTGTAGTATACCACTATAATATACCACTCTGTAGTATACTACTATAATATACCACTCTGTAGTATACCACTATAATATACCACTCTATAGTATACCACTATAATATACCACTCTGTAGTATACTACTATAATATACCACTCTGTAGTATACCTCTATAATATACCACTCTGTAGTATGCCTCTATAATATACCACTCTGTAGTATACCACTATAATATACCACTCTGTAGTATACCTCTATATTATACCACTCTGTAGTATGCCTCTATAATATACCACTCTGTAGTATACTACTATAATATACCACTCTGTAGTATACCACTATCATATACCACTCTATAGTATACGACTATAATATACCACTCTGTAGTATACCACTATCATATACCACTCTATAGTATACGACTATAATATACCACTCTGTAGTATACCACTATAATATACCACTCTGTAGTATACCTCTATAATATACCACTCTGTAGTATGCCTCTATAATATACCACTCTGTAGTATACCACTATAATATACCACTCTGTAGTATACCTCTATATTATACCACTCTGTAGTATACCTCTATAATATACCACTCTGTAGTATACCACTATAATATACCACTCTGTAGTATACCTCTATATTATACCACTCTGTAGTATGCCTCTATAATATACCACTCCGCAGAGTAAAGATCAACATGGTTAATATATAGTAACAGTATAATACAGACACATATGCACCAACCTTTTCTTCCCCATATAGTGCAAATGTTGCATAATCCTCTTTTTAGCTCATTCAAGCATGTGTTGATGGTGCTCATACAGAATTTAAGACACTGTCACATTGCTATTGCAGAACTGCAATCTGCCACTTCGAGACCTATTTCACATTCTTGCTGATAACACCAGCAACATTTCTAACAGCTTATTGATGGAATGTTCAGCCAAAACACTCACTTAATGCAAGCAGCACATCTTAAATAAAGCCTTTTTATTTCTTATGCTCAAAACATCATTGTGACACTTTGTGCATTTTTGATTTAATCTGATGGCTCTAATGTTTAATGCATTTTTGCTAATTCTGATAATTGCTATTTCCTGCATAAAGTCCACCACATGATAACAGGAAGCAAGCTGTAATTACATGCTGTTGTGGGAATTCTTTAAATGCCATGCTTTCTTCTTTGCCCCGATTATGTAAATATAACACTTACCTATCAGATTTAGGTATGTGTGCTATGCTGCAAGGTTATAAAATTCACCAAAAAAATCCCTTCCCTGCATTGGTGTTCATGTCTCTCTTTATTTCATATGACCAGGATTGTTTCTCTTTTCAGCTCCACTGACATACATTACACAAAAAAAGCAAGAAAAAAGAGAAGGAGAGGGAAGGAAAAGGAGCAGATCTCCCTCCTCCTCCTTGTGAAAAGAGAGCAGAGGGGAAAGAAGGGAGGAGGAATGAGGGATAGGGGGAGGGTAAACACACCCAGACAGAGCCATGTCTGACATCCTCTCGCACTGAAAGAAGGAAGGACTAATACAAAGCCAGTGCGACAGAGCAGAAGAGAAGGAGGGAGGGAGGGAAGGGAATAAATACAAAGAAAAAGGCCGGCAGAGAAAAACAGGGTAAAAAAAGATGCACAGGAGCTGCATCAGTTCTTGTCCGCTAAGAACAAAAAACATTGTGTTCGTGAATGGGAGCTCGTGAGCTCAGCCACAGGGCGAGTGGAATGAGAAACCAGGCAGACTCCAGTCGCTGGTGTTGCTGAGCACCAGTCCGCTCCCCCTCTGCCTCTCTGCCAACTCGGAGTGAGCTCTGGTATGATTTGGGGAAGGGTTGAGGGGCATTTGATTGGGATTTGATGTTTTATGAATATGCTGCTGCAGAGGATTTGAACATGCTGTTATTTTTGATTGAACACAGTGTGCGACGTGGAGGCTCCTCTGGTTGCTGCTCTCGGGGCTGCTCCCCTCCCTGCTGCCTCTGGCTGTGCTCGGGCTATGGTCCTGGCTGAGAAGCAGGGCATCAGCCAGATGCAGGTCTCTGACTGTTTGGGATGTTAAGCCTCTAAGTACCAGCATGGGAGCCAAACAGATGAAATGGTAAGCGCTGTTTTTATTATTTGAACATTATATCTACCCAGGTGGCAGTTTTTGTCAACAATGCATGAGTGCAGCAGCGGGGGAGATAAAGGCTATCATGGGCCTGCAGTAAATTCCCTGTGACAGGGAACGATATAACCTTAATCTACATGTGGTGTCTCAATTAAATGCGTTTCCTCCATAACAACGTGCCTTTCACAGCCAAACTGTGCAGGTTATTGTTCAGTGTTTACAGTGCAGTAGGTGTGGGTGTGTCCCTGTCTGTGGAAGCCAAGCTGCTATCGCCTAGCAACCGCCGTCTCCTCACTGGCTCTGCCATTTCACAATTCTGATGAAGATTTGATGTTTGATTAGAACAACAAATATCAGTAGTCCAGTGGTTCCTAACCTCAGGGAGGACACAGACTGGCAGATGATTCATTGGATGGAAAAGCATAAAAAGCAGTGTACAGACCCAATAGACAGAATAACTTTGGTGCATTCTACTCTCTCTTTATGCATCAGAGATAAGTTATGATTACAACCCTGCCCTAGCTTTTTAAAGCCACTGCTGTTCCTGCCGCTATCCCTGGGGGATCATGTTGGTCTTGATGCTCCTTTATCTTTATCCAAACCCCATAAAGCTATTCTGTCAACGAATAAAGGCGAGTCACCAGGCTCTGATAGTTTACCTCCAGAATTATATCTCACCTTCTGGCCCCAGGTATGGATCGTGTTGGATATGATTCTCTCTGTAACCTCAGGGGTTTGTTCTCTGAAAACATAGTTAGGGAAGGTTAAAGATCTACAGGACTGCTCAAATGATCAACCGCTACTATCACTGAATAATAGGAACAAAACAGATTTTATCTAGAAACACCAGGCCTCAGACCATTTAAGCTGAAATTTGGCTCAATTATTACTGTAATAATATCCACCTGGATTCTATCAATTAACACACAGTGGTAATCACCTAATCATTAAGGAGGAAGTTATTTTTTATATTTAATATTCTGGGAGTGCTCATGGGTTGCACAGTCCTGGGAGATGTTTTTTAGAGATGCTATCAAGCATATTGTCCCAAGCAGTTCCTTACATGCCAGAGGTCCCCTAATGACAGCTCCAACTTGGAACTTCTTATTAATCAGAGATGACTAGCTGGCCTTAGAGCTGCCAAAAGATGAATAACTTAGAAGGAGAGCTCCTCATTCTGTCAGCATACAAAGATGGCTTCTTGACCTTCTAGACGCAGCCACCATGGAACACTGGGCTGCCAACATGCATGAGGCAAAAACTGGAAATATTCCCAGCTGGAAAGAAGCAATTACTGAAAAGTTGAAATCCTTAAAAGAGCCATATTATGAAAAACATTTAGTGCTGTAGTGCTGGCACTAGCCATTTAGAATTGGCTCCTGTTGTGGAGTGGAAGTAAATAGTAACCGGCCCTGGATCCATGTCACTGTCCCCTCGTTCTGGAGCGATTGTACTTGTCTTCTGTTTCTCTGACTGACCCCAGTTCTCTGAGGGGTGTGACATTTCTGACAGCGTTAGACCAACCATAACGTGGACATTTCAACAAGGACGTGAGCGGGGAATCATGGTTTTCTAGTGTGTAAAAGGCAGAATGCATTGCTGCTGCAGGTCTTCACAGGTGCATTGGACCATTTTTACTTTTATTATAAATAGACCCTGGTATATTATAAATACTAAACTGGGGAAAAGAGGGGGGATAGTGGTCTTTTTATTCTATTCTAATAACATATTTTAACATAACATAAACATAAACCTCAGTGTAGTCACTTGTCACTTTTTCACTGGTCACTTTTTCTCTTCACACACACCCTGCACCTTAAGTGTGCATTGGCTATGTATGTGTACATGTGGGTATGTGCGTGGATATGTATGTCCATATATATATATGCAAATATGTGTGTATGTGTATGTATGTAGGTATGTACGTGCATGTATGTATGTATATATGCTTTGCTTATGCATACTCTTTTCTTACTATTTATTAGCATTTTCTCTCCATTCTATGTCCATAATGCATACTGTGTATGCGGATCAACAAATTCTGCGAATTTGTACATTGTGTTGTGTGTTTTTTATTTTTATTTTTTATATTTTTTTTTTATCTTCTTCAGCTTTATTTTCTTCTCTTTATCTGTAACACTTCAGTAACAGACAAATTTCCCCGTTGTGGGATCAATAAAGTTTTATCTTATCTTATCTTATCTTTTATTTATTTTTTTATAATTTATTATTATATATATATATTTATTTATTACATGGACTTTTTTAAAATCTTGCATTAGGTACCACCAGTAACTGGACACTGTGCCTTTTCATACTAGTAAAATATAGTAAGTATATCACAGAGTGATAAGAATAAAGACTAAGTTCTGTTGTAGAATTAATTGTATATACCTTTTTGAGTTTCAAATACATTTCTTTAAATGAACAGCCTGAGTTGTTAAGAAGGCAAATATCATTGTGATTACAATAATAGATTCTATTTAGTAAATGGCTATGGATGATGTTAATCTGTTTCACTAGAGCTCATTTTGTGCTAATCCCAGCACTTAATCGTTGTTTTATGGTTCAAATTTATGTGTATGCAGGCGTTCTTTCGGTGCAACAGATGGTCAGCGAGCATCTAAACTCATTTTGTAGGAGTTTATTGAATTGCTGCAACCAGAGATGTTGATTGAGGGTATCTTGACAATGTCATCAAGATTAGTTGGTGGCAGCTGCTTTGATCCTGTGTGGAGAATTACTTTGGTATAATCACAGCAGCATCCGATAAAACACTTAAGTTCATGTTTTTTATGTGACCACCTGGTGCAATTAAATCTCTCTTGAAGTTTCCTAGTGTGATGGACGTTTATTGTTTCTGTTTTGATTAAAACACTCTTAATTTAAGAGTTAAGGTATATCATTATACATTTAGTTTATCATCTTTGGCCAAAATGCCAAAATTATCTATATTAAAGAATGTCATTCTTTTCACTCCTGTGGTTCTGACTGAAATATGGCAACAATTATTGAATGAATTGCCATGTAATGTGGGAAACATAAGCAAGGTTTCTAATGACATTGATGATTCCCTGAGTTTGCTGTCTGTTTCAGTATTAGGTTGTGTGAACTAATGCAGTTAGATAAGCAGAAAATCTCATCAGCTACAATCTAAATCTTTCTGCTCATGTATAGGGGGACCATGTTTAACCATGTAAAAGCAATGCTTCGGGACATTCTTTGGTTTCTAAACACTTTTTGTTTTATCCCCTAGAGAAGTCACAGATTTTTGTCCCTGAGGAGCATGGTGATGAATTGTGATTCTATATGATCCCATACACCAGAGGAAAAAATAAGAGATCCCCAGCTAAAGAGCATGCATAATGCCATAGGTCACAGGTCACAGCAGCTGTGCGCTATCTCTGCAGACGGAAAATGACAGCTGACTTGAACCTCTGGCTGCTGCTCACACACACACAAATAAACCCATGCAAATAAAGCAGCCAATCAGAACTCGAAGGAGGTTGGTGTTTTTGAAATTATAGCCAGAGGAAGCAAAATATGTAAAGAATTTCCTGTGAGACAATGACAGAGTTGCATACATTCTTGTTCCTTTTTATGTATGTTTTTGAGTTTAAATGTAAATGTGAATCTTTTCGTAAATGTTTTTTTTCACTGGTTAAATGATCTGATACACCATGCTCCTACAGGCGTTATGTATTTAAAAACTTCAAATAATTTTAGCCCCTCCGTGGGATTAATCGTCATGCGTGTGTGTGCTCCTTGGGGAGATATTAAAGTTTAAATCTCCATTTTATGTTGCAAGGTTTATTTAATGCCATTCATTTGGCAGGCGACGCAAACACACTCATTCCTGCCTGTGCCCACCATCTGTTTCAGTCTCAGCTCAGCCAGCCCTGCTCACTCCCCTAAAGAGGAGTATGTTATCACGCAATGCACTGACACCCCCAGAGAAGAAACAGTCCATGATCAATCTGAAGACCAGGGGGACTCTCGGGATGACAAATCTGAGCTGACAGAGAAGAAATCTGTCACAGGTTGGTTGGCTGCTCATCAACTCTTGTACGGCGAGATTACATGCAATGAATCCCTCTCAAAAATGCTCCCATGCCTCATTTGGCCCTGCCCCTCTCTCCTGTTCAGAGGAGGTGTCTCTCTGCGGGTTGTGTCCCTCCCTCGGGCACGATGTGCAAGAGGAAGAGAAGTCCTGGGAGGAACAGCTGGATGCCCACCAGGAGCAGCTGGAGAGGGAAATGCAGGAAGCTCGGAGGATGGTGTTCCGCCTACAGGTAAACTGCTTGTGATGTTACCTGACGAAGGTGTGGCAGAACACAACTCACCAACTTAATAAATATTTCAGCAGTAAGCGAGGCAGTGAGTGGGAGTTCTTGTCCTTGTCTTCAAGTAATATAAAAAAAAAAAAAAATGTGTGTTGTCATTTCATGTGTTCAAAGTTATTTAGTCATGCTAGGGGTGCACACACTGTGCCGTACTTCAAATAGATGTGTGATGTGACATTTTACACAAATCATTTTTCCTTCCCACTGCACTAAACATGTCCAAACACATTCCAGTGTTCCTGCTATGCTTGCTAAGTTTGTCTTTCTGGGGTGTGAATTAGTCAGTCACATATTTCATTTTTTATTTATTGATTCATTATATATACTTTGTTTTGTACTCTCACTGTAATATTTGTGCATAAATGTGGCTTAGAGTAAATGAAATGTGTGTATATCAATTGGGAACAGTTTATTTCAATTCACAGGCCAAACCACCTTAAATGAGAAGAGTGTTGTGCAGCCAAGTATAAAAATCCAAAAAACTGCTATATTTACAAATACAAACACATAAATATGTTTTGGGTCTCTGCCATGAATATTTAAATATGACTCTGTGTGTATTTGTCCTCAGGCCTTGCTGCTCAATGGCTCCCTCCCTGAAGAGGACCAGGACGGATCTGGGAGCTTCGGAGAAAACTGGTCCAACGCTGAACAGCAGCTGGTACGGTGCCTCTCTCTGCTAACTCGGAAAAAACAACACTTGGCGTGGAGTGTCAGTGTCAGCCCGTCTGTTTTGATGATGTTTGCAGCCGTCGCCCCTCTTGAGAGCGGCTGCTGTAGAACACGGATGAATCTCTCTGATCTGCTTGCCCGCTATCATGAAGGCCTGCTGCCTCCTCATACATTCTGACATTTTTCCATTCTCTAATTACACTGCTCATACCCGCTCTCTTTGAAGGTTCTAATGCGCAGTCGCCTGGACCAAAGCACGGAGGAAGCCCTTGATCTCAAGGTACAGTTAGTAAATGTAATTAGTTTTTTTAAATAGATGAGCTGCAGTACGACCAACGGGTCCCTTTCTCTAATGTCCCTGTTCATTTGTGCCTTAGAGGGAACTCCTGAGACACAAACAGGAGGCGCGCCACATTCAGGCCATCAAGGTAAACCTCTTAGTCTTAAATTTCTCCTTTGTGTGTGAATTGAAATGGATTAAAGGATATAATTCAATATTCTACAGCTTTGGTTATGGTGTTGGTTTAGCAATGCCGATGTTTCTTCTGTTGGATGCCCTGCTGTAAAATATGAAACTCCAGGCGCCATGACAGCACTACTTATCTACGGCCCTTGCCCCCCCAAACCACGCTCATCCTTCCTCCCTGAGATACATGACATCCGCTCTGGTGGCACTCCTCAATACATCTCTGCACAGTGTCTTTGATCTTCATGCCCCTGTCAGGATGTGTGAGGTCAATTTTTCATGCTCTGCTCCCCGGTTCACTCATGGCCTGCGGAAAATAAAAACAGCTGGACGTCTCATGGAACAACGTTTCCGATGCTCTGGGCTCACTGTCCATTATCTGGCCTACTGTTAACATCAAAGGACTTAGTCAAAGTCCCTTAAAGCTGCTTGGTCACAGACTAATTAATAACAATCCTGGCAACCAAAAAAGCATCTTTTTTTCACCATAAATCTTCTCTTGAAGCTACAATCATCCTTCCTGGTTAAGGCTACAGAAGGGCAATGCGACAGCTTCGTTGATTTTTCCATAGCCGAGGATGACAAACGTCTGCTCTTTCTTCATCTTTCTATCTGTCTCCTCTAGGTATCAACACCCCTTTCCTTACAGTCTGCTTCAATCATACATCCCCATTCTCTGCTTCAACTGTAAGCCTCTTCCACTAAACTTATAGTGTTCCATCTGCCCTCAAGTTTGCAGTCATTCCTGGACCTAGAAGTTATTGCCAGCTAGAGAGCTACCTGCAACCTGTCCAAGGTGTTACTTCTGAGCTTCAGGACCAGCTTGACCCATTAAAGATTTCATTCAGGTTTTAGTTTGGCACACTGCCCTCAAACAGCTCTGCTCAGGATTGTGAAGGGCCTGCTGATGGCAGCTGATGCAGGGCCCTCTTATCTCCTAATTCTCCTTGACCTGAGCAATGCATTTCACGCTGTGTTCTAGGGCAGGTCTCTACAACACGATCAGACAGAGGTTTTGATTGGGACTGAGTATGTCTTACTGGGAGGATCCAGATCGCTCCTTCTCACCTATAGTTTTGTGGAGGGTTGTTTTTGGGCTCCAACATGTTTATCCTCTACTACTTATTCACCCCCTTGGAGTATCATCAGCAGACATTGAACGTCTTTCATTGCTATGATGATACCAAGCTTTACATCTGCCCCAAGCCCTTCCACATCCATCAGTATCTGTTTTAAATAGATTAATGCCTGCATGAGTACCCATTTCCTCCAGTTAAACAGGAGCAAAGCTAAATTTTTTGATAGCGAAGACATCCCCCTTTCCTCCTCTTGATCATTAATCTGGGTGTTGACCCTCAGCTAACGTTTGATGACCAGGTAAAGCATTATTGCAAAAACCTTTTTCTACCATCTCAAAAAACATCTTTAATTTCTGACTTTCTCTAATCCTGTCATATGCAGAAAAAAATGTCCTTTCATCTCCTCAAGACTGGACTACGGCAATGCATAGCTTCCAGTTCCTCCTGAGGGATTCTGAGGCACTCCCAGGCAAGATAAATTATATAATCCCTCCAGCGGTTTCTGGGTCTGCCCTGAGCCCCCTCCCAGTTCAGCATGCCCAGAAAACCTCTAAAAGGAATCACCCAGGAGGCATCCTAATCAGATGCGCAAACCACCTTAGCTGACTGCCTTTGACGCGGGGCAGTACTTCTACTCTGGTTTCCCTCCGGGGGTCTGAGTTTCTCACCCAATCTCTGAGACCAGCCACCCATACAGGAAACTAATTTCCACCTTGTGTCCACGAGCTCATTTTTTTGATTACTACCCAAAGCTCTTGACCATACTTAAAAGTTGGAGATGGACTGGTAAACTGAGAGATTTGGCTTCTGACTCAGCTCCCTCTTCAGAACAGCAGACGGGTACAGTGCCCACATTACTGAAAATACAGCAACAGCATCTATCCATCTCCCACTTTATTTTACTGACACTTGTGGCAGCAACTCACTTCCAATATGTAGGGAGTACTCTTACCAACAAAGAACCACCATCTTGTATCATCTGAATTAGGGTACACTGAGAAGAAGTGTACAGAGAGAAGTATGTGATTTGGAGAATTGGAGATGCTGACCCTCATCTCTACTGTTTTACACTTAGCCGCAAACCAACTCCAGTGTGTGCTGGAGGTCATGTTCTGCTAAAACCAACAGAACCACATCATCTGCAAAGAGTAAAGATATAAATCTGAGGTCCCCAAACAAGACACTCTCCTCACCTTTTGGAGATCCTCTCATCGAAATCCCAACAGAATCAATGACAAAAGGGCACGTTTGGACTCCACTGTCATCCACTGGTTTTACAAATATAGAACTACTTCTTTATCTCATTTCTTTTGATAATAAAGAAAAGTAGCTTAATGCTGTCAATAGGGCAGGTGGTTGCAGTGTACTGTATCTGTATTCAGGTCTTCTCTGGACATGTCTTTGATCTCACCCATTTCTCATTAGGATGCTCTGCAGCAGCGCCTGGCAGTGCAGGAGGATGCTGTGCTGCAGATAAAGCAGGAACTACTGAGGAGCAACATGGCCAAAGATCAGCTGGAAGGGGAAAATGTGAGACAAGTGATGATTTCCGTTTGACATGTTAAAATATTTGACCAGCTTGACCCACAGTTGCAGTTTATGTGATAGAAATATAACATTCACATATATATACTGTATATATGTATACACTATTATATCTGTTTTCAGGTGGAGCTCAAACACAAGTTGAGTGAACGAAACAAATTACTCAGTGAATATGAGGTATTGTTTTTTATTATTTGCACTTCAATGCATTTTTTAGTCACGCACATGCCTGTACAGACTTCTTTCATCGTTTATCTTCTTCATAATAGCAGCAAATTGGGAGAAAGGACAGAATACTACAGCAACAGCAACAAAAGCTTGATGAAGCTCAGCACAAAGCACATGAAGTCAGCCATGGACGGGTATGGATCATGATATGATTTAAGTGTTTCTATGAAAAAGAACAAAATTAACAAAAGATGGTGTATACATAATCAAATCAAATAAATTCCATTGTCCATATTCATAATAAAATAACTAGGCTCATGGATTTAGGCCACAATGAAGTTTAATAGCAGAGATGAATAAGCTTAACAAGGATTTGGCTTCACAGGAAATCTGTTTTAATAGAATCAAGTCATTGTTGATCTTTTTGTCATTTGTGGGTAATAGAAAAATTGAGAACATTACCAGGCTCATCCTTTGAAAAATGAGTGTGACTCAGCCAGCCTTTTGCACATATTTACATATTTTTTTTTGTTCATTTGTCAGTCATTCAGGAGTGAAAGCGGTGGTTACAGTAACTCGATGACTTCAACATCTCCTCCAGCTTTCCAACACATCGCTGCAGTATGTACCGTTTTTTTGTTTCTCTTGTTTCTCTTATTTTCTGTGTTGAGTTGGATGTCTTATATATAGAGGTTCATTTCTGCCAGAAAAAAAGACAAAAAAATAGAATAGTCAGGATGTATAAAAATACAAAATACATTATACATTTTGAGAAAATACAAAAAATTTGAATAAAATATCCAACATTTTTTGTCATTTAAAAAACATTTCAACTATGAATCATGAGATATATAAAAAAAAGAAGTCAATCAGTCAGTCATTTTCAATACACGCTTATTCGTCAGACATTAGGCCTGAGGCTAAACTAAATTAAAATTAAAATATTTATCAAATTTTAGACCCCCATGACTGATATGATTTCAGTACTGTGCTCAGTAAATATGTAAGTATGAAATATTATCATACCTGACTTTTTTTTGTCATTTTGCAACCTCTTTTTTTGGCAGAAATAGGCTTCCATACTTATTAGCTTGATGTGAATTGTATGATGATCATGAAGTTGTGTCACAGGGTGAGGAGCTGCAGCTCGTCAGGGAGGCCCTGCGCAGTTTGAGGGACAGCTTTTCTGGCCATGACCCCCAGCACCACACCCTGGACACGCTGGAGCAGGGTGTGTCCAGCCTCATGGACCGCTTACACACGTTGGACACCCAACGCAGACAGGACAGAGGGGTACATGAGCTCACAGAAACACACCAATCATGGCAGGGCACATTTTAAAAAGTAACAACACATCTGTCACCTGATGAATGATGAGTTAACAACAAATCACACTGGACTGGTTATCGTGAGTATCTGGTTCTTCTTCTAGGAGGAATTTAAATCACCAGGGCGCAGAGCCAACTCAACAGATCGTGACTCCTGGCCACCAAGCTCAAGTGAGACAACAAAATCCTTGCATTTTTCGAAGATTTGTCATTCTCTGCAACATCTTGACTCTGCCTGCTATGTCGAAATTGTAGTGCTCAATTGAACCACTATTATTATTAGCTAAAGAGACATTTTCTTTTTACTTTAAAAAAAAAAAAAAACTGTTTCCCATTTTATTATTTATTTCACAGAAATGGCACATTCTCACAGCAGTCCAGGGTTGGATTCCACAGTCTACACTAAAGTGCTCTACTTCACCGATCGCTCGCTCACTCCATTTCTGATTAACATCCCAAAAAGGTGAAAATAAAAGCAATGAAAGTTGGATTTGTATGACTGTATTTAAATTGCATTCTCACTGCTTGATTTTTTAGGGAATTTGCTGTTTGAGTTGAAGCTGCACATGGAGAGCGCATGGTGGGATTCATGCATGAACATGAGCTATATATGGAGGCTTCAGTGGCTTGTGCTGGTTAAATCCTTGATGCCTGTGTGAGAAAATCTGTACCTGGCTGACACAGTTTGTTCTCACAGGCTGGGTGAGGTGACACTGCGAGACTTCAAGGCCGCCGTGGACAGACAAGGCAGTTTCAGATACCACTTTAAGGCCCTTGACCCAGAGTTTGGCACAGTGAAAGAGGAGGTACAGTAGGCGTGGGTGTAAAATTATAAACTCTTCTTCACAAGGCAAATATAGTTCAACAATTATAGAGTATGATATGCTAATAATAGCTCTGCCTGGCTCTCTACTTCAAAACATCGCAGGTGTAGGACCGATTTCCATCCAGAATTTGATGACACTGAGAAGTTATTTTCAGTTCCTATTTTGCATTATGGATGTGAGTCTTTTTTGGAAATGTAAATGCTGCATGTTGCTGTGCAGGTATTTCATGATGGAGCTGTCGTCCCTGGCTGGGAAGGGAAGATTGTAGCGTGGGTGGAGGAGGACCACGGAGAGAGGAGGTAGAACCTAAAACAAAAAACGGAGATCACCACTACAAACCTCAACTGCGCCCACTGGACCAGGACTCCACTCAAAATACTTATGATTCCACAATAAACAATACTTATAATGCAATTAACTGGGACCAATGGATCTAATATCATTTCAATATTTTAAAAAAACATGTTTTAAAAATGAATGTTTCATATAAAAGAATTTGACACTGATACCACTTTTTTTTAAGGAATGCATATTAGGCATTGTTTGCAGCTCTTAAATAAACATGTGGGACTTGAAATAATGGTCAGTAATGTGATACTTGAAAAAGAAGGTAATTTACAATAAATAACACATTATAAGCTGTGCTCTTAAAAGCTGTAGTCAATGCATGGTATGCAAACCTAAATTAAAAAGAAAATTAAAAGTGTTTACTGACATTTTTTCAAAAGTTCCAGATTGCCAAATAGTGATGTTTGTTGTTCTGCACCAAGTTTTAATGTTTTAATAAATATGAATTATTGCATGGATCATTTTGTTGTCAATTATTCCACAAACACATGCTAATGACACCGTACTCAGTTCCCAGCCATTACACCTCCGCTCACACACCCACACATTAATCACTATAGCCCACAGATTGTCATTAAAGTCAATTAATTGTTTGGGGTTAAGAATTAAATTTGCTGCAGGAGATCAGCCTACAAATCACAATGACATATTTATTTCTGAACATTTATTAGGGTTTCGTTATTTTCTTGTAGTTAGTTTTTAATAGCTTCAGTCCAATCAGCAGAGGGGATTGATGAAGGTAAATGAGTTCAGATTGATTGTTTTTCTGTTGACCAGAGAGAATGTCCTAAAATATCCACTTTTAAAGTAAGCCGTTGTTTCTTCTTGTTAAATATGGCAACCGCAGAATCTTCATTTACAGGTCTTGGGAACTCCAACAGCAAATAATAGACATCCTCCACTTCCAATAAGACATCATCCTGCAAAAAAAACACATAGCACAATATATAGACTTACAATGACAGAGATGCACCAGTGATGTATTTTTATAACGTCCTCTGACACACAATGGACTCTCAAGTGGTTCATTATAACAAGTTCAGTGTATCCACTGACCGTAGAGATCTTCAGGTCACACTCTGCCATGGAGCGAACCTTTGGCAGCTCCACTGTCAGTTCCACGTTGCGAGGAACCCCTGCTGTATCAGTCTTCACCTCCAGTTGGTACTCTGGCTTCTGAGGCGGCTCAAATGTGGTGGAAATGACCTGGATCAAACCCTTATTTTTGTGCTCCACAGATCTAGGGATAATTTGTAATTCCGGGTCTTCTTCCTCTGAACGTAGAGTGGAAATCTGCTGCAGGAAGGCAGCTGGTGTTTGACTGCCTGTGAAAAGGAACATTAAAGATTATTAGGGAATCTAGTAAAAGGTGAACGATGATACATTTGCAATAACAAAGAGAAGTACAGTAGCTCTAACAAAAAAGACTTTTAGCAGCTAATATTTAGACTTTTTTGCTCTACCTTTGTTGGGATGTTCGGCGGTGTTGGGCCTCTGTTGAAACCTAAGGCGTCGATGCAAGTCATCCGGGCTACTTTTTGGGCTACAGCTAATGACACTGTACTGGTGAGATAACCTGAACCCATGCTGCTGCTGTGCTAATCTCATTACCATCATATATAACTGCTTCATCTCGTTTTGGTCTTTTTTGCATTCCTGCAGCACAGAAGTGTTTAATGCCACATCCAACACAGCGTACCAGCCTGCAAAACACAGATTAATGTCAGTATTGCATCACACAAAGGGCATATGTCCAGCTGGTGATGCAGGGCATCTTCGTGTTTTACTTTGACCTTCATTTGTGTCTGTTTCCAGTTTTCCCGTACACACAGGTAAGGGCTTGCTGGGATCCTGCGGTTCAGGCACACGTTTCCAGCTGCATATATTGATGTACAGCAATCCCTTTTCTGGCTCCTGTGGAGAACACAGATAAATCATGAGGAAAAAAAAAAATTGTATGGTATAAATGCATTTTTTGGTCTTTTGACATTTGATCCTCATCACCATCTGTGGGCTTGTGATGGGCTTTTATAATAAACCAAGAATGGGATCTGTAGATGAATCATAATCATTAGATATCATTGTGATCATTAGGTGATACAGCTTTCTCATGGTGGGCATACATAAAACCATATATAGCTAAAAATGCAGCTTTTCATTCTTGTGTTTATAAGGTCCTGGTGTATCTCCACATTCTGTGACCCCACACATTATACATCTAGGCTATTTTTTTACACTGCAAACGTTTCATCAAATACAGACACAAACTTTATTTTTGGTGTATTTTGTGCTGATCTCTGCGCTTCATCGGGTCATGGAGCGGATTTCGTGTTCGCAGTGTCAGATCGTCTGGCTGCGGGTCACTGGATTTGTTGGGTTACTGAATTTGCCGCAACACCTGCGGTGAGCCTCCTTAATGAGACACACCTGCGGCTGGAGCTCGCGCGGCTCCCAGTCACATGTGTGTCGCGAGGAGGCCCGTAGCTCCGATTAATGTAGCTGGTTATCTGTTAACGGAGTTATGAGTGGAGGACGCAGACTCACCAGCAGCTCGGTGCACAGACTCGAGTGGAGCTCAGGCGGAGCTCGGTGCTCAGCTCCTTCCTTCATTTGTTTCTCTATGAACTGGCGGTAGGCTCCGGGGTCATTCTGACAGAGATCATCCAGCATGGACCAAAACTGATCGACCTGCTGCAGAACATCCCCTGTACTGGCGGTGAAGGACATTTTTAAGGTGACCGAACTGAACTTTACCGCTAATGTTATCTCCGTTAGCTGTCTGACAGGAACACACAGCCAGCCTGGTGTTAGCAAGCCCAGTTATGTAGCGGTTATCTCAACAAAACACGAACGCACCAACTAGTTAACTTGTGCCAACTTGAAGTAACAACTAACTCGGGTTTAGGTAATGTTGTCAGTTGCTATGGAAACTAGGTGAGCGGAAACGTCACAGCGACGCCACCGGGCGGTGAAAATAAGAACTGCATGTCAATCAGCCTAAAGTGTACAATAAAATAGTAGTAATTAACAAACATTGTTAAAACTCTGCCTGTTGTTTTTCCTTTAAAATCGTGTCCATCGAAGAAAGAAAGAAGAGGATAAATATGTGAAAAATGAAGAGCTGCAACTCAATGACAACACTGGACAAAATGTAAGAAGAGCCATAATTTATATTTGATACATGAAAAAAAACAACGTAAAAATGCATTTTGATGTCTCCAGCCTGTCTTTGTGTATACATTATATAACGGACATTTAGAGTAAAAATATTGACTATTTTATTTTTAAAAAGTGTTTTTTTTTGTTTTATTCCTCTTATAAGTAGCATCCTCTGCTTCATGATCCCTCCTCAGTATTCCTGTAAAGAGAAATAGAACAAACATTCCAGATCAGTGTTCAAACTTCAAATTATATTCTGTTGTTCAGTTTCCAATACCTTGATGTTTTTGATAATATTAAAATCATAATAATGTGAAATTCATTAGGGCTCTCTAATATTTGTGGGGAAAGGTATTGTCATCTTTTAGTTATAGGCAAAATCAATATTAGACCTGATTGTTTGTGTGTGTGTGTGTGTGTACTTTGTGCTACATTATGTGAAGGAAAAGTGCTTTATAAACAAACATTGATTGATTAGCTCATTTTAAATACATTATATACTTGTGTGTGTGTGTGTGTGTGTGTGTGTGTGTGTGTGTGTGTGTGTGTACCCCAATCATGTCATAGATCCAGCCCAGGAATTCAGCGACTTTGGTGTAAACCCCAGGATGGTTGGGCTCAGCGCAGCCTGTCCCCCAGCTGACGACCCCCACCAGCCTCCACACGTTGTCATCCTGGCAAACCAGAGGACCCCCGCTGTCCCCCTAGAGAGGTAAATACACATGATGGTTACACATGTGTGTTTATTATGCTGCTTCCCCATAAACAAATTCCCAGAAAGTCAGATCATTTTTTTGTCGAACGCCTCTGCAAGGTCAAAAGGAGCATCTTGCCTGACATGCATCCACTTTTCCTTCTGTGTATCCGGCACAAAGCATCCGTGGCGTGATCTCTCCATTGTACATGCAGGAGCTGTTACACTTCTTTGTGCTTATTATGGGAACGGGCGCCTCTTTCAAGGTGTCGGGTGAGTGAACTGAGAGAGAAAACATACATTTATAGCCGCTCGTTCAATACTCCTGGTACACTCTGTCATCGTGTGCAAATTAGACCAGCAGCAGATGTTCATTTGTCTCAGAGCAGGTGCAGTTGCATCTTACCACCATCAGGCTGTGTGTATCCCCATCCTGAGATCCAGCATTGTGTACCTCCTGGAAGATCATAGTCGTACTGAGGCAAACACACAGGCCTAATTGTATCTAGTTAGAGGGGGGAAAAGGGAGACATACACATACATTTCTTTCCTGTTTTTGTTTTGTCTTGGGATGGCGTCTTTCAAGCTCTACTGTGCACTCTGAATGCAGTACTGCTCAAAAGTGATTAAGTAGGTCATGTTAAGCTTGCAAGCGTGCATTCAAATTTTGCATGCAGAATTAGTCCCATGAGAGGTAATGGTTTCAGAGTGGGATTTTATGCTCATGTACCAATCAAAAGTTTGGACAGAAGTTTATATACATGGAAAATACCAAATACTCAAATACAATCAGATATTTTTTTCTATCACTCGAATTTGTATTGAGTCTATTTTTTGATTCTGATACACACATTTATTTATGTATTGTGTGCACACACACACAATAGTATTAGAATAAAAAAAGTGTGTGTGTGTGTGTGTGTGTGTGGTCCTGTCAGGCAGTTTAATTTTTTTTTAATAAAGTGTATGGCACCTTAGTATTTTGCTAATTTCAATCAAATAAGTTGTTGGGTATTAACTAAAACAAAATAAACTTTTAGGGATGGCCTCATATACTGACGAAGTTAAGAGTTAAAAAAAAAAAAAAAAAAAAAGTACAGTCCTGGCAATGATTTTTCTTACGTGTACTACATAATTCTACAGTATATCTACAAGAGGCTGCTACTCTGCACTGTTGAGGGCGTGTTTCCTAAAAAAAGTGCCAACACAATATGGTAATCTGAAGCCATACTATTCAGATTTTTGCTAAGTTTTCAAGGAGGCTTCCAGACTGACCCGAGAAAGTCAGCGGGGTCCGCAGTTTCATCAATGCTATATCACTGTCGTGGCTCCTGTGGTTGTAGTTCTTGTTGTAGATGATTTTCTCCACAGCGTACCCCGTGTGTTGCGACATTTTGGCCGAGCTGCGGGTCACAATGCCAGCGTAGACCACCCAGCTGGACACCTGAGGTAGCCTGTAGCTGACATTTGAAGAAGGGAAGTAACAGAGTTGTCACCTGTTCTGTGCGGTGCAGCTGTTAATGACTGATTATTCTCCTGTGTGAAGTCTGTCACCTCTGACCTTTCATGCTGGTAAGGTCAGCAGTCTTACTTGTGCACACAATGGGCAGCTGTGAGGACCCATTGACTGTTGATGATGGAGCCGCCGCAGGTGTGGCGGTTGCTGTAGTAGAGGCTGACCTGCCAGGGCCACCTGCCCAGCGTGGCCTCGACCCCCCCGATTATCCTGGGCAGCTTCGCTCTCGTCCCGCACTCTGGACAGAGATCCATTCATCAAAAAGGAATTGAACTGGTCAGACAGTCCAGCCACATGTGCTGTCATCCTCTCTCTCTCTGTTGCTGAAATAAAACTCTATTTCTTGAGTTGAGAGAATTGTTTAGACTGCAGCTCTTGGTGTTGGATGCAAAGTCAAACAAAAAGTGAAGTGTAATTTGCTCACCAAAACATTGCAAAGCGATAACCTTCCCCGTGACACAGCTCCCCCTAAATGAAAATAAATGGACCAATGGTCACTCAATGGGATAATTAATGCATTCGTAGCCACAGTTTTCTCTGCATCATTCTAGGTATGATGTCCAAATTACCTCACCTGAACTGCCACATATTTTCCAGATTGCTTTTGTGTTCTGAGGTAATTTGTATGAAGCCATCAGTATAGTTTGGCCCAATATCAGTTAGATTCACCCCTTTATGCTCAGTCAGTCTGGAAGGAGAACATTTAGATAATTCAGACTTGCAAAAGATTGTAAATTAGTTATCAGCAGATCATAAATAAGCCATAAATCGCTGGCAGAGATGGCTAAGATTAAACTCTAGTGAGGAGGTGCATTAGATTCTATGATAGAAGCTGAGCACAACAGCCAGGTGGTTCATGAGGAAGCGCAGACACACCTGAGATATCCCAGCTGTCTGCAGACCAGTGTTCCCAGTGAAGAGTTCCACCTCTCGTAGCACACCGGCAGCCAGGTGGGCAGCTTCCCCAGCTGTATCTCCAGGAGGGAGTTTTCAGAGCTGATTCTGTAAAACACTGAACCTGATTGATTGAAAATCCCTCCAGAGTCACGCTCTGTCAATAGTAATGAACAGGTCTCTTTTACGAGTGGGAAATGATTATGAAAAACAAGTATATATGCTAATGCAGTCAATAGAAACTCAGATCATTATGTGTGCTGTATTCCTGTCAGTCAATGGGCAGCTCTCAAGAGTGAACAAAAGGCAACAAGATGAAGCTGTCGATATGATAATTCTACTAGAGCTCAAGTAAATCACATCAGAGGTGGACTATGACCCAGAATGATGAATTCATTACAATGAGCAGCATCACTCTCCTGCTCTGTTTGTTAATTCACACAATGAAACTGAGCTTCCCTCCAATAAACACCGAAGAGAGGACGTGACACAGACCTTTCCTGGGGTCAGAGATAGAAATATCCTCTGTCACGTTGCAGAAGGACGTTTCCTTGGTGTCCCCGAGTCCCACTGGACTCTGAGAGGTGGAGGGCCTCAGTAGAAGTTTGACTAAATGTGGTAAAGACATGCTGTAGTTAATGAGGCAGTCAATCAGCATTACAACAAGTTCATGATTACTAAATATTACCATAATTAAAATACAGGACAGACAGTGCTGCTGTATATAAAAAAAAGCTCATTAAAACAATGTTGAACATGATACTTTACAGCACGTATTTGATTTTTTTCCTGTTTCCTTTAAGGCTACTCCAGCAATTATTAGTGTTCTTCTAGTTCCTAGAAATCTAGGAACTACAAGCAGTAGAAGAACTCAGACTCTTTACCTAAATGCAAACGAGTACTAGAGAAATGTAAAAATATTCCATTATAGATACCAGACAAATCCTTTGTGTGTGTGTGTGTGTACGCAAATAGTAACATTGTGAGACAGATTAAAACAAGAGGACAGAATATCCCAACCTTTAGTCCATTTTGAGAATCTTCATTTTTCAACACTCACAAGTTCTACTGAATAAAACGGTATAAATTATTTTGCATTGAATGGAAAAAAATACTAAGTAATACATCATTAAATCTAACTAATTTCAATACTGAAATATTGATGTTAAAAGATATAAGCTCATTGTAGGTCTGTCTGGACCACTATATAGGAAGAAATGGCAATAACCAAATGAGTTAGGTTTGATATCATTTCGAATTGTCACCTTTTTTATTTTATTTTTTTAACTGCATGTCTTGACGAAAGTTCTTTAAAAAGTAATTTAACTCTAGCAATTTCCAATGAGCCTGTCATCTTCAAATATATATTTTTAAACTTTTAAATGTCGATTTTGCTTCAGCCTCAAACATCTGGTGTCAGACTCCCTTGTGTCGAGCAAAATTGACCTGAAAATGCACAGAAGGCAGACGAGTTGTAATGAAGACATTTTGCACATCGCTTTCCAGTTGCTGGTCACTTTTATGCTCATTAAGCGATTCTTCCTCAGACACAATGACTCACCTAGGAACCAGACACCTACAGCTAAGCCTCCCAGGAGCCCGACTGCACACACCGCTGCCAGGAGCCTCACCAGCCTGTGAGCTAAGTCAACGGGAAAGAGCGAAATTAATGCAGTCCGAATTATTAAATGTCATCTGTTACATATATAGTACATCGACACACAGGACAGAGACAGAGAAATTAATAAGCTTTATTCTACACACGTGCAGCATAGTTGAAAGTTGCACATCTGTTCAGTGACATTTTGCCTTTATTTCCCCCTATTTAATATTCATAAGCAGTCTATAAACATTTAATACATTTTAAATAATGCATGCAGTTATGCAGTAAGCAGGTAGACCTTTAATTGTTTTTTAATGCAGTATGAGAGTAACTAACTTTTTAATAAATGTTTTACTATGATATTATTACTAGTCTTCATTAATATATATAACTATATCTTCATTAATTATATGCATTAACTAGATTAAAGTGCAATAATCCCTAGACTATGAATACTAAATTGGGGAACTTGACGATGTTTGTTTCTCCAGCTTTTTGCCCTGCAGTAATAAAGCAAAATTGCTGTTTTCGTCAGAGGTTTAACGCCACTCATTATCACTGACACCTACCGTGATTTGTAGAATGAATCCCTTTTAACCAACCCTGCACTCCCCTGGTCTCTTCGATTCCCGCTTTGGTCTCCGAGTGAAAGGTTTTACTGACAGCCGCCGGGTTCTCGATCACTGATAACGTGTCTCCATCGAGACTCTGTAAGAATTCCAGCGGGACGCGGGTCAGTGCCCCTCCTTCATATCGATGAGGTTTCTGGCAAGTTTGGTTACTTCCCGCTCCAGAATCTTAGAGGTTAGCCATCACTGACCAGTGTAGAAGTATGGAGGCAGGGCTCTGGTTGTGTACAGGTGTATTTATCTCCTCACAGTGAGGAGGCCGAATGAGTGAGCCGAAGCTCCACTATGTCTTTGTTGTGTCTTCAATGATATATTATAGAAAGGTCTTGCCATTCAAAACTGTGTGTGTGTGTGTGTGTGTGTGTGTGTGTGTGTGTGTGTGTGTGTGTGTGTGTGTGTGTGTGTGTGTGTGTGTGTGTGTGTGTGTGTGTGTGTGTGTGTGTGTGTGTGTGTGTGTGTGTGTGTGTGTGTGTGTGTGTGTGTGTGTGTGTGTGTGTCGGGCTAACTGTTTCCATAAGTAATATATTCAGAGCATTAGAATACTAAATGTCTCCACTAAATAGACAAGCCATGCATATTTAAACAATAATAGTATAAAAAAACATCTAAAGAAATGCCGCGCCATCTGCTCTCTTGTATAACTGTGGCACTAGAGTGTAGCTAAACATGTCATTTTAGCTATTGGAATTAGCATTTGTGCAAAAAGCTATGTAGAAATGTCGTACAGCTGTACAGAATGCACTGATAAAATGCACCAGGATTATAAAAAGAAAGAATTAAACATACGGAAATGTGACAGAAAAACAAGGGTGATGCAGGTTTACTGTGAGCACAACATGTGTAAACAGCATCTGTTTCCATGTATTGCGAAGGGTGCAAGTGGAGGTGAGCGTGTGAGAGGTGTTTTTCTTAGTGGTGCAGACAGACGGAGCAAGGTTTCTCCTTTCTTACCATGTTTTCCTTGTGTGCTGTCCAGAGGAAAAGGCGGCGTAGTCCGGGCTCATCCGTAGGCCTGTGCCAGAGGTAGAGAGGTCCGTCCCGCTCGCAGTGGATGCACCATTTAACAGAATGCAAGTCTGGATTTTCCCTTCACAAAGAGACAATGAGGTCAGCAGCGGTGGCAGAGAATGAGGCTGTTGTTTGACCAGGGGGGTCATGGGGCCTGTGGAAGCAAGCTGAACCAGGTCTTTGTAGGGGGGGGGGGGCGCATCTCCAGAGATACCTCCAAGCTGACTTTTGAGAGGACACCGGGTGTTGCTAGGTAACACCTTTTACCTGTGCCAAGAGATTGTCAGTTTGCACCCAGGACTTATTACCTCGCAGTTTATAAGTTCTGAGTAAAGGTCATTATTGCGGATTGTTGAAAAGTCTCATCTCCTGTCAAAGCCTGTCATTTGGAATCCGAAGCTATCGTCTCTCAGCACTTAACGCAAAATGAAGTCTGCTCCTCTCTGCCTGCTGACAGATGAGACTTTCTCCCTCCACTTTTTCAACCAGCACACAGACTGTTTTTGTCAAAGCGATATTTCCGAATTTCCTTTTTTTCCCTCTCCTTTTTTCAGTAAATACCTGCAGCAAAGGTTAAGTCAAGTAGTTTAGAAATGGATCATTAACTCTAAAAATAGTAAACAGTAATTAACAGCTTTGTGAAGTGGTGAGAAGAGGGAGAGAAAGCAGAAAAAAAGCTTCACTTGACTTCTTGGGAGAAACTTTTTATTGAGAAGAATATCAATAACTAATTTGATCCTTATCTATGTATCCGCCATATGTCTTGTGTGAGGGTTAAGCAGGAGTCCAGGTGGAGGGAACAACTGCCAGGAAGAAAATTCCTCCTCGTCTCACTGTCAAGGCCAAATCCAAGAAATGGCCCAGATCTATTTGGCTCATCAAACAGGTGTCATATGGAATTATTTGGAAATCAAACACAAAGAGATGGGCAATGCAGCGGTGGGGTAATTTTCATGAGATGGAGAAACAGCTGAAAATCCTACCACCGGAGAGCTGAGGTTAATAATGTTTGATAACATTAGCTTTGAGCTGAGCTGTTCTCCTGCAGAGGCAAACACAAGAGCGAAGCCGGTTTCCCACCCATACGCGTTGACTCAACTCTATTAATTTTTAGTTATTCATCGGGCAGAGGTCCTGAATAGAAACTGGTGTTTTTATTGAAGTAAATGCTAAAAGCAGATTGGTCTGAGATAATCATGGTTAAAAGAACCTTTTAAATATTCAAAACATTTTTTTTGTGATGGTCAAACAGGTGTTTAAGCCATTTTCAGGCAAAAATGATTTGTTCTCTTTCCACAATAAATGTGAGGATTTGATTCTATTCTCTGTTTTAAGTGATAATTAGTTTGTTCGTTTACTGTTGATCAAGCAAACTAAGAATGTTTTTTTTCGGGCTTCTGGTTGGGGGGGGAAAACAATTGAAAGATTAATTGATTGAAAGATTTGCAGCTGTATTTATGCAGAGAGTTACATTTATGTACAACAGAACAACAAACTATGTCCACAAACATGTAAAATACAATCGGCACCTCTTAAACAACAAAAACTAACCATTGCAACCCTCTTAAGAAAGTGGAGTGAGTGTTCGTTATTATACATTCCTCATCTTAGAAGAAATGACCACCAGGCCAGTAATAAGGCTTATTAATCACTAAATGAACCGATTTCTGCCACATGTTCATCTTTTGATCAGAAACTAAAATCTGAGTAAATCTCTCTTGTTCGTGTGTGTGTGTTTGTGTGCGTTCACAGATGTCCCAGTGTGTGCTACTTTCATGTACCAGTCTGAGGCTCCACTGTGAGGAGACTGGCTGCTGCCCAGTTTGGAGCTGAATCTGTGTGTCTCAGCTCAGAGGGGGAAGCACTCGCCCTGTTTGGTGGAGCAAGATTTGATCAGCTCCCCTCTTATCTCAGATTACTATGTAGTGCCTCTTTCAGTGGCCAAACCTCTGCCTCTCAATCCCCGCACGTAAATCCCCACAGTAGGATTTAACTAAACAGAAAAGAGGAAAGCCTATTTTAAGGCTCGGATATCGCTTTTGCCCTCACAAAGTCTAGCCCGCCAAGGAATATAAAGATGCCATATTTTAGAAAGCGATATTTTAATTGCTTTTTTGCACACAGCCTGTATTAAGAAACGGTGCCTTAAATTCCACCTGAAATTAAATTTTTATATGACAACTATAGTGGGTGCTGACCCACCATTTAAAGCCATACTAATCAGCCACTTGAGAGTAAAGGCTCAATAATATTATTGAGACACACAAGATCTGTTCTTAGTAGAGCTCCAGAGTAAAGCTTAAAATGAATGTAAAACTCCTTATGGAAAATAATTTCATAAAAGCTAGTTTTCTTGCGCACTCAGTCTTATCGTGCATTGTCACCTGACTCAGGTTGTGGGAGGTAAGTTGCTGATGCTGGTGGTTTATTGATCGGAGCAACTTATGAATTTACTATAACTCGGCTCCCCCAGCATTTGTGTGATTATTTGGCAACTCCAGAGACACACCCTGGGGCTGCAAATCACAGTCATAATGTAAATAAACGGCTTGTGCAAAAATTTACAAGAGATGAATTGAAGTTAATGAATCTTTCCTGACGCTGTTCTAGAATTGTGTCAGTAATATTTATAAACTAAGCAATGAAATGTCCATTTTCACAAAATGTACATAAAAAATGCCTATTATTCATTCAAATATTTCTTAAGTTTAACCACATAAATGTGCAAAACAAAACTATTGTTGCAGATTGACATATAAACAAACTTGTACATAAATATTTAATCCTATGAGAGACTAAAAGCTGAAAGTCTAATATCATGGGCATTAATGGGAATGTGTCCAGTTTTAATTGTTCGCTTTAGTAGTTTCAGGTCTTTCAGGCAGTGTTTTATGAAATGGTGATGTCCTCTTTTTTCCATTTGAAGTTCAAAAAACTCCATCCGTGGACATGTTTGCAAATGCTTATATAAGTTTGTTAATTGTTGTATGAATATACATCATACATATCTGGTAAAAAAAATTACTGATTGGACCCTTTCAGCTTTGAGGGTATGGCTGAGGTCGGCCTTGCTTGTTGTGCAGTGTCATTACACAATCATGTGTTGAGGAAGTGAGGAGCACTGCAAGCTGTCCAGGTCATGAGGCAGCAGAGTGTGAGGGCAGGAACCACTGATCTGTGCCCTCTCTATCACGACACACACACACACACACACACACACACACACACACACACACACACACACACACACACACACACACACACACACACACACTCTTACACACCCGGCTCCTCTCCTCCATGCTCCGATGATTTTGCTGCTCTGGTTGCTGCCAGTGGAGCTCAGCCTTCTGTGGAGCAGTAAATCCTGTGTGCAGACGGGCTGGACGTCAGCTGTGGTAGCGTAGTGCCCCCTTGTGGTTGACCTGAAGACATCCATAATGGGATCTGCTAGCAGTGAAATCTAAAGTATAAACTGGATTTATGTCCTGCAAATATTGAGCAATCCCCCATTTGTATAGAAGTGCAAATTTAAAGTTTAATTGATGCCTACTCGTATACTTCACCCTTCATCACATAGAGGAGGTTGCAGTTTTTTTGTTTTTTTTATAGTTTGAAAGCTTAAATATCTGAGAAAAGCAAATGTTTTAAACATATCTAACATTTATAGAGTTGTTCTCCAATTGTATAAATTTGGATGTTTCATTGTGAAACGCGCTTGGCTACACAACAATCCATTTGAGACGGGGCCAAGCATGAGTATGCCCATCATCGCAGCCGCTAACTGCTATACAGTTGTGGCTGTATTGAAAGTGGCAGGATGAATAAATGGCTGTCATGTATGTGTTTGTGTCTTGTCTTGTAGCGGCTAATGACGGCGAGGGTGGGTAAGAGCAGAGCTGCACCCCACCAGATGGTGGGTAATGTGGTTTGCTTTAGCTGCCCACCATGCTCATTCTAATTAAACAAGAGGAGATTACATTAACACTGGCTCCCACTCAATCTGCTCCTCCACTGAGCGTGGCCCCGGACCGAAGGCGGGACGGAGGGAGAACCAAAGTGATTTCTCCCAGTCAAAATCACCTATTTGCTACCATACTAAATCGGTTCCTTAGGATGGAAATTAAAGTTGAGGAAAGGTAAAAAAAAAAATAAATTGTTCCGACCAGACGGCTGGATCAAAAGGAAACATCGCTGAATACCCCCATCTGCTCTATGAGTTCAGTGGCGAACATCTGACACTAGATCTACTGTAAAGCTTCGAGTTAATGGACACACCACAGAGCCTTGGGAGGAGTTATCAAGCAATTAATTAACTAAATGATGAACATTAAAACAATGTGTAGACGGGGAATCGATTAAATCGCTGAGTTTATATTGTTTCAATGAAAAAATGTGTTAAGATATAAAGAAGACAGAAAATAGATTTTGTGCATTCATTTTATGTTACCGTTTGATGTGATTTCACAAATTCAAAACTTCCGACTTTGGGTATAAAATGTTGTTTATGTGCACTCATAGGTCCCGTTGATCTCATCAGTTAAACTAAGCTTTTGCAGGGTCTAAGAATTCAGGAGTTTTGTGCTCTCCCTTCGTTCTGCATCTGCTGTATGCCTTGAGTCACTCCTTTCGAATCTTTTTGGCTTTCGTACCTTCAAATCAACTAGTAACTTATTGGTAAAGTTTACATATGTGATCTGTAAGAGTTTTTATCAGCTCTGAATGAGCTAATATTAATAATTATAATTATATAATACCAATGTCTAGCTGGGTGCTCCTGCCTTAATAATAGTATTTAACACCATTCAAGTGACCTGATTAGTTTACAAAATCTCATACTGACCATCAGCAATTTTCCTCTCCTTATATTTATAGCATTTAGACAGGCCGTGTACTCACTGTTTTAACGCTGTTGCTTAGTGGTAAATGAATTACGTGCAAACCATTGAATGTAATCATAAACTGCAGCTGAAATGATATTTAAATTATCCCTGTGGGAAAATGAGCGTGCTGTAAAATCACAGCGCACTAGAAACCAACAGTGATCATCGCAGAGAAAAACTGTAAACACAGCAGGCTGGAATTTAACTGATGGGATTGAAGGCCTATCTAGAAAAAAATAGATGATATAATAAATACACTTGGTGTGCTCTGAGGTTTCTTTATGGGAGGCATAGAAATGGAACCGAAAGGAACACGTTACACTCACATTGTAACCTGTTCAATCCCAAAGGTATTAGGCAAACACAAAAAAAAACAAAATTGTACAGTAAATGCCACCTGTATTTGTAATCAAGACGTCTGACTGTGATACAGCAGACTCGCTTTACTTGTGCTGTGGATTGGGAGACCTGATAGATTGATTCTTAGCTCTTTCTGTATCTGGATAATACACTGGCCAGCTGTGGCCCTGGTAGAGAGCCATCAAAGGTCACCACGGAGCCTCGAGCTGTTTGCAAGTAGCCCAGATGACACATAACTCTATAAACAGCTGTAGACTGTGAATATTTGTGGCAGGAGCCAATAAACCGTTACAAGGGATCAGGAGCATTGTCTTTGTCCAGATGTGGAGGTTGAATTCCGACCACTGGAGCTGCAGAGAGAAGCTTTTAGACCCTATTCTGCATTTTATCCACATATTGAGTCACCTGCAATGTGAGCAAATAAGTTTAAATGGTAAACCGATCAGTGGGTCGAATACAAGCAGTGTTGGATAAAGTATTGAGAGCTTTTTACTTAAGTAAAAGTAGCAAAAACTGAAGTACATGCAGAACGGCCCATTTAAGAATCCTATTGGACTGTAATTATTGATGCATTAATGTGTGCATCACTTCAGTGCTGCATTTGGTAAAGATTGCACTAATTAAATCAAGACGGCTGGGTAGCTTAACCTATAAAACTCTTGTAATTTGAGTTTTAAATTTGTATTATTAATCCTAATTTTAATTAAGTCTCTAATGTATAGATCCGCTGCAGACAGCCAGACGAGATCAATTCATAGATTCTCATGCACGTCACCCGCAACATTGCTTTTTTTGTTCTTTTAACCAGTGATTAGGACACGTGCACAAGCAAAAATTTTGCACTTTGCACATAAATAAGGTGTTTTGCACCTTGCACTGTATAGTATGAACTTCATACTGTACAGTTTGTATTGAAAGGTTACTACACTTTTCTGCTGTACGTATATTGTAACTTTTTGTATATTTGATATTGGTTACCTGTAAATATGTTCTGGAACATATGTAAATTAGCAGTGCTGCTATCGCTGGCCTATTTACATTTGTATTTCATGCGCAGTCTCTTTTTTAATCTAATGTTAAATAATTAAATAAAATGACTAGAGCTGCAAATGTAGTTGATGAGAAAGTAGAACATATCCCTCTGAAGTTTAGCAGCGTAGAAGTATAAAGGAAACAATCAAGTATAGGTGTAGTACTTGATTTAGTAGTAGTTAAAATTATCAAGTATATGAACACTTGGTAAGATTCCATTGTATAATACAAGGTGTGTATACCTGGTTATAATGTTATGAATGATTCATTAGTTATACATAACTAATATATTGTTCAAGAGAGTAATAACGTATGGATAATTATTTATAGTAATGAGTAAACAGTTGAAATCCTTCCACTTTTATATAATCAGTAGTTCAAATGAACATTCTTGGAACAAAGACATTTGGAACATGAGTGATTGTGTTGATGAAAGGGAAGAAGCATGTTAATTATTAAACGCCGACAGCTGAAACAGCCCGCAAATGAGACAGAATGCATAAAATAGTAAATTGTTTTATTCTTTTTTTAACCATGCCACCGAACACTGACGCGTACAGAGTTGTGCCTGAATCCACACTGAGAAAACACTTTCACACGCACTGTGTTACAAAGCTGTAATGAAGAGGGATTTTACTGCACACATGGCAAGAAGAACAACCCTGATTGGATACCAGGTCGAGCTTTGATCTGGCCCTGAGGTAGACAGACATTGACATAATCTAAACAATGCTAATCACATCCTTCTAGGACACATCAAATAAAAGGACATCTGCATTATCACAACATAGAAAGATCAAAGAAAAAAAACCCCATCTCAAACAAAAGTGCTCTATTTCTTTTGGTCCACCGAGGAAATCCATTTATAGTGCATGTTCATGTAGAATAGATACAGTGAATGTGTGTTCTCATGGCACCGGGTGTCGTTGGCTACCTCAGAGGGCATTGGTGACGCCCAGCAGATGCCAAGAGTCGCTCTACACACCGTTTTCATCCAAACATCTCAGTCCATTGTTACTTTGAAGGGAACAATTTGAGACAAGCGTGTACTATTTATTATTTTCTTTTTTTTTTTTTTACATCAAAATTGCTTGGAACTTGCATCAGAGTATCAGCCACTATCACAGTATGTTGCTTCCAGTTGCAATGTCCGGACGAGTGGATCTACATGGCAGTCTACCTTTTTAGCTAAGTAACAATAAACAAACACCCAGAAACATTGACCAATAGCACGGACCCATGTACTCAAGCACATCGATGCTCTACTTATAAAAGAGGCACAAGGGAGGGATCTTAATCAAATCAGAGACTTATAAAACACACACATTAAGATGTTTCTCAAATCATACCAAATGTAAACAGATAGCAAATTACTGTAATACAAAAATACAACATGTTTAACTCTATAAGGCCTGTGTTAGGCTCACGTACGGGAATAACATACCATGACAATTTGTACATTACAGCTACACTACGACTGACAATAACCTGCTCATAGTGATTTAATGTCAGAATTCTCTTTTCATTTTTTTTGTAAAAAAAAAAAACAATTTTCTTTTTATGTCTTCTTCAGTTTTCTCCTAGAAAATTCAGATTCTGAGATTTATAAGACATCTATATATAGTTAAGTTGATAAAAAACTACACTTAAAAGCCATGTTGTGGCTCTTCGCATTTTTTTACACACTGTTTGACCATCGAAATTATGGAGGAGTTTGTTAGAAAATGAAACCTACTCATTTCTGAATGATTCGCAGTATGTGTTTTTTTTTTAACAAACAGTGAAGAGTGTGGAGAGGTAGAGCTCGCTCTACAAGAAATCATCCCAAGAGGACCGTGTGATGATAACCAGCACGTATTTGGTAACAAATAAACAACATATAAATAGCAAAACCTGTTACATTGCAAAAGAGACAGGGGGGAAAAAAACTTTTTTTAGCTACCTTAACAAATAACACCCACTGCAAGAAAGACAAGGCAATTAAAGAGATCAAGCTTATGAGGTCAAAACGTGGCAGCCATTCAAGTAAAACATGCAGAAAATAAGCAACTCCAAAGTAAAAACCCAACAGCAGAAAAAAAACAACAAATGAGAAGTCACATAAAATTAGATAAGAAAATGTTGTAAAGTTTTTAGCCAATCAAGCCTTTGTGGAATTATTTTCAACATTTACTGCACAATCATACACAATGACTCCTGTTGCTGATGGTTGAGCATTCAATCCAAAAACTCCTGCTACACATACAGGTCAGCAGTTGTGGCCATTGTGGCATTGATTTTAACCACAGTGGATCCATTACAGATAGTTATTATAAAATTGTGTGTGTCAGATAGAGGGAGATAGTGTGTGTGTGTGTGTGTGTGTGTGTGTGTGTGTGTGTGTGTGGTGTATATGTAAGTCATGAATATTTATTTTTCAGGGGAAAAAACTAAATCATTCAGCAGAAAATGAATCTAAATATTACAAAATCGATCTGAGCAATTTTTAAGAAAAAGTGCCAAATATTCAGGAATTCCCTCCTCCTAAATATAAATGTTTTCTGGCTTCATTGTGACGTGTATTTCTTTGGGCTGGACTGTTGATCACAAAAAAAGATATTTGAGATGTAGTCGTATGTGACAACTTTCTGGTATTTTTCAGATTAAAGGATTTATTATTTAAAGGTCCCATATTGTAGAAAGTGAGATGTTAATTGCCCTTTAATTCTAAGAAGTGCTAGTGTGTGTGTGTGTGTGTGTGTGTGTCAACGTGTGTTTTGTATACACACTATTTGACAGAGAAATGCACACAGCCTGTATTCAGAAACTGTGCCTTAAAATCAAGGACTGTTAAGTTGTGATGTCACAACTATATAATCACTGGCAACTCCCCATTTACAGCCATTCAAATCAGCCAATCACAGAAAAGGCTCATGAAAATGAGACAATCAACAACTTGTTCCTTCTCTAGCTGCAGACTATATTAATGGTTTTGGGTCCTTTAAAAGCACAAGTATCTCTTGTTGGGGATAAGACTACTTCAAATAAAACCCAGGAAAAGTGTACGATATGGGGCCTTTTTTAATAATAAAAATAATCCAAAAACAACAGTAATCAATTGTTGCAGCCCATAGCATGTCCACGCATTTGTATCATGCTTGTGTCATGTGTCCCACAATGCATGTTTCAGTTTCTTTTTTCACGCATAGAGATACATGTAATCTATCAGCATCAGAGTTAGAGGGTTTTCACACAGGTGTGTGTGTGTTTGTGTGTGTGTATGTGTGTGTGTGTGGGGGGGGGGGATAGAGAGAATGTGGGGGGACTGTGCATGAGGTCCAAGTCCTGCTCAGACATAGCAGATATACAGGTAAGTCTTTTCTATCCTCCAGTCGGCCGGCACCTCCTCCGGTTTGTGGCCCTTTATGTGCTTCTGCATGGCGGCCAGGCTCGGGCAGAAGTCCTGGCAGATGGTGCACTGGTACGGAGACGCTCCGTTGTGGGTGCGCAGGTGCTTGATCATCGCAGAGTAGTCTCTGGACCGTTGGTGACACAGCTTACACTCGAATGGCTTCTCACCTGAAAAATTCAACGGTACAGCATTAACCTTGTAGCCCTGAAGGCAGAGGCCCCGCCAGGTGAAATAGGATTCACCTCTATTTCAGTCCACTGTACTTGTGGTATTAAGTGGTGTGTGTGCGTGTGTGTTTGTCCTCTAAGATAAGACCTATATCAGTTTGCAAATGGCGTCATCCCCCGCATATATGAAGGAGGTATTTCTCTGAGATCAGTAACTTATCCGATAGCGCTCGGTAAATTGTAGCTACAGAGAAATGTCATAGTTGATTCATTTTTACGGTTCTGTGTTTTAAACTGGTCACTCCACAGAAAAATACAGTTCATAGAAACTGTATTTTAAATGAGCCGTCACAAGCAGTCCTAGCTGTGATGTCACAATGATACAATCACTGCCCACACCCTGTTCACAGCCAATAAATTAAATCAGTTAATTTGAGAAAGAGAGAGTATTTGAAACTATACTGAGATGATTTTTGGTACTTAAAACCACAAATATATCTTGTTTGGGTTATCCAAATGTCAAGAAAAGAATAAAATATGGCACCTTTTTAATATGAAATAATACAAAATAACGCCACTTGGTGGCTAGGATTTATTCAGTCTAGGTTTAAAATGATTAATTATAAAGCTATATATTAAAATAGTCCTGTACTGTAAAACATTTAAAGGATAGATTTTGTTTAAGTTAAACAATGTTAATGAAAAATGGTTTTAAGAAGGCTGATTATCATGAAGAAGCAATGTGTGCTCTTGGCTCCCCTCACCTGTATGTACACGGTAGTGTGTCTCCAGCTGGTGTTTGAGGCTGAACCTCTTCCCGCAGCCGTTGCACTCGTAAGGCTTCTCTCCCGTGTGGATGCGTTTATGGCCCCTTAGCGTGCCGTCGTCTCTGAAACAGCTCCCGCAGAATTCGCACTCAAACGGGTGATCGCCTGAAAAAGCACGGCCACGCCACAACACCAACAACACAGCCCATTATCTTGCGAGGCATTTAAAGTTAACTTCATCCCTGGCGAGACGTGGTATGGGCATATGTAGCAGCATAGGTCAATTAGTCCCAGAGCCCCTTCTGCACATGTATATCAGGCAGGGGAATAATGTGCTTCCAGACGTTGCTAATGTTATGACATGAGGACACTCCTCTTGGCTGTCTGCTAATAGCGAATAAAAGTCCTCCAGGCATGTGCTGCTTTGTTCTCTATACTGTAGTTAATCTATTTCTCTACTAGTCTGAGAGTTTGACTCATCTCCAATTGCCTATGTGCCTCATTATCTCAGTGTCCACAGCAACAGCCAAGTCAGAGGATACATTGCTCTCCTCATTACAGGCCGATTTCCCCCCCAATCCCCCCACCCCACTATGGAGCAGATGACATTTAACAAAATGTTACTTCCAAGCAGAACGGCATACAAACAAGATACGCTGCCATGGCCAAAACTCCCTTCACTTCTGTCTCTTCACATCAATTATGTATTGCTCCCGTCTAGACATCAAGCCGTCCTGACAGCTAGGAGTGTTATTTAAGGTAAAAGAAGAAAGGGGGACATCTTTTCAGTAAATATCTCTGTCTCCCGCGGCACTAAGACTCACCCTCAGTAGAACACACAGACAAGTCATTTCCATTTGCTTTTCCTTCAATATTTATTTGAATTTGCTCTATCATTTTGGGTGAACCACACTAGAACTGACAGACGTGAATTGCAGAAGCCCAAAGGCTGTCTAAGAAGCCACAACTACATAAACAGGACAGAATGGCCCAAAATATGCACTGGCCATAATGGTACAGTGCTGTCATCAGAGGTGAGTCATCTTAAAGAGAAGGAAATAGGAGGGTGGAGGAGAGGATGCGAGCAAATAATCTAAAACCTCGACGCAAATAATGTGAGGGGTTTAACCCATATACGGAAATAAATTCAGTCTCTCTTTGGAAATAAGCGTGCTTTTGACACATGTTGACGTTCCATCACAGGAGAGTGATCACACCCGACAGGGCTGACGGTGCGAACGAGCCGACCCCTTACCTGAATGCGAGCGCAGGTGTCGTTTGAGTGTGGTGTGGCTGGGGAAGGGGCGCTCACAGTGGCTACAGATGTAGCTGTGCATGCCTGCATGGACCTCCATGTGCTGCTGCAGGGCCTTCTGGGTCTGGAAACGCTTTGCACACAGCAGACAGAACACCGCCATGTCAGTCCCTGGAGAATGCACAAGACACAGACGCACAGTTATTTCAGTAGCATATACAGACAGAGCCTTAAGTGGGGAAACTGGGTCACTTCAACTTTGTGAGTCCTCTGAGGGAAAAGCTTCTTTCAAAGAGCAAGTGCCTCTACCTAAACTAACTCCCCCTGAAAGCCCAGAGGCACTTTCAGCTGTGAGTCTTTATATGTTCTATTTAAACCATGAAAGTCATTGTTTTTTTTTTTCTTTTTTTTTTTTTTTTAAGAATTTCCCACACAATGCACAGCATGCCGATCACACAATCAATTGCTCCTTCCTGGTGTGTTAGATGTGTAATTAGTCTCTTCATTCCCCATCAGGAGTCAGCCCCAGCCTGTGAAGTCCTCTGTCTCTGTGCTCAAAGAGCGGCTGATAGTAGCTCCACCCTAAATGATGCCTACACTATGCGCTCTGTGCAGAATGTTAAGTAGTGATATCAAGCCATTAAAGGCAGGACTGCAGGAAAAAACACAATCCAGTTTAATCCTGTGTGTGACCTGGCATCTCTTTGGGGCTGCTTTCCTGTTGCACAGAGTGTGGAGAGGAATACAGATGGGGAGTCGCTGGCAGGGTAGTTTAAGTCAAAATGTCTATGTGAAGAAGATCCGTTGGCTGTCATACAGTCAACACTTCTGTACGCCAGCACTCAAATCCATCCTGGCATTCACACCGATGCAAATTCATATGTGTGGTAAGACTGAGGGACTGCTTAATCAGTCGCATTGGACATAATATGCATGTCGTGGAGAAAGAAGCTTTAATGTGAGATTATGAGGTCCTTATTTCTCTGTCTGCTCAGGTTGCAGATCATTTACAATGCTAGCAGGTCCCATTGCTCCTGACTCAGATTCAATCAGAAATCTCCAGCGGAGGATCATTAGTAAACAGAGGACTGTGCCAGCACTTCATTGGAATTCAAGTGGGGTTGCTGTGTCGCATTTAAAATGCAGTCTGATGAGGTCCACTAAATCAAATCATTTGTTACTGTTATTGAAGTGCCTTGAGGCAACTGGCAATTAAATTGGAATTAACGCAGGGAAAGGGATACAGCACACTCATACTAAGAGGGAAGAGTGTCAGACACTTGCTTTAGGTTCAATCAAGTTAACAGACAAGCCTGTTCAAAGTAGAATGGCAGAGAAACAAATAAAGTACATTCGCATTTAGAGGGGATACATTAAAAAACATTCACCATGTATTGTTTTCTAATCAGCGCATTACAATTTTCCGCTTTTTGAGGACATTTCACAGATAACTGCAATTGGATGAAGACATAAAAAGCCTCTTCTTTTAAAATTATGCCACTCTTTTTTTTTTTTTTCTTTTTTTTTGAATGCATTTTAATCCCCCCCCTCTTATAGTAGGCTACTGATCATTCGTAATCATTGACAGAGAGAAGATAGGATGAAAGACATTCCCTGATCTTAACAATCCTGCAGAGAGGCGATCCAGTGGAATGAACTGCACCTGTTTAGAGGCTTTAGCCTGTGGACTCTGCACAAAGGGCACACAATGAGGTTCAGGCCCTCATTGACCAAGCCCATTAGTCATAGGCTCCTCATGCAACCCCTACAATCGCTGTCTTTATGCTGTCACCTAATGACCAAGGACCTTTCTCACCCACGGATCACAATATTTTAGTTGAAGACAAAAGGGCTTCCATTCTCAACGCCTCTGCAGCCTCCCCACCCCCTCATCCGCTGACCATACAGGAAATCCTTTCACTGTCTGACCAGCTTTACTTTCTGCCTGAGCCATACCTAACACTTACTCACTGCACGCTGTAGAACAGATAAGACTGCAAAACAATATATTTAATGATGGCTAAGGACATTTAAGAAGCACAAACTGCATTCCTGTGATGTGGAGTGTGTTGAACTTTAACCACTTTCTCTTGCAATATTAACTGCCACCAGCAGGGGGCGTACGTTCTGTTCTAAAGTGTCCAGACTGGTCAGTCACTCTATTTGCAGGCAGAGCAGAGTCTTCAATAAGGCAGTGTTCAACTTGTAGATACTTTCAAGCTACTGTAATTGTTTCCTCCTCGCACGCTCCTTATTAACAATCATATATTATAAATGCATTTTCGGTGCTGCCTTTGTGCTTCCTTCTGTCAGCTCAGAATGTTTAACAGCCTTGCCTTTTCTTCCTGGAGGTAAATCGTTACTCCCCAACACACTCGCAGACAGTCACAGATCTATATCCTGATCCCTCTGTCACCAGCACTACTGCAACTTGTGTAAAGAAATATGACAAATATTCTGTCACAAGAATCTCTCTCTTGATCTCAGGTTGACACACGATGACAGCAGCTCAGCAGTCGTTTTCAGTTCATTCTGCGCAGCCGACGCTGAAAATAAAAATAACAAAAACATCTTGAAGTGTGAACAAAATCCTACCCACATGCAGCCGAGGATGTATTATGAGGTCTTGTTATACCCGAGAAAGCTACAGCGAAGTGGTGCACTGGCAAAACATTGGAATTATTGTTCCACACCCCAGAGTAAGTGGATTATTAAACTATTTTGACAGTAACTGCTTGGGTCAGGGAGCATACCGAACGGAGGAAAGTCATGTAGCAAACCAAAGAGCCTACCGAATGGTTTTCGGGGATGAATGCACAAACTGTTACACCTCTAGTTTGTGTTAGTGGTGGCATTCCTCCCTACTGCTCTTCTTTAACTCTTCAAACAAAAAGGGTTTGCAGTTGTAGAGCTTTCCAATAAGCTCTGGTTAAAAAAAAAAAGTGCAGAGGAGTTTCTTTATGAGACAATAAGCCTTAAAGTTGGCTGTCATTGCCCCCTGCTTTCTCACCCTTAACCAGACAATGGGCTCGGGTTTAAGGCAAAGGATGACCCCCTGACCCTTGGCCCTCAATGGGGTAATCAATGGTTTTCCTCAAAAGCCAGAGAGTTGACTGAGCATTGTGTGTTGTGGGAGCCACAACAGTGAGAATAATTATTTACTCCAATGAGGCTGAAAATATAACAATTTTTTACATGTGCAGTACATTATTGACAGTTTTTCCCACCCTGAGAATGGACAATTAGGTTAGTAATTCAGGACAGCCTGAGGTTATTACAGTATGCTATTTCAGCATATCTCCACTAAGACGATGCTCATGTGATTTAACATGGTCTGCCTTCATACATCTGCCACTAATTCAGTTCAACTGAGGTGGGAGCCGGCCAGGCTCTCACGCTGCCTAAGAAACAAAACCATGTGTCTAGGCAACCAGATAGGATCATGGTCCTTGTTGGGGTGAAGTGTTCAAGCTAATCCCTTCATTCACAAATAAGCGCAGCCTGTTTCCTTTCAAGCGGCAAACAAAAGTTTTCCCACCCTGAGAATCTGGGAGTAAACCCACTGCAGATTGAACAAAAGATTGTATTCAGTGACGATCGCAAATCTGTATAATTTCTTCTGTGTTCATCTTAACTTCAGTGTCTGCAGCCCACCAATTAAATGATTGATTTGTGAATAATCTTTTTTTTTTTTTATTATCTGCTAAATCATAAGAAAACCAAACCTTTCATTCTAATGAGTACTTTGCAAATAATTGGCCTTATTTTAATAAATACTAGCTGAATTTGATCTGTTAAGGAGCTTGTTTTAGTCAAGTTTGACTGGCAGCCAAGTCAAAGCTAAACAAATCGCCTGCTGCTATTGAAAGGAATTTAACACAGTTTACAATATTACATCATGGGCAATCATGTCCACCAGTTAGAGTACGCAATGTGATGATACTAACTATAAACCATGTCCTTAGGCCTTGCTCAGTCATCTGCTGGCTCACTGATTCACCCAGTTAAACATTGGGCTACATTATGTGCTAGACCTCACATGACCCCGTGCATTCATGCTACTACTGTATGTGTTCATGCAGGCAGCTCCCCGTATATGTCGCGGTTCCAGAGGCGCGCACACGCACCCACGCACAAATGCTACAGTACCTTAAACAACCCCGGGCACTCATCAGTAGACTGCTAATCTACCCGAGTGAGGAACAACCGACTCAATAATTAATGCAACAAGAGATACGTTGCTCATGTTTAACCACCATTCCATGGACCGGTTCACTGAGGTCTCACTAGGCTTCAGTCGCCTCCATTCCTAGAATGTTTAAAATATTGTATCTATGTGAAATGACAGCAGCTCGCAGGGCTTTGAGGATTTGACAGTACTGGGTGTGTGTGGGGGGGGACACAATGGCCAAACGGTGCATAGTTCGTTTCAGTTTAAGGCTTGTATGAATTACAACGGAGTATTAACAGGGCCGAGCAGCGTGATGACGGACATGCAATTAGGCGAACTAAAAGGTCTGCTTTTAGAGGCCTGCATTATAAAGCCCAGGCTGTATCTGAATGGACTACAGCACTGTTTAATTAGGGCTTGGGCAGAAGGTAATATTATTCACTTGATGAAGCAGCCTGTAATGTGTGGAAACAGTGCAGCTGCTGTGAGTACACAAAGCCAGCAGTCTTATGGCCTCTGCCTTGAAGGCAAGGTGGCAAAATGGTTAGCCATCGCGGTTCGAAGCATATACAGTTCAATTCCTGTGCGTGATGCAGTTCAGCTTCAGTCTTGGCTTTTCCAAAAAATGAAAGCTTGGTGTCCCAGAGCCTAGACTTGCTCTTATGAAACAACCCCCTTTGTTGTGAGAGCAATTCGGAGACAGATCCATTCTTTTATTTTGGGCACTGACAAGTAGGTCAGAGGAGACTATGACAGTGCTGTAGTGAGGAGTAAACAGCAGCACATGATGTTGTTTTCCTCTTACTCCTGGCATCCAACACCAGCAGCAATCCTCTTGCCTTCAGGAAGTCCCCTTATACCCCCTACCCCCTTCCATTCCCACAGTCCACCCCCCCTCCTCCCGCCAACCCACTTTGATCTCAAACTACAGCCACCCACGGCTGTTCACCTCTGACATATCAAAATGTCTAAAGAGACTTTCACTGTAAACTAGTCTTGCAGCCAGTGTTGCCAAATTGCTTCAGAGTTGGGCCCCTATAAAGTAGTATTATTTCCCCTTCCAGAGGAGGTGGACAGCGCCGTTGCAGCTGCTGAGGTCTGACAAGTGTTAATCTGCTGAGAGGAAACTCATTTGGCTCACTGGTTATGCCACATGGCGAATTAAAGCCGTGGCTGCACCATCAGCCCTGAACACTGAGAGACCCCATGTGTTTGAGTTGGACGTAAAATCCAGGTGATTAAATGTAAATCTTCGGAGTTGGAGAAATGTCACCGTTTCCTCGCCTCAGCCCAACACACCTGATCAAATTACTTGTAGTAATGTCATAGCCTGCGAGAGCTACAATAAAAGTCGGTTTAAAAAAAGTGCGTCATGCGTCACGGCGGACCAAGCTGAGATCATGACAAAACGAGAGAGTAATGCCCTCCTGTACCCTGCTCTGGATACGCTGCCAGGCTGAAACCGAGCTCTGGGTGTTTACATCTCGGAGAGATGAGGGTAGAAACTTCTGGGCATCGTTAACACCCTTCCATGTCCACAGCCATTAACTATTCATACTGTGTGTGCCACCTGGAGTTACAGTTACATGCCAATGCTCCTGAGAGGGTTATCACCTTTCTCTGACAGTTGCAGAAAAGGTGTGGATTCAGACACTAGTTGGGCAAATACTGTACTGTCTAACAACAACACAGCTGTTTGTCTTTTACTCTCCACGCTCACCATGTGAACATTTGAAACAGGTTTCGCTTTAATCACTCCTCCTCTTGTCCATACTGAAAAGATCTCTGCAATGTAATCAATGAGAAAATAACTTTCAGTCCTTCTTTACAACAATAATCAAAAGTCTGACCTTAATACCAGACATCAGACATCAGACATCCATCTTATGAAATAGTGAATGTTCGACTGAAAGTACTTTCTTTGGAAGATATTGCCTGCACTCAAAGCGTTTTTAGGAAGGTTAGAATCTTTTAATGTCTGTGAAGAACAGCAGGAATAATTGTTTGTGCCCAATGAGTGTTTAAGTCAGACATGAAAAAGTGAACCTCTCCGAGGCTCTGAGCTTGAAGTAAGAAAACACCACTTTACTACAAGGTTTACTTCTAAAGTCGTCTGTAAGGCTTTACAGGTCAGCGTTGGATGCACAACGTTGTTTTCTGCCGACGGGGAGCCCCGGTTGAGCAATAACGGAGCCTGAGACGATGGTGTTACGACGTGACATGGGATCTTGAAAAACGCTATCATCATTCGCTGACCTACCACCTTTAATAACTCGAAATTCAGATGTTAAGATGTTTTTACCGGAAGCAGAATTATCTGCAGCTGTCTCCTCCTCTGACACTGAACACTGAATATAAAAGCTTCACTTTTCACAGTCTGTGTTTCCCAGAGTCCGTCCAGCGCTGCTAAGCGAGCTAGCTAGGATAATTAAAAAAAAACATGTCCTAAAGTGTATAAAATGTGTAAAACTGGATCAAATCATGACAGTTTTGGATGCACAACATGACGCATCTGCACAGTGAATGCATGTGCAAAGGGATATTAATAGACAGCCGCGTACACTGACAAAAATGTTGTATAATTTCATTTTATTATGTGGTTAAGTGGCTGCATGAAATTAATTTAGTTTTCGGTACTCGCAGAATAATCATTTTGAGTAGAATTTACTTTCATTTTCCCAGAGATTTCTTCTTAAATAAGTTATACTTATTTTTGGTATACTAAAATGAATTATGTAGATTCAGTTGATGTAGTAGTTCTTTCATATTTAAGTTAAATCCAAACTGATTAAAACTATTTTTTGCATCTTAACTTTCAAAAAATCTAACATTAAGACAATGAACCAAACATTTTTGCAATTTACTTTGAATTGACCTCAAATTGGCTTGTTTTAAGGAAGGTCAATACATTTTAGAATTAATGAAAAAGTATAGATAAAACAAATTATGATTCAATAACACTTTAAAACATAATAAATAAAACCGATAAAAACATGTCACATGTACGCATTATTTAAATTTTGGCTATTTGTAGACATTTTAATCCACATTTTAAGTCGAGGCATTACAAATCGTAGCATTATAGATCGTACATCAAAGACAATATCGTAATTGATTTTTGGACCCTCAGTCTACAGAGAAATGCCCACAGCGCATATTCAGACACTGCTTTAAAACGAGCCATAGAGACTCAAGTTGTGATGTCACAACTGCAGCTACCCCCCCCCTCCCACATTCACAACCATTTATATAAGCCAATCAGAAGAAAGGCTTATTATTAACGAAACACACAAAACAACTTGTTTTTTATAGCGCTCCGCAGAGAAGCTGTTAGTCAAGATGTAAAACTATCTTGAAATGATACCATCCATTACAAGCTGGCTGTATATTATTGTACTTCGTTGAGTATTTTTTTTCCCCAGAGGAAGCTTTCTTCCAGGAAGTCATCCAACATTAAAGGGGTTGGTCCTAATTAATCAAAGAACCAGAAAACATGTTTTATTGTGTTTTATTTATACTATGTCCAAGTCTGCGTGGGCTCAGTTTCACCTTCCTCACAGACGCTAATAAATTATGTTGAGTTGGAGAAAGCATTAATTAGTTTGTACCTGCTACAATAGTCATTACTGAGGACTTGCAAACCAAGCACGAGACTCTTCTAAATATAAAGTGACACTAAAGGTATTAATAGTAATAAAGCAATAATGTTTCCTAATAGAAATGATAAAAATACGTTTGCAGTAGCACCAAAATCTACACATACTGATCTGCCCATTCATTTACTTTCTTTCTTTTCTATATTGTCTTTGTGTTTCTTTCTTTCTTCTATCTCCATATAAATGACTTTGTAACCTGCGTTTTGCAACACTAGCTGCAGTATACAGATCACATTTTCTTGCTACTAATAATGACTCCAACACTCCAGGTGGGTTTTGAAGAGACCAGATTTTAAATCTCTAAATCGTTTGTGCAGCCAAAAGGAACACGTATATATAATAAAATAAGCAAAACACTTGGATTCAACCGAATGCCAACTGTCAATGCCACGTTCCTGTACGAGAGGAGGTTGTAAATGGAGACATTTTCTTCGTTGGGGATCATTGTAAGAGACAAAAGGTGTTCATTCTGGTTGTTGACTGTGTGAGTGTAAGGTAAATAATTCCACAGCCGGAGGTGAGGATAGTATGTCTGTGAAACCGAAATGCTGGCACTCTGGAGCCGCGGCTGTGGCGAAGTGGCATGCAGTGGGCCTAGATGCCAAGAGATATTAGTGGGTGATATGTGAGAGGGCCTCCCACCTCCCTGTTGATAAATTATGGAGCATCATGACAGGAACAGTTTAACCCAGCATGACAAGCAAGTTCAGACCTACGATCACAAGTCCAGTAGTCAAGGCTTACTCGACAGCTCAATGCATGCTGCCCAGGTTAAACGCGTGTGTCTGAGTGTGTGTGTGTGTTTGTGCGCGTAGATGGAGTGTTCGTACATGCACGCTTGTTTGTAAAGTACCTGTGTGTGTTTGCCTGTGGGCATCCAGAGCATCCTCTGAGGAGAAAGTTGCTCCACACTGATCACACACCAGCGCCTCTGCAGGAGCTGTAGATAAAATCAAATGTAAAAGATTGCATCAGACAGTTAAAACAAACATGTTTGTTTTGTAATTACAGATTAAGTCCGTTAATCTAGCATTTAAAAAGAAATGGTTTGTGGGTAAGGAGGGATGGGAGGGAACAAGATGGGGAACAAAGGCACCATATTTCAAAAGTCACCAAAGAAGCCTCGCTTGTCACACTCATGCTTTTCAGGTGTTAACGCAAGGAAGCAAATGCACACAGTACAATGGAGCGGAGGAAACCACCATAAAAACACAACTCGGGACAAACAAAGGCACCAGACAGGGTGCAATGGCCCTTCTTCGTGACAAAAAAAGGGCCAAGCTGAAGAGTTTTATTTACCGTGCCCTGTTATCAGTCTCTGAACAGTGAGCAGACTGTCTGCCTGAGAGGCCACAGAAGGACTGGGTGTTCTCTCTACAGCAGACGCTTCCCGCCTGCGGCACATCCCTTTATCAAAAAAAAACACTTCTGAGTCAACACTCCAAATCCCATTGCATTCACTGTATCTACAGTTCCCAGTTCACCTTTGGTATGCCCTTGTATGTTCTGATGAAGACATGAAAGAGAGAAGTATGCATATAGCTTGCAGAAATGCTCATTCCTTGTTGTGCACTCACCTCACACCTGCACAGACAGACACATAGGACGGATCTGCACACGCACACACATGCACACATGCACACACACGCACAGCTGTTTGGATGTGGGTTGGCTCTCACAGAGATGTAAATCGGTTGCAGATCCATACTGGCCCAGGGCTCATTCACTGATCTATTTTCTGCTCAGCTGGCTTTAAATGAAGTTAAAATGACTCATTAAAACACCCACAAGCTTTGGGAACTCTGAGCGCTACAGCCTAAATGTGGTCCTCTTTCAACTCTTACGATGCCTCTACGCAGACACTGTGCCACTGTTCCCAGTGCTGCACACAAATGACAAAAAATACCCGATCTGTTCATTTCTAAAAACAACAATTCTCGAAAAACAAACCGTTACTGGCTTTGGAACCGTGTGTTTTTTGTTACAGGGCGCTGAAATAAAAGTTGGTGGAGAGCAGTCTTATTTAGTCGTAACATTACAGCAGCGTTGTGGTATCCTGATGTTGTGCGACGCTGTCCAGTGTGCAGTGGCGTGTTGTGTGTGATTTATTTTTTTTTGTCCCTGTGTGATAAGGGAAGAAGAGAACATAGTGCATTGTCTTGTGTAGTCAAAGGCACGGAGTGTGCTCTCATCCATAAACCATCAAACTGTCTCCAGACGCGGCTGCAATCGTCCTCCATCAAAACACTTTGTCTGGCATACCAAAATAAGAGCCAGCATTGAGCTGAATACCAAATCAGCCCATTAGAGCAGCGGAGCACTCGCTCCTTAGCAACCAGCGGGATCTAAGGCTGCTATACCGAAATGCACAGTGACAAAGAAATGAGATCCACATCTTTTTTTTCCTTGTAGTATTATGGGTTGACATATTGGGATGTTGGGAGTTTATGCAAAAAATTCAAATTAAGTTAAAGGTGCCGCCGTCGCAGATGTCGGCGTGAATTGAAAATCAAAGCGCGCTGTCGAGGTCTGAGAGTAATGCGAGACGGTCTATGTGTGTTTAGGGTTATTCAGATGGCGCAGAGGAGGCGAGGGAGGGGGAGGGAGCGGGGGGGGCTCAGGTGAAGTTAAGTTTGAAGAAGCAGATTGTCTCTCATCTGTCAACTTGATGTCATTCCTGAACAATCCTCGGAGAAACAGACACAGGAGGAGAGGACAGGGACCTCGCCTTGTCCATGCACATTTTCCAAATGAGGTTTCTGTTTTAGTTTCATTTTTAGTCCCTGATCTCCCCCCTTTTCACACCCCCCCCCTCCCCCTCTTTCTCTATTTTGGATAAAGTAGCTGGGAGAGCAGTCAGGTCTGATTAAGTCTGCATTTGGGTACAGTGTGTTCCTGGACACACATCTGCGAGCGAGCCATCACACACGCTTCGGAACACTGGCAGAACACCCAGGCCTGCCGGCAGCTGATGATGTCATCACTCAGAAGGGGCAGAGCTGGCGAGCCGCCAGAGTCTCTCCGAAAAAACACAGAAACGATTCAACGGAGAGAGAGAGAGAGGGAGGGAGGGAGACTAGGGAGCGAGACAGAGAGGAGGAGGAGAGGGAGGAGAGGTACACACAGACCTAAGCATGTAAAAGAAGCAGCACTAACTGGTGGGAGGAGGGGCTGTAGTATGAACAGGTGCATTTGAAAAGGCCGACTATCAGGAGACTTTATAGGCAATGAATAATGTGAAATGAGTGTGTGAGTTACGAATACCTGTGTGAGACAGCATGTGCATCCTTAGCCGCATGCTGTCCTGGAAGTGTTTGCCACAGTATTCGCAGCCATGGCCCTTCTCCTCGTTATGCAGCCTCCTGTGAAAAGTCAAACACTAATGTGAGCCACGTTAACAGAGAGAGGAACAGAGGCGAGCGCACTCGGGATCATAAAAAAGAATCTTGTTTCTGCGCTTTTTTTTTTTTTTCTGTAAGGCCTCCCAAACCTAGAAGCATCATTGTCCTCTCACAAGAGGAGCATGTTTTAATTCCAGGAAAGAATCCCTTGCTGAATGCAACATCATTAGTGTAAGAGGCCCTTGGAGTTGTGAATCACAACGCATGAATGCTAAAAGAACACAGACAATAGGATATCTGGCTAATTTCAGAGTGGAGACATACGCGTGCCTCCACCCGCCAGCACTGCAAGACACTGGGCACACACACACACACACACACACACACAGCAATATATATACATGGACAGACACACACATATGCACTGAAAAGAAGATGATTCGCTGAAGCTCAGCCAGCAGCAAAACCATATCATATCACACACATCCAAGCATGCGAGGCATCTGTACGGCTATCCTTACATCACCCTGCTAACAGCAGAGCTAATGGCCTAAAAACACTCTCTGTGGTCAAATATGTTTAGCTCACATGAAATGTGAATGTGACCAAAATTAAATATTAAGGAAAAAAGTATTTTGCATATTCCTGCAAAGAGTGCACAGTTTTAACTATTTAATAAAGCTCCATTCTTAAAAGTGCAATTTAAAAATAATTTTATTGCTACTGACATTTTAATATAAAACATATTTTCAAAAATTATGGCTATGCTCTCTTTTGAATTTTTATTTACATTGGCAGAGGTTTCACTATTTTGTCAACCAGTGAGATCAATTTACTGGATAGTTGTATCCATTAAAAATGAAATGGAATAGATCAATCCTTTTTGTAAGTGTAATCGCAGTGAAATTGAATCATGTCAGTTCTTTTAAGTTGTGCAACAGTCTAAATACCTGACAGTTATTAGCAGCAATCAACAATTGTAAGAACTATTTTGCAGGCATCACCTTTAAAAACCTTTAAACACAACCTATACATTTCGTAGAAGCAATGATCACTTTTCAATTTCGATTCAAATAAAATCCGTTTCTGAACTTTCCGTATGGAAAACGTTGCCAGGAGATTTTCCTGCAACACCACCGCAAAATGTCAATCTGCACACCAGGTGTATGCTCAGTGACCTGGATACAGACCTACAGCAACTTCATTACATCCTCAAGCGGTGCCACCATTGCATCTCTTTCAACCTGCGGACATCCGCCTGTCTCCATGAGTAAGCGACGCGCATCACTAAATATCCCACAGGATGCTCCCGTTTCACTGAGCGTCTCTCAGCTCGCAGCTTTGGACGTGGCACGAGGCTGAAATGTCAGTCACAGGTTGATGCCCAGATAGTAATCAAGTTAGCCACGTGTTAGCATCGGGGACTCAACGGATTCTCCTGTTTCTAATGATCATTATGACTTAAGATGGCACACATCTAAACATCTGCAATCAGGTTAATGAGGGTTGTCACTGAGCTGGTTGCTATTTTTTTGGGGTACGATGACTGAATAGGAAGTGACTAGCTCATAAATAAATGAAAAATAAACCAAAAACAACAGGAGCGGAAGTTATCCATCATCTAGCTGAAGCGTCCAGCCTGGTCCCTGCTGAGTGGCTCCTCTCTACTGATGCAGAGGAATGCATATCAAACAGGCTGAGACAGCCTGTTGTGTGTGTGCGTGTGTGTGTGTGTGTGCGTGCGTGTGTGTGTGTGTGTGTGTGTGTGTGTGTGTGTGTGTGTGCGTGTGTGTGTGTGTGTGTGGAGACCACTTCTGCGCAAAATAATCAAACAGAATTTAGAAAAACAAGGCCTTGTCAATAACGGCACTCTGCAACACCAAGGCCTCTTTATATCAAATCCCTCTTCACAAAGACCTGATTCAAAACTTCCCGAGGCGTCTCACTGTTAAGACATGAGTGCAGGTGTCCCTGAGAAGGAATTAACATATTTGCTGTTGCTCCCTCCAGCTTTTAACTCTCATCGCATTCACAAAAAAAAGAAAGAGGGGGGGAAAAAATAAATCTAAAAACCAGGAGACGATTCAATTTAAGAGACACGTGTCCGATGCCTTTCTTCGCAGCATAATGAACTACACGGCTTACATTCATCATGCGACACACACGCACCTGCACGCCCCCTCACATATCTCACCAGATTTGTGATGTGTTTGTCAGTAAAATTGTTGAGCAGTGAGAGCAGTAGTTCTTTTTTTTTTTTTTTTTTAATGTTGTTTTTTCTTCTTCAGCAAAATGCTTCTGAGACTAAAAGTGTGACTCCTTTAACCTGTAAATCCGATTTTGTACCTTGATTTGATAATATAGTAAAATAGCCTTAAAATATAATGCATGAAAAATGCCAAAAATGTGTTGTCGCTGGATGCCTCGTGCGTCTTACCTGTGCTGCTCCATGGCCTGTCTGCTGTGCAGCTGGAGCCCACATTCAGCACAGCACTGCTGGCCTGGAGTCTGGCCGTCGTGCCTCATCCCTGCCGCGAACTGGCCCAGCCTGCTGAGGAGCTCCCTGTGCAGCAGGCCCTGGTGCAGCAGGCCGCCGTAGGCCCGCGGGTCCAGCTGCACCCCCAGGGACGGGGCCACTGACACGGACACTGGCATCATGCCCTCCCCTGTGTGGTTGGAGGGCACAGAGTATATGGAGGACAGATGTTTCTCCGTGATCCCGGGGAAGCCGTCCAGAGCGCCCCCCGCGACTTGCGCCCCGTCCTCTGGGCCCGTGTGCAGCTCCCGGGCGCTGGTGATCACGCTGCTCCTCAGGGGCGTCCCCGGGCCCTCGTCTCTGGGCTGATCCGACGCGCAGCTCCCTTCCCCGGTGCTGGAGCCCCTGCCCTCGCAGACGCTGGCGTCGTCCACCTGCATGCTCTCCGACTTTATGCTTCTGGCGAGTTCCAGGGACGAGGCGTGGGACAGCTCTGCGGCATGCTGCTGCTGGGGCTGCTGGGAACTCTCCATGTCCACCTCTGCGTCTGGCTTGGGGCTCGCCTCGGGATCGGCGCCGGGGGAGCTCCTCTCCGTCATGTGGTAGAGGGCCAGGTGGTGCAGGGCGGTGGGGGTGGAGCGGACGGGTCCGTCCTGTATGGAATGCTTCTTGGACATCAACATGTGCCGCCAGTGCCGGGCCCGGCTGTGGTCGCTGTGGTCCGCGGAGCCGTGATTCCTCACCGCCGCGTCCTCGCTCTCCTCGGCCTGGATGGTCTCCAGCACCTTCAGGCACTGCTCCTCCAGGTACTCTATCTCCAGGATCTCGGCGGCGTACAGCAGGTCGTCCAGGTCCTCAGCCGTGGCCTGGAGGGAGGCGGTGTAGGCGTACTCCAGGATCTGCTGGAAGGTCTTGGGGGACAGGAAGTCCAGGGCGTAGCGCAGGCTGCTGCGGTGGAACAGGATCTCGAACATTTTGCTGGTGCAGGCCAGGACGGTGCGGTGCGCCGGGAACTCCTGGCCGTCCACGGTGATGATGACGTCACACAGCGTGCCGGTCAGACGCATCTGATTGGCCCGCTGCAGGAGCGTGCCGGGGTGAGTGGGATTGTGGAGCTGGAGCACACCCATGTTTGTCAGACCCGTTTCCACTCGCACCTTTGCTGAGCCCGCGCATGAGGTGTGGCCGTCCTGCCTGCTGCACTCGTCTTCAGCTGGCTGTGTCTGTGGATCGGGTGGAGGGGAGAGGGGAGAGCATCATTAGTACCCGTCTTACTCCCAATGTGATGGAAAGCCGCTTAATTACTCTCCAGTGTACACTTGAATTAATGTAAATCAATAGGAATACTTTTTTTTTGTCTTTTAAGAAAAAGAAAGAAAAAAACACACACACATAAATGGTGAAATAATCTTATAAAGATATAGCATGTGAAGCTTTTACTGCTGTGTTCTGGAGGTTTTATGCACCCTGCATGTTTATCTATTTTAATTAGGGAAGCGAACAACAGGTCGATAAGAGCAAAGCAACAGTTTCCATTGCAGGTGATTAGTCTGAGGTCTCGTTGAGAGCGGTCACGTCGCTGTAATAACGTCTGCATACTGAGAGGTGACGGTTCAATTTATCAAGCTGCACACACTCACACACACACACGCGCGCAGAGACGCGCGCGCGCACATCCATCCTCAACAGGTAGCTTCTATTAACAGACGCTCTGCGGGGCTGATTTAGTTAATTTAGGCTGCGCACGTCCGCGATTTTAACGCGTTAAAGACAATTAATCCGCTCCGCTAAGGGGAGACGGGGAAAAAAATCCTTTGAACAAGTTCCCCCAACTATCAAGCGAAAGAAAGCGCGAACCTTGCGCACAATCCAGGATTCTTGATGCGCGTTTTTATTGCCTCACTTCGGTGTAAAAGCCGGTGTTATTGTGTGTGAGTGTGTTGATCGTGGCAGGAACTCGGCAGCGCCTCGGGTGATGCTGACAGGGCTGCATCCTCAACTGTCCGCAACATCAGAGCGCATCAGGTGCACGGCGCGCAAACGCAAGCCTTTAACGCCCGGACACATTGCGACAAAATGAACGCTCCACAACAACGCGTTTATTCCCATGGCCCGCGCGCTGTCACAGAGGATAAACGCATCCCGTCAGAAAATAAGAATAAAATAAAATTTAGAAAAAAAAAAAAAAAAGATCCAATTTATCCCAAAATAGTCTCACACACACAAAAAAAAATGTGTCGCTGAACTGAACAAGCTGCGGTACAGTCTGAGCTTAATCAAGTTTGTAAAATCCAAAATCCGGCTGCGGGCAAACTTAGAGTCGATTTCCACATGTCTGCTATAAATGGAAATGATAATAACCCGCCGCCAAACTGGCGTTTTATCCCAAATAAAAAATTACAAATGAGGCTGAAAAGTAGTTGCTCGGAACGGAACCCGGCAGGAGGAGAAGCCCGGCAGCGGGGACAAAGTAGCGGGCTGTCGGCGCTTCGCTTACCTTCTTGTTTTCTAACGTCCTCCGCTGATTATCCAGCCAACATCATGGTTACACATTTCACAAAACTCAGTCTTGCTCCAAGTAAGCAAATCATCACCCAGCCAGGCAAGACAGTCAAACCAGCGGGCGGAGGAGCGGCGCTTCCGGCCGCGGCTTTCACAATAAAAGCCGCTGTCCAGAAACCACGTGTTGGGATATTAAAAAAAAAAAAGAGGTTGGAGGTGACGGCGGGAGTGATGGTGATGGTGCTATTATTGTTGCGATTTAGAAAATGACATCAGCTGACTAACATTTAGCTCCAAAAATGTTTTCGGTTTTACCTAATTTCATCTCAATATAATCTAACATCTCCCTTTTCAAGATTCTCTCTGCAGCTCCGGAAAGAACAGGTTGTAATGTCAGGCCCATTAATATTAATGAGCCTCTCCTCTGATTAGCTGATTTGAATGGGGGTGGGTGGCGAGTGTATAGTTCTGACGTCACACCTTCACAGAAGTTCTGATGGCTCGTTTTAAGGCAGAGTTCCTGAAGATGGACCGTGTGCTTTCAACTGTTGGCACAATATTACTGAATGAACAGAAGCTTAGTTGTGAAAATATTTACATTTTGCAGTTATTTTGCATGATGAATTCACTGTTTTTGATAATAGTCCTCTGAATGAGAACATCATAAAGGCTGCATGAGTGTTGAAAGCAAGGGAATCTTTTCTTCTCAGTTGTCCTTCTTCATCTATTGTTTTACTACATGCAAAAAAACTCCACAAAACCATGAAATTCACTTGTAACTCACCAACAGCGTCAGGTTTAACATGTTTCACATAATCCGATTGAATTAGTTCTGTTGTTTGCAAAGCACGTTTACCAATTACTTTATTCCTTTGAATAAATGAAGAGTTCAAACATTGAGAAATAAACTGCAAACCAACTCATTTGTCTTTTTACAGGGTGATGTGGGTTTGCATTCTTGGTGTGCCAGCAATCCTGAACAAGTGGGGGGAGGGGAGCATGTGTGGTGGCTTGTTAAAGAAAAGTGAGATGTCACAAGTGGACACCTCATCTTAAAAAAAAGAAAAATGTTTTTTTATCCTTGCTTTTCTGAGGATCATTTTGAATTTGATGGAAATGGGACATTTTGCCAGTATTGGTTTTAAAATACAGGCGCTCTGGCATCCTGGTGTTTAAAAAAAAAACAAAAAAAAAAAAAAAAAACGCTGACCATGTGGTTTAAATCTGGCTGGGAACTTTTGTTGCCACTCATTCCTCTCTTTGTCCCTCTAATAAAGAGAGTAGAGAATGAAGTCAAGAATCGGACCCAACCAACTTGCACCTTTTGTTCAAAAAGTCTCTGACTGTTAAATTATTTTACTGTGCAGGTGTATTGTTGTTGTGAAGGTCTAAATGACGAAATTCTGGTGGAGAATATTGTCGGCTTTAAAAATGTACTGTGAGAGATTTTCATCCAACACAATCGTCAATTTCTGGTGTGCAAGACTTGTACAAAGTCAAAAAATTGAACAAAAAAAAAACATTTTAATAACTGATAAATCATTTAGAGCTTTTGAGGAATTAATTCTAAATTTCTCTGGTTGTAACCTCTCAAATGTGAATATTTTCTGATTGCTTTTCATGATGAACTGAATATTTTTGGATTGTTGCTTAGGAGAGACCAAGAAATGGGGATAAACATTTTTAAGTACTTTTGACAATTTATAGACCGAATAAACAGTCAAGGAAATTAATTGATAATAAATATGATTAATTGCTTTCCTAGTATTATCCTGTATTTAATAAACCTGTGGAGAGTAAATACATGGTTGTTAAAGGTCCTACATCATAGAAATTATGATTTGAATAGCTGTTTGATTCTAAATAAGTTTACTTTAAGTTTTAAATAATTACATACAAACTTCTGTGAAGCTCTGACATCATAACCATACAATCACCGCCCCATTCACAGTAATTCAAATCAGCCAATCATAAGGGAGGGCTCAATAATACTAATGAGACAGACACAAGACAAGCTGTTGGTTTTAGAGCTCCAAAGAGAAGCTCAAGAGTCACCCCATTAAAATAATGGCCTTAGTGAGTTTTTGGAAAAACACTAAAAACTTTATCGCATGCAGAGAATATTGTATTTATTAATCATTTCAATCAAAAAGGATGACGGATGTGGACATACATAGATCATTGTGTCACTTATGTAACATATAAGAATAAAGTGACTCAGGCCAATTTATGAACATTCTAGTATGACTTTAAGCAACTTTAAACCTGGATAAACTGTCATTTTGTTCAATAGTGCAAACTCTAAACTTACATTACCTGGAGTTAAGTCAAAGAAATGTCCAGTAAATCAAACTGGTCAGGAGGCCTGTTCTTTATTTAATATAACTTATTTCCCACATCCAGTTTTGATGATTTTTTTTAAAATCTGAGATCAAATTTTAAATGAACTAATGACAAGAGTCAACATATTTAATGGACTGAAGATACTGGAACTTCCTTCCTTTCTTTATATTTAGCTTCTTATTAAATGTATTTATGTGCAGCACTTTATATTAAGTTATTATTAAGGTTTAACTTTACATTAAATTAAACCATTATAGCCTTTAGTCATTATCACTCATCAGTAGAAAATGACTTTTTGTTGCTTCTTAAAGCAGGCAACATCACCGAAGCTTATCCTGACTGGGTGAAAAAACTTTGAATTAGGCAACAAATAAAATGGTAAAATGTCTGTTATCCTATAGGGTGTAAAGAGTATGACCCTTTCAGTTCAGGATTAATGCAATTTTTAATCAGATGTATCAAACATCAGTAGGAGATGATTTAGGCCAAACAAATTAATAAATTATAAAAAACTAATAGGGGAACAATGTTTAAACCTTTTTTGAAATAATTTTTGTTACCTAAAGCCACAAATAAATCTTATTGCGTAAATCAAAATTTCAAATAAAACCCAGGGAAAGAGTACAATTATGAGACCTTTCATTACAATTGTCACCACATTTTGCTCCAGCTGCAGACTTGCACAATTTGAGAGATGGAAAAGTGAAAGAATGTTTAAACTTAAGGAGACAGCTGGTCATGAGTTCATGGTGCGTTCATGCACGCCTCGTTAACTCTGAAATCTATTCTTGCTAGGCCATGAAGGTTATTCACGAGAGAAAATTTGACATATTTTAATATTGTCCTTTGTTGCAACACATCTGTCATTACTTGCTGGTTGTTTCACTGCAATGTGTTTATTATTCAACATAGCAGCACAAGCCTTTAGATTCCAATCCTTGAAAATCTAGTAAAAAAATAAACTTGTTAATAGTGGTTATCATCATATTCTTCCAAGACCCTTCCATGTTTTTCTGCAGTTTTTTTTTTTTTTTATAATTAGATGCTAACATCATAACAATAATATAACATTGATTCCTACATTTGCATATTGAAAAATCTCTTAAAAAATAATTAATAAGTAGTGATATTTATTCAGACACATTATGAATGGGAAGGAAATTATGTAATATGAAAACCTTACTACCAGTTCTTTGAGGGAAATATTGAAGGTATTTTTATATTCTAGCTGAATTGAATATTTTTATCACTCATTTTGGGATACACCTTTGACATTTGTGTCAAAAAAGCACAAAAACATTATTTTTTTTAATGAAACAAACTGACTTTTAAATGACAAAAAAACATTAACACAAAATGTGCATTTTATAAAGCCTGATGGATGATTCTAAAGACTGTTTTTATAAAGTATTCCACTTTCTCATCTTGCCGACCCTGGTTTGCCACCGACCCTTTACACGAGTTTGCTTTTATTTTGAAGGGCGCACGCGCGAACATCCGGCACGCTCGCGGCTGCCTGCCGCTGACCTGACCGGCTGCAAATCATCACCGGAGCGACGTCACGGCTCTGAACGATCGCCCTCCGCCGCTCGTCTCTCCATCAGGGCTGCAATCAGAGACATCTACAGGGCATCTGAACCACTGACGGGCTGCGAGGTGGGAACCCTGTTTATTGACGGAATTAAGAATCACAAACTACTTAATGTCAGTGGATCTAAAAAAATGAAAAAAGTCCGATCAGATTTTTTTTATCCCCAATTCATCCATTCCAGAGATGAAAAATGAAATTAGGTGAGAGTGCGGTGTGTGTGTAACAGGACGCCGAGCCGGGTCGGAGCCGCGGCTTGTTGACGCTGTGTTGACACAGCAACGCTGCGGAGGGTCATGACACATTAGAGCTGAGCTGAAAATAACAAATCCTCATTGCTGCATTATATTCTGACACCCAGTCCTGGAAGTATTTACTCCAGCACAAACAAGCATTATGCAACATGTGCTTATTTGCCCACCCCCCCTCCCTGTCCATCTGAAAGTGGAGCCCAGGGAATGAAAAAAAAAAAAAAAAAGCTGCTCGCACCGTAACCTTCCTGTTAATAGTCCTGTGTCCATGACATGGCGAAAACAAAAAGGGAGTCAAAAAAAGAGAGAAAAAACGGGTATTTACTGTCATCTAGTGTTTGAAATGTGTCATTGCATGCTCTTAATCTAAGACAGGACATAGTTTGTTTAGAAAAAAAAGAAGTAATTGAGACTAATGAGAAAATGGGCCAGGACAGAATTAGATTTGGAAACCATGTTTTATTTTGTAAATGGGTTAGCACTCAGACTGTACACAACAGATATCTTCTGAGTTTGACCCAATAAAACCAAAAGGAGCGTCCAGAGATGAGGGAGCAAGGTAGTCTTCGTAACAGCTGTGACTACAAGGAGAGTAAAGCTTGTTTTCTTTTCTTTTTTTTTTTTTTTTTGCTTTCAATTGCTTTGATACACCTCAAATCTGTAGTCAATTCTCTTGACACTGTATTTATTATCTCAAGCTTTCATGAAATAAAGTTTGTTCTTCTGTTCCAGGTCGACCACCCTGCTTCCTGCCAACTTTGTCAAGCAATCGCTCTTGGTGAGTGATATGTTTTTTTTTTTTTGCTTTTAGTTTTTTTTTTGTACAAAAGACAAAAACTGATAAAAGAAAATTCAAAAAACCACATTACAGAACACTTGAATAACAACAAGGGAGGGGATAAATGAAAACAATGTGTAGTTTATGCCAGAACAAGCCCCAAAGACGCTCATTAAATCAATATGAGAGCAATTTGCCCCAAACAAACACAGGCACATCGATCTGCCTCGTAGTTTTATACGTTATGAAGCACTGACTGAATTCATGCCGAGGCTTTAAAAACACCTCCCTCAATAGCTGGCAATATATAGTGTTGTGACCAGAGACTGACAGTTTACTACACTACACGTGTTATAATGATCACATTAGTCCATTTATCATACTTTTCATCTAATAATACAATATATTTTTTAAAAAAAGAAAAAAATAAAGGTACCCGCTAAATCTCTCACGGCAAAGCTATGCAGATTATCATAGAAACTGGTGACGGGACAAATCTACTGACACACAGGCGCAGTGCACAAGCTTGCAGGCAGGAATGGAAAATAAATCTTTGTAATTTTTAAAATAGTACAAAACCTCTTTTAGAATTTTTTTTATTTATTTGCTTCAAAAGCACAACCAAGGTATGAGTCGACGTGTCTAATGTGAGGAAGAAACCGTAGCTATCGTGGCATATATTTAGCTCAGGATCAGGTGATTCACTTGACTCACGCTTCTTTAACCCTCGGCTGAGAATCAGCAGCACTGTTGGCATTGTTTTTCTTTTCTTTCCGTAACTTTGGGTGTTTTTTAGATAAACATTTTTTCACACTGTGGTAAGGCAGTGACGGACGGAGTGACGTGATCTAATCATGTAGCACTCTCCATGTGTTCTGGGATTCTGTCAGTCTCTTTCCTCCTGCAGCTGGCTGTGGGTTAATCCTGTATTTTAATAACCATATCAAATATGGTTATAATCCAGTGAACTCAGGCCTATGTTCAATCAATGCCAGCGTAACTGTGAGAGATTAAACATCCCTTTAACACACAATAAACTCAAACAAAGGTTCACAACCACTTGCAGGTCATACATGCAGAACAAGCTATTTAATGAGACAAGCCCACAAATTAACAAATCCAAACTAAAATAAATGCAAACAGTTTTACATCTGAACAGTAGAACATGAAATTAAGAAAAATATTTCTATATATAGTTTTTCTTTTTTTTTGTACATTTCTCATAATAATCCAATGCTTGTGTGCAACCACAGTTCAAACTATAAGCACAGTAAAAGTATTTTCATATATTCGCCAAGCGATCATAATATTAAGAGATAGTTCTTAATCATCCTGACTGGTTAAATAAAACAATAAAAAAATAAAATAAATCTCTTGGGTGTAGTAAACATTTCAAGAATGAAAACACAGTCATCGTGCGCTTTAACCAAATCAACAAGTGTGTGTTGTTTTGAGTATGTAGTTAAGGGCACTGGAAATCAAAACCTCCTGCAGTGTTTCTCTCGCTGTTGCAAAATGTTTTGGATCAGGCTGGGTTTCCCCCGGCCCATCATGCTTTGCTCTCGTTGGTATTTGTCTGTATCACGCTGTTGTGTTCTGCAGTGATCTCCATTAGGGCGTTTGATAATCCTGCCTCCTCCAGTTTGCCTTTCTCATCAGAAAACATCTTCCTGAAATGGAAAGGGGGAGGGGGATGCAAAATAAAAAATCTGGTCATCTGTGGCAACTCAAAATCAGTTGAAACCTAATATTAACCATTTATTCTCAATTACATCTTCACCCGATATGTAAGAAGACTCCATGTACGTAGACGTCTTCTTACATATTTCTTCACCACCTTTACAACAGTCAGATAACAGATAAAATTCAACAGACATAATGATGCACCATATAATTCATCCTCTATAAGACTAGCTTTCCTAAACTCTTAATTAGAAAATATTGATTAATCAGTTAAGTTCAGCTTTAAAGTAAATGTGTCTGGACAGTAATGAGCCCTGGTGCTATGTGATATCCACATTCATATTGGACAAGTCAAGCAGTTTCTACATGCTCCCCTCGGCTCCGCTTGTTTTCTTTAGTAGTTTGTGAGGATATCAGCAACACTCAGAGGCCGATGGACTACCGCCTGAGTCAGAGACAGACATTCTGTCATCAGAATAAAGCCTGTTTCAGACATGGAATACGTGGCTGGCTTCATCCGAATCAAAGTGATTCAGACATGACAGGACTATAACAGGAGGAGCCACAATGCTTGTGCATGATATTTATCACTTGGAGCACAAGAGCTCCCTCTTGTGTTCCCTCGTAGCACCAGCGGAGTTGAACATTTTTTCTACTCCAAAGGAATCAGGTTTTATTTTTTTTTTGCTTAACATAAAACAATGAGTAAAGTGAATAAATGCCAAAAAATTATTTTCTCAATTTCATTGTTTGGCTGTGACCACTTGACAGTAAACCAGGACTGGGTAATTTAGTTTTCTAGCTAAAAAGAAAACTACTTTACTTTTCTATCGTTGGTGAAATGGCTAAAAAACAGAATCCTGATTTCTGAAGTCATAGACACAAATATATTTTAGGGAGAAAAAAATGTTATTTAAAAAAAAGAAACATCTTTTCACAGTAATGAGACAAGTACTGCCATTTAATTTAGTTTTCTATTCTTGAACAACTGATTTGTTCAGAGTGGTAGACCGCTTTGGTAATTTATTTCATTGCGTCAATAGACGACATTAAGTTTGTTTAGAGTAAAACCTAAATCAAGATTTAATTAGTAAATTGTAAATTGGTTTTAAAAATGTTTCAAGATTTTATTTTTAGTTAGGTCCAGCATACACTTACAAGTAGTTGCAATGATAGTCAAAGGTATAGAGAGGGAGACTATTGTTTCTGCCCCACAACATGAGGGGAAAATATATATATTTTTCCTCCTTAGGACCAGGGCTGCATGTTATTTTTATGCTATTAAATCTGTGTCAGATCCAACAGTGAGTAGGTCCAACCCAGTAAGATTGTGACTTTTACCTTTTATTTAGAAAACACCGACATGTAAAACTACCATTGTTTGTGTGTGTTGACATCTGAAAGGGGCTCAACTCTTCTGGTGAACAAGGTTGTAAAATTAAAGCAGCCACACACAGCAACAAAAACGGAACCATCATATCACTCCTATCATGATCCACAACATTTGTCAATTGTCTCATTGTCATTACCACAGTTTTACCATTACAATATTCATATTGTGTGGTCAATGGCAAGATGCGGTGGTGAATGAATGGGCATACAAGTTACACACACACTCACACACAGATAAACCTCTAGAGGGAGCCGTACTCATCGTTGACAGGAGGAGAAGTCTTGGCCAGAGTCTCTGATGCCTCCAGAACAGGGCCTGAGGGGGGGAGGTCTGCTCCGTCTCCATTGGGCAGAGAGGGGGCAGAGGGCGGGCTGTCTAAGCTAATAAGGTCTGTGGATGACAGAGAGGGTCTTTCTGTCCCGTTCATCAGCTCTAACTCAAGATCAGCATTTTTCGGCCCCATGTCAGGGGGTGGGAAGTCGTACACGTCTGACAGTGAAAAGAGGTAATCGTTCGAGGCCGGCGCCTCAACGCTAGCAGGGGTTGGAGGGATAGGGGTAATGGGTAGAGGAGAGGGGACGTCTGTAACTAGAGAAGGTTCTTCAGCATCCAGGACTTTAAGAGCACTGTGGATCACTGGAGAGCTAGTTGTGTCTTTGGCAGTGGGTATGTTTTGGTCCACAGGTTGGTCAGCAGGGTTGTTAGCGTCAAAGGCAGTAAGGCTACACCCTCTGGGATCTGGGGCAGTGGTGTTTGAATCACGGTCTGGTTTTGGAGTGGCAGTGGTGGCTATAGTGGAGGCAGTTTGTGCTGGTGTCTCTACATCTAAGGCTGCAGTGTCTGGCTGTGTGGGAATCTGGGTGAGCGGCGGACTCGGAGCAGGTTTCTTGGTGGCTACGGTGGGGGAGGCGGAGGGTGAAGAGGAAGCAAGTGGCGATTCATCGCGGCTACCTTTAGCGTTCAGAGCGGTGAGTTTGGGGGAGTGTCTACGCTTGGGTGGTATTGGTGTCCCGGATTTTTTAGGTTTAGTCTGTTCGGAGGTGCAAATGGGAGGAGTGGAAATTTTCTCCTGCTCTTCCGAGGAGTTAGTTCTTCTTTGCTCTACTAACGGGGCCATTTTCGCTTCGACGGCAGAGGTGGAGATGAGCGGGGACGGCGGGGCCGTGTTTGACTCTGGGGTCGGGGCGGGGGCCGGTATGGGAGTGGGTGAGGGGTCGTTGGCCGGGGTGGACAGGCTACAAGTGAGGGTAGTGGTCTCGCTAGAGGGGCTGTCCAGAGCGGGGTCAATTGTTGCAGTGGCTGTGTCAGAGTTGGTGGCTACGGAGGAGAGGGTGTCCAGTGCCAGAGCAGCAGTGTAAGCCGCCAGCCTGAGAGAGCAAGGAGAGAACAGAGACACACAGACTAGACACCAGGGTGACTGTGACAGAGGAAAGGTGGCTCAGACGAGCATGCAGAGGGATTAGTTGGCTTTAGAAATTCACACAAAAAGACAAAGCAACTAAAAAAAAACAGCAACTATTAAGCCTAGTGAGAAAAAGAAAAGAGGGCGTCATGCTGTGAGTGAACATTTAAAGGGTACGACCCATACACACACCAACATGGAGTACACTGACTAGGAAAACTAATGTACTAAAAAAAGCACCAGTCTTCCTGCAGAGAAGGACAGCACCACGTAGAACCACCTAAAGGGTTGAACAGTACCAGTGACAATCTCAGGGAAGTCTAATTTGTCCAGGCTGCTGATCTGATAGGAGAGATGGCTCACTGAGGTTGTCAAACGACATTATGAGTTGACCACACTCAACCGAACAAAAGTCTTTGTGTCTTTAACTGGTATTGCTTCAACCATGATATAATGAGACAGAGCATCTCCAAAGGGTGGAGAGTAAACACAAAGTGCAGTAATCCCTCTGGAAGGGAGTAAAAAAACGGAAAGCGACACAGTTCAGTGGACTCCACTCAAGAATGACCTGAACTTTTCAAATAAATTCAATAAGTGCAGAACTGGGGGTCGAATTATATGCAGTTGAAAAGCATGGTAATTATTCTTTGAAGTGGAGTGCAAAGTACGACAGCTAAGACTTGAGCAGTGAAAAGACTGTGTGCTGCGTGTTGCCGTTCACTCACTCTGGCCCTGTGAGCGGTGTGGTTTCACTTGGCTCCGTCGGCCCCGCTGCGTTGTGATTGGCTGTGCACTCGTCCTCCGTTCTGACTTCAACTATTGGCTCTTTGGACTCATCATTCCTGAAGGACAGAAAGACAAATTTCTCGGTAAAATGGCAACAGATTAAGTTATATCTCTTTCTGACAGTCTGCTGTGAGATATAGTGATAGAGAGGTGGAACAGTATACGGCAGCTCATCCCAAACACCGTCTGAATATTAAAGCAGGCTCACTCATGTGAAGCCGCTGTATTTTAGTGAAATAAAACACAAATCAATATGAGTGTGATGCAACTTCCCACTCAAATTGATTTAAATCGACATAATTGTGCACATGAGAGTATTTGTTCTGGTGCTTCACTTAAACCTAGTCTCATTTTTCCACTGAAGAAGAAATTCCATTTTAAAGCCAAAACATCTCATTTACGGCTGCATTTTATTGATTTGTGTATTTTTCAGTGCCCTTTTATAAAACACTGCATTCACATAAAGCACAACTGATGGAAAGCCTTCCTCCGCTACCTCGCCTCACATAAACAGAAATCTTGAAAAGGAGGAAGTCATTAATTGACAGTTTTGTTCCACGGGTCTCTCAATCTTAACAATAAAAAAATATTCTTAAGAGCTTGTTTTTCTAAAAACCTTCAGAAGGTTTTACCAGAAGCCGAATTATCCTCCGTTCTGTCTCAAAGGCAAATGGATGGGATATAACAGTTTTACACACAGAATCATTATTTTTCAGTTTGGTCTGCTAATAGGTTACCTAAGATAATGCTAACGTTTGCTATGGTGGTTGCTCTGATAACTTAAGATCTAGATATCTGAAATCCGTTATCCTGTTAATGAGTTAAAAAAATGACTGGGATAATAAACATACACAACCCAAAAAAATATTTAACAAAGGTTTAGTCATGATAAGTATTTAACTATTATGAACTTTGTGCCTTTTTAAAGTAGAAGCACAATAAATGAGGTAGGATCATGCATTGTGTAAACAACAGATACATTTAAATATCTAAAAACAATATGACTGAATATATGTAAAGTTGCAGATTGATTGATGATTTTGCAGTGTTGTTTACTAAAATGATTATTACGTCTACAAAACCCATGGAAAATATTTAAACTTGCATAATTGGCACATAACATGAATACCATGTAAAGTCCATATGAGGAGCTTGTTTCTATATACATCAGCATTCATTTAGAATAGCGACTTCACGTTTTTTTTTACAATCTTTTAAAATGTATTTCTATTTTATTAATGTTTGTATTTGCAATAATATGGAATGATTCCTGATTTTTGTTCTTTTTTTTGGCGGTGGCACTTGAACACTTTATCTCATTTGCTGTGAATGATCAATATTCATAATAATTGCCTTCTATGTTTTTTGAAATTCATCTGCACTTAAAGGTTTTGTTATTTCTGTCAGTGTAGAGAGGAATCTGCTTTGGTCAATGACCTTGATGGTTTTATTGAAAATCTGTCATTCACATGAGAGAACCTGTTTTCAAAGTTTAAAGTGCTATTGAATATACTTCCTTTTTGTTTTTTCAGTAAAATTCTTAAAAATAAACCAGTAAATATTATAGTCACTTAATTAATCGTGACTAACTTTTAAAAAACATATATATTTACATATATTTACAACTCGGAGGAGCCAAGAATCGAACCACCAACCTTCTAACTGGAGGACAACTGTTCTACCTCTGAGCTACAGCTACCCCCCTTTTAACAATTTGTTAGCGATGTTCTGTAAGTGTAGTGTCCAATACTCACATGAAGATGGTCTTGCCCTCTTCTATGTTGTGTCCTTTGGTCCCGGTGCCTGACTTGCCGCAGAGACACATGATGAGACCACATTTGTTCACAAAGTAACAGGTGACGTCCACAGCCAGCAGCAGGAGTACAAACACTACAACAAGGATCCCCGCCCATAGCATGATGCCCATGGAGAGGGCTGCCTCTTCACCCACATCTGCCAGACAGGAGACAAGAGAGGGAGCACTGAGCAGCTGTAACGAGACATAGATGAATAGAAATGGCCACAAACCACTAAATAAAATGCTACTGCAACCACAGATTGTTCCATAAAACAGAAAGTACTCACCTGTTATGAGCACTGACACGTTCTAGTTGTTGCAGCAACATGTGATTGTCTGACTTGTGGGTAAATCATGTATATCAGTTCAAATATGAGACATATTGAGAAACTTATGTCACCCACTGTCCTTTAAAAAAATAATAATAATAATAAAAAAAATTCAAGTATATTCAACCCGTTTATTTGGTATTAGAAATAAGAACAAACCAAAGCTTACAATATTTTGCTAGTTAACAGAAATGATATTTTGTGGAAGAAAAAAAAAGTGCAGCCTTTTTAAAATCTCACAAAATGCTGTGCAGCGCTATTTGTGTAAAATCTATTTTTAAATTATAGTTGCAGAACTTCAGTGTTGAGCTTTCTAAAATACCATTTCTCTTCATAGATAAATTTAACTCTTTTAGATACTGATAGTGCTATAGAATCAAGTGCACCCTCCGCTTATAAATGTATAAAACATAGTTAGATATTTTTTGAAAGACAGTGGATACTCATTTACATGCACAAGAAATATATCTGGACATTTATCTTAGTAATCACCAAAAACTTTCACTATATAGATATAATTACAAACACTTTGCAGTTAGATGTTTCGATTCTCAACAATGTAAACGTTAATGTTGTAACTTGTGTACATAATTTTGTGAGCAGAGTAACAATATAATGCAGTGTATTTGTAAACAAAACATGTCCAGCACTCAGTAATAACTCAGTATTCTAGGTAAAATGCTATTCTTATTTTAATGTGACCATTTCAATTCCACTATTACTGTAAACTGGCACTCCTCTGTTGTCTAATGCTGATGACTGTGCTAATGCTGATCTGAGTGAATCTGTGGGAGGCGGAGGATTTCCACTGCCTTTGGTTCAGAGTGTCTGTCCGGTCTGTTCTGAAGCTACAAAGCACCATTTTCTCACCCTTAGCAGACACATCTGTCATGGACAAAGTCTGTTTTTTAAGGAGTGAAAGTGTCCAGAGAGACAGACAGGCCAGGGAAAGGCGAGCTCTCCTCTACAGTTGTATAGAAAAACTATGAGAGCAGGAATACAGTGATGAGGGACAAGATGAGTGATACCAAAGTGCATGTCACAGATGAACAGCCCTGAGTGGCTGGATGGGGGTACAGCACAACCCGACCACACCAAAATGCACACAGGTTTGGACGCAAATGTTCACGCGGTCCACCAACATCAATGTCCAGGACCAGGCAAGAGAGCAGGAACATTGAGAAAGGGATAAAGAGAAGGGGACAGAGAATAGAGGATGAGGGGCGGAAATGAAAGGGGGGAAAAAAAGAGAAGGGTGGGGAAAACACAGGAAGAGAGAAAGTGAAAATGTGTCAGGTCTGAAAACCAAAAGTGAAAAAAGAACAGATTTTTCGTATCGAGGGAGGAAAAAAATTGAGCAACACATCAAAGCAAAAGCACATAAGGGAAAACTAAACCATGCTTACTAGATGGGGACTGAGTGGTGGGTGAGTGGGAAATGCTACAGATCGGAAAATGAATTAGAAAGTAAAAGTGACAGGAGGACAATGTTTCAGCAAAGCAAGCTAAAGTCTAGCACATAAAGGGTATATGAAGAGCCGTGTTGTTTCTACTTGGTAAAAAAGAACCTTCAGCTGTGGTCAAGACCTTGATGTACGTTAATCAGTGGTTATCAAGGGTCAACGTAAAGGCTGCATCCACACAGGCACAAACTATCCACTCCACATGGAACTGCTATTTTATTAGGAAACGCAGCTAGAGAAAACAACAACAATTCAAGGAACCATTTCATCCTCTGTAGAAACTGCCTGTCCCAGTTCTGCAGGAGCAAACTCAAGCTCATTTAGCGAGGGCTGCCGAGACTTTAAGGTGTGAAAATTCATCTGGAAAATCATGTCACTGCCCAGGAAATCATTTTTCCCCTCCCTTTATATGTATTTATTTGTCCGTCACCTTTCAGTGTTCAGAAAGGTAAAGAAATAGAACGTGACGCTCTGGTTCTGAGCTGTGAGTTTGGCTCCTCAGTTTTCTGGCCGTTTAGTTGCAGTGTGAGAGACATGAGGAGAGAGGGGTACCTGGGATGGCTGCTGGCTCGATGGGTGTCCTGAAGGCCATGGTTGCTGGCTGTGACTTTCCCTTCTGATTCTCTGCCACCACGTAGACATTGTACTCTGTGTCCCACTCCAACCCACTCAGAAACGCATGCTCACTGCCACTAGGCAGCCGGATTTCTGGTTTCCAGTCTGAGGCCTGGACCTGAGGGCACACAAATACATTTATGTGAAAATGACAGAATTAACCATTAATTAACCCTCTCAACTACAGCCAATTGTGTTATTCTCAGTTAAATGATTAATCATTTGATCTAATCAATGCAAATAAAATTGTTACAAAAATACCATCATAATTTTACAGGACCTGAAGACCTTAACAGTCAAAGTTAAAAGATATTCAGTTTACAGTCTTAAAAAGAAAAAAAAGAAATATTTATTAAAGGGAGGCTAGATCCAGGACAGTTTGTATATATTACTAAAAGATTCATAATCCACAAGATAGGTGCAGATTAATTTTCTAATCGTTATACTCACTGGTTTATAATGGACAAGATAGTGTAAGATGGGAGAGCCACCGTCATCCTGCTTGATCCAGCTGATTTTAAGAGAGTTGCCTTTGGGTTGATTCACTCCTTGAAGCTTAGGAGGATTGGGTTTTCCTACAGGCAAACGAGAGAAAACAGAAGTTATTTAAAGGCTCATTTAAAAATAAAGCAGAGAACCGGGTTGAAGGAGAAGCAGATGCTAATCTGTCCACCTTTTTAAGTATAGAAGGAGAAAAAACACGTGATTAGAAATTAAAGTGAAAGTAAACTGTTTGCAACTGGCTATTCTTTGTTGTTCTGTTAGGTCACTTGTCCTTTAATCGTTTGCCTCAAGATGGTCGAGGCTTATCACCAAATGGCACAAAGTCAAAAGCTTATCTGTCGCTCAGTTGGCATAAAAACTGCTGACTGACATTGTGTCACACAAGGCTTTGGGAGACTGAGAGATTTCTCATTAACTGAAATATTTACAGAATATTTGCCTACAAAGTTTGCCACTAGGTGAAATGTTATCAGTGTTATTTAAAGCATTTCCTCCAGGAAATTACACTTTGTGAGAGCTTGCAATTCTGCTAAATTATACCATCTTTTCTGCATTAAATACAAACTTGATGTGTTCAGACAAAAAATGGTCATATTCTACCTAGAATATAAAAATGAGCGCTTTGGGAATTAAACTATATTTTTATGTTAATGGGTTAATTTTAATAGAAAGGCTTAGAAATTGAACTCAACTACAACATTTCCTTTTTTATACAACTCCATGGATCTCATGTTCAGAAAAGGAGCTCTCCAGATAAGGAGAATTAGGACAGAAATATAGTCATTCGTGTGATATGCAGTATGTTTTTTAATCATGGAAGTGATTACATGAAAAAATCGAATTATTTTAATTTGGTTTCAATGATTCTGCAATAGGAGCACATAGGTTTCATAGCACTTTTTGATGAAAGCTGCTGCAAAATCAAGCATTTTTGGCGACTATAACCACGAAATCCTGGCAGGACTTAAAACACTTAACATGTAACACAGAACAGGTGAATAAAAGTAATTTATTTTCAGCGTCAAGGTGATTTGCACTAGAAATAGTGTGTAGTAAAACCTATTCAGATGGTAAAACAAGGAGAAGAATGGAACTGCACTTTGTGTTTAAGGGTTATATTCTGACTTATGGTATTTCTTGCCTCCACGAACCTCATTAAATTGGTTCTTTCCTGAAATGTATGGAACATTAAGGCTAAGATTAACAGGATGAGTAATATGGAAGATACAATGCACAAGGTTAGCTGTCACTCTCAGAACAAATATATTGAACGCTCCTGATTGAGAACCAGAGCAAACTGTGGGAAGAAGCATGTTTTGTAGATAGCTGGGAGGACAATGATTATGATTATCTTGTGATTAGAGGAAACTGACTTTATTACACCCTTGATTTATTGTAACATACCTTATAAGAAACAGGGGTGACATCCTTCAGGTTGTGAGATATTAATATGACCTGATGCTGATATTAAACACTCCTGACTGTTATGTATCACAGTGAAGACAGCTCTGGCTCTCCCTCATTTATGTTGCTGAGGCAGATGTCTACATGACTGATTAGTAGGTGTGAGGTAGACGGCTATTACATGACTGCATATAAGCAATTACTGTGGTGTTAACTTGAGGGATTCCCCAGATTAAAGTTAGGAATCTCCCTTCAGATATCAATTTACCTTCGTCTGAGTGGAGGGTGTCATCAGCACCATGCAAGACAGATAACACATGAATTGCACACATGTGAGTGGTTGAAAGGAAAGAGGAAGAAGGACATGAAATACACGAGACAAGGAAACACAAGTAGAGGAGATCAGAAAAAAAGCTTTTTTATACTATTAAACAACAGAGCACAGATGGATTTATTCACTATAGATTAACATCAGAAAAAAAAAATCTTGACTTCAGAGACTTTTTAATCTGCAATTAATCAATGCTGATGGCTCTAATCAAAATGTAAACTTTCCCAAATTAACCCAAATAGCATAAGCCAAAGGGGAAATATGTCGCTTTTGAAATGCAGAAATTTGGCTTTGATCCATCATAATGTTATTTAAGCCAATTAGTTCACAAGCTGCTAACTACATAGATATTAATATTCATATCTGGATAACTCAGCTGTCAACTCATGGTATGAGGGTGAAGTGAAATCTACAGGAAACAGACACACAGGACTTTGTTGAACGATCAGGCCATCCAAGATCAGTTTCTAGACAAAAAAAATACACACTTCACTAGGCCGTAAAGTTATTACAAATGCAGCTAATCAGCAGAGGTGATGGGGTTATCCTGTGGGGATAGAAACGGCTACAGCAGTAAAAACTAATTGTCTATTATCCTCACTACAGAACAAACCTGTGTCTTCAGAGAAAAAGTGAAAAATGCCGCCTAGGGATATAAAAGACAAGATATTAGGCAATCAGAAGCAGTTGTCTGCACAAATGACTGCCTGGATCTCTGTAATAACACTTCACTTGAGTTTGGCAAGATTCATTTCTGCCAGACTGCACTTGAAAAGCAAGAGAGGAAAAAAACACTTTGCTTAATAACAGCCACATTTAAAGCTGTAGTACAGAACTTTTACATATAAATAACCATCTGATCCGAGGCCTTGCCAATGAGTTCACACAGTGCTGATTAAACTTATCACCACCAGGTAAATCTGTGTTTCACAGTAGACTGAGTTTTTTTAATCATGTGTCTGTGGCAACATTCTCTGCTGGCCAGATAAGTGCATACTGCTCTATGGGCAGAGGCTGTACAGCAGAGAGTTCCACTAGCTACGTCTAGGTAGCCCTCTTCTTACCCGATTGTGAATCAAATAATGTGATCTCATTGCTCTTCTAGTCTCACCAAGTGTTAATAAAACAAATCACATTCTGATAATGAAACGAAAAAATTCACAGGGGTTATATGATTCTACGATACGGTTTTACAATTGCAACAGTAGCTTTGTCCTCAAATCTGTAAGGTAATTACTCTCACAAACGAGGGAGACAAAAGTCCCATATAAGACCTTCAAAATTAGGATGAGATAGAACCAAGGCTACATGAAACTAGAATACTGATTTCAGAAATACAAACATTAAACTATACTAATTAAACATACAAAAATGATTTATTCTGATCATGTTATAAAACTCCACATAGTCAGAGCAAATTGATGACACTTACTTTTGTGATTATGACCTGATGGTTACAACAGAGAGGGATAGGCAAATGGGAAAAAAAATTATGATGATTAAAATTATAAAATGAAAATATGCAGAGATGATGAGCATGAAGACCACAATGAATCATGTACAACCATGGAAATGGGATCATTTGAGTCAACAGGCAAATTTAATGTCAAGCCAACAGGGGGTAGTAGTGTCTTCTTCCAAAATAAAATCGTCAACCAACAGAGGGCACTAAAAACAAAGTAATAAAAAAGACTCACTGCAAGCCCCTACTTTATAGAATCAAGGAGCAAGACATCCCTGTTTAATATTCTAATTCATGGTTTACAAGCACATTATGACATAAAGAGCATAACAAAATGCTGCAAAACAGAGGATTTTAAATGATGAATGCAATTGAATCCAGTGTGTGCTAAAATGAGTCTAATTTGCTGTGTAAAACATTTTTTTCATTAAGTACAACTGATGGCAAATGTTCGAAATGTTTCCTGAATTAAGAGGTTTAAAAGGTTCATACATGGGGAAAAGAATAAATAGAACCAGAAGGTCAGAGAATTGGTTTCTGTTGGCAGTTTTACTCCTGGACAAACAAAAACATCTTTGAAAAGGACAGACCTAGACGGAAAAGGCATTGCCAGAAGCTTTTGTGTTACCGTCAAACAGTTTCAGCGTTGCTGTCCAGCAGCTGGGGAAACTCTACAACTCTTTGATTAGTTTTCGCGGATCAGTGATGGACTGGACAAGCACTTCTGACTCCAGGAGATAGAAAAGAGGACTTCAAGTAATGTGTTTGTGAAGATGAAGGTTAAAAGGGTCCAATGAAAGTTCTGTGTGCACTAAACTGTGCGACATGGGAAACTTACGGACAGGCTCGGTCTTGAAGAACTCAGCGGGGCTGCTTTCACCTTCACCCTTGCCGTTGATGGCTGAGATCTTCATTTCGTAGTTGGTTGCTGGCTTCAGGCCTGTAACAGTCACCTCGCTGATGGAGCCTGTTACAATATCAGAGGCAGTGCAATCCCTGTTTAGAACACCTTGGTAATTTCGATGAGCAGTAAAATAGACACGTCCTCCTGTTTCAACAATACCTGCATAATTAATTTTATCAAGTAAACACTGATTAGCTCAACTATGATTTGAATAAATCTATTTACCGATGGTCTAAAAGGTCTAAAACCAAACACGTAGAGCAACAAATAGTTCTCATCATGCAGCATTAACCTGAATGAGGCTGTAAAGTAATAAATGTAGAGCTGGCATGACACTTCTACATAATTAGTTGAATGTGAAAAAACAGCACTGCAAAACATGCGTGATGATGCAAGGTCAGACCAAAGAAAGATAGCGATGCAGGAGAGTAGTAGAGTAAGTGATTCCTCAGAGTCTCTAAAATTTGAGACACAGACTCGTTCATCGGTGGTATGGGCAATATTTTCAATCAAAAGGAAGTGATTCTGTTATCGGTTGTCTCTGCAAGACTGGAAAGGTATTTCATTGGAGCATGACAGCTATGCACCAATACACCCAGGAGTAGCTAGTGCACATGACAAAAATTTGTTTTCAATTTTGCACTCGCATGTCGGAGTAAGCTACCTACATGTAGTTGACACCAATGTGGTGTTTTTTTTTTTTTTTCCATTTCAGATTGACAAAAATCAATTAATGCATGCTGATATGTAAATTAATCGGGAGATTATCAATAATCAAATTGAAATAGAAAAAATAAATCATTTAGGAATAAATAGGACAAATATTCGCTACATTAATCATTTAAAAATAATCATTCATCCAAACTGTAAATAGATTACGTTCAGGATTAAGATTATTTTCCACAAACCTCAAAGTTAATTCATTTATGATTTTCTCTTACCACTTTATAACAAAGAAGCATATTTATCACTCTTACTTCAAATAAGTTTAATTAAATGAACTTGAATAAGTTCAAAAGTACAAAAGTTTGTATTGTCTCAGTATTGTTTTCACTTGTCGTACCATCTTGAATCTCAAAGACTCTGTGCAGCCAGTTGCCCCGGCCATGTGTCCTCCACTCAGCCTTGTATTTCAGGATAGGGACGCCTCCGGTCGATTCTGGCTCTTCAAACCTCAGTTGTGCTGTGGTTGAGAAAGGTTTCACCTCACTGATGGTTGGAGACGACGGCACCTCTGGTAAAGGGAGGAAATGAAGTGCCATTGTCAGAATCCATTGTTCCATTACAATAAGTAACTGAGCTCGCAGCTTCTAATAGTTTCAAAATGCACTTTAAAAGTTTCATCTTTGTAAAAAAAAAAAAATATTTGTGACACTAATGCTGTTTTTTTTCCTTTCAAAGTGCTGCAAATTCTTGAAATAAAAATAAATGAATGAATTTCAATACAGACTCATTTCAGTACTGAACAATGAATCGCAAAAACCTCCCCCCCTAGTTTTAACTATGAAAACAATCTCTTTTTGGTTCACATATCATCACACTTCTAATACAGAAAATTACATTTAAATTATTAAATCTACTGAGCTCAGCTGAATACAAATCCTTGTGGCTGTAAAGTAAATTTACATACTCTGGTGTGAGCACACTTAAATTAAAGGCATACTCTGAACAGAACATGGTTACCCATGTTCTGTTCAGAGTAAAGAATGCAGTGTTCTCAATTAATTCACTTCAGATTGTGATTGAATTGTGGCATTGCTGTTCTCTGCTCCATTTGTCGATGTTTGTGAGTGGGGAAAAAACTAAGTCTTCGCTAACAGTTGCTGAGTAAATGAAACTGTCTTAGCTGAATGGAAGGAACATTTAATTTATTGTCTACAGTCTAATGTGTTTTCAGGAAAATCCTCTTGGATTACTTTAGATCCAATTTGTGTGCTTCAATGAAATAACAATCAATCATTCAGTAATAATAATAAAAATACATTTTACTAGTGGGAACTCAAAGACATGTTAGAACAAATATATAAATAAAAATATGAAATTAATCCAGTTTTCAAAATCATTGTTAATGCAAAACATCACAGTAGTGTGAATGTACAGCATCGTGACTGACCAGCCTGAATGAGGAGGAACTCCTTGGACTCAGTGCCCATCTCATTTGAAGCTGTGCAGTTATAGCTCCCAAAGTCATTTTCAGACTCTGGTGTTATCTAGGGGAGAAACAAATAAAAATAAAGTAGCAAATACATGAAGGGCGATGTACCAAAACAGATCAACTAACCTGCATGTCAGACACTCTGAAGGTGACCCCTTTTTGTTTGTCCATTAGAGTAGCCTATTTTTATTTGTTGCTGTGAGCTTTCCTGCTACTTAATTATTCATCAGATTTTTTTCCTCACAATGGAACTGAAAGAAAATCCTTCACTTCAAGTCTATGCTCATGAAATCTTGATGACACAGTCTGTGTGTGAAGAAACTAAACTCTATGTACCTTTATTTTGTAGACTGTAAAGCATCATGTGAGTGTGTGTATACACCTGCAGGTAACTGGCTGACGGAGTTCTGAAGACCTTAATATTCGTGGTATTTGAGTTTGGTAGCTGCAGTCCATCTCTCAACCACACAATAGATACGTCATTCGGATGAGCCTTTACCACACAGCTGATATTGACAGAATTTCCTTCCCATGTATATACTGCCACTGCACCGTGGATCTTAGGGGCATCTAGGGAAAAAAAATTAATTTAACACAAATTTTCTCCCAAAACATTTGATAACTTATTTAGATTTAGATTTCATACAATTGGTAACTGTTGACTGTGGGGAAAAAACACAAGTTGCAAAAAAGGTACAAGCTTTGTATAAATAGGAAATGCCTATGTGGCTCAGTAAAGAGGGTGGATGACATAATTCTGTTTCCTCTCTCTCTCTTTCTCCTTCTCTCTCTCTCTCTCTCATATATATATATATATATATATCTCAAGGGGGACAGAAGTACTTACAGCGGACCTCCAGGTGTGCCAACTGATCATCCTCTCCGATAGCGCTACGTGCTGAGCAGAGGTACTGGCCAGCATCTGTGTATTTGACTTCCTTCAAAGTGAGGGAGGACACACGAGCATCACTCCTCACCACCACATTACCATCCGGACTCTAAATGAAAGCAGAAAATGACTCGGTTCAGGGGAAATTGGATTAGCCATATTGCACATTTACATATACAAAACACACGTCTGCAGAAAGATGCACAACCTGGAAAAAAAGTCTGCTTTTAATGATCAGAATAGACATTACGTTAATGAAAAAGGCATGCTGCTCTGTAAAGATGTGGAAACATAAGGCACAGTTGACAGTACAGGGGAGCTTATCAATAATTGATGACGGAAGGCACTAAAAACCATCTAGAGCTTTTCACACGGAGGCCTTAGCAGCTTGTGAAATATGCTGATGTGTAAGGCTAGACAGCAGAGCATTACTTCACATGCTATGCCTGCACTTTCACATTGATGATGCTCAGTTTTTTTTTTTGTGGTAAAATTACTAATTAAGAGTTAATTGCTTGTCATGGTTATGAACCCACGTGTAGCATATGCCTCAGTTTCAGTGATGAAGAGCACATGTCCAGTCACAAATAAATTCCGGCAAATAACAACAGACTGCTGGTTAATGAGATGTGTAAATGACCTTCCTACTCGAGAGATACCTGGTTTCATCAACTTGTTATGCAAAGACACAGCATCCAACATAAGTAGCTTCCTCACCTCTAGGGTTAGCACTTTGTTGTGGTTATTCTATCATGTGACAATAACTGTCAGAATGTAAATTTCTGAATTTATCCATACTTATATTACAAATCAAAACACATTATACTGATTCTAAACCAGTATTCTAGACAGTTTTCCCATGAACGCAGTATCTCAAATTCGGGAGGTCTCAATCTAAATTGTGCATTTTAAGATATGGATTTGGGACATGCAATTGTTTTTATACACCGTCTTTTTCAGTATTTTTTTTTAACAACATACTTTTTAGTAAGTTTGATGAAGTGTTCCTCTTATAAAGAGCTGCAGAAGTGAATATCTAAACACGTCTTTTGGTTGCTTGCATGGCTTTGATCCAAGCTGCAGGCAAACACGGATACTTTTACACATTGAAGTAGGGCCCAGTCTGGGCAGCCATGTAAAAGAATCCCTCATCACTTTGTATTATAATTCAATAGACAGAGATGTCTGGGGCATACATTATGCATAACTGGTAGCAAGACCAGGGAGACACTTACATAACACACTACTCTTTTATTCTGACCCCTGGGCTGAATGCATTCTCTCTCGTGACCCCCAGATTACCACATTTGGTTCCTGCATCTATGCAACATGCCACACAGTGTAAACCACAAAGTCCAAATTATCAGTTGTAATAATTAGTGACCTTCTTTATTGATTTCTTTTCACTGTAAAATGTTGGACTGCAGATACCCATTACTTAAATGAAGCCCATGATGAACATTATCCACCTTAAAAAAATATTTGTTCAATGTAATAAGATGGGGTGGTTCATTTATCTTTTATAAAAATGGATTTTCAGAACAATGCATAATACATTCACACACACATAATGTGTGAGGGGCAGAAAAACTCTTAACCTATCTCTGTGAAAACCAGCTAGAAAACAGATGTGGAGAGAAAACATAAAAGACTAGGAGACAGGAGACTATTCCCAGTAAGCTTCTCTAATAAATCAAACCAAACTGACAGCAGAGCTCTAACAGCTTCTTCTATTTTACCAGCAGAGGAGACAAGACACCACTGGACCATTAAATTGAGAATACACTGAGGACATGTTAAAGTCATGTCTCACTAAATCTTAACTGGCCTGGCATACCAATGTACCTACGTCTGAATGTATCTCAACTTCCGCAGCTTGTCGAATGAATAATCAGCTGCCTATGCATTTACGACAAACATGCTCAGCCTGCTCATAGCCCTCTATGCAATATTCCTTCTCTGTGTGGTTTATAGTCCTGCAGAGATCCACTGATCAATTCAGAGTGCAGGTGGACCATAAAACCATAGAGTTATGTCAGAAACTAAAAATGATTATTGCCTAATCCATTAATATAGACAAATCCACTCACAATCTGAAATCACAAATATGCAGAAAACTGTATTTGAGCTGTGTAAGTGTTTTTGTTTGATAAAAAGTAACTATTGAACAGGATTATCTTCATCCTGAATTGAAAAAATTGAGATTAGGGAACTACTGTATGTTGTTTAGGTTTGTATCTATAGGATCAGATGATTAATAATCCACATTACAAAAATGATAGATATTGCCCAATACCTTCTCAGCAAATGTGTTCAGCAAACAAACAATAAATTCCCAATGCACTACAGCACAAAATGCTGGTGCAAACCATGTGTAAATCACAGTTTACACACACACACCTAGTAATTATTGCTGGCATGTGCTTGATGAGTAAGGTTCTCACCTCCAGTTGTAGGTAGTGTATAATGAGGTTTTTCATTGTAAACTTTCCGTAATCACGGGTTTCGTTAATGAATGGGTGTGAGCTGCCATTCTCAAAACACATTTACATAGACGAGTAAAAGGAGATGACTTTTTTTTTTATGTGGAGTCCTGGATTTTGAAAATAAACGGAAAGCCTATTTAAAGATCCATTGATTTAAAAATACATATCAATTGCCCGTCAAATGGTACAAATGTATAAATAACAATGGTAACCCACATGTTTGATCTTGCAGTGGAAATGGTGATGATTTAATGATCAATGAGAAACTTCAAAGTTAAAGTTGATTGAAAACTGAGCAGAAATTGCATCTTAAAGTGAAAGGATAAATCTGTACCAGCTCCCTCCTCAAGACTAGTATGGCCATGATTATCTGAAGATACAAGTGTTTTTTTATCACCTATTTTCTCACACATGTAAAACACAAATCATGGAAGTAAGTTGGAGAAGAGCTTACGTGGGCAGCTCTTGCTTTTTTTTTTTTTGCCAGTTTTCACATTCTTTCAGAAATAGTCCCTGGCTCTGAAGTCCTCGGCTCTGATGTATGCACAAAGACTTCTTACATTTTCTCTCTCATACACAGTCATCTTTGGGCCAAAAAATTTAAATAGTATTTTCTAATGTCAACGCTATATGTTAAAAGGTATAGCCATGATTTGGCAGAGGACAGAGTGAGATCTTATGGAGATGTGGGTGGTAGGACAGAGAAACGATTTACAGCTTAACCAAACTTCAAGCAACAGAGTCATGCATCAAATCTGCAAAAGATTTGTTCAGGAAAATGTTTCGCATTGACTCAAGTTCTGGCAGGCTAGGTTGAAGGTATGAAAAGAAGTTAAAACATGGAATGTAAAGCTTATGTGAAGAATAACAAACAAAGACAGAAAGACATACACTGGCCTATGTAGCTACTGCATTTTTTTCAGGGTTTAGACTCTCTCTGACCCTAATTTGATGATGAATTTTGATCTTCATCCATCCAGTATTGAATTAGACTCCCCTGACATGAGAGATGGATAGGTGTAGTAGAAGGCCATGCATTTAGAATACCTTGTGTTGCTCAGGACGAGTCCATGATGCCTGTAGAGGACAGAGACAGAACAACAAACAAAAGGAAAAGCAATTCTTAGAGGGTAATCCTTATCCAGGCGAAGCTGGGTTGCTGCACATTGCATGCAAGTATTAAGTTTCCACTTTATTTTCCCTACATCTACAATACCCAAGTTGAAAGTCTGAAGATGCAGTATCGGGTGTACTGTAGATTTCCCTAGCATAGGAGCTTATTCTGTGACAACAAAGGTTTTATTTAAAAAGGAAAAACGTAAGTAAGTGAGTAAGTAAATATTTTTTGGATCTCCCTGGTGTGACATTTTCTGTACCAATACTGTTTTCCAAGCCCAAGAGACATATGTCTATTGGCATGGTAGCACAAATGCTTACAGAAAGGAAGGTTATTGGTTTATCAGGAAGAGGTGATTCCATTACACCGCAACAACAGAGATATGTCAGCCGGTTGGGTAAAAGCATTATCGATTCACAATCCATTTTTGAGGAGCAGCAGTCTATAGGCTTAAAGCAATAACAAGAATATAACACTCAATGAAACTGAATTTACTCTGGGACTGTTGTCTTTATATTTGCGCATTCCTCGATCAGGAAATAACAGCCAATGTCAATCAAGTCAATGAACAACATTTCCAGGGTTTCTCAATAAGCAACGCGGGATTTAAAAGAAGCAATTGTGTTGCTGCTCTTCCTGGCCCCCCTGGCACAAGACCTGGAATAAATCTTTGCCGAGGCTTGTTGGTGTGTGTTTTAACTGGTAATATAAAACCAATTTTGCAAGTCAGATATGCTGCTGTGAATGTTAAAAAACTCTACTACTACAAATTCCCATTATTTATGTGCATGCAATCTATTGTATTCCAAGGCTGAGCGAGACAAAAATATAATTTGTATAAATTCATAATTGTCAGTTGGATTCTTTAAATGCAAAAAAGTATGTTGGTCACTTTAAATGACAGTGGATCTTTAGGAATCTGCAGGCATGTTACCTTTAAAAAATATATTTTTTTTTATTTATGATAGTATTTTGTATTTGTAACGGTACAGATTTACTAATTAACCAAATGTGTACTCTTTTGATATAAATAGCTAGGGGGTAATCATCCAATGTTACTGCCTCTCCATACAATCATGTACAAGTCATTGTAGCATAGTTCTCATGTCTGAATGAGCTTGAGTAAACATACTATTATTTTTGAAAATAAAATTGTATAGTTTATTAATAGCAAAGCACTAAAACCACAATTGACTAAATTTCGATCTGGGATTTACATGAATTCCCATTGTATGAATATTTTATGTTACTGAGAAAAATAAAATCAAATTGAAATAAGCAAGTCATTATCTCAATGTTCAATTCCACTCTAATAATTACAGTGTTATGTTACATTATGATTTGAAATCAAAATTCCAGATAAAAAACCAAGCCTTTGAACTACACCAGACAACATGCATTTTGTGGAAAGCATGCACTATGGATTTTTAGGATGCTGAAATGTTGAGTAAGACAATGGGATGTGATGGCTTACAAAGTGGAGAAATGAGGCAAAATGATTAACAGCTATTTCATCAGGTGCAGCAGAAGAAAATGTTGAATAAGTGAACGCAATCAGCTACAATAACTGTTGGGCATAACGATGAATCAACTCATCAATGAATTCACATTCAAAATCGCCCTCTCATAATACATGCAGAATGCCTATAGATAGCACAAAGAACATATGGTGTTCGCACTGATCTACCCAATATCAATGACAAGCCTGTCTCACGCTTTACTATAAAAATGAAACTGGTTCAAAACGACGAAGGTAACAGAAGGTAAAACACTCATTAGGCAAATCATATGCAAAGCTTACAGTGGGAGTGTAATTTCAATATTGTAAGTCCTCTACTGTCAAGCAAAACACACTATACGCCATATATCAGTACAAACAGCAGTTGGCTGTGTATCACCATGCTGCTGAGAGAAAGCGGGAGCCCAATTAAAACAGGCAGCCTAATAGTCTGGAACATCACCTCATCCACACACTTGTCTGCAGTGCTGCCTCTGCAGTAAGTCAGCAGACAAGTAGCACTGTCATATCTGTGACAGGTGTTTGTTCAAGGCAAAAAGGGGGAATGAACAAGAAATGCGAGCGTGCAAAATGGGAGACACCGTAACACAATCACTTCTCCAGACAACGCACGGAACAATATGGTGACGTGCCCTTGGGACTTATCATTTTTCCAGGCCATTGTTATCCCTTCCATGGAGAGTTATCCTCCCTCTTTGTTCTGACATGAATCGTAATGTCAGCATGAATAGGGTAAAGCAGGGAAACAGGAGACATACTACCACAGGTGCACTAAAACACATAAGTGCGTAGAAGCGTAACCGTGAAACATTCGCTGGGTGATGCCTAACTGATACCTATGATTATGCATATTGTCTTTGTCCTATGTCATTAAATGCTGTGCCCAGGAACCGTTGCCAGTGCTTCACAGAAAAACGAGTAGTGTTTTAGTGAAGAAACACTCAAATTACCCCACTACTGAGCTAGCAGGCGTGCTGCTGTAAATGAGAAGCCTTTTGTTTTTGAAAACAATGCTCAGTCTGCGTTGGCATGCAACACTTAGAGTGCGCCTTTTTCTGATGCTGCTGCTACACAACATTAATTATAAATTTTCTTTAAGTATCTCTTTAGTTAATAAATAATCATCAGGCAATACCTTATGGTGGTTTAAAATGTTTTAAAACTTATTACAAAAACAAAAAGAAAAATTCATTGTGCTCTTACGTTTTATAATTAATCATATTTTGCTCCTTACCTCTATATAGCTGACAATATTTCCTAATAATTACAAAAAACTATGCATTTAGGTGAATGTTTAATATGTATTCAAATAAGCAAAACATTCATTATGCAGATAGTATACAAAACATGGATAAATGCTTCATTTACATTTTTTGTTATTAAACAGACACACTTATCTAGAGTGGCCCTGCAGTGAATGCAATCAAAAGACTGAAACAACCAAATACCTCACGTAAGTTGATGAAGTTTATACAAAAATAAATAAATGAATTAGCACTTATCTTTAATAGCCATATAAACAAAACTGCCAAGAAAGTGCCAATTAAAAAACGCAGCTAAGCAGGCTTACACCCACCGGTGTACAACCTCAACATATATTCTCGACATTTTCTTTTCATCCTGCTCTTTTTTGTGTACTGTTCAATACCACTGCTCCTCTATTGTATGATACAGTAATCCCCCTCAATCCTCAAACTGCAGCCGTTTACCCATGGATATCGGACACGTCTTTGCCTGCTAACACTGTAGAATTTGTGTAGGAAGCCATTCAAAACGAATTAGTTTATCCTTGTGTTAACTTTTAAAATCCAAGACCACAGACAATGAGTCAAATGAAAGCCAGACAAAGATTTCATCAAACATAAAATACAACAATGAATGGCTAATCTATCCCAAAATATCAACTTCACAAGACTGTTTTGGTTTCTTGGATTTGGTTTCTTGAAAAACAATATCTAAAGGCATTCTCTAACCTTGATCTTTTTACTTTAGACAAAAAATAGCTCAATATCATGAACAAGAGTGATGGTCTCCTCAATCTGCTGCATACTGATAGAATCGTAGAAAGAAAACTATTAAATAACATTGACCCTCAGATCATTCTTCTTTTTACATGTCTAATCGTAATTTTACTGTATTTAAAAAATGTTAAAATCTTAACATTACATGTGACAGTTGTTGAAAGATTTATGCTTATTTTATTTGATAGTAGTACTGTGCCACAGGACAAATACTGTCAAGTCGGTATCTTTCTAATTATATTTGGACTGGGAAAAGACGTTATAGTCCTTTTGTTAATCCAAATGTTTACTCATACTATTAAAGCTTCTGGGATTTTTCACATTGGTCACATAATCCTGTTCTTGTATGTAGCTTCAGTTCATATTTGACAACAAACAGCAGGTTTACTGTATCAGAATAAAATAACCAGAGATGAGCCAAAGAAGTGAAAACATGTTGAAATAGACAACTAAATAATTACATCTAAAGAGGACACAGAAAGAAAGTAAAGATCTGTACTGGTAATAATGTAATATTTCCTCCTCTCTGTAATGGGTATTAAAGTATTTCCTAAAAATGTACTTACAATAGTAGTGAAAATCCATAGCGTATCCACACTGTCATTTTGTGTCAAAATGCATTTAAAAACTTCAGCAGTCTCAGTTAGTCATATCAAGTCGATATCTGTCATATTTACTTTCATGTTTTCTTGGACAGTGTTTCCCTATGGACACGTGTGGAACTATAGTTATAAAAAGAGGAAGTTTATTACTAATAAAAATGCAATGTTTAAAGATGTCTGATTTGAGTAATTTGGACAGCTGAAGCGTGAACTTCTAAAATACATTTTTGCACAGAGGCTTGTTGATTGTTTTTTCTAATTCAAGCCGACAATATCATCAGGAGAACAATTTCTTGTTCATATGGGCACCTCTCTATTGTTTTAAGACAAACTTGAAAAATTGTGAACCTCTCCTTTAATCTGGTGCTGCCTGGAGCTACAACTGCATTTATTTCAATTTATTGTGGTCACCCCAAATGAATGTTGTCGTTTGTCACACCCGTCCTAGATGAAATACAGCTGTTATGATGATCACACAGAGCATGGGAAAGAGACATCAAATGAACAAACAGAACAAGACAAACAATTAGCAGCCATTTGCTCATGCATCCATTTTTGCCCCAGCATGATGACTCCCCTTGTTGAGAATATAAGCAATGCAGTGTCTTCTGCACCTCTTACTAAACACTACAGTGATTCCGTAAGGCTGTTAATCATTTCTTCAGCTGTGAAGAGATGGCCACAGATCACAAAGCATTCTGCAGACAAGAGTGCAAAACACAGTCACCAAAGCACAGCTTTGTGTCGCATGGTGCGTGTCGATGATTTTATGATGCATAATGGTGAGACACCCTCTGAGGAGTTTCTCACCAACCATAATGACAGCTCCAAGACCTCAAAAGAAGATGACCTGTCACTGACAAAAGAGGAAGTCGAGATACAGCATAGGTGTGTTCTGTTAAAAAAAAAAATGCTGCCTCTCACAGTTCATCTTCAATGGATAATAGGAGATTACCATTACCCATATGTCAATGTACTTCAGCATGATGGGTGTGCTGGCTTACAAAGAGAGAAATAGGTATGCCGTGGTGTGTCATACGGTGTAATGGTGGTGTGTTTTGCACTCAAAGTAATGCTCCAGTGAGTGTCTGATCCTCAAAAGACAAATTCTTATTAAGAAGAGCATCACTTTAAGACATTACACTTAATTTATGATCATGAAAAAAATGTTAGAATATCTACAGAATTATGGAGATGACAGACTGAGCTGGGCTTGAATCCAGGCAACCTCATGCTGTGATGCAATATTTGAAATGATCAGGTAACAGTGACACAGAAATGGTGTTTTCATTTAATTATCCTTATCATTAACCATATTTACATCTGATCTTGTGAGATAAGCTCTACCCACTTCTATCACAAGATCAGTGAAGTAGTCGGGCTATACTGGGAGCATGCAGCAGTCAAATCGATTTCATGAACTCTAATGAGATCATTCTTTGGGGTTTTTCAAGAAACAGCTGGGAATTTTCAATAAAAAATGGATTATTTGATTTCAGTGGGGGTTTTGCCAAATCTGGAGGCATACTTTGCAACACTACTCTGGCACATTTCTGTGCCAAGCGGATTTCATACCTGATAGATCCTGTTTAGATGTGCCTGTAGGAAGAAAATGTAGCGCATGTAATGGACTGGCTCCAGAATTCCTCCTTGAACTACAGTATATCTCAAAAGTGTTTTCCTCCTCATTGCCTCTCAACTGTAGCACGACACCAAGACCTTGAAGAAACGGGTCATGTGGGCAATAGATGTACGAGAATACCAATCAGGTATTTATTGTGCATGGAATATTGTAGAAGATATAACCAAGAAAACATACAGTAGTATTGAAAATGTAATGGTATTATGAAGGTAAATATTGCAGTGCCAAAACAAATTTAAAAGATGGCAGCAGTTTATCTACTGATAAAAAAAATAGAAATTATAACATAACTGTATAATTTTTAATATTTTCAATCAATAGCATGAGAAGAGTAATGGTGATTGAAAATGCTAAATCAACACTTGATCATTCAAGTGTTCATTCTAGCAAATGTAATAAGAAGCAGACAGCGTCTAATTATTGCCTAAGATCTCTTGCCTATTTGGGGAATATTATAATTGGGTTTCTGATGTTGATTTCCTCAACATTTGGGAAAACTCAAGTTAAATCAGAGTGTACTCTACAATACTGGTTGAGTACTGTATTACTGAGCTAATTACAGGAGACCCACTGGGCCTTTTTGAAGGGACTGGTAATTTAGGGGCATTCACAAACGCCTCAGTGAATGTGTTAATGATGAAATTGATAAAGTCTGATCAAAATACCATTTGAATTCAGATTAAAGCTGTTTTATTAAATATACTATTAGGAAAATTAGTTTTCAAGAATTTACTTTTTTATTTTGTAATTGTGTTTAATGCACTGATGACAAACCACAACTTATGGGACCGAGAAATAATTTCCACCAAAATAATTTTTTCCTTATTTCTTCATATTGATTTTGATGGCAATTTTCCAGCATCTACTCCTTTTCTAAAATTTAGACCAAATTAGTATGCAACAGGGCACAGTTATTATAAGGGGTGAGCCAAATATATATATCAATATTGCTAAAATACTTCCTTGCACAAAGTTATATATGCAATAACACTAAATATTAATATATTTTTAAAGATTTTTCTTTGAGAGAGGTATAACATGCAACACTGGTCCCCCAACTGGGAGTCAAACCATGGCTTATCTGAATAAATACATTAGTACTCTTTTTGACTTTTGAGATGTATTTCCTTTTCTTACATCACAGATATTGTGATGTAGGTGAATTGTTTGTATTGTATAAATGACAATCACTATATCATGATATTGTTATTGTTATAAAAAATATTGTGATTGTATCAGATTGATTGTGAGTTACCCGACTACCTGAAGCCAGTTGAGGTAAAATGTTGTTGAAAAATCAAAGTACCCAGTTAGTTAGGTATTAAGCTACCACTGTTATCCATACTTCTGCACTTATTTTACCTGCTCTCCTTCCGTGAAGACCTTATCACCATAGCTCCAGGTAATGGTGGGAGTTGGATCGCCCGAAGCCTCACAAGTCAGAGTTACCTGCTCCTCCTTCTCAGAAGTGCTTTGGTTTACAATGTATGTGATCTTAGGCCTGACTGTAAAAAACAAACACAAAATCATCACAAATGCACTAGCCTAACAAGACAGGCAGGTGGTAACAGCAGTAGAAGTAAAAGTAAAAGAACAAGCAAGGATTTGGGATGAGTTCAAAGAAAGAATGAGAATCCTCAGCTTGACAGGTGATGGGGATTTGTAGAGCAGCAAAACTGTATTTAAGCTTTTCCATTCCTGGCCGTGACAAACTTGTGTGGATCCGAACATAATTCATGTAATCATTTATTTAGCCTATCTCAAAGGACTCTGTCTTCATTTTCGCTTACCTTTGAGTGACCTTTTAAGCCGCAGTACACCTGAGCATGCATAAAAGCATAGCAGGGTGCCACAAGTGTGACATGAGGACATGGAAGGAAATTGGAGTGCTACAATTAAAGTGTTCATCTGTGCATGCATGTGCTCTCATCTCTTTCACTTCATGAAGAACAAATGCATGGATTAAGCAAACCCTACAAGTAATAAAGATGTAAGCCTAGCCAATATGAGTAGTTCACAATATTCATCACAGAAAAGCAACTGCAGAAATATACATTCATTTCTTATTGCTTGAAAAAAGAAAATACTGTTTTAACATTTTGTCATTTCTACATAAAATATATTTGCAGCTGTAACAGTATTTACCACCATATCAAAACCCATTTTACGTCCTATGTCTCTAAGTTATCACAAGTCATACTAGAACCAGAAAGTTGCAGTCTGTTACCACCAAATTTCCACTTTATTTTATGGTAATAAAAATGTTGTAATGGGAAAATGTGTGTGGAGTAAAAGTGAAAGTTGATGGAAATATAAATGTCAAGTAAAGTACAAATACTCCTAAAAAGTACTTAAGTACAATACGCTACTGCTTATTTGTAATGTACTTATATTAAAAAAGGTTCTGACAAGCTATTTTTTATAGTCGGATTGAAGCTCTTAATGCGAGGACCTTTTTGACTTATTTTTTCAAAGACACACAATCGATTTCTGCATTTTTCTTTTTTTCTGTGCTCCTCTTATTGTTTTTATGGATGTATCTCAGCTAGGAAAGGTTATATAGCATACTCCCTTTGTAAAAGTTAGGTATATTTGCATCAAAATCTAATGGCACAGCAGGCCAGGCAACACTGATGTTTTTTTTCTATAGATTTTGCTTTTTAGTCATGAATACTGAATGTTAATCAAAAAACACTGAACTGAAACCCTGTCTGTGCAGGGCTTCATGGCTGAGTGACAGGATATTTATACGGTGCAAAGACAGTATTGACAGGTACTTGAGGTAATGCTGAAAAATTGAGAATCAGGGGAATATCCACTTTAACAGCTTCCATATTGTGAAGAGGGAGTTCACAAGGAGACATGTGAATGCAGATAACCATAAAATGATCAGATTTCGTGGGTCTATTTATCTACAGGATAATACGGTAAACAATACGCTTTCCTACTTCTTTTATGGTTATCATATACCAATGTATTCTAAATCTAAATCTCTCTGGAGAATAAGCCTAGCAACAACAATCTTAAAGTAAATGTAAAAGCCCGCACTGCAAATATCAGCTGTTTGACCAATTCCTTTAGGATCTGTCAACCTGGACTGACATTGTGATTTATATTATAGTAGTTAATACATGACAAAGTAAAGACAAAAAATGAAAAGACTTCAGAACAAAGAGTTAAGCTGTGCTCATCCTACTTGGCCAGTTTTCCAATTCCTTTAGATCCATCCTCACATGAAACGATCACAGCCCACACTGAAACAACACCTCATCTTGTATCCCTTAGAAAACAGACGCGTAGCCATACTGTTGTCCTTCTCCCACCTACGTACTCTTATTCCTTATTGCCACACAGTTGGAACATGTCATATCCACTAAACTAATGTATATAAAATCATTTCTCCTTACCAAATACTTTCAGACTGAGTTCCTGATCACTTTCCCCAGCCTTGTTCTTCGCAATGCAGGTGTAGTCTCCTTCATCCAGCTTGGTAACATCCATTATTGACATTTCTGAGCCATCTTCATTAAAGCTGTATTTCTCCCCTGCCTCAAGAACAACTTGGTTTCTGTGGGGAAATGACAAAACAAAACACATTTTGAACATTGCATCCATCTATAAACTGTACTATTACACAGCGTTTCTCAAACAGAACCTTAGGTCTTAAGGATTATCATGACCCTTGAATGATCGAGTGAAATGAACAAGTGCAAAGAAGAGAAAGTAAAGGTAAAAATGGAGAATTTCCGAGTTGAGAAATCTTTTCAGAACATATAGGCAATTTTCAGCAACAATATTTTTCCTATAGTAATCAGTTAAACATTTGATGTTTAGAATCCATTTTCACAAAAATGTTTTTAAGTAATTTGACTTTCTTCTCAAAATTACCAAGCATGTTAAAGTACTCCCACAAATATGGCAAAACTTAGTCTACTAACAATGAAGTTGATGTAATAAACACTTAAAATACACATAATGCAACACAACAGATGACAGTAAAGTATGAGTGGAGGAAAACAAGTAAAGTAAAAAAAAAACAATAAAACAGCAAGACCTATTTTAAGGAAAAACGTGTGATGCTCTGAACACAATGCTAGTGAATATGAGTAAGACATAACAGGAAGTGACAGGAACACACAAAGATACTACGAGTTGAGCTAGTTACTATCTCAAAACTATAAAAGAGCCCAAACAGTTATGGCACAAGATAACTATAACCAAAGATGAAATGAAGAGATAGATGAAGGAAGAAACCAATAATCTCTGACAAAAAATAGGCTCTAAACTTACAAAAAAAACCAACCAACTGCAGACATAAAAGGTGAGTGTTGCAGAAACCAAGTCACACATAGCAGAATTGGAACAGTGACACAGAGGTGATTGATACACTGTTGTTGATGTTGGATCACACATGTCAGATACAAGAAAAAATAATTGAACTCTTGAGATCGATGAGAAATAATCTGAATCTCCAGTTTACACAGAAGGGAGCTCCACTATTAAATCCCTGAAACATCTCCTAAACAATGAACTAGAACCACCTGAAGGCACTTATCCTCTGATCCAATGAGCCCATACAGCCTTTGCCCAAAAATCAAGGCAGAGTGCTTATCCCTGGCCAATTGTATGTAAACTTTCTACAGTGACATATGAAAGAAACAATTTGTTTAAATAGCATGATGGAGATAGCTATAAGCTACACTGGCAGTGTATGTTAAATGTGCCCTAATGTGAGGGTCATTCATTTTCTACTGCTGTTCTGAGATGAGTCTGAGGGTAAGCGGACTACACAGAAACCCAGACTTCCCTACACTTCAGTTGACTGGTAAATCAAGAGCTTTGCCTTTCATCTCAGCCCCTTTTTCAAACAGACAGGCTGATGCAGAGTCTGCACCAATCGTCTGTCAATTTCCCACTTCATCCATCCCTCAGTCATGAACTCCGGACACTTGAACTCCGGAGGGAGCATTCTATCCTTTTCCGGCTGAGGATCATGGTCTCAGATTTGGAGGTGATGATTCTCCCAGCCGGTTCACAAAGCTGTGAGCTACTCCAGCAAGAGTTGAAAGTCATGGCTCTATTAAGCCAACAGGACCAAATTGTCGGCAAAAGTGATGGCCCACTCCTGAGGCCACCTATGCCCTGGCTGTGCCTTCAATTTATGTCCATGAAGCTTATATAGAGAATCTGTGACAAAGAAAAAGCCTCCCTCTGAATCTGAGGTTTGATTGTTCTACGCACCCTCATATCCAGGGTGTGATCCCTCTGTAGTTGGAGCACATCCTCTGCTCCCCCTGTTGAAGAGAGCAACCACTACCATAGTCTGCCAATCAAGAGGCCCTGCCCCTGACTTTTTGGGATTTGTCACCTTGGATATCTCACCCCTTAATCCTTCAACCCTGCTAACTCACTGAAAGATGTGTTGGTTGGATTGAGGAGGACTTCTAAGTTTCACCCCACTGGCCCACAATGTCCCAAGTCATGGTCAGCAGCGCATCGCTTCCACTGAATACAGCGTTGACAGTCACTGCTTTCCCCTGCTGTATGCAAGACGGTGGTCCAAAACATCTTCAAAGATGTTGAGAAGCCAAACAAATTCCAACACCCAAGTTTTTGCCCACACAAGTTTGGTGTAGTTCTCAGCCTGCTGTTACCCTTCAGCTACCTCAGGATTCTCGCAGGACTCCTCCTTCAGCTTAAATTAGGTAGAATGGGACAACATTTTTTTCCCTTTCTAATGAGCTATGCAAACGAGTCCCACTGTACAAACAGACATATTCACTAAGGCAAGTGCTAATAGTCACATGCAGTTAGAGTGAAATAATTAAAACCGTATCTCTGCCTATTTCTTCATCCATGCAGGATCTTTATTATAAACGACCCCATCATATAAACTTGGACTCTGTGTGCAACAGCGGATCTGTGAAGATGTTTAATAGAACACAGAACATTAACTCCTGTCGCATCCTGACCAATCCAGTGTTAATTATGTTACGCATGCTGTGCTGCATGCGTGAATGTGCACAGATGCATTTTCGGTTCAGCTGCTGTGTGATGCTGCTGCCACTTGTGAAACAGCAGTTGTGGGCACCAAACAGAACATTATTCTGATGTTTCAGAACAACATTCTATAAATCTGTAGATAGTATAGTATCTGTAGACTACCTTACACGTAGCTTGCAAAATATTAAAGAATAAAAAAAAATATTCGAGAGAGCTCTGTGGTCCTTTTTACTTGTTAAACAGACACTATGTGAGGCTTTTGTGCTGTTTGCAGTTTTTATTACTGACCAATCTGCTGAAATGTGGAGAAGGCCTGCAATAATAGAAACTGCTCCGCTTACTCGAAAACAAGGGCAAATTACACGCAGTTGGTAAACTTTATGAGCATATATGCAGCATCACATCATTAGCGCAATATATTTTGTGAATAGGACATTTAAGACAGAGCAAACGGCGACTGCAAATGATGCACAAATTATGGCGCTATCAGTGACTGCAATCCATTTTTTTTGTGAATTCGCCCCTGTGGATCCATTGTGTGAATATTTGAGATCTTTCAGGTTTCTATAGTTTAAATATTATAGTAAGAAACAACTGATAACTGTCGTTATTAATGTTGGACATGTCTATACATTGCTTACAGGAATTTATATTCATATAATGGGTGCAGAAGAAAAGTTGTAACATGAATATCAAGCAATGTGACCATGAAAAGAAAATTAAAATATAAAGGAATATACTGTATATTGAAGTAAAGGGAAGACTAGAAAAGGAAACTATTACACTGATAGATATATTTAACCCCTAGAAAGTGATATAGTTTTTCAAGTCTGTGTTTGATGTCATAGTTACAAAAACAGGGAATCTTAACCTGTGAGGATGGGAGAACCTAAATGTTGTTATGAATCACATCATGAGTCTTAAAATGCAGTTAAAAACATTTGTACATTTATATCATATTCATATATATATTATATGACATGTCTTTAGAAGAGTTAATGAAAGGTATAAGCAGTATATCAACAGTAGTCTGGAATGACACGAAAGTAGCTATTAATGTAAAATTGATGAGCTGAACGTACACATTTAGATGGTTAAAATGGATTTCATTTAATTGTAATTTTCAACTGGCTGGGTAGGATAAAGCATTCCAATGGTAAATAAGAGAACCACAACATGGTGCATTTTAGAGCTGGGGAGTTTCCAAAATATGAAAGCTTAGTATGATTCGACTAAGCATGAATTCTATACCTATGCTCTGTTCCTACAACTAAGGGACTTCTATGAAAAAGAAATCAAAAAACATCCCTTAGTGACAGTGAACTGTGTGATCAGTGTGTGCAAAAACATCAAGTTGTAGGCTTTAAAAGATTTATGACAAATAAGTATTCAACTAAATATATAAAAGGAAAAAAAGAAGAAAAAAAGAAAATCAGATGACAACTGGCAAAGCATGTGGAAACCACATAAAACATTCACATATAAACATAATTCTCTTAGATAAATGTTATCCTCCTCGCATCAAAGCCTACTCATTTAAACATAGATCAACCATAATGGAGAACTACATGGTCTTATAATATATTTTATATTTCATTATTAGTATAAGCATTTTATTGAAATCTATATTATATATACTGCATATATTATATGTATATTTTATTTTTTTCAGTATATACTGAAGAAAATTTACAAATAAGGGATAGGCATCTGGTCACAATATTTGTTGATAGCTATTCTAAAAAAAGATGTGGTAAATAGACCCCCAAGAACAATGAATACGAATAGAGGAATTCAACATTATGGAACAACTGACACATCATTTGAGGTTGCAAAAAGCGCAGCTGGATAAATTTGAGAAAAATAGACATTATTCAGGACACAAAATAGCGACAAAGCCTAGGAAAGGACAACTGATTTAGTTACTTAATCTGTGAGAATGGATGGACTACACAAAATTTGACGGGAAAAACATTTCGTCGGTTTGCTGTTTGTAGTACATGTTTATGAATGTTTAAAATCATCACTAAAAACTGAAGTGAAAAAACAATGTTCTATTGCCTTCCTTTGTTTTTAATCACTTCAGATTTTGTTGAATATGTTCAAGGTGCTGTCTTTCACATCTTTGTGTTAAACTGCACAAGTAGAAAAAGGTGATTTCAAGGGCTGGGTTGTTTGCACTTTGTCCCTATATTCAGATTATCTACAAAGGGAGCTGGTGTCTTAGAAACGAGAACAGGAACAATATAACAAAGCAGGAGCCTATCAAATTACTGTATCCAGATACACAGAACAATGCAGCTATTGATGACACTTGAGTCTTCAGGTTTCATTGTTTACATGCACCTTTTATACCCGGTGATTAAGTATCCTATTGCAATGAATAAACTAGTCAACCCAATATCCTGAATATCCTTCAGTTTCTGTGGTGTGGAGTTCAATCATGACAAACTCTTCTAGTTTTCCTTATAATACTGCCTCACGAATGCAATATACAATACACTTTCTACAAAATTATGAATGCACAGACTGCCATTGAGAACATTGTCTAATTGAGTGAATAAAACAGCGCTTTAATTTTTGTTGTTGTGTAGCAGCATCATCTTTATCATTAATATTTTTATTGTATGACTAGAGGTCAGGCATCCCAACTGGATTTCTTATGTAGCTTTGTTTTCAGACATATATGGTTTGAATTGATATCTGTATGTATCTGCATGTTTGCAATGGGTTTTAAATATTGAATTCTACCAATCCACTAATATGCTGTATTAAAATTCAAGGGCAATAGTGTGGCTTCGGACATAGTCTAATGCAAATGTTGAACATATTGTCTCTCCAGCTCCCAGCAGAATTTTACCTTGTCCAGGTCACCATTGGTTCAGGATAGCCATCAACAGCACAGGTCAACATGGCAGACTGGCCGACATCTGCTGTGGCATTCACCTCTGACTGCCATACCCTGATGGTCGGGAGCACTGAGATGCACAAAGAAAATATGAGATAAATAAAAAATAGATGTACATTATTAGTAGATAAAAGAAAGATGCATTACATGCACATACAGTATACATAATAATACACTTCATTAGTATGGATCATCTTTGATACGCGGTTGCTCTGGGCAACAGTTTCCACATTGATGCTGAGCCTGGTTGCTTCTAAGGATCTACAGCTTATTTATGCATCACGGGACACCTGTCGTACAAAATATATATGCAGGAGGAAAAAAGGAATAGAAGGTACTGCAATTGGGAGAAAGGGTGCTAACCATTCACAATAACCTTGATGACCCGCAGATCAATCTCGCCGCGAGCCATGAGACGCCCCTCACAGGTGTATGAGCCCTCATCTGTCTTCTTTATACCACGGATTTGAAGATGATTGTTGCTGAGCACCTTAAACCGTACTGAAAAGAAGCAGAACATGAATGCATCATCAAGTCACTTACTTTAAGCTTTTGATGTGAAACAGCTGCTGTTTTCCTATCAAGAGGGTTACATGATGATGAATTCAAATGCTATAAATAAAAGAAAAAAGAAAACTGGTGCCTGAAATAGCTGTCAACAACAAGTCTGATTTCATTATTGACATCTTTCTAGTGTTATACCAGTCTTCATGTTGAATTTGCATATTCTTTATTGTGTTAAACTGGTCTCAGGAATATGCAATAATTTTCTCAGTCTAGGCTGTACTGTTGCATAAAAAACATTTTCAAAAAGACAACAGAAAAAATACAATACCTTTTTTGGACACAGATTATTATGTATTCTATTTCCAATTTGTCAAAATTCTATCTGTGAACATGCCCAATCCTCCAGCTCTGCCAGAAAGAGAATAGCACCAAAACCGACAAGAACTCTCACAGTTTGAGATGAAAGTGGACTGAAGAAATTTACTCATTTGGTAATTGTACTACTACAGCCCACACATGAGCTTGTGCTATTATTCTTTAGTGATAATACCATACACATGAATATATTGCTCAGTGTAAAGGGTGTCAAATGTATTCCCAAATACCAAACAAATTTTTCCTCTCGAAGCACAGGATAAACCCAGGAGAAAAATAACAATGAAAGGAAATTAGATGTCACTAAACACTGGTACATTTACATTACTATAATAGAAGATTATTAATTATTATTGATAAAAATTCAAATCGATACCAGAGAGTTGCCTCACAAGTGAGTGAAATAAATATAGGATCAAAACTCTGTCTCCAGAGAATCTTACCATCTTTTTCCATCTGTATTCTTGCTCCTTTGTATTTCCAGAAGACTGTGGGTGGGGGGGAACTGACGACATCACATATGATGTTGGCACTGTCACCTTCGGTAAACTCTTGGGGTGATGGTGCATTCGTGAAGGTGATTTTTTCTGAAATACAAAATTAGAAAATAGTTTTCCTTTATTGTTGGTTAGATAAATATCGTACTCAGTATGTATATGTGTGTATTTGCTTTGAAATTGTTCCTCCAGATGTGACTGGAGGAACAATTCTTCTTCAAATTTCCTTATGAATAATTTGTAACAGCTTGCAATCTTTTTTTCAATTTGATTTACATTTACATTTTTCATAAAAAAAAATGCTCAAACTGGAATAATGCTTTCCAATTTTTTTACCCTTACGAAAATTAACCATGGTTTTACCATGGGAAATACCGTGGTTTTACCATGGTTTTTTGGGTCATGGTTTACCATGGTTTTTTTGTGGTAACCATGGTTATACTATGGTTTTTATGTAGTAACCATGGTTCTACCATGGTTTTTGGAAGTACCATGAACCAACCATAGTAATACTATGGTATCCAAAAACCATGGTAGAACCATGGTTACTACATAAAAACCATAGTATAACCATGGTTACCACAAAAAAACCATGGTTAACCATGGTTACCCAAAAAACCATGGTAAAACCACGGTATTTCCCATGGTAAAGCCATGGTTAATTTTCGTAAGGGTAAGCATTACACTTACCTTGTGAAAATTATTGAGTTTTCATTTCTAAAAGCCAATATTAAATGGTATGAAGCACTACATTACCTTGGGGTACCTTAAATCAACTCTACAGGTATAATCTCATCTCCTAAAGGCTTAACATATGTAAGGAGAAAAAACCTACACCAACCAACCAAAAAAGAAGAGGTTATTATTCTCTTTTCCTGTAGGTGGTGACAGTGTGGGAAAAGGTGACATGTACACTGTGGTCTGCACATGATACTAATTATACTAGCTTAGTTATTGGGACAGAGTTTGTTAGTGTTCACCATGAAATTTTCCAAAAACTATTTAAAAAAAAAACAAAAAAAAAAAAACATTAAATTTTCTTTTTTCGAATTTTCAACATATGCTGAACTAAGAGACTATAACCTGATAAATTGTTTTTTTTGTGTGCAACCAACACTGTGAATTGATTGTTATTATGTGATGGGTTACATGGTTGGCCACTTGAAATAACGGCCTACAATTAGCATTGAAACAACAGAAAAGTTTTGTTTGGAAAGTCAAAGTATTTCATCTCTGACCGACATTTGCTGATGCTCGGCATTCATGAGAAATAAAAGCCATTACTCACAAGAACTGCACAACAGACAGGATCATTAACCAGCACTCTAATGGTCTTCTGACCATTTATTGAACTGATGAAAAATCCATCCTCACTTGAAAAGAAAAAGAGTAATGTGTTGCCCTTGAGCAGTCAATAAAATACTATGAGTTCAATAAACATGATTTCTCCTTCTTCTCCGCTTGTACCACTCAATTTTGAGTTTATAAGGTGAAGAAAATACTTACGGAATATTTTCACTTTTACGGTTGACTCCACTTGCTGGTCTCCAGTTGAAGCGACACACTTGTATGTCCCTGCATTTTCAGTCCGAGCTTTATACAGCGTGAGGGTTGAAGATGACTCATCATTACGGGTTACTGTTATGTCTGGTCTGTTGGGTTCTATTCTGTCTCCGTTAGGTCCAAACCATTCTATGTGCTTGGCAAGGCCTACAACTGAGAACACAATAAACAGCAAAACAATCAGTTATCTATACTAACCAGTGCGAGAAATTCAATACTGCAGGTTGTACACGGTCCAGCATGGACAGAAGTCTGATCTTTTTGCCAGGGGTTCCCAACTCCCAGGTTGCAGACTGTTATCAATCCTTGGAACATTCGCTACCAGACTGAGAGGAACATTATGATTCGGCAAAAAGCTGAATAATAATGATATCTCTTTACACAGACTATCAGGCTACTTTGGCAGTAATTACCTTGAACATGGCATAATCTCTGCAATATCTTGCCTCATCACTTCCTGTCACGTCTTCAATGACAATACAATCAGTTCTAATTAAGGAGGTCATCAGAAGGGAGCTCCAGCATAACGGCCTCTCAGCATTCACCAATAGGCCTACATGAAATTTCTGTGAGGCCACTAATTAAAATTCAAATTCAAAAGGGCTTTATTGGCATGGGAAACATACAGTTACACTGCCAAAGCAGGAGTGACATAAAAACAAAAATGTATGTGCAATTAAAGATAAGGGCATACTAGAATAAAAATAAACATCTAAACAGAGCTGTGTTACATTGAAATCGAATGTATAAGAGTAAAATTAACTTAAAAATACAAACAGAAATTGTGTTTTCGCCATTTCCAAAAAACAATTCAGATAAATAAAGATAAGGTTGCATTGCAGTTAAAAAAAAATAATAAAAGTACAAATAATTTGAAAATAAAAAGAGCAACATTTATTGGATTTTTTTTTCCATTGTTTGTTCTGTAATTAACAATGTAATACAGGTTTATATAAACTTTTGTTTTTATAAAAAGCCACTCTGTCTATTTCTAACACACTGTCACAGAAATTACACCTGAACCAAAAGGGTTTGAAGGACATGTAAAATCATGCAGTATTCCACAAACACTTACCATCACACATGAAGAATTTGGACTCTCCCAGACTGATTTCACCGTGGCTGGGTGTGATCTGCACTTCGAGTGACACTACAACGGAACAAGATATAATACAAAATAAGAAACCTGGCAGTGACTTGGCTGAAATATACACCATTATTTTAGCATTTTGAGGAGAAGAGAAACTACAGGTGTTTCAAAATGTATGCCCTGTCATACAGGACTCTGTCCTCTGAGGACAGATGACTATTTCTGAACACATGACTGGTTGCCAAGTATAATTTCACAGTTGCAAACATATTCATATTTCTAGGTGATCATTTGATATTGATTGTAATTTGGTGCGACAATTTATACTACTGTTTATAATACTGTACATGGAACAAACAAGACATACAGTTCATATTAGCTGAAAGGTCAAAATTGCAGTGGCCACTTCTTTGTTTGAAAGTGACGATCAAACATGTTAGTATTAAGTATTAATATATATTTTTACTGCATCTGAAAAGGAACCTTGTGGAGGTTCTGCACATGCACATAAAGACATATTTGGCTGTAGAAGTTTTATTACCAACAAAACTAGGTTAAAACTAAGTATGTGTGGACCATGTATGAAACACCAGAAGGTCTTTAATTGAAATGAATGAATGAGATGAATAGGAGAAAATGGTGTCAATTGGCCGACCAATAGTATAACTTCATGGTTATGTTCATACGGCTGGTCCCAATGTCACAGTCCAGCCAGAGAGATGGATTTTTATGTAGTTTCTTTCAATCCTTTTATAAAAAGTAATAATAATAAAACAGCACTGTAATTAGGTAGTTAATATTAAGCAGTTGCTCTGAACGAATATTGTAGTGCCAATGTACCTTAACAAAAACTATATTTAGTGTGCCCCAAGATATCTTGGACATCATTCTGTCTTGCAAGATAAATGCAGTGTATATGTCAGTGAAACCCTGCACTTGAGAAACTGAATGAAAAAGACAAATTTCTGTCATTCGATAAGTATGGCCTGAAACACTTTGGTGCTTGACTGGAACAAAGCTTCACTTGTTTCCGGCAGAACCTCCCAAAGGGGCAGTCAATAGTTCTTGTGGTGGGCTAAGAAGTGTGACTAAACGGACCCAAAATCCAGCTCTATGCTATGCATGAGCAGAAATGTGTAAATGTCTATGTGCCACTATCTCTCTCTCTCTCTCTCTCTCTCTCTCTCTCTCTCTCTCTCACACACACACACGTGCGCATTCAGGATCCGAGTGGAAACTTTTTGGCTGAGAGACACAGGGAAAGATGATAACGATAGTCAAGATGGATCATATTAAATATGCACAATTATTTTGTGACACCAACACATGAAACAAAAAGACAATGGCCGATAGCCCTTAAACCTTCCGTTGTCTCCTTCATTGTGATAATTGATGTATGGGCAGACTTTTGGCACTAGAAGGCTGTTTTCACATTCATGTGCTGAATATGGAAACATTTCTCTGTGCTCATTTGTTTTTAAGGAGCAGGTCTACAGGCACGATTTGTGACATCACATTTGGTTCAAAAGTTTGTAATTTACAAGTGTGATATAGAAACTTGAAGCCTCCAGTGCACAGACTGAAAATTGACTTTACAGTGAAGGAGAATACATTTTCTGTATACTAGTTTAACTATTGAAATGAAAACTGATTGCATATTCATATAGTCTGTGAACTTTAGTGAGTGAGAATGAGCAAATATAATTTTGAGGATATAAAAGTGGTGATTTTTCTTTTTTGGTGGAAAACATATCAGACACACATTATTCTTACTTTGTTTATACTATATATATCATCTTAATACATATTTGGAGGGAATCTTTAAACAAAATTCTGTTAACTAAAAGATTACACTACCTCAAATGTGCCAACTGCATAGCAGCAACACTATACATGTATGTTACATCATGATGATTGCTAGGCATAGCTAGTACATAATTGCTAGGAATGAGAATCTGGCTTGAGAATATTTGAAAAAAAATACTCAACCTGAGTAAGGAACATCCACTGACACTAAATAGAGTTCAGGAACTGTTAAATAGACCCTATGTTTGTTTTTTGTTCTCATACATTGATATGGATATTAAGTTGGCATTAAAAAGACTTCCGTGAACCAGTCACAGCTGCAGTGTACCATGCAAACTATAAGTAAGGTCTGAAAATCCGTCTCTGTCTGTGCTATCAGATTGTCCTCAAACGAGTCAGCAATACGCACACTGCACTCTCTTTAAGGGTGAGTCAGCAATTCGAGAAATCAAGATTGTTGATACTTAACTCAACAGCCGAGCAAAAAAAACCCTTTTTCATGACAATAATTCAGTTGTTGAAAAGAGCCAAAACAAAGTGAACGAACATTAATCCCAGACATCACACTTTTTTTTGTTTTCATATGAACTACTAGCTAAAACAATGTTATGCTAATTATATCCTGGATAGAGAATTTGTTTTAATTGGACTGAGAAAATCAGTATGGTTGGTATTCATTTAGTCAAACAAACAGGCAACTCATTTGCAGATGAGGCACAACGATGATTATGAGTCAAGTGAAGTTTATTTGTACAGCCCATTATCATATTCAATGTCTGAAAATGGTTTACAACAGCACTAGTTTCTAATCCAGACAGCCATGAAAGCAGACAAGTAAAAGCTCCTCAAAACATGTTAATCACATTAAAAATGTCTGAAAATGAAAATTAAACTGGAAACATAAACTACAAACACAATAATGTTAGACTAAGTATACCAACTCTTACTATACCAAAAAACAAATCAAAGGCAGCACAAAATACAGCCTCCAATATACCCAGTAAGTTGAATCAACACCTTTCTAAAAGTGTTTCAACAAGAAGTAAACATTATGACCTTCCTGAAGGTAGAATTTATTGCAGGATTCTTGTATTAGGCTGAATTATAGTCTATACTCATTACATTATTGGCTACATAACGGAGGACCAGGTAAATTGATAGTGCCAACATGAGAAAAAAAACTCTTCTATCATAGTTGGTAGTGACATTTTAGTGTTTAGACATCACAAACTTTCATCTATCCAGATCAATCATGTGCACTGCATTAATGTCAAAGAGTTAGAAAGCAGAGAGCCAGATTATAAAATAAATCTTTCAGTGTACACTGCTTTTCCTATATGGAAACCAATAATGCAAAATTGTTCTCATATCCTCCCAGCAAGCTCACATTCTGAAGGATGAGGGTTCCAGAAGGACTTTTTCTCTCAGTAAATGTGTGTTCTTCTTTTTCTGTAAAATACAGTAACAACACACCTGCCCAGTCTGGTAGCTTTCCGAATTTAATTACTCTGCAGCCCGAACACTAATTGGTTCTCTGAGATCGAAGGCAGAGCCGCTGCTTCTCTTCCTAGATAGCTATGAACAAGATAAGGTAATTGCTTTCCAATCAACTGCTCACTTTTCATATATTAAAAAAGGCTAACAAGCTACAATAGTCAAGTCTAGTTAAAGGGCAGAAACTCCTGCAAAACAGGGGTGGCCAAATTAAAGAGGCCTCTCCTCGAGATTGGAATTGAATGAATGTGAATCCCTAGTTACCAATCAATTTTAAACTCAAGTATGCCTGAAACTGCGCAAAGTCTCTACATCACAACAAAGTTAAAGGACATGTAGAGAATAAGAAGAGTATACACCACCTATTTAGCAATGCACTTGGCAAAAAAATGCCTGTTTGATTTCAGTTTCCGACCAACCCTGTCAATTAATGTGTGATGTAAATTTTTTTATGAGCTTGACGAATCATCCAGAAAATCATAGCCACTTGGCAATGCTGCACAGTCGGTCATTTATAAAGACAATCGCAGTTGTTGCTGATGAAGGCACTAATAATTTTGTAGCCTATTTGTTGTGTTCTGAAAATCTGTAGGTGTCCGGAATACATTATGTGCAGCAAGTATAGGCCTACGAACTTAACCATAGAGTAAGAGTTTAATCAATGCAATCCCATCTTTAATTCATCTGCATCCATAAATTCAGAAACCCTAGCCATCATTTCTCTCTTTCCTTTTTTCTTTGTGTATTTTAATTTTTGACACAAATTTACCATAGCCACATCCCTCCACCTTCACAGCTTTGCGAGCGTTAAGGTAAACTACAGATTGCGATCTTGTTCAGTACCCATCATCAGGCAGGTCAATCACCACGCAACAGGCCAGAGAGTCAGAGGAATGTAAAGCAGTGACCGGCCAAAGAAAAGCTGCAGAGCTGCAACGATAGGTTTATTAATCAGTTATTTGTCAACTATTAGAATAATATTGCATTAACTGTCAGCATTTTGATCATTAATGAGTTGTTTTATTTAATTTAATAGATGTGTGATCTGTAAATTAAGATTTGTTGCTTGTCATAATCACAAGTGATAGTGAATTGTTTGGTTTTTGAAACATGGCTGATAAAAAAAAAAAACAGTGTTTGAAGTTGTCATCTTGGGTTCTAGGAAAATAAGGATAATTTTATACAATAAAATATTATTATAATAATATTTTAACAATAAAATAATTTGCAGATGAAATTAAGATGCGTATAATTTCAAAAGCACTTTTCATAAGAAACTGCTTCTGTGTGGATTACGGCTGTAACAAATAATTAATTAAAATTGCTTATTAAAATAGTGAGAAACTAATTTAATAATTGATTAGTTGGTGTGAGCGACCGACGTGGTCGCCCCACAAAAGGGATCAGGGCAACCGGAAAAAGAAGTGGAGACAGGAGGCAGCGGAACTCACTAAATAAAAACATTTATTGACGGCGATACAAAAAAGAAAGACCCAAAACGCTCACGTCAGCAGGCAAAGTCCACCTCGCACAAGGTGGACCAAACAGGCAGTCCCACACGTCGCGTCACCTGTCCCGCACGCAAACATGTCCGGGGGGGAACTCCCTCTCTGCTATGCAGTTCCCCCTTATAACCAGGTGAGAAGGGGAGGGCTCATCACCTTCTCACACTTCCCTCCCCTTCTGCAGTCTCGCCAACGGGGTGGCGAGACAGAAGTCCGCGACAGTGGTGTGTCTGCCTCGGGGCTCGCTCGACCACTCTCCATTTCCGGTCGTAGCCCCGCCAGCACTTCCGCTAGCACTTCCGCTAGCACTTCCGCCAGCTCCTTCGCTGACCATCTCCGCTAGCCGTCTCCGCTAGCCGGCTCCGCCGGCTCCTACGCCGACCGTCTCCGCCGGCTCCTACGCCGACCATCTCGCTGACTCCGTTGCTGACCATCTCCGTTGGGTCCTTTGCCGACCGTCTTCGCCAGGCACTTCCGCCGGGCACTTCCGCTAGCCGTTTCCGCTAGCACTTCCGCTAGCCTTCTCCGCTAGCACTTCCGCTAGTACCTCGCTAGCCGTCCCTGCTAGCACCTCGCTAGCCGTCTCCGCTGGTTCGCTCGCCGACACGCTCGCCGACACGCTCGCCGACACGCTCACCGACACCCTCGCTGACACCGCCTACTATCCTCTCGGTATCCCCGTCAGGCTCCGCGAGCTCCACCTCCTCTCTCCAGCTTCTCAGGCGGCGCCACAGATCCCACCGCTGCCACCAAATGTGAGCGACGGACGCAGTCTCCCCACAAAAGGGATCAGGGCAACCGGAAACAGAAGCGGAGACAGGAGGCAAAGAACCTCGTAATAAAACACATAATAAAAACCTTTATTGACGGCGATACAAAAAGAAGACCCAAAACGCTCACGTCAGCAGGGAAAGTCCACCCCGCACCAGGTGGACCAGACAGGCAGTCCTACGCGTCGCGTCACCTGTCCCGCACGCAAACATGTCCGGGGGGGAACTCCCTCTCTGCTATGCAGTTCCCCCTTATAACCAGGTGAGAAGGGGAGGGCTCATCACCTTCTCACAGTTGGGTATACACATAAGTGCAGTTGCTACTCCCTAATGTGGAGGCAGTGAAGCACCAATAAGGATGGATAACAGAGAGAAGAACATATGACCCAAGTCGTCAAAAACATGGGAGCACTTTACATTAACACTGTGCACTACATCGCTATGTGAGCACCTAAAGAGAAAGCATGTTGGAGCCATTGGTGAAGGAGATTCACCGTAAGTTCATAGTTAGTCAATGTATCACTTATCCATCAACTGAACTGGAGATACAGAGTATTTCCGTCCATTAGGTTTGTTTTTAAATTGGTCTAAAATAATGCGTTTGTTAACCAAACACAAATTTGCTGTAAACTGTTGAAATATTAGCAGAAATTAAGTTGGAGAGATGCAAGTGGAATGTTTTTGGATTATTTAATGGAATTATTCAGAGCGGTTTAACACAAATCCTTCATTTCTTTTACAGACACTTGAAAAATAGCTGGTCAAATCTATATTTATTGCATGTCCCTTTTATCTTCAGCACATGGAAAAAAAATACTTGTTTACATTGGTTCTGCTGCTACAAAATACCGGTACCTATTATTTACGTAATCGACAGATTAATTGATTCAAAATAATCGTTAGTTAATGTAGATACTGGATAATTTTCAAATCCTGTATATTCTGCAACAGAAGACAAATGCTAAATATTGCACACATGAACATCTGTCTAACAGATACCGCTCATACAGGTTTTTTTTTTGAGTGGGTACAGGCAACCTGTGTTAATGCTACTGTTTTGGTGATGTAAAAGCCCCAGAGAAACATGCTGACAGCGCTTTTCTGCATTTGTGATGCAAACAGAGTTTATGTTGTCTTTGCATCAGTGTAGTTAATTAGTGTTGTGTTGGTGCCCTGTGCCAACAACAAATCACCTGGGGGGGCAAAAAGCAAAAAAAGAGAACGTTGGTCACAATATTTGAATTATGCAGTTGCTTTCATATTCTGAGTTAATGTTGCATTAAAATTGAAGTAGCCTACATTCTTGAGGTTGTCCTTATTTTGTCATATTGAGAACTTTATCCAACAATCATTCATCTGCTGGTAATTTTTTAACAGGAACTCAAAATCCTCCAGGTGTATATGTATTAAAAGATGATTCAGTGTATGACTTTGCAGTAAGTGTAAAATTAGACCACAGAATTAAAAAATTAGGAGGAAGGAAGACGGCCCTGAGAGCATGACAAGGTGCTACATTATATAATTGCCAAACCTAACCAAAGGCTTGTAAAACAGGGCTAACATGTTCAGACAGGTTTTAGGAAAAGCGACACTAGACGGGGTGAAAGACCTACAGAGGAGTAGATTCAAGTAGATAAGTGACCTAGTTCTAAGAATACATGCAATCCCCTGCAGTTAAACTTGACATTCCATATAAAAAGGCCTCTTCAGACTTAGGATTTTTTAACTACTGAGCCAAAAATGTAAAAAAAAAAAAAAAAAAAAAAATCCATTCCATTAAAACACAAAAATGAGAATCAAACATCAACAATAAAGTAATGTAAATAAACCAGTAATGTGAAGTTAAAATGCAAAGATGTCTTAAAATACTCAGGACTGACCACAAACAGGACGTTATCACTCTACTGTGCATAGCTTTAGATTCCAATTTACACCAATTATTTTACTTAAAGACTCTATAAGAAAGTCAATAAACAAAGATATTCCGACTGAATAATTAGATTGTATAATTTCTACCTTTGAGATGTTGCCAACTATAGATAGAGAATATGGTTGGAACCTCAAGATCTACTGCCAACAATGGATAAGGGAATCCGATCGGTCTGTACATCTGAGCATCAATTCAAATCTTACTTAAACCATCTGTTTGGGTTGAAAACGACTTTACAGGTGATATTAGCAGAGACTTCTGATCTGCTGAGATGTTATTACAGCACCCTGAGAAACACAGAGAAAATGCCAGCAATATCTCTAGTTGTAGATCTATTAATCTGACCAAAAGCACAAGGCAAATTTGAATGGAATAATGAAGCCGTAGCTCCTAGAGCTATAGGCAATGTCATATTGGATGCATGGTGAACATGATTATAGGAAACAGCTTGCAGTGTCAATAATTCATGCATCTGCACGTCATCAGCACAATCTTAAATCTTAAAGCCTATTCATTTATAGCAACAGTAAAAGTATTACATTACTACTTATAGCATATTATTGGTTATAATCCTTATTTTTCGACTATGTCTAAAATGCATAGTTATTTATATCCTAATATATCTCTTCAAATTCACATACTGGTTTCTATTTCTACAAGGAGCACATTCATGTTTTCTTCAGCGCCACAGTGAGGCATTGTACTATTGGATACCAGTATATGCATGTGTGCTTGCACACGTCTGTGTAGTGTGTGTAGTGATTGTGGTGGGAGCGGGTTATTTCATGAATGAAAATGATGTACATTGATGTCCTTGGGCGACAGTAATCAGTGGTTGTAGTAGGAGGTACTTAAACCAGTTGTATGTAGGCTAAACCCTGATGTAAAATGACATTAAGCCCTGTTTAAAAAAAAATAAATAAATAAATAAAAAGGCAGTGTCTTTTGTAACATCTCAAAAACATAGCCAGTCTTAGAGGCCTTATGTTAAAATGCAATTTAGGAAAACTTTCTAGGCTCGGGTTGTATCTCAAATTGAAGTTCCCCTCAGGTATATACAGACTTTTACACAGTTTTGTTGAAAGTGACTGATAAGATATAAAGCACAAGAACGCCATATAGATGACAATTTATGCAGCTCCTGGCCTCTTTCCTCTATAGTTATCTCAGAACACCACCCTGGGTGCGCTGCTGCTGGATGTTGTAGTAGTAAGCCTCAACCCAAGCCGTGACTCGCTTCACTTGCAGTGTGGGATTATACTCATTATCTATTCTGCCAGCGTAAAACACACACACACAGACGCACACACACACACACACACACGATCTGTCCTTCAAGATAGGTACACTAGCCAGTAAGCCTGGGAATTGCTGGGCAACTCATGATACATTACTAACAATATTCTTGCCCAAGGTAACAGCATTATGTCAAAACAGTCAGGGCTTCTGTAATACATCAAAACAAACGTAACTACTTGTGTTGCCAAAAAGAAAAACATCAGCGTAACAACAAAACTATATTTTTCACATAGCAAGACTATTGAGTTGACTCTCAGCTATATTGAAAGAGTGTGTGTCAAGATGAATGAAGCTGGAACATTCAAACAAACATGCCGGAACATGAACACATGTGCCCTATTTCAATATCCAACAGACTTTAAGTGGCAGTGGCTGAACTGCCAGAAAGCAACTTTTCAGAGGTCAAATGTCTGCAGGAAACAGAAGAAGATGGCTGTCCTTCTGTAGCACTGGTGCCAATAATAAATTCAATAAAATACATAAAATTTCTTTCACAGTACGGAAAGCATTTTGTAATTTTGTCCATTCACATGTTCTGGTATACCTTTCTCTTCTCTATGATCACTATCATGATAACTAAGAATTAACAACATAAACAACACATTTAGAACAAACAGCATTGAAGTTGAAATCTTATTTTGGCATTCATACTAAAGGTGGCTGCATTCAGGATCTGCTAGTTTTAAGGAACAAGTGAGTATTTGCTTGCTGCTCATGTCTCTCAACCACAGTTATACTCGCTCCTACCGGTTGCCATGGAAACGTGTTTCCCGGCTCCCCTCTCCCATATTTTGACATCACTGCTCTCTCTCTCCCCACCTCCACTCCTGTCTCACTCTTATATGGCTGTCTGATTGGATGCAGCAGTGCAACCTTGTGAGCAGTGACTTTATAAGATATTGCATGGTTTAGCTCCTCCACCCCTTGAACAATTTATTCCAACAGCTCATGGTGAAATACGACAAACAAGATCGTCAAAGACGCAAGATCATATAAAACACTGCTTAAATTTACCCAAACCACTTTTTCTGATTGCAGCAGCTAAGCAGTAAAATGCCTACAAATATTAAAGTGTTTTAGTTGTAATCCGTTTAAAACTGATGCTAAAAAAATAGCACAGTGACAGTCGAACGCATTTTCCAAACAATAATTTCAACCTTGAGTACAATATTACTGTTTCCTGTAAAACCTCATGATGATGTTTAAAGAGCAAATTTTAACAATTCATTCGAGGCTCAGCTGGTGCTTCCCTTATTATAGCCCCAAGCTGAGACGTCAATGTCTGCCAGCTTTTAGACATTTAAGGCATTCCATGCGTGCCTTAAATTTGAACCATGATAAAACTGTATTACAGATGGCGAGCTTCAAATTTAATCTTTGTGTATTAGGTTTAAAAGAAATTGTTGCGTGCCAACCCCAAATTAGAGAAGAAACACCCTGGTTCCAAATCATATAGCCTATATTTTAGTGTTTTAATATCATATATATTACCAATTCAAATGTATTAAATTACAGATCTTTTGCTGACAACTGTTAACTTAAATGTAATTCATAATTGCTTAAATATTTTGTATTACTTACAAATAATTGACATCTTTAGATATTCAGAAAAACGACTGAAAATAAAAAAAGGTTTGTTTTATTGGAGCAGAAGATTACAGATTAAAAACAAAGAAATACTGACATAATGGTGGTATTCATGTTATGTAACAGGGCAGCATATATTAGAGTAAAAGATCGAGGCAGCAGAAGCTGAGCTGCCACAGTAGAGATGAATCCAACCCCAATCTGTTTGAAATGTGTTTGGCTGTGAAATTAAAGTATCATAAAATGTCATTTTAGGCCTTAATTCCTTTATCATATTGTTATAAAACAAACTTATAATTGTATTCCAATGTACTCGAAAGCATTAGGTATCAAAAACAACACTATTCTTTGTTATTATATATATTATAATTACATTTATAATAATACATTTCATGTATATATATATATATATATATTCTAAAAAAAAGTGATTAAATATATAATTACACAAATAATATCACATATAATATGTAACCAATTAAAAGTTTTCTGACCTTTTTTAAAACATGTTTTTACCAATATAGATGTAGACAAAAGATATGAACAGAAAAGAATCAGATTTAAGTAACTGGAACCAGAGAGTTTTGGCATTTCCTTCTTAAAAATTCCTCAAATCAATTTAAAACAGTTGGCAAGCAATGTTATAGTCTGCAACTGATCGATTAATAAACAAATCATTGCACCTCTACTCAATAGATTGTATATACGGGAAAACAAACAGTGGGGCATGCACATTTAAAAAAAAAACTTTCCACAGAACAAATAGAAGCTTCAACTATGGGAGACACCGCTATGCTGCGATAGCATCTTTTAAGTAACATCATGACTCAAACTGAAGCAAAGATGAGTAAAATGAACTCTCTCTAATGGGTGTGTGCTTTTCTGAGCTACATTTCCTGTCCCCTCTTTGTCGAAGATAAGCTGTGGCTCAATGAGCGACGGTGCAATCCATACTTCAGTAGCCAACAGAATTTGCCCTCATTCAGGCAATTTAGTGCAAGTGCCCTTCAGCATCTGTCTCAGCTGTGTAGCACACAACAAAAGCGCAGGGAGACAGAGACTGAACTGCGCGTCTGTGGCCCATCATTACATGCCACGCTGTGTACTCCTGTAATGAGTCAGTATTTAGAAGGCTGAAAAACACGACAGAGAAAATGGAACCGTAGTGTTCGATCTACAGCGGGGAAAAGCTTCTGGAAAATCATAGCCAGTGATTAATGTAGCTTATTAAATAATTATGACAGCTCTGTGAACAAAATCTAAAGTAATCATAATCCAATGTAAACATGTTTTGTCGTAGCGTTGCTGCAAAATAATAACTAGACAAAAATCCCAGTTTGATTTCCATTCAGCTTCGAGCTCCAGTAGTTGTACACCATGTGCTGACGGCACACTGTCGCTATGTTTTATAAAAGACATGCATAATCAGTGAAATGGAAAGACTTTTGGAGGCTGAATTCTGGGGTCTGTGCAAAGATGCATTATTTTCAGCCTGAATCCTGTGTGGCAACTACATACAAGAATAGGGGATCTGTGCGACAGTGGCACGAACAATGACTGAAATGTTAACATCTCTGTGAACACAATGAATCACCACAGACCGACGCAAAAAAACAGTCATTCTTCCATAATCATTACAGTGGGTCTCCAGTGGCTTTCCTGTTGGTGCTAGTCACGACGCATTTTCATGAAAAAGCAAATCCCACAAACTGCCCCGCTGCTACGTAAAAGCTAGAAAAGCCATTAAGGTTTTACAAAATGTAATACACTAATGCTGTGCTAACTGAACAGAATTTCATGCATCTCTAATAATTAATGTGACAACAAAGAGGCAAAAAAGAGGGGCCGTGAGGGCAGGAGAGCAAGAGGAAGGGAGCCACAATGACCACTCAGCCACAAGCTGCCCGGGACTACACAGGCCCCGAAGCCTGGCACATGCACACAGCTCTCTCTGTGTGTCCATTCAGAAGGCAGACAAGCTGGGAAGAGCCGGATAAGCCTGCCTGCGACTCCACCAGGAAGAGGATCAATAGGAGGGAATGCACCATTTCAGATACAGCCAGACAGAGCCAGGGGCAGGGCAGAGAGGCAGAGCAGCACTTGAGTACTCATTATGTTGTGTAGGATGACACAGTGTGTGCAGCCACTTCTGGAGCAATCTATGAATAGAGGAAGACGATGCAGAAGAGCCATTAGAGATTAGGGCTTCGCGGTAATTGGATTAACAGCACTAATGAAAATAAAAAGTGGCACGAGCATGTCGCTATCAAGGTTACAGAGCTGAGAGAGATAATCTTGTATGAATACCAATCACAGGTAGAGGTGCCGGCTGCCAGGAGCCCAAACTTATCTTATATCCAGAGAAATGTTGGTCAATGTTGGCCATGGTCAACCCTTTTTCTCTTGCTTGCTGGCATGGAAACAGTTGGCTGCAGCTGAGCATTTGGACGTCACCCACCAGCAGTCAATCACATACTGATGTCCCGCCTTCCATACTAACTCAAATTAACACCTGCCAAGTATCGAATGCCAGTAAAACTTCTCTTTGCCAATAAATAAACAAGGGTCACCCACCACCGTAGCCAAGATGATGATGATGCCTCAGCTGGTCTTTTTCTGCCTTCAGATAATGATGTTGACCAATACACACTTTCTCTAACTATAAGCCAATTAAAACGCAGCAAAAATGGCTGCGCATCAAACAGACATTTGATTAGCTGCCTATCTTACTACTACGCGACAAACTGCTAAATTGTTATTTCCCAATTGTCTGCATGATGATGAATGATAATCCATCCTTTTATTTGTTTACAGATAACAACCCACATAATGAATATTCTACACACATGCTAGCAGCTCTATTCAACTTTAATCTAACATCTGAATGCTAACATGCACACAATGACAATGCTAACATGCTAATGTAATATTAAATTTATAATTTCAGTTTCCTATAAAGACATCCGCTTCTTCCACCTCTTGTGGTTCTTAAGGAGTAATTATTGAAACACATTACAGCCCTTTTGTGCCCTATTATATTAATCAAAAGTGAATTCTGAACAGCAAACAAAGCTGAAAATAATACCCCTAAGTTATCTCTGTCTAAGTAGGAGCCTGCAAAATATGTGATTTCCTTATTTTTAGCAGTATAATATTTTCTCCATTTGAACAATCTAATATGTATTGAATCTCTAGCTATCCAACAAGACAGCTGGAACTGTGTTGCCTTCGATTAATTTATTTTTGATATGGAGCACCTGCAGTACATCTCTCTCGCTGGAAAATCAGCCTCCGGCTGTCTATTTAAAAATTATACCTTTGATCATAACACAGCAGTAATCTATGCTCTACCAAGAGCTCATTTGTTTTATCTTCTTAAGAAATGACTTCTACTATTTTTAGTCCCTGTGGAGAAATTTGTCCTTTAAATGCGACCCATCCTAACTATTACGCAGCGCTGGGCAACCACAATTTAGTGCCTAGGGTCCAACTCCAGTTCAGAGGGCAACATCTAGGGATTCAGTCAAGGGAGTGGCAGATGGACACTGGGGTAGGAAGCTATTAGGGCACAAAAGTGAAATTGCAGAGACACTGTGTTAAAACCTTCTCCATCTATGGCAATATTCACTTTTATATTAAAGAAACTGATATTGTGTTCACAGTCATGCTTTTAATTGTTTGTCGAAAATATTCAAGAGCAAGAAGACTTTAAAAACTTTCAATGCAGCATGTCTGATATCTGTGAAATCTGATAATACTGTATCTAGTCGTTCTGAATAGGGCATGTTTGGTTCTCGGGTGGCATGTTCTTTTTTTTCAAGGCCATCCTGATGTCCCTCATTAATTAATTACACATCTAAATTTATTAAGCCATAACAGCAGGCCATTTGCATTTTCAAGCAACATCTTGACAAGCTAGAAGAGGATTGGTAACATTGGACACAACTTGAATGAGACTGTTTGCCTCAGATGTACTATGTTAAGGCTATTAATAATAGTTCTGTTTTTGAATTGACACATGGGAACATATTCTATCCATTTCTATACCTGTTTATTCCTCACTAAGGTCACGGGGGTCGGCTGTAGCCAATCCCAGAATACTTCAGATGAGAGGGAAGAATGCACCCCCCTAGTCTTCCATGGGGCACACACACACACACACACACACACCATTCATTTGTAAACTCATACCTTAATAATAATTCAGAGTCTTCAATAATTTAAGCAGTGTTAAGGCGGGAGGGAACCCAGAGAAAACCACACAGACCATGAAAACTTCACACAGAAAGGTCCTAACCCAAATCCTTGAACCTGCAACCTTCTTGCTGCGAGGCAACAGCTCTACCCACCGTGCCAACGTGCTGCCCTGGAAATATAGTTTAAGTATCAAACTATATTAAAGAATAACCAGTATGATTGATCTGCTGGATCTACACTTTGGCTGAAAGTTCTGGACCTTCCTTTTTTCCCCTCCTAGGAAGTGGTGAAACCAATGAGACGCTAAGCTTTTCCCAAAATGCACCAAGAAAAGAGCAGAGAAACATGGCAAGGTTGCCAGCTTATTAAAGGGCTAACACAGATATATAAATATTTATCCCTATCTGCAATTTAAAATCTTTATTTTTGGAGAAACGATAGCATACAGAGGAAACCTAGTTGCGTATGTCACACAAGTCTCCTTCAAACAGATTTAAGAATGTATTGACTTATGAACAACCTGCTACTACACCTGCAAAGCAAATCTGTTAATATTTACTGTAAGAATGTCATATTATGTGTTGTCTTCAACCCACTGCAGTAAAGCCAGGACTTACAGCAAAGAACATTGCTGTGGTTGAAATGTGAAATGACACCCAGCCTGAAACCGGGGCAGGGTTAATTGCATTTTGTTAATACTAAAATTAGCATTATTCAAGCTCAATTAACCCATTCGACCTCTCTATGGTCTTATGAATTAAAAAGACCTTTTACATAAAACCTTTTCATTTGGCTAGTTATTGTTTATTGCATAGCATTTCTGATATACACTTCAAAAATAACAAAAACTTTTTACACAGCTGTTGCATCTGCCTCAATTGGTGGTATTTTACAGTGCACCAAACAAGCCGGTGTTATGCCACCGTGTGTGTGGGTTTTAGACAGCCGGCGTCCCAGAATCAGAGAGGTGACCAACGTGATCTGTAAGGCAACAGCCTTGTCTTCTATTGTGACATACTATAACATTTGCATTAGCTTAATCAGATGATATTTTTCATTTGGAACCTGTCTCATCTACCTGCGAAACTCTTTTTGATGCCTGGTCAGTGAATATCTCCATACTAACAGCTGTCAACAAATTGAGTAATACAAGTAAATGGCAAATCAGAGAGCTAGAATAAGCTAAACAAGCCAATGAGTGCCTACTGCAGTGACATGCAGTTGGCTGAGAGGTTTCCTGTGGCTGCTGCTAAATGCCTTGGTGATGGTGAGAAGTAAATCCAATCATTCTGAATTAAAATGTTTCAGTCAGCAGTTTATTAACTAAAGTTAGACTTAATGTGTAGAGACACCAAGAAGCTCCACCCTCAGTTTGTTTTTGCAGTGTATTTCCTTCGACTAGCAATGCTTTTGACAGATGTGCATAAGTGGTGTAATTTGTGTGTGTGTGTAACATTACTGGCGATGTGTGTCAGCTGTGTGTAGGCCTACTGTATATGGTAAAAAGTAAACATGTCTCGTACACAGCATGTTGTCATAACATCAGTCCTATTCCAGCATGCCGGCATTACCTTAATCACAGATCGAGTTGATCCGCCAATTTGACTTGACCTTCCAGGCATGTTGGCGAAACAATTTTGAACCTGCTTTCCACCTTTGTACCTTATACATGGCACAGTGAGCCAGGATAATGCTGCTCCACTACGTTAGCATCCGTTCTCCCTCGCTACTTTGCTACATAGTTCTAAACAAAAGGTAAACATACAGTATAATTATCTATTATTGAATCTGAAAAGCCAGAAAAACAGATAACTTTAAGCACTGTAAAGGATAATGAAGAAATACTCCCTCCTACGAATCACCAAATTGTTGGCAATGCAATGCACTTCATCATAACACATACAGTTATCTACTCAAATTAGCAACAAAAGAAGAGTTTTTCATTGGACAACTTAATATTTATTTCCTTTAAAAAAAAAATTGGATGCTTGATCCTACATTAGCCTCATGTTTATCAATGTCAGTACAAAGAAGGAAGGAAAGCCCAAGGTTGTGTTTTGCATTCTCTGAGATAGACTCACTAGGTGTGGTCTGTTTTCAAAACTGCTCCACTAAGGGAGACAGATGGCATGGAGGCACCTTATGATACAAAATGAGCTTCGAGACACACACACCTTGTTGGCCAATCAGAGGCTGGACAGTAAAAATAGACACTGGGACAGGGCTAGCCTCCAGAGATTTAACAACTCTATTCCTCATAGCTACAATCTCCAGAGAGAGCAGAAAAAGAATCTAGACATTTACAAAACAAGGTTGTGATGAGTGAGAGTAGGTTAATGCATTTTCCCCTGATTTACTGCTTATAAAGGTACGGATTCTGAATATATGCCTGTTTCAGCTAATTGGCCCAGAATTTCATTGCAAGTGGATATTCATGGTTTGGGTTCCTATTTCAATAAATTAAATGCTTTTTAGGTATTAGTCATCAGAAAAGAACATGTTGGTATGGTACACTGTATGACATGCATATCAATGTGCCATGATGTGTTAAATTATATGACTAAACTCATTGTTTGATATGCTGGTAATGAGTCAAGTGAACTGACTCATTCAGTTCATTGAATGATCAGTTATGGATATTGTGAGCTGAACTGCACTACAGAAATACATTTCTCAAGAACAAGAGACTTCACTTTAAGGAATATTTCACATGAGCTTTCTGTGCAAATGTTCTGAAAATCAACTGACATTTTAAAATGTGCCATACCAAATGCAACCCTGTGGTATGATTTCAGCATTCCATAGTAGTAAAAAAAAACACATAACATAATGACTGAATGTAACAAGGCTAGACAAACATTAAGTATAGAATAAATGCAGGATTATACTTAACTCTCCCTGAAGTTTCCCCAGGATATTGCTCAACGACATGTGCAATCTCTTTGTGAGATTTCTGTAAAAACTCATAATTCAAGTTTCATATTCAACATCTTTACCACATGGAGCTGGTAGCCAGTGACTAGACATTTTCCCCACTGATGATTATGTTATGGATGGTGCTGTCCATGGATGGCAGGTATACATTTACTCAAAGCAACAGAGACACAGTCACAAACTATCAAAGCTTCATTTAAAAGTACATTAAGCTGAATGAATCTATGTTGGAATAAAACTTGTAGACAGTAACTGTGCTTCAGTCCTCAGCATGCAAGCATTTGTGGAAAACTCTTCACCATGTACTTTAATATCTAGAACCTGAGGAATCCCTAAGATAGAGCCCTCTAATCGCAATGTCTAATGTTAAAAGAAATAAACATCGCTTTCCTCCAAGCTAATTTTCTATGAGGAAAATTAGCTGTAAACAGTGTTGAATATTTTTGTACAACATTATCAAATTAAAGCCTTACATCCACTATTGAAGCAGTAACATGACCCTGTTTAGCCAAGATGTTTTAACTGTGTGATATTTTTAACCACTCAGGCGGAGGAGGTGCTGTCATAGGGTAGAGTACATAGAGTACAGCCCTTTACAGGCATATCCCCACTTCACACTAATGGTGGCTGCTGTGAAGGAATCTCCAGCAGGAGCAGGCGCACAAAAATATGCCATGAGGTGTGTGGTAGAAGATTACTTTTTTCTTACAGCATGTGTGCCTGTACTTTTCCAGAGCATATAACATTTGTACTAATGTTCAGTTATGAAAGACATTAATAATGCTCAACCATATATGTTCAACCTGCTACGAAATGCCTTTATACTTCAAAAAGGAGAAGAGGCACAATGGTACAGGGACATAAATCTACCTCACCGGCTTTGAATTATAAGTCTGTAAAATTGAGTTAATATTTTGGTAGTATTAACAGATCATGCCATTATTATTGTTAGACAGCAAAGGTTATGTTCTTTTAATATCCTTTTGCAGCCCATGTCAGTAAAAGTATTCCCTATAATGGCACTACGACTAGTGATGTGAGATACAGTCATTTCATTTGCTTCAAAGGACCCGTCATGGGTCTTTGCACTCTATGGAATTCATGGAAAAGATGCACGATGGGGTTCATGACACATCCGGCTTCTGCTGGCACAGAGAGCAGGACGCCTTCCAGTCAGTGGAAGTCAATGAGTCACACAAGTAGAGATCCTTCAGGGAGGAGCGTGAGAGTCATGGTGAAAACAATCAAGAGAAAAATGATATCAAGCATGCAGAATACATACAAAAAATACTAAAAAGATAACACTATATAATATATATTTTGGTTGGCCTGATGATACAATAAACTAACAATACTACGTATTAGCATCATGTTTAATATAGCTTTGTAACCTTTCGAGTCTCCTAGTCCTTCCTCTCCTTTTACCTTCTAATGTCCCTTTGTACAGTTTACCATGGCATGAATAAGAGAATCTGTTAATATTTTACCAATGGAAGTGTCAAATGACACAGTTTCTATGAATACTGAAATCCAAAACACTAATCCAAAGGAAAAGAATGAGTTTTTCTGCATGTTTCATTATTTCAACCTAGGATTTAAGACCTGGCTATTCAATTAAGCATGGGATTTGTCATATCAATTGTCTCAGGGGTGAAAAATTCTTCTCCAACTTATCTACTGCTTTGTATCTACATTGAGACTTTAGTGATTAATTTAGAAGCACAGGGGGAAATGATAATGGTTTTTAATCAGTATTAAGCGGTTCAGTTCATGAAATATATGACCCTCATTTAGCAATTCTGGATTTAATATTTGTAATCACACACTTAATTATAAGGGTTATTATGAGGGTTGTTTTCTCACCTTGCACTTGTTATAACTAATGCTACACTTATGCTACAGAGAAATCCATAGTAAGTTCATATTTTCTACTGTGCACTGTTTTGACAAAAAAAACATTATTATCAAGTTTAATAGTAAGATGTGCAGTAAATATGATATAATAATCATCACTTGACTATGTGTGTGTGCGCCACATAATTCTAAAATCATATTACAATAATATGCCTAACTTGTCACTAACTAACTGTTGTTAAGTGTATAGATAGTACTTCATTGTTAAATATTTTTTCAAATATTTTGTCCTCTTTTTTTATTTCTGTTTTAGTGTATGGAGGTGAAATATAAATCGTGAATCAACTTTTTGTTTACAAATATTATGGAATTATGTTTTGAGAAGAGTGTACTTGAACTTATTTAACGTAATTTAAAGTACTTAATGTCATCCACATATTTTCTTTTTAGATATATAACATTTGGAATGCTCCGTTTCCTATTTACTTGAGTCCTTCTTCATGCCAACCTTGCTGTTCGCCTGGGGGGCTGCAGACAGACGTGTTCACCCATGTGCTTCACTGCTGGGGGCATGATGCGTGGTAGGTTTAAAGGTACAGTATCTCTCCCTATTCCACGTCCACTGGATGGGCAGCCCAACCAACCAATGCATGCATTAACGAGGACAAAGATCCTCCGAAGCATTCTACCTGAAAACAGGATAATTGTGTGTGCTGGAATGCACAGAGGAGCAGGAGATAAAATTATTTTGATCGTCATTATTTTGGTTGTCACAGATATTTGTAAGGCTGGGATTTGGGCTTATATATATATCACTGCCAACTTACTGGAGCTAAGACTAGACAATATGATGGTTAGAACTAGGTCTGTTAATCTTGGTCAATGCCACGCACTTCTAACTAGGGTAAAGACTGACCAGAAAATTCTTGACAGTTTGACAACTTTGCTTTATGTCATTGTTTAAAGAAGCAATAATCACAACACAATAAAGAAGGTCAATGTCCATTTGTATCATACACAGTAAAGGTGATGAGTCAACCCTTGTCAGACTCCAATGCCAACACTGACTGTGCTTGAGTTTATGCCAAGATAGCAAACACAGCTCTTGTATACAGAAAAATAATGCAACAGTGGCATTCCTCGCAAAAATGAATGCAGGAAACACTGTTATATGCCTCAAAGTAAAACTTTCATTTAACCCCATAACCATCTTTTACTCTGCAAAATGTTCAATACACAGATAGAACAATTTTTACTGACAACAGTACACTGTAGATAAACAGGGATCTAGTATTGTACTGTTTATCAAGCATATCCAAAGCCTGTAGCATTTAATGACAAATCTCTTTACCCACCCCACCACCCTGCAACTGCGAAGTTAAGTGTAGTACTTGAGTGACCTCCGACTCAAAGATAGACTATAATCCCCATGAATCTTTCAGCTTCACGTCCTGTTCGGTGTTTTTTTCCTGCAGATTTCTCGATCCAGCCCTCCCAGCTCTCAGCATCATATCCTGTTAATGTTTGTAATTCAGTGCCCTCACTGAATATACCTCAAAATGATCTTCTCTGGCCTTGAAATTCATTCCACACCCAGCTTCTGTGGTTACAGCTGATTGGTTGTGTGTGTGTGTGTGTGTGTGTGTGTGTGTGTGTGTGTGTGTGTGTGTGTGTGTGTGTGTGTGTGTGTGTGTGTGTGTGTGTGTGTGTGTGTGTGTGTGTGTGTGTGTGTGTGTGTGTGTGTGTGTGTGTGTGTGTGTGTGTGTGTGTGTTCGTTCATGCCTGCATGTGTGAATGTATGTGTGCGTACATCCCCCCATGGAGCTACTCACTGTGGAAAAAAAATCTCACTGTGGAAAAAATAAAAAAAGGTTGTCGTGACTGTAATAAAGGAAATGCATAGCTGTCCAGTTAGCATCTACACACACCTCTGTAGGATTGGCTGTAAAGAGATAGAAAGGGTAGCAAAGATATGCATTAAAAAGTTAATATCCCAATGCCATCTGTTACAAGGGCATCAGCAACAGTCATATTTTTCCACATTTTAGAGAGTGCAAGCTGTACCAAAGCAAATGTCGGTATGAGGTGGTGTAATTTCCCTACCATTACTCATTCATTATTCATTGGGATCAGTCACCACTAGCGTGCATAGCTGTCCAGATGTATAAAAAAAAAAAGGTCATAGTGGATGTTAAGATCTCAGATTGCACTGGGTCAAAATCATCACCTTGGTATAATGTTGAAATACAAAGGACAATAGCTTGGGAATTAATGAAAGTAGAATATTTGCTTTCTGACCTTTGTGAGTCCCTATCTATAAAGATGGGACATTTCATATTTATAGAGTTCTAAAAGAAAAAAAAACATTTTATTGGTTTAATTGATTGATTAAAATATATACATTTCATTTTTTAAATACTATATAATCAGTTCATGATGGTCCATTGTAGAAGAAGAATATATGCCACAGAGGCATTTGGTGCCATTTTGTAGGTTTCTCTCTATCTTAGGACAAGCCTATTATATAATTTTAGATTATTCTGCATGAATAAAGATGAAATTATTTTAATTCCCATCCCCAGTGATAGCAAATAGCTATTTTTACAGTGCTCCAAAACTCCTAATATCAAGACATGTGCGCTTAAATGATGATGAACTCAAGAATAATGTGACACTTGGCTGATTCCTGTACCTGTGGCCTAATAAATTGATAAGAAGGAGATCATTTCTTCTATCTGAAATTGCTGTGTAAGATGACATTTCAAATACTGTGAGTAAAATGCAATGAACTGCATAACAACAACAAAAAAACATCTTGACTGTAAAATGCTAAATGGGTCAAAATATGACTGTGGGAATGATCGTGTGGACGGGGATCCTGCACATGGAGCAGCTCAGAAACAGCTGCAGCCACTGGCTCCTCTGGAGAAAGTGCGTCCTCACTGTGATCTAATTAGAGATTAAAAATAACAGCTTTCTATGGAATGAGTGTCACTTCAATACGTTAATGATGGGATTTTTTTTCAATGATAATATTAAAGCAGGTCATGCTGTGTGAACATGAGGCATCTCTAAGTTTCCAGTATAACGTTAGAAAGGGTTACAATATGGCAACTGAATGAAAAGAAAGCCTGAGGCGCAGCAACCCGAATTTTCCTCTGCCCCGTGCATAGTGATGTGTCCTATAGTGTTTCAATAATGAATGTACCATGATGAGCATCCATGCATGAGAAGACACACTGCTTCCCGTCGCACTACATAAAAGAAGTTGAAAGCTAAATTCTAGCCAAGAGCATATTGTTGTATCACGGTAAAATGTGACACTCATTTTGTCAGATCGGACATATGGTAAGCTCACCTTCAGGGGTCTAGGAGTCTCATCTGAATCTCTTGTGAATTGAAACACGGTTCCTCACAGCATGTATGGGAACATGATCGTAAGCCTATTTCGTCTCTCGGTGGCTACATACAAGTCAGTGATGTCTTAGTTTAGGTCACAAGAGTCTTGCCTTTCTCTATTTTTCCCACTGCCAAGTAAGACATGGAAAGGCAGAATGGAAGTCAGGGGGTGCTCTTAGTTCTAACGGCCTGAACAAAAAGAGGAAAATGAATAGCCTGGTGAGAGGAGGCGATATATTTTGCCAAGTGCATCAAGCATTTACATAGCGGTAGATGACTGGTCTCAGAGAAAATCCAAAGGAAAATACCGACATGTAAATGTCTAAAAGCTGTCAGCTGGCATCCCAAATGTAGCACCAGCAATCAACTCAAATGTTCATTATTTAATTATAACATGTCCCACCTACAGACCTACTTGTGTCTGCAATATACGATGGGTAGGCTTGGGCTGATACCAAATATTAGATATTGCAATATACTATATTATTTTTGGGTGGTACCTGTTTTTGTAGACAGCTGCCTGCTTAATGAATCTTTGATAGCCTACAAAAACTCTCACAGCTTCCTCTAGTCCCACAAAGAAAAAGCTTCAAAGCAGCGAGAAGCCAGATAATGCCTAAAGGTGGCAATCTGAGGTTACATGTCCACAGGGATCCTGTGTTCAAAGTGCTGGCCCCTTTTTTTCCTTTTTTAATTTGATGAATGACAAGGACAATCTGTTCTAATTTCTCAATCGCAATGAGATCTTGCGTGATTTCATGGTCTTTAGAGCAGCAGGCAAAGTAGGAAGGTAACAAGAATGCAATCCTATATTAAAAATAAATATATCAAACCAGTGTCTCCAAGGCTTTTGTTCAGTCACTTTTCTGCTGAATCTAATTGTCACATTTTTATATTCTAAGTGATTATTATGAATTGCTAAAATTCTATCTGAATCCTCACAGGAATTAAATATGCTACTCCTACAGAGGCTAACCACTTTCAAAAGAGCCTACTAAGCCTATAGTCTGTGAGTAGGCCCTGAGGAAATGATGTGTATGTTCCTCTTGAAGTGCTTCACAGGGTCACATGCATGTATAATGTCATCTTTTTAGTGTCCCGAGGCATTTAATCTCCTCTCAACCCTCTCAGACCTGGATCTGTCCAATCAAATTCACATCACTGTACAGTCAAGTAGTCCTGACTCAAACAAAACAGCCTCTCTTTCCCTCTCCTCACTGATACTGCATAAAAACCTTTTTTAAGCATTGAGAATGGTGTAAACGTGCTATGGAAGCTTTAAAATAAGTCTCCATTTGGTTTGTTCAGAATGGGTATTTTCCAGGCTCTTTTATGGTTAAAAGTCTATTATGCATGAATTGAAATTACTAATTTTAGCAAATTAATACCAAAAAAAACTTTCCCGCAAATTTTCTCATGCGATGTTCATTTTGAAACAAATTATGTTGCAATAAACATCCAAAGCTCAGCAGTGGCAGTAGACACTGTTGTTGGCAGGTAGAGTTATTTGAGATGTCAAAAAATCACAGAAAATTGAGGTGAACAGAAAAATTAGGCCGAGCCCTTTACCTACTTTGCTGGATTTCCTTAATGGATATTTTTTCAAAGGTGAATGTGTCTGTCTGATCTTAATTTGATTTGATCTAATACTGCTAGACACTGGCTGGAGGCCAGTTTGTCTCAGAAAGCTCTGCAAAAGCCTAAAACAGTATCACTATTGCAGTTACTTTATATGATAGAGATATTATATTATTATTATTATTATATATATATATTTTTTAGGGACAAACTGATGTTTGTTGCATTCACTTGCTGAGTTTATGTACGCATTTGAATAGAAAGCTGCATTTAAAGAAAAATGAAATCTGGGGGAAAATGAAATTTAGTTCGGTGCACTGCCCCAAAATAATTCTAAATATGGGAAACACTGCTGGTGGCTCAGGATGTGCACACACTACTCCGAAATAATCGCTTCATCAAGTTGAATCTATTGGACTTGCTTTTGACAGTGACAGTTTCCACCCTCATAAAGCTACAGTCAGGCGGACGTGAGGAGGTCTGCAGCCTTTGTGCAGTCAGCCATGGTTCCATCTTGCTTTGTAAGTGGAGCAGCATGGAGCTACGTCATTTTCACATGATCTGGCTGATGATGTAACGCAAGCTAAGTGAAACAATCCTACTGTAAATTACAGAGTAATATACATCCTGTTCAGGGGAGCCATATGGTGAGATGCAGAACTGCAATTCATTCGTCGAGCCTTATCTTACCCTTATTTTCTTAATTTGCCTTTGATTGTGGAGCTTTTCTGCCAGAAAAGCAGTCTTGAAAAGAGTCCATATTTTTTAGTTATCAGTTATCAAGATCAATTAATACTTACGTGAAGAGGTTCAACAGGCCCATTGAGCATGCAGCAGCAGGCAAAGAGGATAAAGAAAGAAGACATGGCTAATCCTTCCCCAATCTCAGTTCAGACATAAATACTGCAGCTGTGCCATACTGTAAACCATAAAAGATTTGGATTTTCTTTGATTTATATTCAACTATTAAACGTGACATTGATGAAAGTACTATTTCTGACATGTGTGCAAAGCGTTACAAATGCTACTGTATGAAAGTAGAATAAACCAAGATATATTAGCTACAGTGATGCTACAGAAGTTGTATGAGAGCATGGTAATCAATATAATGCTAAATCAGAATTGGCATTTGTTGACTGTAATGAACCCTTGATAGATGTGAAAATGTGACTCAAATCAAACCCAGACCCTAAATACTTCATGATGTTATTTAATATAACTTACTGATTTATCGACTGATTACAGAAATATTGGATTATTAGTAGGGCTGGGCGATAAACCGATTTTATCGATTAACTCGAGTGTATAGTTCACGTCGACTTGTTTGAATGAAAATCGGTTCTCTCTTTAACATCAGCTAACGCTTCTCTCTGGCCTCCCGTATAATGAGCTCGCCCCTCCCTCCCCTCGCACAGAGCGCGCATTTACCAAGTAGAGATAGTAGTGAGTGAGTGACAACATGGCTTGTTCCGAAGAAAGGCACCGTGTCATCCGTTATTTGGAATTGGTTTGCATTCGCGAGGTCAGACTTAGACCAGAAAACACCCCGCTGCAAAGTATGTATGAAGTCTGTTGCTAGTAAAGGCAGCAGTACGACAAATTTACTGCAGCACCTTAAACAAAAGCATCCCGTCGAATGGGAGAAATGTTGCGCGCAGCGGAATGAAAAAGACAGCAGCACCCCAAGCACCTCACGCACAGCCACCAAATTTGGGGGCTGTTGAGAAAATCGATTTAAATCGTTAATCGGATATTTTGTGAAAAAATCGGGGATTTTTTTTTTAAGCCATATCGCCCAGCCCTAATTATTAGAGACTTTATGTATTGTTGCACTGGGCATATGCTATGTTATGTGTTTTATAAATGGGTTAAGGCTCAGATTCTGGTCTGTTGGATAATCCATCCATCCATCCATCCATTGTCTTCCGCTTATCCGGGGCCGGGTCGCGGGGGCAGCAGTCTAAGCAGGGACTCCCAGACTTCCCTCACCCCGGACACGTCCTCCAGCTCCTCCGGTGGGACCCCAAGGCGTTCCCAGGCCAGCCGAGAGACATAGTCCCTCCAGCGTGTCCTGGGTCTTCCCCGGGGCCTCCTCCCGGTGGGACATGCCCAGAACACCTCCCTAGGGAGGCGTCCAGGAGGCATCCTGAGCAGATGCCCGAGCCACCTCAGCTGGTTCCTCTCAATGTGTAGGAGCAGCGGCTCTACTCCGAGCTCCTCCCGTGTGACCAAGCTCCTCACCCTATCCCTAAGGGTGCGCCCGGCCACTCTGCGGAGGAAGCCCATTTCAGCCACTTGTATACGCGATCTTGTCCTTTCGGTCATTACCCAAAGCTCATGACCATAGGTGAGGGTAGGAACGTAGATTGACCGGTAAATCGAGAGCTTCGCCTTCCGGCTCAGCTCCTTCTTCACCACAACGGACCGATACAGCGACCGCATCACTGCGGACGCTGCACCGATCCGCCTGTCAATCTCACGCTCCATCCTTCCCTCACTCGTGAACAAGACCCCGAGATACTTGAACTCCTCCACTTGGGGCAGAGACTCACCACCCACCCGGAGAGAGCAAACCACCTTTTTCCGGTCGAGAACCATGGCCTCGGATTTGGAGGAGCTGATTCTCATCCCAGCCGCTTCACACTCGGCTGCAAACCGCCCCAGTGCCTGCTGCAGGTCCTGGCTCGAAGAAGCCATCAGGACAACATCATCTGCAACTGCAAACAGCAGAGATGAAATCCTGTGGTTCCCAAACCAGGCCCCCTCCGGCCCCTGGCTGCGCCTAGAAATTCTGTCCATAAATATAATGAACAGAACCGGTGACAAAGGGCAGCCCTGGCGGAGTCCAACATGCACTGGGAACAGGTCTGACTTACTGCCGGCAATGCGAACACAGCTCCTGCTCCGGTCATACAGGGACCGGACAGCCCTTAGCAAAGAGCCCCGGACCCCATACTCCCAGAGCACCCCCCAAAGGACACCACGAGGTACACGGTCGAATGCCTTCTCCAGATCCACAAAACACATGTGGACTGGTTGGGCATACTCCCATGAGCCCTCGAGGACCCGATGGAGAGTATAGAGCTGGTCCAGTGTTCCACGACCGGGACGAAAACCACACTGCTCCTCCTGAATCCGAGGTTCGACTATCGGTCGGATTCTCCTCTCCAGCACCCTGGAATAGACCTTACCGGGAAGGCTGAGGAGTGTGATTCCCCTGTGATTGGAACACACCCTCCGGTCCCCCTTCTTATACAGAGGGACCACCACCCCGGTCTGCCACTCCACAGGTACTGTCCCCGACCGCCACGCGATGTTGCAGAGACGTGTCAGCCAAGACAGTCCCACAACATCCAGAGACTTGAGGTACTCAGGACGGATCTCATCCACCCCCGGAGCCTTGCCACCGAGGAGCTTGCCAACCACCTCAGTGACTTCAGCCAGGGTGATGGACGAGTCCGCCCCTGGGTCCCCAGTCTCTGCTTCCTCCTCGGAGGACGTGACAGTGGGATTGAGGAGATCCTCAAAGTACTCCTTCCACCGCCCGACAACATCCCCAGTCGAGGTCAGCAGCTCTCCACCCGCACTGTAAACAGTGTTGGTGAAGCACTGCTTTCCCCTCCTGAGGCGCCGGACGGTTTGCCAGAATCTCCTTGAGGCCGTCCGATAGTCCTCCTCCATGGCCTCCCCGAACTCCTCCCAAACCCGAGTTTTTGCCTCTGCGACCGCCCGAGCCGCGGCACGCTTGGCCCGCCGGTACTCATCAGCTGCCTCAGGAGTCCCACGAGCCAACAAGGCTCGATAGGACTCCTTCTTCAGCTTGACGGCATCCCTTACTTCCGGTGTCCACCACCGGGTTCGGGGATTGCCGCCGCGACAAGCACCACGGACCTTACGACCACAGCTACGAGCAGCCGCATCAACAATAGAGGTGGAGAACATGGCCCACTCGGAGTCCATGTCTCCAACCTCCCCCGGGATCAGGGAGAAACTCTCCCGGAGGTGGGAGTTGAAGACCCCCCTGACAGAGGGCTCCGCCAGACGTTCCCAGCAGACCCTCACAATACGCTTGGGCCTGCCAGGTCCGTCCGGCTTCCTCCTCCGCCAGCGGATCCAACTCACCACCAGGTGGTGATCAGTTGACAGCTCAGCCCCTCTCTTCACCCGAGTGTCCAAGACACGCGGTCGGAGGTCAGATGACACGATGACAAAGTCGATCATCGTTGGTAAATAGTGGTGGGATTTTTTGAGGGTCTTTAAACGTGTCTTGGAGATGCTGCAGCATATAGCGAGTGATTCATCTCTGAAAGAAGAAAAGTCAACAGCACTCATGAACTTCTCTTACAAAGTTTGTTTTGGTGTTCACTACAGCAACATTAGCTGCTAAACCCACTAACGTGTTAGCGTGTGGGTTCTAAGAGACATTACAATACTATGCAAATGGGATTTCAAATTTTTTTTTTTTTTTAAACATAGGTGAGGCAGGGGACATTTGCTGGTGAGACCGTGTCACCTATAAAGTGCTGTGGGAAATACAAAACACACCTGCCTGTTTATCATATCAAGCTGCATCCGTTTGAGACAAGCTAAGTTCGGTTGATGCATTACAGTCATTATTAACAGAGATTTCAAAGCAGGACTGTTTCTCCAATCATATTTTTATCTTATATTTTTTGTATAGAAGTTGTTATAATCCCATAGATAATGAACTGAGGCTTGATGATATTAGTTGTCTGAACAGAATACTGTGTGCCATGGTATGGCTTTTTGTTTGAGAGTCAAACAGTGGGCAGTGGGCATTACTGCTGATTGCTGCCACTCCAAACAATGCTTGTGCTGTGATGTGGCTAAGGCTCCCAATCTCATACCTCAGCTCCAGTATTTTGAGAAGATGCCGAAATTCCAAATTATTGACCATGGACAGTAGCTGGTCAATCCAGGGCAATTTACTCAGCAAAAACATAATTTGGAATGTGATTTGACCACATGTGGTTGTCCCTGGACATTTTCTCCTACTGAGCCAATGTGCTCTGCTCCAATGTTGGTTGTCTTTTATTTGTGTCACAAGTTAACTCTCTATATTCAGTTTTTTGGTGAGATTGTAAACGTTTCGGTTGCTTGTGTAGCTACTGTACTGCTGTATATAATTTGCATCCTGCTTTTTTTTTTTTACTATTATTCACCCTAAAGTTCCACACTGCTGACACAACTCCTCCCAATGGCGCCTTACAGCCAAGTGCGTAAATCGTGTACTGCCATAACATGTAATTCCTACATGCTGTAAAATGGTATCAGTGACAATTTTATGACTACAAATATGAGTACTCATGCCCGATATCTGATTGATACCTGATACCAATATCAGAGCATCCCTAGCACAAAGTATCTGGCCACTTTTCAAAATGAAACACTATTTGCAGATTCAGTGTGAGACAGGTAAAGTAACCTTTCCTGTGTTCGTTGTTCTCTTTACACATCCGTGGTTGTTGTTGTTATTATGGCTGAACAACAAAAAAATAAATTGTAATTATTTCATCTGGCAGATTTTGTCTTCTAATCAAGTTTCAGCACATAGATTTAACAAGCACCACTGAAACTTACATCTTACCATTCGAACAAGAAATGCCAAAACTCTAATGCAAAAATTAAAACAAATGTCAAGAATTGATTTCAAATGTTGTCCTATTTATGTCATATCATGTTTATATTATGTCTATTTTTATGTTGTATTATTAACAAGAAGCATGCTACAGTGTTTCCTCTAGGGTTTTTCTCAGCAGCGGGGTTAGCCTGTGCTTTAGGTTTGTCTTCTCTAGTCTCATCTCTCTCTCCTGCAACATCACTTGATCTGCTCCTTCCTGTCTAATGTTACTTGTCTTACATGATTACATAAAACATTTACAATAGATAGCCTAATGTGAACACGTTTTTTAGGTAATTACATTTTTTTTACCCAAATATCATTTGAGTCAGTAAAAGGCTAATGATACCTGACGAGTGTCATCTTCATCAGGTGTTTTTCTCTTGTCAGACAAACGTTCCTGCAAGCTCATGTGAAGGATGCAGTCAACAGTTACATAATATATATAGCCAATAAAGTGTAGATATTAAAGTTAGCTTATTGCTGTTTAACCACAATAGTGAAACTGGGCCAAATTAATGTAAGATACTGATATGATATGTAATGTTTGCTGGATTCAATATATTCTGAACATCTGTTTAGCTTATAAAATTTATATTGAGTTATTTCAAGCTCATAACTTTGGTTTTTAACCTGTTAAGTAATTCGCTGCTTACACTACTCGGACTCTCCTACTTGTTGCCTGGGTGATTGATGGCCGCTTAACAACCACCCCCTGTGTTTTGTGTCAACAATTTAAAACAAAAACTGTTAGAAAAACTTAAAAAATAAAAATCACAGTGTTGCATGAAATTGCAGTTTTCAACCTAAAGTGATAGATTGTTCAGCCCTAATTATTATTACTTTAATCATTGTGTCAAAGAGTTTACTATTAGTCTTTATTACGCTCTCTGGGTTTACCTACTTAATGTTAGCTAACCAAGTCATTAGCGTCATCCCGATCTTTGTAAACACTCTTATAAAAATATTGTCATGATACTGTTACCATGCATTGTGGATTGTATAATAACGTGATCGGAGTACATTCTCACACCCCTATGCAGGGCTATTCAACTGCCTTGTCAGGTTGTGTTTTTAGTTCTATACAGTTTAACAACACAGGCATTTCACAAATGTCACATGAATTTATGGTTCAAGAAAGAACAAGAAAAACAAATCAATCATGGGGCTCCGCCGAATCTTCACTCCTAATAAACATAGAATGAACTGCATTACCATTACAAGGCAGTGATGGCTGCCCTCCCTCTGTGTGTTCCTCTTCTGCCTGAGGAACACCCCTACACACATAGACGATTGTACATAACGGATTAAAAGGCTATCCCACCAACACCCTGCGCTGCTTGTGGAGTGCTACTCCAAAAACATACGCTCTCAAATGCCAAATTACTGATTTTAATTTAAAATAAATGGGCGTGCTAAGGTTATCAAAAATGTAATTTAACACAAATCTGCCTCAATTAGATTTACAAAAAGATATAATTTTTCACCCGATTTACAGGATCTTATTTCAGAGCCTGTGTTGTGTCATCAAATTACATAACAGACGACTCACAGTAGAAGTTGTGCATACTATGTGCTATCAGTCAGAAACAAATGAACCCACTACTGTCCCTGAAAGACCTTGATGTATGCAAGCAGGCTGTCGAGGACCCTTCTCAACGCCATCACCGCACCTGCACACGGTGACAGGTGCACCACAGAGTGGTTTATTTTGCACAATGTACCTTTAAATGAGAGACTGTGACTCAACCCTAAAGGCTGCGCGCGCGTGCGTGTGTGTGTCTTCACGTGCGTATATGGCTGTGTTTGTGTGTGCGCGCGCGCGCGTGACCGTAGCCCAGCATCACTCGAGATCAACAACAAAACACGTCCCATCCGAGCGGAGAGACCAACGCTCAACACTAACCACGACAGTAAATGGAGAGGGAAAAAAATAAATCCCGATGCCACATTTACATTCACACGCTGTCCACACCCTCACTAATACTAATAAGGCACCGTGTACTATTCAGTAACACATATATAACAACACTATGTCACAGTACGTGGTGGAGCGGCGGTTATGCAGCCCCGCAGAAGGGCTTCACTTTCGGTTGTCCACAGAAAATGGAACCCAAACCTCATTTGAAGCAAGCTATCCTTACTTCATAAACAGATCAGCCAGCATGCCAGTAAGCTAATTAGCAGCAGTCGCAGTTCTGTTACCGCTGCACCTGCTTAACAAGAAGAGTGCCCGCGGGCGGAGGGAGAGGGAGCAGGAGGCGAGAGAGCGCCTGCTGCGGTCCCGACCACCGTTAACGGGTGGGGATGAGCGACATATAACATAAAGAAACATACGTTTTACTACTTAAAAACACAAATGTAAGGTTTTCTTACCTGTACAGCCCACTAGAAGCAAGACTAGGAATATATCCCTCGACTGGACCATTGCAACTCCCGAGTAACGTGAGCGTTAAACGGCGTAGCGAACGTTTTTTTCTCTTTATCTCCGCTCGGTCACTACAGTGTCGCCCCTCGGGTTTCCTGTCCTCTCTCTAGCAGCTGTTCATCCTAATCTATATTTCTGAGCTCGTCCGTCGGTGGTGATGGTGCCAGTAGCAGCGTCGTTGATGACAAGCAGCGGCCAGAGAGATTAGCGGTGATGAGCGCCAGTGCACTGTTCAAAGTCTGACTGACAAGCAGCGCCTTCTCACACACGTGGATTACTCCGCACACGGCGGAGTGACCGACCGCTTGTTAAATAGTGCACCAGTCTCAAAGGAAACCCCCATACCAGAATGCACAGATACAATACAACTGATGTGTGTTATGGGGAATTGTTATTTCATTTTAAAATAAATCAAATCTAATATATAAATTAACAATATCCTCTGTGGCAAATAATAAATATATATATATATATATATGCTTTGTGACTAATAAAAAAAAATATATATATATATATATATATATATATATATATATATATATATATAATTTTATTTTTATTAGTCACAAAGTGCCTCGTTTCAAATGTTTTATTAGGCTACTAGTATCAATGTATATTGCTAGGCATTACATTACTGTCTATTTTTTGTATCCTTATTTGTGATATAAAGCCCACTGATATATACAGTCTTCTCCTCTCTTAATTCAAATATCATTTCAAATTATCACAAATGTATTTAGAACCCAAATTAAAAATAAAGAATCATCCTAAATTCATTTATAACCCAAATGTCCCTAAAAATGTTCTCTCTCGCTTGTGATGTCTTAATCTGGAAGAATAGTCAAGTCAAGAGAGTGGGGTGAAGGCCATTAAAAAAATGCATGCAGTGGCAGTGGAGTAAAAAAATGCTGTTTAGCTGTGGAAAAAATGTCCATGAGGGACACCAGTGTAATAATTTTGATTACACAGTTGATGGTATTATAGAATAATTATAGCTGAGGTTGAAATGACAAAATTCATCAAAAACATACAAACTGGCGAACATGCATGCATTATCACAGCCAGAAATTACCACAAAGCAAAAATGAAATGGACAAAAATGGCCCCAGGGATGCATTAGGTTTTAGCATCTGTTAATGGATTTCCAACATGTAAAATTATGGGATAGAGAGAGTCCTCTAAATACCAGCTGAATGAATATTTCACAACCTGACAACCCCAAATTTTGTTCTTAGGCTATATTAATGAGGCTAGGGTATCTAAATGATCTGTAAAGCATTAATAATGTATTAACCAGTAATAAACTTATCAGTTGCAACATAAAACTTTTACAAATAGTGTCTGTTATTAGTGAGTTGGAACTATTATTGTATTAGGTTAATGATAACCAATACCAAAGCCAGTCTAAAAGTCTAAAAATATTGCTTTTTTATATGTTTTTGTTCATTTGTTTCATCAGTTTTTTTTTTTTGTAAAACTGATCTCTATGATGATGCTATAAAGCCCTCACCACACTGCAAGACATATACAGTAGTAAAAATGTAATAAATCCTTTTATTATGTTTAATTTATTCATATTCCTAAAAAGTATTAGAATAAATTTATGAAATTTCCTGGTGCATTAATTTTTTACAGTAGTGATAGTCATGTAAAAATGTAATCTTACTACGCTTATTTAAAAGCTCACATTCTCTGAAAAAATACCAAAGGCATGACCATGGTGACTATTGTGGCTAGAAAATGTGCTCAAGAATTGACAAGGTTATTTCTTTATTAAACTCAATATTTTTTCAGTATTGAGTAAGTAACTTAACCTTGTGTCTGACCATGTTGGATAGAGATGAGCAGATTAAATGAGCTGTAACGAGGTATCACTTGTGAATTGGTCTATAACAAGATATTAATTGTTATATTAATATTTCTTTTTGTTTCTTGTTATATTCCTATTCTTGTTGCACGGAAGTTATTTCATTCAAAATATGTTACACAACAGATTATATACAGATAGGAAAGAATTACTGCAAGTGAAATACATTTTGTTCCCCTTACTCTACCAACGGCCGAAGAGAGCCTTATACAATGCACTTATATTTAGGCTGTAAAGTTAAATGATACCTGAGAGAACAGAGCAACAAGGGATGAGACCTTTGGGTGCAGACACACCAGACACTGTATCATCTGGTACCCCAAGAGAGCAGCTTGGCTTTGATTTGCACTTTTGGCCAACAGTGAGATGTAACAGGCCAAAATTTAATAAACCAAAATGAATCTGTGGGCTGGCTGAAAATGTATGGTGGCCAAAATCTGACACATTGACTGCAACCCATCCTTCTGCAGTAATTCCCTGCAAACTTCCCCAAACGGGGAGTATGGTATGAGCTTAACCACCCATCTACTCAGAAGTAGGAGCAGACAGGCTACTGTGTGGGTGGGTTGAGGGCAATGTAGGTGTGTGTGCGTGTGTGTGTGTGTGTGTGTGTGTGTGTGTGTTGGGGAGAGGGGGGGGGGGGGGGGGGTATTTGACTGGCGTTTGTCTCAGCATCACAGATAGGAAAGTATGACTCAGCTAGTGATGACTCATGCATATAAATGCCCTCTAAATATACTGTAGTGTTTTATTCAGTGTGCAGAAAAGCTGATGTTTTTATTTTCAGGATCTTGATAGCGTAACCACTCACTAACGTTTGAATTCCAAGAAAATCCACAGCTGTGAGTATAATTATTTATGAAATCTCATAGGTCCAGTCAGCTAAATTTGTTAAGCGTTAAGTAATGAAAACCACAGATGGAGAGGTCTTTTCAATTAGTCTGCAGAAAACTGACAACATCATTTGGTGTCATTTGAAAAATCATGTGTTGCAACCTTGTGGTACACTTTTATTAGCATTACTTTCATTTGCATCTCTCTTATCTGTGCAATTACTGTCTGGGTCTTGGACTGCCACATGCCCTATATTATTTATATATAGAGAGAGAGAATGTTGCAGCAAAAAAATTGCACTCATCTTTCTCTCATGTGTCATCAACTCCAATTGTGCTAAACTGAATATGCTGTCCCTGTGTGGTCAAATATACATAACATGCTTTTTCCATCTACTCAAATCACATAAATCGCAAAACAAATACAGTAGCAGCAGTAGTAATTTAAGTGATGGTGGTAGACTGCTTAATCTCTTAGTTTTATTCTTTTCAAGCACAAGTTTAATTCATTATAGAGAGTACACAAACATTTACTTTTAATTTGCAGTATCCCTCCCTCTCCTCTGCTTCCTTTCATTCAACCTCTGTCACCCATTTAAGCCATGACCACACATGCATGTTCACAAAGAATAGTCCTTCATGCACACACACACATTCTATCTGTCTGACTTAATGTATTTCTTGGAGAGGATACTCCTGAACATCCTCCTCTGTACGTTTTATAAATAGTATCTCTTACCTCCCCCACTACTGTAAAAGGCAGGTTTCCGGGTCATAGGAGAAAATAAGAGGCCATTTGTGTTGGAAGGGTTATGCATGCTACATGTTCAGTGTGTATCGGTGTGTCTGATGAAAAAACACAGATGCTACCATGATCGGATAGATTTGTTTTGAGTCTCCCACTTAGTGGCTCTTTCAGTGTATATTACATAATCGATAAACGTAAAATCAAATGAAAGAAAATCGCACTGTGGAGTTATTATGGATCAGCGGGTTCGTAGGTACACTGTATCATGGCCAAGCAAAATATAGTAGACTTACAATGATATTTTCAAAACATGTCAAAAAAAAAATCTATTTTTGGAGACAGAGTATGGATACTGTCAAACATATTTACAAAGAGCAATTGAAAAGAGGCAATTGCCTTTGAATGGAAGAGAGGGAGGAGAAAGAGGAAGAGAAAGAGGAGTACATTATAGTGTGTGGACCATGAAATTCACCATGGCCCGGTTGGTCGCCTAATGTAAATCTGTCAATAGTGTCTTCAATATTTCAAACATTCTACAGGGAAATGTACTCATTCACTACAGTAATTATTATTGCAGGATTTCAATCACAGCAACAAAAGCCGACTAGTATGTGGAACTCATGCAGTTGCAGTGGATGAGGCACACAGTACAGTGCAAATACAGTAATATGATATAATTCTAACATGTACATTCAGATGACTATGTTGTGCTTGTGGCAGAAGTGCAGTTTTTTACACCTCAGCAAGAATAACACATCTGCGACATGGTAACAGCAAATAATTTTCTATTGGATTGAGAAAGATCCAGCATGCAATTTCTAGAGGACAATCATAAATATCACATCTGTCAGCATCTCTGCAGACAGTGTTGAAGTTACAAGGTGCCATTTGAGAGAAACTATCTCATATCTGACATTCTTTACTGAGCTTATCCCTGCGAGTTTGATGAGACTCAGCTTGCCAAATGTTTTAATTTTATGAGATGAGCTTCCACGAAGCAAATATCACCATTCATTCCACCATATTCACCTTCTTCGCATTCTTAAATTCAATTGAAGTTTTTTTACTACACGGAGGTGGAGAGTATATGATCATCACTCTAAGGTCAAATGGCTGTGCATGCCGTAATGAATGCAGCTTGTGACAACATCACAGCAGAAAATTGTAGTGTATGGTTGCAGCATGCAAGAAGCTTTTCCCCTATTGCGTTGCAAGGGAAAATATCGGGTGTGATGTTTGATGAAAATCGGTGGCCAGGCAGCGACTTCCACTGAGATGGATGAAGTCTTTAGTGTGTGGGTTGCAGTGCTACTACAATATAGTGTTTTTGGTTTACACAGCACATGGGTTTTTTGTACTGATGCACTTTATCTTACAGAGTTGTGCTGCACAAGTTATTTGGGCTTGCCAAAATTTAAATTGGAAAAGTTGGATTTGGAAATTTATGTTTAATTAGTTTGGCGTAAAATGTTATCTTCTAGTTCCTATCTTTGAATTCATTGTATTTTGTTAAATTGATAAAAAAATATTTCTTTTTTTAAGATTTCTTATGAAGTGAGATTATCTTGCTGCATGGACAAATCATTTTCACCTCAAATGTATTTTAGCTAATCTTTTTATGTTGTACGATATTTATAGTTCGTACGAGTGTCCTTTCACTTGACAGTGTGGTATAAAACCTTGAAGTGTTGAAATTGATGTTTGAATAGCAGTCAGTTTGATACATAATAGCATTCAGCTCCCTAGACAATAAATACATCCAACTAGATACCTTTAGTGTCAATAAAAAGTGGGACAAGATTGAACTAAATTCCAGGGTCATACTGACAGTGAACTTTCCATTTTAGTGGAATTATATTTACTGACACCACTTTTGTTGAAGGGTTACATGTTCTAGGTGAGTTACAACATTTTGCGGGTGAACTACTTGTGTTGTGCCATATCACACTGCTGATAAATGCAACCGGAACTTTGAGATTTCTGTTTGAACGTACACACGGGTGATTAAAATGTTATCCAATGTATACTTATTATACATTGCAGTGTAAAATGTCACAGATTGTGGTACAAGTTGCAGGAGCTATTCACTAATTGAATGCTCTGTGTGCTCTAGATGAATGACTAGGTGAAAAGCTTTGAGAGGACTTGGAGCATGGCTCTGTCTTTCAATTATCCCCTTTAGTGCAGAAAGACTGAGCTTCCGATAATCTCAGGACTAAGGGGTGGATATCAGTTAGCTTGAGTGCGACATGGTGTTGTCAGACAGTGGATTCATTGTCCTGAGAGTCTGTCCTGCAAGGCACACAAGGCTCCTTTGTGGACGGCAGATATTAATCTGCGTAGGCAGAAATCTGGAGGAGTCTGTCTAAACTCACATTCAACCACACACACATCAGCACACACGGGGACACACACTGAGCCATGTACATATTCATTATGTAACAGCGACAGAGAGCATGCAGCATGTTTCACCAGAAAGAATTCCTTCTTTTGAGATGATTTACACAATGACCTTAAGCTGCAAGCTTGTACCCTAGCACCCACTGTAGCCACGAGGTGCCATTGCCAGATGCCATTGCTAAAACCATCTTCCATCATCACCAAGTACAAAGGGGGCTCAGACTGTCAGACCAGTGACCATGATTCACCTCCAGCTCATCAGCATTGCTCACAACACAAGCAAAATATTCTACAACCACACTGAGTCAACTCAGAATCATTCTTGACAACGGTTTGTAAAGTGAGACCCTCACTTGACATGATCAACACTATTATTTTATTAGTATAAATGTTCTGTACAGTAGGTAGTATGTCCTGAATCAAGTACGAAACACTATTTCATATGTAAATAAGAGTAATCTTGAACTTACAATGTTCCGTTTTAGTTTTAAAGCAAATTATAGCAAGAGGTTCATGGCAGTGACTGCATAAATAGTAAAAAACATCAAACAATATATGGAATGTATCTTGGATATCTGCTGCCACCTAGAGATACAAATACATTACAGCATGGAAATGAAGCCTATAATAAAATGGCAACACGTCCTCAAATTGTGTCCTGCATGTAATGTTGTTTTCTTTACATGTGGGGGCAGCATATTTCTACTTTGAATGCAGTGATAACTCGCTGGTGTCGGCCCAATTCATGTGTACAAATGCAATTAAGAATTAATGAGAATTAATGTTTCAATTTTCTACTGTTAAAGTAATTTAATCTGATAAACAGTTAGCAATTATCCTAAAACCTTGATGGATGATGCGTTCTGGCACCAACCTGACTGACTGACAGATTTATTATATTTAATATGGTTGATGTCTGCTTTGGAAGATTTTTTTTTTACATTCTATTACATTCTAAGAATTATTTTTTCATTAATTTGCATTGATGATTATTTACTGTACAGATGAATTCAGTTAAATCTAAAATGGCAGCATTAGTACTGTACTGTTGGCCTTTTTATATTACTGTAACACATCACTGGTACTCTAAACTAGATTGAAGTGTCTGTCTTGTCCAAGTCTACTCCTTCTTTGAGACATATTTTAGCTGTTTTCTGAAGGTGAGTTTACACCAACACTTTCTGTATCCTTCTCTAACTTGGATGCATTTCTTCTCAAAACATTTTTGCAATTCAATTTGATATTTTAAATACACTACATAGTAAATTAAGATGGTGGAAAAAAAACAAGAAACCCTCTGAATTGGTCTGTATTTGTTTATAAATGGGCACATTTTAATAACATATATCTAATATAGTTGTGTGTGAAATTCTCTCTGCTTTCGTGGCACCATTACCATAATGCAGACACTTTCTACACAATAACAGACCCATTACTTTAATAGATCCATGGAATGGACCTAAATTGCAACCTGGTAATAACGAGAAATGGGCTCAACATATGTTACATCTGAACAGGTGGCTAAGAGTGTTATAAATCCATCAAAACACTAGCGAGAGCCTCTCCAAATGTGCTTGTCATTATTTATAAAGGGTATTACCTATTGGGGTAACGGACAGGTTTTTAAGACTTTCACCGCAGTCTACTCAAACATCCCGTAAACTGAGCTTAGCATGCACCAGCTTCTGTAATATGCAGTGACAGTTCGCATCAGATCCTCAGTCGTTCAAGAAGCCTGTCACTTTGGATTTCGCTCAAGATGTGTGACAAGCCTCTAACACACTCAAACCCCATTTCAAACCCTATTTCAAACCTCGGGCTATGCAGAACACTGCTCTCAGTCATCAAACTGACTTCAAGATGCGCTCTGCAATACGGAAACACCAAAGAATGTTCAACCATAAGGATGAGAGATGCATGAAATATGCGGTCGATCAAAAGGATAGTCTTTTACTTACTGAAGGCTACAGGGATCGACAAAACACACTACACAAAACAACGGTAGTAACCCCAACAAGTTACAGGAAATAAATATAATGCCAGTACAACGTGAATTGAGCCAAATACGTCATAGCTCTGTGCTTCCAGCGTATAAACGCTGCACTTCAAAAGCAATGTCTTACTTTCACTATGTGTCAGTCTCTACTTTGAGTCTATTGGTGTTATTAGATGTCTACTAGGAGTCCACAGATAAGAACTGGGTTTAGTGTGTTTGTTCATTCAGTCTTACTTTAACAGCTTTTCCAGTGTGCAGCGTTTATGTGAATATGTGGTCGTTTAATAATGAGGCTGGGTTGGAATAATGTTATAGCCTCTACAAGCCTCTCGAGTCGTGCAATGCCGTTATCCTGCAAGCCAACCTGGAAAGTTAACTCTGCCATGGTTCACTGGCTGCAGAACCACTATAAATTCAGTAGGGTTTTGAATCGGCCTTCAGACTGATGCTGAAAATAAGATGTGTGTTAAACGGCAGCGAACACACAACTAAGGCTGAAGCTGTGCCACCGACATTCAAAGCATGGCAATAGTGCTATAAACTACTGATCTAAAACAATTTACCAATAAATATGTGCTAATATAATATCATTTTGCAATTTACTGAGTGTTTGTGTAGATTGTTTAGTTCTACAATTAATGATGAATCAATTATCAATTCATTATAGTGATTATGACAACCCCTCCCAAAAGATGACCTTCAAGATCTTAGATATCTATTAGCAACTTATATCATCAGCATAGACAAAACTTTAAACTTACAGTGGCCTTTACTGTAAAGCTTTAATTCGTATCCTAATTATTTTTTCAGCTGAGGGAAATCATGGCTCAGAATTGCTAACGACTCTGGAGTTCAAGCCTCGAAAGTAGATCGCTCATAAGCTTGATGACTTTTTTTTTTCACAACTGTAGAGCAAGCCAAAGTGGAAAGAACCTCATGAATTTAATACTGTGTTCAGTCGTTCTATGCTCCTGTGCTCTGTGCTATGCCATGTTTTGAAAACCACAGCGCTCCTAAACACAAATGTTATTTCAGCACAGCTTACATGAGTGTATACCAGCACGTAAAAAAAAGCAGGCTGTTTTTAGTATGACTGGAAAAGATGCAATTTAATCACGTTTAGACCTTGGACAAAACATTGATTTCTTCTACTGTATGAGCCACTGTAATGTTATTATTTCCTTCATTTTTTGAAAACAAACTTCCATATATACGCTAATATAATATTGCAATGCTGTAACTCTAAGTCTAATAGGAGTTAAGGGCAGAGAGGTACCTCAGCAAGTACAATATGGACTTCAAACAGAATAAGATAGACTTTGAAGGTGAGATGTTAATTTCCCCTCCCCTTTTCACGTAATTGACTGTGTGAGAAAGATAAGAACAAAGCCATTTTTCCCATTGCTCATTTCTATTGACCCTGCTCACAATTCACAGCTCAAAGTAAGCTGAGAACCTGAACAACTGAGGTCTGAAGTCAGAAATGTCAGACCTTTTTGTTCAATATACAAAAGACAACACTGCACTAAAGTTCAACAACGATCCTCATAATAATTATACTACAATAAATAAAGAAACCGGTTAAGCTTGTGTTTATTCAGTAATTTGCCTAAGACATTAATATATAGCAATCCACTCAGTTTTCACTCTACCTATAAGAAACATGTGAGATCACAAAGGCATGTGCTATCTTTGAAGTGATTCCATCGACGTTCATGCTATTCTTCATTACAGCCTTTATCATGTAGCGATAGGGAGGTGGGCGTAATGAACGTCTTTACAGTGTTTTTTTCTTTTACGCATTGAAGTGATCGAGTTATATTGTACTCCAGTGCCAAGACCAGAAGCATTGGTTTATGTATGAAATTCATTTAAATCTCATGTATGTCATTTTTTTCAAACAAGCAATATTACTTCAGCAATATTAGTCTGAAGTTTTTTTTTTGCAACAACACAAAAAGACAAACATAAAATCAGGAAAATGATATGAACAACATAACATTTCAGCAGCAACAGACATTAGATCACTGAGGACATGACATTATAATCACAAAAGACAAGACATTATGATCACATTATGATCATCTTTAATGCACATTTCTTCTAGGATTAAATTCTGCATTATTGTGGGGATGGACCGGTGCACAACAATCTAACCCCGTTAAATTATAGAACCATGTACAATACCTCAAGTTTGAAGCTGGTAACTTGTATTCACTTTTCAGTACATGTTTGGGTCAGAGGTGATGGTGTTGGCCAGTCTTATTGTGTTATGACTGTAGCATAGTAAGGCTGGCTGTTACCAAGGTGGTTCATGAAGTTTTTCAAGTGGTTGACCTACAATGTTTGAGCAGATTTTCATTTGGTGGAGCAGCATTGACTTTAGAGCAGTGGACCAACATGCACCGTGTATGTTGCAATACTGTAAAAACTCAAAATAGATGTGTGGGCCTTGTTTGTTCAGTTTTGGATTCATTGTTGGAAAGGTACCCAAAATGGCATTTTTGAAAAGACTGAATTGAACAAACAGGCAGACGAACTGAGGTTGTTACACATATATAATATTTTGGCAATTCATTTTTTGGAAAAGAAAGAAAAATGGGAGATTACTTTGGAAAGAGAGATTCAATGGTTCTCCACTGGAGACTGGTAGCCTTCAGAGCCAAAACTGAAACACTCATGAATTAGCAGCCAATTGTAAAATCTATAATCTGAGGTTTTGGACTTTGTATTTAGTCTTTCAGCATCTTGAATTTTTGCATTCATATATTACTTTATTGATCATACAGAATAGTATAATAAAAGAGAGACAGCTATCAGATTCAAGAGATATTCAACTTAATCAGGGAAATATATTAGATATATACACCTCAAGATCATTTGTACAAAACACTGAGTTCAGTAATACATCTGACTATGCCTCTAATGTGTAGGGCTGATGCTGTAGGGGAAGTGTATAACCTCACCCAAGAAACAAAGGTATCAGCAAAACTAAACTTCTGCAGAGTACAAAAGTGATTGAGGCCTCTCCGCATATGATCAGTAGTGATCAGTCAAAGGCTTCCTTTTGGCCAAGGTAGTCCAAAGGGATTGAGTGGTCAATTTGCCATAGAAATCTATTGAAGATTCAACTCCATTATGCATGAAAAATGCTGCCTGTCTCAGTTCAACAATTGCAATGGGGTCTCCCAACCTCTGTCCTGCAATTCCAACAATTTGCAATCTGCGGTAATGCCTGATTGGTTTAGGAATGACTTTCTTTATTACTGCTGATAATACATGTATCTGGATTAAAGTGAGAGGTCTTCATCGTGAGTGGAAGCAACAACTTCATAGCTGGGAGACAGAGCTGCTGTTGAATCATCTCTGGGGATGGGGAGGGAGTACTGTCTTACTGAGTTAATTGTTAACATAATTTATACAGCTTCCATTCTTAATTTTAGCTTTATAACTTGTATACCCATAAAAGAGCCTGAAGCACCTCAACCCGTCTGAACACTCCCACTATCATGTCTAATTAGGCAAAGTGAGTGGAAGGAAAGAAATGTGAGTGTGTGTGTGTGTGTGTGTGTGTGTGCGGTGCGTAGCTACTTTAAGACACCAACGAGGCTGTGTAGCATTATGATCCTTAAATGGCATTTTCATTGTGACATAAGCATGGTCTGAAATCACATTTTTCTTCTGTGTTTCTGAGTGTCTTTGATATAAAGGTCTTTCCATTCTCGTGTTACACTGTCTTGAGATGAGAATCTATAAAAGAGCATCAGTCAAGGCAAACAGTGTGTAACGGCGGCAGCCTCCTGGTTTGATATACCTGTCTCTATAACCGTTTCAGTGTGCACAAGGTCCTCATGGTGTGGTTTTTCCAGTGTTTGACAGGGAAGAAGAAGGCATGCAAATGCTGTGTGGTAATTAATTACACTGTCTGATGCCTCAGCTGCCTGTATGTATCCACCTGGCTCATTAACTTTCAATTCAAGGAGTGGATTTTTCTCCCCATTTCTACAATTAAAACAGCCAAGACATATATTTCTCAATTCATTCTGCTGACAATTCTTGAAATTGATTGCTCTCATTAAACCATTAAATTGCTTTTTTTTAATAATAAAAAAATAAATTACCCTTGCAATAGCTTGTCAATACAGAGCCCTTTTGGTAAGCTCATTTGATGATGCTGTGGATTGAAATTAGTGAGGCCTCATCAATTCAATCCCTGCCCCTAATATCTATCTGAGCTCAGACAGTGTTCATATGCATGTCGCTTCTACTTAATTCAATTCATCAGAAGAGAAAAAGATACATTAGGTGCTTTCTGCCAGACAGTCAAATTTGAGTCACGGTTAATACACTATAGAACAAAAAGTGACATGAAATATGTCAAGTGAAAAATATCCTAACTGATGGGTCTGAATTTAGTTATACTGCCCATCACTCATACAAGTCTCTCTCTCTCTCTCTTTTTTTTTTAATAAAAGAAAAGGCCAACCTTATTTCACAGACAACCAGTACATTAGCTGTCATGTGAAGACCCACATCCAGAAAAGCCGGATCACATTAAATTCACAATATGTCTTAGAATCACTTTCCTGCTTAACAGTAGATCCAGTTATTATCATACTGATGAATAAAATAAAACCAGGTTGAATAGTGCGATCTCAGTAACAGCTAAAAATAGGAAGACAACTAAAACAATTAGTCTGATTATTGCAATCTGCACTCCTTTTAGTAAATGTATATGATGTAGTTTAGTGAGCATGTAATCGATAGCTTTATATTGATGACTCCAATGATACAGTAAATGCAAAACATTTTCACATTTGATGACATTATTGCTGTTTTAAAAACATTTCAAAAACAAATCCAAGATCTTCAATCAGTCCAAAAACAAAATAATCAGTTTGCTGCTCAATAAAAATACATGAAGCATACTTTCAAGGCATTTCCCCACGTTAGAACTCTTTTCTTCAGACAAACAAAAACATGGTATAGCCACAGCTCCACTATCTGCAACCATTTCATTTTGTTATCCATTATTTTATAGCTTTGTACTATACTGATTTATTCATCTTTTTGTAGCTTCTGCTACTTCCCAGACTGTAGCACAGTGTGAAACCTGGCGTTTTTATCAGCTGCCACAGTTTTAAAATCGTTAAGCTTCGTGAGCATGCTGACATTAATCACATGGGAAGCTAGCAGGCATGGCTTTGTTGTTGTGTGAATGCTTGCCTGTGCTTTTGCCTGAGTGACACGTTTAAAAATATACATTCAAACAGCTCTATTAATCGTGGAGCTCCGTATCACATATGGCCTTGTGTTTTACCTTCAACTAAGTGGATTGGAGTTTAATTAGCATCAACAAAGACCATGCAGCATCTTATTTTCTGCAAGTGTTTAGTCAACAGCCCCATAACTTGAAGTGCTGTGAGTCATTTTGTTGAATTTATTGTTTAGAATAAAAGACCAAGACAAGCAAAACATAAACGCATAGTTCACCCGCTAATTACCTCCACCAATGAAGTATTGTTTTCCATGCTTTTTGTCAGTCTGTTTGTTTGTTTGCTTACAGGAAAAAAAATACTGGGCTGATTTTCATGAAACTTAGAGGGAGGGTTAAACATTGTTAAGAGTTACCATACTAACAGCACCAAAAGAAAATCTATTAAATGACAATATTTGATATATAACTTCAATATAATCTAGTATATTAACATCCCACCCCACAGCTTCCACTTTACACATCAGGATGTAGACAATGCTGTCCTATTGACTGCCATGTTAACTCGGCTCTGTAGCTTTGTACCAAAAACAGAGATTATGCTAATTTATTATTATCACAACTCCTTTATTTAAATCATACACATACGTCATACTGTTTATCATTCTGACCAGTGATGTCTTAGGCGATCTCCAAGCGTCCTTCTAATTTTCCCTGTTATGCTCGTATCAGAGCCCAGAGCCAGACAATATGACTTCCAGCACTATGCAAGCACACTTCTTTTGAACAAGAAGTGGTCTTGCATAGTGCTGCGAGAAGTGAGCTCGGGAGTTTTAATATAATACAGACTGCGCTGTAATCTGAGAAAGCATCCGGGCATGAAGGATGAGGATTATATATTTTTCATCTCAGAAACTAATTGAAAAGGTCTATGATGGCGCTGTTATCACTCATGTCTCCAGCTGAGTTATGGCCATGGTGAGATATGACTGACAGAAAAAAGGGAGACTTAATGAACAGCATGTGACTGTTGAATAGGCAGGTGCTGGGCTGTAGAGCTGAATATGTTTTAATAAAGATATCTCATATTAGTCAGTATCCAGCTGTTCAGATTAAGTGATAATGCCTGCAGTATGTTGCAAGCACCTTTGTAATGGATGAATGAGCGGGGAAGGTAATTCTTGCCTACAATATATTACAATTATAATTCCTGTTCAGGTCGAGCAAAAGCATACATCCACACTGAAATAATAGTTTTCACATTAATTACAACCTACACGTAACTGTAGAAATGGAAAATATAATTAATTTCCTTACATGAAACTACCATGTTACTTATATCAGGGATCATTTTTACAGTCATAGGTGAAAATGGTGTAATAATTAATCAGTGCCCATTGCGTTAATTATATGACCAGGCCAGCAAGGTGAGGAACTGAATCATGGTTTCTGTAGTGGTAGGATGGTGTTTAGCCTCTGCACTCAACATCCTTGATTCTACAAATACTTGAGTTTCCTGGAGAAAACTAATTTTAACGGCACTGATTTGGGACATTTTTTGTCTTGTGACTCTTCAAGTATGTTTTATTTGTAGGTATATAATGTAATCAAAACAAGAATTGTTCTGCTTTTTATTACCTAAATAACATCAGTCCTGGGCTGGCTACTCTGTTGAATGACAGATTCTTTTAAAAGTATAGTGTTTCTGGGGAATAATATGACCTATTTCAGAAAGAGTAGTCTAATTGTTTTGGATATTTCTTACATGATATGGCCTGTGAAGCTGACATCAATCGTACCTGCACATCAACCCACTTAATCCTCAATCTCTTTCTTCTACTGAGATCACTGATAGTTGGAGATACACACACTTTTACACAGCAGTATTTAAAGGAAAGTTCTTGAAGTGATTGCCTTATCAATCATCCATGAACCAACAGAGATGAATAGATGTCTCAGCTGAGCAGAAAATTGTCATACTGGTTTCATCACTATTTCTCGCAGTGACCTGTTATCTCATACAGAGTAAATGTAAAGCTGAATACTAGCTGAACATTCTTTCACAGTGTGTAAGCCATGGTGATAGATATTATTAACTTCCACTGAAGAGGGAAGGACATATTTAACTCACTTTTCATTTTCACACAGTGTAGATTAGAAAATAGTGTCAGACACAGAGGCAGAGGCATAAACCTTCTAGCCCAAATATTGTCAAAAAATAACAAAAACCAAGAATGTTAATTTTTAGTTATATTTATAGTCTGTTTATAACAAAAACTTTTGAAGTGTAAAGACAAAGTGCAAAAGAAATACATCGATCAAAAAGGTTTCACAAAAAGTTAATATTGCCAATAAGGGATTTTGAGACTTGGCTGGTCAGTTCATATCTGACAGCTACATTCACTTCTTTATCTTTAAAGCCTGCCACTGGACATCCTGCTGGAAGACATCAAAGCAAAGGTCAAGTCGAGGAGTAAAGCATCACTGGAGGCCAGGCAGAGCGATCAAGAACAGAGCAGAGCTCACTATGCCAATGCAAATGACCTTGCTGTATTTTTTTACTAAAAATGTTACATTTTACTCAGGGAAATGCTTTTAGAAATAGCGTTGTTAAAATGTTCCTCATATAATCATAATGCGCTATTTGTATAGCCTAGAGAAATGCAGCTCAAAGTGCTTTACAGTAAACATTAATGTGTTAAGGGAAACATTAGGAGGCAATTAGGCCTCATTTAAGGAGGAAGGAAAAATTACTATGATGTGCAGTAAAAATAAAAAAACTATGTAAATAATGAATTAACGAATAATCTCTATATATGAATAAATAAAAAAAAATTAATATTCATAGAATTATGTGTGATGTCCCTTGTTTATCTAACTATGCCATCACAACTATCTGTTTTTATGATGAACTACAGTGGCTGGCTAAACCTGCTTGCTGGCAGCTTCAACAACATTATGTTCCATTAAACCAAAACCATGCATGTCCTTACCCATATCTAGGGCTTGGCACTATATCAAATTGTGATTGATTCGTTTAAACTTCTGTTTTTCTCTGCTAATACTGATTATTAAAGTTCATGTGCATGCTCTACTTAGTTGGACCATCTGGTACTGACACTCAAAGCTGTGTGGGGTAACCTGTGTTTAATGTGTAATGATGACAGCCCTGCAGGTGGTGCAGGTCTTTCATTGCTCTTGCACAACAGTGTTTAAAAACATATGATGCTTCAGTCCATTCTGAAGGCAAACAAAACATTTTTAATGGTGAAAACAATTACGATGATGCAAACCTGGAAGACCTGCAAATGTCAACTGCATCATGTTAGTTGATTATCTTGCTATATTATCTACAGTATGAAAAAGGAACATTTTCTAAACACTAATATGCAATGGATATGATTCTGTTGAAATTGGATTGTTTTTTCCTGGAAGTTTTTGGCATTATTTAACAACTGCATAAAGGCAGTAAACCAATACATCACAGTTTGGCCGCTTTTAGCCATTTTTTCCTTTTTCTTTTGTAACATTCCTGTCTAGACAATAAGTAAAGTAGTCTTTATGTTGAACTCTTACTATAACATTTCATTACAGAATTATAACCAAGATAATAATCGAATAAATAACAGAAATAAAAGTCATTTTGGTACTTTGCACTTCTCTTATAATGTTTTTGTAAAATATTACACCAACATTGTGAGATTGTATTACAGATGCATTACATCACCACTTTAGGGGTTACTTAAGCAGCAGGGACACTTCACATTCATTACGTGTGTGAGTGTTTGTGCGAAAGCAAGAGAGAGAAATCATCTTTGGAGGTTTAAAGTATGTTATTATTCATGTCTTCATGATATAATGATGGTGTTTAAAACCAGAGGATCATGACCAAAGTGCAAAGGTCTGGGAATACTGAAAATATGTGAACACAATTTAAAAATGCTCAATTAGTGTGTGCTCAGGCAGTGCATTAAACATGATGTTGTTCCTTATAGGGCTCATACGTATTTATTTTGCTGATAGGCCAAACATTATGAGGCCAACATACCAGGACAGTGCACATTGCTAATGAAGGATTTTGATAATTAGGGTCACAGTGTAAACACAAGCCATCATTCTCTCTTGCTTTGTGATTTAAATTATTCAAATGTGCAAATTAGTTAATAAAACTGATTTCATTGCGCATCATATTGTATCTCATTTAAAATGTGACCTCTTTTAATGCACAATAATTTTCTGTTCAGTGCAATGAAGTATGTGAGGTCTATTCCATTAAGTAAGAAGTCCTACAGATCTCACTCTGTGCAGAGAATATGTGCTTATATCTGATGATATTAGTACTCACTTGCCTATGGATGACGCATGCATAATGTAAAAAAAGGCAGCTGCAATCCTGCTTTTCTGTTTAATGCTACTGTCTACAAGAACATAATCAAAGCAAGCTTTATTCACTGACTTATTTGCTTTATTTTGCTGCTCCTAAATTATGGAGGTTAGTGGTGTGGATCCGTATATTTCACTTGTCTTGACTGAAGGATACACCTATTACCAGCTATCCTCCTTCTGTGGATCTGTTTGGCCCTTTTCTGCAGGGACTGAAGTGTGTCTGCTGCTCCTCATTCCATGCCTCACCACTCTGTTTGCCTACATGTTGCAACCTGTTGATTCTGAGATTGTGCCCCAGCGTCAAGGAATGAAAGTCTTCCTGTATTTAAATCTCCTGATTCTCATGGCTCATGCTGCCTGGCTGGTGCAACAGGTATTGCATGTTCAGAATGACACGGATACAGATTGATTCACAGAAATATATGCTTGAGTTATAATCAGAAACTATTGTTAGTGATTACAGTCAAAATGGAGCCTAATCCAATTCACTTCTCTTGCACTATTGTAGAGGCACTGTAAAATAACAATATAATATCTCAGTGTGACAGCAGCAAAACGATAAACCAATTATTAAATCAACCTTTTAATTCATCATTTTTAAAAAATGTGAAAGCTTGTGCTTAACATTTTACATCAAGGTGAGTAACAGTCTCATGGGGTGAATCATTGTAATTGTTTCATTAGCAGATGAATGATTTTAGATATGAAATGGATGCTATGTATTTACTATACGGTGTCTACCTGTAGATGAAGCTGGTTTGCTGACCTGTCCCTGGTTAGGAAATTAAATTCTTTTAAAAATGAAAGATACAATAAATAAATAAATAAAATGAACTAAATATAGTGTTTTGTCCAAAAAAAGATGTTAAAGATGAGAAGAAGTTTTTACCACTGTTGAATGAAAGACTTGCGCAAAGATTTCCAGGATCGCATCAATTAGGCATCCCCATGACTAACTTTTTAGACATTGTATGTAGCCTAGTGGAAAATTCTTACTAATTGTAAATCACAGAATCACTTCAGGAAAAAAAGAAGCAGAATCACTTTGTTGTGCTCAGTTTTTTGTTCTGTGGTGCCTGGTCTATGTGTGAAAAACACACCATATTCTTAATTTAAAAACAACAAGTAGTCTACTCCTATGTGCACATGAATATTCACATGTCCATGTTTTCACTGTACAAAAACGTGCATGAACAGCATATGTGGCTTTATTACACAAAATCACTCACTGTGTTATTTATTTAGAGCTATAGTACATTTATTAAAAAATTCTCCAAAAGTACAGTACGGACTGTGCCTGTATCTTAATTAAGGGTTGCTCAGCAGAACAGAACCGGCTAAAAAAATACTGAATTATCATAACAATGAAAATTTACATACAAATGGGACACTATAAGTCCTACTTAATCATTTACAGGTCACTAACTATCTAATTAAATTATCAAATTATAGCGGAAACAATAACACTGCTTCTTTAAAATCTACCCAGCGAATTATTAGAGTTGGAAAAAAAGCGGACATAAGAAAGCAACAGGCCTTCAGCTGAATTGGTAATTTATAAGATCATAATTGCTTCCATTTGAACCAGGATCCAACGTTCCGAAATCATATCTTTAGATATTATTGTCTACATGTCAGGGACACTAAGTGCGAACGCTCCATCACCATCAACTTTAATCCAGGCTGCAGGAGCTTTTCTTGTGGATCTATGAGTGCAAGCAGAGCTCTAATGAAATCTAGGGTCAAACAGTCATGGCTTCAATAGCAGTCAATGAAATCTATGAGGAAATCAACAACACACCAGTGGAGTGGATAAGCTAATAGAGTGCATCTGTCTTATGAATTACAGTAGATTTCTTCTCAGTTGAACAAGGATAGTTTTTCAGGAATATTTTAAGAGAATACCTGATTTGAATTTATTCACCCAGAGGTTTAGCTCTGCTTAGAATATTAATTGTCTTGTAAATCTATAGCTGTAAAACAGGTTGACAGATATTAACCTTTCCTTGTCTCTGAAAACATTTGCGGTTCATAAAAAAAAGGAGCGACTGGATGTTGCTTAGCCATATTATTGTCACTTTGATTTCAGTAATTGAAAAATGAAATTATTTTGATGTGTGAAAGCATAGTCTTAGAGACTAATTTGTGTATCCAATAGGATTATAGTTGATTGCTACATGCACTGTCAAGGTTAAAGCATTTTATTGGATTTTCTAAGGTTTGATTCTCGCTGGGCTGTTCTTCATGTGTTTCACTTTGTCAAAATATGAAGCAAAATATAAAACTTGAATTTTTCTTCATATTTCTTTTAAACTATTTGCTATAAGATCAACTCATGATCACACAAGCAGATCAGGAGTGTGAATCCTGATCTGAAACACAAACAACATCCGTAACACAAACAGCAACAGAAAGACATGATATGAGGTGTATGCATCATATCATCTGGATTTCAGATGAGGAAAGCTTGGTTTATGGGATTTTTCTGCCTAATTAATATGTAAATGTAACCTAATCCATATGCAATTGAATTCTATTCATGAGAAATGTGATTATGTCCTCTTACTGACGCCATCTGGTAACATGTTGATATTGTTTTAACGCTTTGAAGCCCTTTGCAGAGCACAGTTTGACTTTAGTGGGAAATTGCATGGCAATTGCCTTAAACCAGCTTTTACACAAGGTGAAACTAAATAGGTCAAGCTGGATTTGAACCTTAATTGGACACAGTTTTAATCTTTCCTCAAAAACAGTTCACATAAATTATGTATTCTCCTGTCTACACTGTAAAATGTAACTTTGTTTTAAATATAAAAAATGGCTGCCTTATTATTTTGACAAGATTGGATTTTGATTCAAACAAAGAACATGCAGCTATGTTGCTGTTGCCGTGTGGTGTCAGCACAAAGATTATGTGCTATTCTGATTTCAGTGATGATACTGTAGTAAGAGTGTTTTCATTATTAAAAAAAAGGAGTAACTTGTATTATTAACAACTTCCCCTCATGCATGTTTTTTCAAACTATAAAAAAAAGAGTGAGTGAGATTTTTAACCCTCAAAATATGCATGCTGGGAAATATGCTAATATGGTGAACCTGTCTTCAGAAGATTTATTTAACGAGTTGAGTGAACTCACAGCGGATCATTCGTTCAACTCATTTTAAATCAAAAGAATTCAAGACACAAGGGCTCATGAATATGAGTTCTGAAATCGTGTGGAAATAAAAAAAAACTAGACATTTTTTGTTGAATTAAAGTTAAGTTAGTGTCAAAATAGTTGATTCCACAGAATTCCTGCAAGATGTCTTACAGCATGGATTGAAATCACTTGGTTTTGCTGAACAAACAATGCTTTATTTGGCTTTTAGGGCAAAAAATGGTTGCTTAGTGTGTGTGTGTGCCATTATTACAGGTGCTACATCATTGATTTCACACTGAATCTAATGGGAAAAATTATAGGCATGGTGTCCATCATTAACAGCAGGTAGCCTTCAGCCTCGAGGCTCCCGGCAGAAACAGTCATGGACAGTTTGATGCTAATGATCCTGAGCCTGCTTTATGCTGCTCAGTGTACTGTATATGGGTGTTTTCAACCAGGCGTTCGAGCTGTGCTAATAATTCCAGTAAAGTGGGACTATAATACATCATAGGCTACTATGCCGACAGGCAACCAGCTTTTTTTCTGTTTGGTCCCCTTTTATTCAGAGGCATTTATGCCATTTTGAAGAAAGTATTGTTTACAGCACGCATGTATTGGTAATTGTTCTTCTCTGTAATTTCAGGTGTGTATTCATAAACATGATGGAAATTCTATCTTCATGCTGTAGTATCCCAGGGGTGAATAATCCATTTAAAGGTTTGTAAGTCAGCCCGGCGAAGCGCTTAGAATACATACAGCTCTCCATATGTATGATAACAACCTGGCTTATTCTGTCCCTTCTGCAGTTTCCAGTAGGTACTCGGAAAGATTGTGGTGTAACTCAATTAATTTAAAAAAGTGATTCACATATGCTATAACGCTATGGTTGCAATTTATTGTCATACAATTTCATTTAGATCTTGGACTGTGCAATACTTTAAACTTACTTTACAAGATGCTGACTGTTTTGCTATTTAATAATATACTGGAGTATATATATATATATATATGTGTGTGTGTGTGTGTGAAGCTTTCTGGCTACATATCAGACAGGAAACCTTGAGAACCACTGCCCCTATACTATACTGTCTTATACAGTGTGCTGGATTAGGAGGAGGGCCACTTGGAGCTCATAAAAAACCTGAAAGTGGGTCAAAACTATCCTTTTAAGTTCCGGAAGGGTTTGAAGTGGCCACAAAAAAAATGTAGAGTGCAAGACCCTTTGTCTTAAAGAGGCTAGACTAATAGAAATGAGAGGACTGAAACAATATTTCTCCGCCACGTATATATATAGACTCAAGAAAGGCTCATCCTCAAGCTAACTTGACATACACTACACCACCATTAAACATCTGCAAGGCCCCATGCGGCTCATGATTTATTACAATCACCTGCTGTATGTCTGCAGGTTTGGTGGGACGCAAAATTGCCTGTGCATGCATTGGCCGATAAAAAATGTGCAGAACGTGTCAAACAATTAAGTATTTATGTGTTTTCTGTCTGCAAAATTGACGAAGAATGATGATGAATGATAGAGACAATTACTGCCTGCCATTTACAAAATATATTGAAACTAGACAAAAATATTATACACTTCTATGTTCAGTCATGAGATACACATAATATGTATTTGATTTGTACAGGTTTGTTGTTTGCTGGATTTTTTTTTTTATTTTTAGAAAACTATGAGCATCAAGAAAACTAAGAAGATATTTCAGAGTTAGATTTACCGGTGATTAAAAAAAAAAAAGATATTCTTTTCATTAACAAATAGAAATGTAATTTACCACAGGTTTCTATACCCTATGAATATAAGCGTGACAAAAAAGTAGCACGAAACCGATTGAGTGCAAATGTTTCATCTCTCCAGGGCATAAAGAATTGATGACCTGTGGTGATATATTTGGAATATAATTTCCTGTAATAATTTGCTATGGGGCGACAAAAGGGATGGACATTCCTTGTTCTATTCTGTTTTACACATGCTGCTATGCTTGAGTATTTTTTTTAAAAAACATATCTCAGTATGGATATTCAGTATGGATGGAATACGGGCTTGCAAATGCAAATTCCACAGCAAATTATTCTGTCCTGTCCTGTTTTGTCCTGTATTGCAGACTGCTACTTTAGGCATGTGAACTTGTTTACACATTATGTGAGGAAACATTTATTTCACGTAGCCCTTCTGCCTACTTATGTTGGCTAAGCATAAGAAAATCTACATTTTATTTCAATAAGCCTTGTTCTTGCTCAACCATTGAGGGTCACTTACAAGGGTCTGATTCAATTATTCTTCTTTTCTCAACAGGGGGAAAACATTTTCATGGTGAACAGTTTGCCTAAATAGATTAGCATCTCAAATAATTCAATTTCCGTTAATTTGATTGATTTCTTACCAAAGGGAAAAAGAACTCTTAATTTAAAACCATTACATTCTAATCAAACATTAATTGAGAAAGGGGCCTTTCTGAAAATCCTTTATTACCAATTTCCCAACTAATTTAAATAGAAAATGCTGACTGCTGCCCTATTAAATGGCAACACTAGTATTCAGCGTGTGACGAGCACATATGGAGATGCCCAGAATAAACTACTTAACTGTTTGGGAGCTGCATGGCCATTCACAGATTGAGAGCACACGCTCTCACCATACAGAGAATCTATGGCCGGCCATTACTACAGAGGATCCAGATGAAGCAGTTCAGTCATCTGATCCATTCGCATCCATTATTCATCCTGCTCGGGGAGACAGAGATGCTGGGCTTCGCTTCTCCTATAGAGACCAAGGAACCCCATCTATTCTCATGAGCAAGGAAAAAACGCCAAACAGTGATGGAGTGAATCCTCAACACAGAACAAAAAAAAACACACACACGAGGGAGAGACAGGGACTGCAAACAAAAGTTAGATATTCTGTGCTGAAATGAAACATCGAGCCCGATACCTAGAATTATTACAAAAAAAAAAATACAAAATGTGAAATACAACTTCACACCTGTGCACCTTACAAAATGATGCCCATCAATGCAGCGCTGTCGGAAAGTAAAGCAGCCTGGCTGGGGCTGTGAGGAGAAAACACCTTGTGGAGACATTGCGTGAGTGGCAGGCAGAACTGGCAAGCTGCCACAGATAATAACATCTGAAATAAATTTGATGTGTGGAATTCAATCTGTAGCGATAGGGACGACTGCAGCATTAGAGTGAAGTTCTAAATGCTATCTACTCATCCATGGAATGAGGACTGACACGCAGTCTCAGAGAATAGATTGTGCAATTAGCAGCCTTTGTGCTGTTTTGACACAATGAAATAGGGAAATGAGATTCAACGTTGTCATGCACGGTTCTCTGTGGGTCTGTGATTCTCATAAGATACTCCCAACGCACCATGTTTCCGATGAGAATAGATGGGGTGTCGACAGATTATGAGATATAACAAAGCAAGGAGAGGAGGAGAAGAAGAAGGGCTAGTTCATTTTTGCTGACTTAGTAATAATATCCAGTAGTTCCTTTTCACAGCATGACTATAATATGTGACATTCTGCTGTGAGCACTTCTGGAGGAACAATCCATTGCTTCAGTGCTGTCGCAGCCACTGTGCAATTACTATGGGATGCAATGCACCATTCATAGAAAAAGGGGGCGCCCTTTGAGTAAGATTGAACGTGATGGCTCACAAACTTTGCTGACAGTTCCTTTAATAAATGAAACCATTTGTCTTATAGTTGACCACCGACTGTGTCATCCTCTTTTTTAATGACTTACAGTTTATTGCCTTTATACAGGACAATTGGCATTATATAGTCCTGAGAAACTAACAAAATATAAATAAAAAGTAATAGCCATCATAATAGTTAATATAATAAAACAAAGTAAAAACAGACACAACTTGAATAACAATTGAAATTGAGTGTCTTTTAGAGTACAGGCACATATTTGTTAATTTTCTTAACAGTATAACCTACATGTATAACTCTGATGTTTTTAATACATATTTTAATTTGAATTAAGTTGTGGTTAACTAACAGCAGCACCTGTGCATCATTTAGAAACGAAACATAATAAAACTTTCTTCAGCTTCATTTTCTCATCTGCAGCCTTCAGAAAGCTCCTGAACACGCTGCAACGCACACAGCCAGACGCCAACCTGCTTTATACTCAACACACACTAAACGCTGTTTTACTGCAAAAGAATGATCTGTGCTGGAGCTTCTCAAACTAAAGTGCAGTGGAAGAGCTATAGGCTGGTCTCACCAGGATGAACTAACAGACTATAACCATAAAAGAAAATGACTATAATATTCCTATAAAGTGTCTGTAGTTCTGGGCTGTGGGTTTACGGTTACATCACCTTTCTGAGCTGTTTTACACTTCCCTTGGTATCAATAATAGTCCTGCAAATATCCCTGTTGGGAATTACAGTGTCTCTCTCTGTGTTCACTGGAGACATTTCGCAGATTCTGTATTGACAATTTTAGAGGAATTCTCCTAAGGTATCACTGTAATATATTATTTTATAGGCCCGGGTGTCATTGCAACATAATGCAGCCCAATATGATAGCAGGCTCCCTGCTTGAGCCCTCCCTCCCGCCTCTCATGTGTCTACATTTTCATCCCATGGCCGTCTCTAGGTGATTTAGCGCCGCCAGTCTCAAGCAGGTGTCCAACATGGCGATCACGGGGAGCGGATCTCTCGCTATTTCTCTCTCGCTTTTCGTGATTTCGGCGGCGTTTCTCCCGAAAGGTAAGTTGTTGTTTTTTCTTCTTTTTTTTTTTTTTCCTCCCTTCGCTTTGCGCCGCGATCGCCTCTCCTTCCGCGGCATCGAGCCCGGGGAGCGGGGCTACTACCGGGGAACAAGTTGTGGTGCGTTTGCGCGTTGGATGCGCACAAGCTTTCCTCCTCTTTTTCCCTCTCTCTCTCTCTCAAATCCGAGCATCACTTTCCGCCGCGATGCCGCCGGAGCTGCACGTCGGCTTCTTGAATATCTCCTTTTCCCGAGGCTGCCGGGCTACTTATCTCGTAAACGGAGCGCTGATTAGAAGGGTGTTGTCCTAGAGTTTCGCTGCAATAGGCTACGGACGCCTGGCCATAAAAAGTAATGAGTGCTGCACTATTGCACAGGCGGCAAGAAAGTGAAGCCAGTAATAAGCGAAGTGGACGGTGGTGTAGCCTGACTGTGTTTGGACCTCGGGCAACTTGGAGGAAAAAAAAAAAATCAGTGCTCACTGAGACGTGGCTCTTTATTATGAAACGAGATCGTCTCTGGCTTATGCGCCGCGTAAAAAAAAAACAAAAACAAAAAAAAACCCCTTCACGGTCCCAACTCGTTGCAGCGGGCTACGAATCGCTCAAGTCTGCGCTTTAGGTGCACTTTGGAGAAGAGGAGGAAAAAAAAAAAAAGCACGCATTGCAGCTCTAGACTCGCACCGGTATTCCTTCCTCCAGCCGCGCAACTGCAGCCTTCTGATGCCAACGAGCCGTGTGCATGCGTGTGTGTGTGTGTGTGTGTGTGTGTGTGTGTGTGTGTTTCCAGTCCGCAGTCCTCACTTGTCCTGCTGTCAGTGGAGGCTTCAGAGATGTAAATCTGCCATGTCGCTGTTTGTCTTTGCAGCGTGGCGCAACTGCATCGCGTTGAAGCAGCCGTGGCGCCTGGATGTGTGCACGACCATGATTGCAGTCTCCAGTCCGATTATTTCACCCGTTATTCCTCCAGCGGTTGCATCAGAGTTGCATGCGTCAATGCTTTTCTTTCTTTCTTTCTTTCTTTCTTTCTTTCTTTCTTTCTTTCTTTCTTTCTTTCTTACTCGTCAAACCGCTCTGCTGTTATTACATGCATGTGTCGTTGTTAACATGTTAGATTGCAGATGTTTTTAAATCCCGGAATGCACATGTTGCAATCAACACAAATAGCCTACACTATGAGTTTCACTATGATTGAAACAAAGTGTGGTTTATTGTATATCAGTATAATACTAATACTGATTATTATTATTACCACTAGCACTACTTGTGCTGTGCCTTTTGCAATCAGTGGCTACATACAGTACAATGAGGGTATCTGCATCCCCATCAACAGGTCTGCAGAAACTCATCAAAGCATATGCATGCATGCGTGTGTGAGTGTGTGTGTGTGTGTGTGTCTGGTAAGATTGGCGACCCCCTCTTTCAAAACAAAAAAAAAAAAGGAAAAAAAACAACATAATTTTTAGACATTATTTTTTTCTCCTTTTAGTTTTTCTCCCCTCCCTTTTACAGTTCAGTGCTTACAAGGTTTTTCATTTCACAGTTGTTGAATTTATAATGGTCTGTGTTTGAATAACGGTTGAATGGCATTTGCAGCATTGTCTGACGTCTCCTTGTCACGTTAATTTAATTAACCTCTCAGTCAAATAAAAATAATGCCTCACAAATGCGCAATAACCTCCAGCTGAATACGGCCCTGGGGAAACGTGCTACATGCAATCTCTTAAGGTGAAATCCTGACCCACATATGAGGTTATTCATTTATTGTCTGTCTGCGTGAAAGCTGCTGTTATTTTGAAGTGCCGATGGCCTTCTTTCTGACACCTTCCAATTTGTCTTTGTTAATAGTAATATAATAAAAATAATAATCTAAAATAACTGCTTTTCACTCTGTAGCTGGTGAGAGACGAACAATCCAACCGAACTGGGATATGCAGATTATTACAGAAACAGAGGTAGGGAGAGATGGGTAATGTCGGACATGAAGACAGAACGAGGTGAGAGTTGCTCCTATAAGGGCTGCTAAAGCTAAAGAGCTGCCTCATCCGAGCAGCGCGGTATGAAATTCTGAGACATTGGCATTATAACAAAGAATCTGTTTAGCGCAATTTGTCTCCCTGTGTCTCCTGTTGCGGCGTATCAGATGGTTGTATTTCAGAAGGTTGCAAATCCCACTTATTGCCAGTTTGAAGTCATTCGTCAGGACTGAGTGATGGTGAAGTGGATCAATACGAGCTGTCATTAAGCCTCAAGGCGCTGCTGAAGGACAGGATCTCAGAGAAACAAAATGAAACATACAGTTGTTATGGCGCTATTGGTTGCCAGTTGGCATGTGACACGTTGAGTGATTGAAGATGTCCATCTCTGGCTGCCCTATGATGCGGTTTGAAACAAATACTGCTGAAATCTGCTAACAGTGTGCCGCTCTGCCCTCAAATTATGTTTCTGTTCTGGAGGATAGAGGTTTTTTTTTTCCGTCAATTATCACAGACATTTTGAGCTCTGTTTTTACTTGTCCTCTGGCAGTAGCGCACAGTTTGCATTACAGGAGCAGCATTACTATATAAATATTTGTGTTGAAAAATAAGAGGGTTAGTGTAGGATAGTGGTTAGAGTATAGGATTGGTGGAGGGAGATTTCATCATTTGCCCAAGTAGCAAACAACAGTGTAAACATACAAAATGTCTAGTTTAAGTCCTTCATTTATAGTTAAATTTGGTGAAGTAATTTATTCGTGACAGAAAAAAATATTGAAGTAGCAAAACTGAAAGTGCTCATTACAAAATTTCCCCTTTGAGTGTTGAAATATATTATCAACATATAATATTCTCTACTTTTTGATAAATTGTAGATTCTTTTTTTTTATGAGTTCATTTTCCTTATCTACCTGTGCAAGGTTACTCAAAGGAGAGGTAGGATGGAGGATCCTGGAAAAACGGTAATGGTTAGAGCACACAGCAATTAAGAAAAAAAAACTATTCAAAATTCCAAACCCAAGCCACACCTCAGAGTACAGGGAGGAAGTTGTGTATGACAAATCACCATCCAATAATGCTTAATGTGACACTTACAGTGATTGGATTGAGTTTATTCACTCCTGTCTATCCAACAGGTTACTATTTTTTTCCAGTATGTGTCAGAGCATTTAATTAATTGATTGCAATCAGTGTGTGAAGGGGATTTTAAGCAATATAATAATAAAAAAAATGCTCCAGGTAAACATAATCTTCCCTACCTTTAACTATAGCTGTCAAATGAATACAATTTAAAAAAAAGAAAAAAAAAGCAGATCCACAAATCAACTGCAATGGCTAGTAAACTTGCGAAGAATGTGAAAAACACAGAAGACCATCTGTAGAGCCAGTGTTGGGTTGGGAGGTTCCTTTCTAGGCTACTGTAGAAAACATATTGGGCTGTATGGATGGTGACCCACTTCCCAGATAGAATATATATATATATATAAATGACTCAATCTCAGGGAATAAAACACAAGAATTCATTTTTTGATTGAATAAAATGCTCACAGAGTATGTTCCACTAGATGCTGCTGTACCTTTTAATTATACATAAAATGCACAGCATGCGCACATAGGAGCTTCTTTTACACCAACACATCTGCACACATCCTGCGAGAACTGGTACAAGTACAGTGTCTTATCACCTACAGATCTCTCTCTCTCTCTCTCTCTCTCCCCCTCCCTCTCTCTCTCTAAAGATCAGCCTGTTGTTTAATTTTTCAATGAATCTTCAGATCACGGTATTGATTATTCTGTTTGTTTTTTGATTTATAGAATGTCAGTGATCATTGTCAGTGAAAGATTCCATCACTATCATCTAAAGCCCAATCTGACACCTTCCAATCTCTTCCTTATAATTAAACTGGTAAACTGACTAAATATTCACTGAATAAGCGTTCGGGTTACAACCACATTAAACAAAGAATAGCAGGAAAAAGGAACAATTGAGAAGCTGGAACCAGAGTGTATTTCTCATTTTTGCTTTAAAAAATGACTCCAATGATTCACTAATAATCAGAATTGTTGCACATTCATTTTCTGCTGACTGATTAAATGACTGATGGTTTTAGCTTTGCACAGAACCACATGCAGTACATCAGTGCTATCGTTACTGTGCCCTTCTTCTCTCTATCTATGGAATAGCACTTACACTACAGTACCGTGTTTCAGTATAAATTTAATATGCACTTAATGGCCCATTGTTATGTGCCCGCTTATGAAGTATTTCATCGCCTGAACATTGGGATCACCACAGTACATCATTTGTAACAATAATATACTCTTCTATTTAAAGAAATTGAATTTATTGCTCATTAAATATACATTAAACTCTGCTTAATAAGCCTCACTCTAATTGCTAGATAATGCATGGTACTACTTTATGTGGTGGCAACTAATCTTACTGTTTAAAGGGAGTTGCTGGCAGAGAATTGGCAGCTGATACTGTACATGTGAGGGATTTAGCCACTGGTAGCGGATAACAGATAGTCTAAGCCATGCGAGTAATACGCATCACACCTCCATGCTGTGTTTCTGCTTGGTATTTGACTGCCGCTGCTATGCTTATGTGTAAAGGTGCCGGTCCTCGCCTGTAACGCCAGCATATTTAAACCATTACTACCTAGTGGGAGCGTAGCAGTGTGCTAATGTGCGTTTGAGATCAAAGTTCACGTTCTCTTTTGAGATAGCTCATACAATTGATCTGAGCGCAAAAAGGGTCCTTGCAGCTCAGAAGTGAATAGGCAGTTTTTGCTTTTTTTTTTTTTGTCCTTAAGACTCAGAAGTTGTTGCAGGTCAGCCTGTGTACTCAGAGAGAAGTTCGTTTTGGAGGTCTGTACTTAGGGGGGAGAAAAAATTGAAAATCTCTTTTTATCCTTGACTTTCTACTTCTTTTCAGTATCCGAAAGGCCCCCATCTCTCCTAAAAATCATCACCTTGGGCTTTTGTCCGCATGCTTTATGGTAGGACCTTCAAGTAAACACCACACGTGAATGTTTTTTCAAGGTTAGAGAAGTACTACTGAAGATATGCTCTCAATTTAAGTATGTAGTTAGTAAATGCGAATGGAGAAAAAAAAATGATTCATTTCTATGGAAGAGATTTGTTCTGTGGTGTCAAGCTGAATGACAAACTGAGGATGATAAAAAATGTGTCTGTCTGCGTTGAAATGTAGAAAACAGTCAATTAGGAGAAACAGACAGATGACAGGCTCTTTCATGAATGTGGGGACAGAAGCTCCCATTCATAACTGCGTTGTGATAATGAGGGGGATAGCTGATGTCTCTCCTTATGAATATGACATTGTTCCCTCTGTTCCCTAGATCTGAGAGACCTCACTCTATTGGCTGTGTTGCTCAGACGCTAACAATCAAGTTCACAATGAAAAGAAAAATGGAAATGCAATGTTTTTTGTTTTGAAAGGGCCACAGAGTGCACATTAGTATGGGTGATGGAGCAATTACAAGCTGCCATTAAGACTATGGTGCAGTCAGTTCATCCTACATGGAAATGTTGGCGAACTACACTGGCCAGATTTCCTCAGTAACCTGTATATAACCTAACCTGTGTAGAACCCCGAGATACCACCATTGGAGTTCATATTAGACTTCTGAACTAATGGGAAGACAGCGCAGTTACTGGTTTCCTGCAATTATGTTGGAGGATGTCGACCCTCTTTGCTCTGACACGTAACATTGCAGATGCCCTTTAATTGTGTTTTACTGGGCTGGGTGTGATTCAAGCCTTGATACCGTTTTAGATCTTCCTAACTTCATGTTGCCACAGCATTGCCAGACAATTATATAATGAATGTTGTAGTAGGACTAGATAAGATGACAAAAAGCTGAATTTACTATGCGGTCGCCTGCCACATAATGATTTCATGTGGAAGCCCTTTCATAAATGTTAGATAAGACACTTACTCTTTTTAGTTGTTGCAATCAGTGTGTCTACAGCACCCTTTTTGTATTTCACAGTTTTTCCCTATACAACTAATTATTTTTGACAAAGGGTGACGTGAATATGTGTAACGCGAAAGGGGTCGCGTGTAGCCAACCTTTACATGACCTGCCCACCACCAAACAGTGCTCATAATCACACCGTTTTGTCATAAGGAGACAACAATAACGTTTTAAACATCACAGCCCGAAGAAGACTTAATAGAGAAGCCTGAGACTCCGACCAGAACTCACAGCATTAAGACTAAATAACTGTTTCTCAATGTTGAGGAGAACAGACTCTTTCTGAGAGAGAATACTGAATCTCTAATCAATAAATTCAGTGCTCGAGCACCGGCTAATCCAGTGCTTGAGATGGACTCAATAAATTCTGGTACTCAGCATTCGGCCTTTTTGTCTGGTTTGCTAAGAAGGAGAATTAAGGCTTATCATTAGGGGGGTTTTGTAATTTTGGTCGTATTTTAAAATTTGTGTCGAGAGCCCGTTTGGAAGACAAGCCCCTTCAAAGGGAGGCCACGTACCGATCAGCGCTGTGTGCTGCGGCGTGATGGCAGGCCGCTCTATCCGGAGGCGGGAGGCGAGAGCCTTTCCGTGTCCGACAGAGCTAAGTTGCACCTTGCGTCTTCGACAGCAAGAAAACAGCAGTGTCTCTCTCCGCCTCAGGAGCACACAGGTGGAAGTGATGCACACAGCTGGAAGCAAACAAGAAGCACTCCCAACCAGTCTGAAGCACACATTACACTAATCAATACATATTGCATTGTTAATAAGTTGCAGACGTCTTTAATCTATGACAAGCGGGGGAGGGATCCAGATGTGTTTTTCCTACAGTGCGGTGACATAAGACAGAGCAGTTCTGCCTAACACCAGCTTCTGGAACCAGTCACTCCCTCTCTTGTTGCTGTGCTGTTTGCAAATGTATTTATGCAGACTTAATGAAATAGTATTCCCCTATACAGCAGGATATAGCAAGACTTGGGGACAGCATTAGAATAGCCTGGCCTTTCCACGTTTCTGCTTCTTTTCAGCGGTGCCCCCATTGCACTCTAATGTCTCTCTAATTTAATTTGAACAGTACACTCAGGGATTTCAGCTGGGAAGAACAAACGTCTCCTAAAGACAGGATGAAAAGCAATACAATGGGCCTGCAGTAAATTCTACCTGACTTAAAATGTTCCGTTTTTAAAGAACTGACAAGGCTGCAACTGAAAATGATTTTCATTATTGATTAGCCTACAAAATGTCAGAAAATAGACAGCTCACAATAACTTTCCCGAGCCCAAGGTGATGTCTTCCAATTACTTTAACTCCCGGCACCGAAGTGAATTTCCGAAAATGTCAAATTACTGCTTCATTTTGACACCTCACTGACGCGCAACACCTCGGAAAAAGTGCCACAGAGGTACATTGATATTTATTTGTTATAACTGATGTTGGATTGACAAGATTGCATAATTTGCAAATCAAAGGTGGTATATAAATATACATCTTTGTTATAATTTCAATAATATTATATTATTTATGAAACTTCTGGATTTTTTTTGCTTCCATTTATTTTCGTTTTGCAACTGTATATTCTGATAAAAAAAATTTGCTGTTGAAACTGTCTGCATTATCAGCCTCAGCTTCAGACTGCACCTTTTCAGTCATTTTCCTGTTTTTGTATTATCTACTATAATATATATTGCTTCATTATGGATTCATTTTAAAGAGGACTGAAAATAAATTTTTACCTACTTGGGACTCCTGCAGTATTTCAGTATATTTTCAGCAGATGGGTATTTTACATCTTCCTATACTCCTGGTGAACGTAAGAAGAGGGACTGCTTGGGGGATAATTTGTGAGGAAATTGTGTGCAGCCACATATGCTCTTTTTTTTTTTTTTATCTTGTAGAATTTATATTTGCCATTATCCTCAGTAGGCGTTAGCAAAGCTAAAACCGATAAACGTTATAGAATTGATGCAGAACGTTTTGCCTCCTCTCAAGGTGAATCATGAGAACGTTTTGATGTTATTTACACAAAAGAGAGCTGTTGCCTGACAGATTCGTTGCAGGGGCATCATGCTCTTGAGTTATCAGCGTGACGATAGACCCATCTTAATTACTCTCAGATACAGAGCTATAATCTGTCATTGTCAGGCTGATCAAGACTATGCAAACCAAGCACTAAGACGCATTCACCCAAACCAGAAGCCTATTGATTACTTCTCATACTTGAGTCATTGCACTGTGGAGGGATATAGGCAATAGAGCTAATGGAAGGGGGAAACTCAAAGTCACATTGTTTACATCTAAGATGACAAGTAAATGTATTTGAGAGGAAATATGGTCTCGATCTATTGGCTCCCAAATACTGTTGCAGTCTGCCTATATCTAACAAGGGACGTGAGCCCTAGACTATCAGCTCCCCTGCAGTTCATGCTGCTATTTCTAAATCAAATCACGTCTGTGTTTAGCAGTTACAATGAATATTTCAACTAACACTGTAGGTTCTTTCCATATATGCAATATTTAAGGTTTTTATACAGTAAATTTCTGTTTAAAGAGGTTAGATCTGCATGATATCCGTTCCATGTCCACATGCTTAGTGAAAATTTATAAAATTTCAATTTGCAAAAAAGAAGGTCCTTGCAAACTTCAGATTATATTTTCTTAAATCATTTTTAATCAGTGTCACTAATAGCTTGCATTCCGTTTTGTTTTTGTTCATGTTATGCTGCACTTTATGTTCACATTTCTCACTTTTTTTTTCCCATGAGGGCTAATAGGGGTGTTGAATTTTGTTGAGTCCCCCTTAATGAGCTCTGAGCCTTAATGGAGTCAAGCGTGCAAGTTTTCCCTTTATCATTATGTGTTGATGTTTGTTTTGTGTTTGGTGCTTCTACAGCACCTTTTAACTTTCCTATTAAAAGTTTAATACAACTTTCATAACTGTATGCAAAAGTTCTGGTAAAAGAAGACATGGACATGAAAAAAAAAGGATCTCAGTGGCGGATCTCCATTAATATGAGTCAAATGACAACATAAGCCGATTCTAGTTGTCAGATTTTGACTTAGATTTTGAAGTTAATTATGTTCTTTGTTCCTCCAGTGTACCAATTTGTGGAATAAATGGGCCATTATATTTGCATAAGAATAAAAATAGACTCAAAGATGCTGGTTCCGGAACCTGTTGTGATGTTTTATGGCTTTTTGTGAGAGGCCAGACCCATTGACGCTGAACTAATTCAATCTTTTTTCCATAGTTTCCTTAAATCCACTTGTAGAATTTTTAAATGTTTTTTTTTTCATTCAACAGAGACAATCAAAAGAATTGAGGCAAAAATATAAATGCCATCTATCTCCACATCCATATTTGATATTTTTTATATAACTTTCTGGTTTGGAGTTCCAGCACTTTCCAAATAAACTACCGTGTTTCTGTATCCTGTAGCAAATGTATGTGGGTTGGAAGCTATCATGACATTCCCATGACAGACGTACAACAATGCAGTAGATGAGAAGATGTAGGCCATCTCAAACATAGAGAAATGGCACTTCCTCCTCACACTCGTATAGACACAATTCTAGTAAGTGAACTGACAGCTCTTAAGCAAAATAGACTTTTGTCTTTGTGGACAGCGCTGTTGCTCGCAAGCAGAAATCCATACGCTTTAATATGCACACAAACTTAGCATACAAAGTTGACTCCTCACAGTGGAGGTGCTGCATTTTTTTTTATAGCAGACTTTTTTTTTTTTTTTTTGCAAACAAGTCTCATTTAGTTTTGACGGCCCATGAAGCTCTCACGTCGCGTCTCCATAAAATTAATTGGTCATTGTAAAGTCTGTGCCAAATGTGTTTTCCTGTTATCCTCTGAGGCAGAACACACGCCAGCACCCGTCAACACTGAGCTGCCGTTTACAAAAAAAAAAGAGAGAGACTGCCTCAATGGCCCTGCGTGATTGTACGTGCGTGATGAAGTGAACGAGGAACAGTGGACTTGATCGAAACACCAGCGAGGTGCTCAACCCTTTAAGACTGAAGTTCACTCTGTCCCCCATGTCATGTATAGAATATAGATTTTCATCTTGTAAACTTCAACGTTTCTCACAAAAAAATATCTTTTGTGAGAGCTACCAGCCCATTCATTGGAAGTACTGCCCGTACTGTATGGCACTGTTCGTTTTCTTGTGTGAACTTTGAAAGCAATATTTTCATGATGCAAAAGACAGCTTTGTTCTCTTATTTTCTTGAGGTGCAGTTGTTCATAAAAAAGGATCATTATTTGTGGGTCGTAAACGGGATCATTACTGGAAATGTCAGTTTATGCTGCATAAACAGAAGGTTTCACTCCTAGTTTGGCAGTTTTTATGTAGTTGCATGCAGATTCAACTAAATCTAATTGAACACCTCATAATAAATTATTTAAATCAAAGGACAGATTAACTATAACATCTAACACTTTAATTTTTTTAAAAACCTAGTGTGTAAACCTGCATATCTAATGTGTGCATCATGAACTTTTCCTTTCAACATGTTTGTTCTGCCCTTTAATTTTACCTGCTATATATTTGCACTTGCATTCCTTTACATCCTGGCTGAGATTTCAACACAATAAGCAACTATATACTTCATAATGGGAAGAGCTCCAACCTCTGTCTGTTAACATTTTATAAAAGCTTCCTCCTAATTCCACCCTGTTTCAATGGATGCCCTTGGTGTGCTGCAAGCACACTGTCTCTTTAATACAAATGTTTATCTATTTATAAAGAAAGTGTCTGTCTGTGGCTCACATAGCTCTCTGACTGTTTGTCGGTTCAACCTTCAAGCTGAAATCCTTTAGGTGTGCTGTGGAGGTGTAGGAGGTAGTGCACTTGCCTTATAAGCAGCAGACCCGGGTTACTTTGCGTTTATGCCACAAAAAAACATTTTAAATCACTAAACACGTGTATCGCACAGCTATCCTGCAGCAGTGCTTTTGTTTCAGTGTGATAGCTATGTATCAGGATGACGTTTACATTTCCTTTACCATCAAAACCTCCATTGCCTTCCTGCCACTATCACGCAGCCAACGTACTGAAACTAAGCTGCTACTTTATTCCTCCCTCCAACACACGCTGCTCCTGTGGCTGCAGCCAACGCCAAAACAATAAGTTCACATAATGTTCATATATTATTTAGATTTTTATCAGCATTAATTCATTACCATGTATTCATTTAAATTTACACACATGACTTAATAAAAATTATAATAAATAAAACATTATTTTTTTATTTTCTAAAAATTAAAAAGTTTGCCATAATCTATAATGTGTCAAAATTTAATGAAACAACATAAAAGAAATGGGAAAGGGGTTTGTATTTTTCTTTTTTAAATTAATTTAGTACAGTATATGTGTTGCATTTAATCTCAATGAATTTTATATGAGAGAAATACAATAGCCCATATGGACAAAACATTTATATAGCTTCAGACCGGTCTATACAAACCAAATGAAAAGTTTGGTTTTGTCAGCATAGGCTCTGAGGAAGACAGACCATCTCCAATCTAAAAACAGATATCAATAAATGTAACCAGTGCTGGCCTAGGGATGTCATTAAAAAGAATGGCATGTCTAGACCTCATAAAACCCAAACATATTGTTATTTCGAAGTAGCAGGAGTTATTGCCTGTGAGCGCTAAGATGACATCCATCAATTTAGGGTTTTATTGGAAAATGTAGATAGGCTGCTTGGGAGATGTAAATGATTTACTTAGCATAAAGTTTTGCTTGAACAGGCAGGGAGATAGTGTAGTTAGTGAGGGCAGGGGAGTATGTGTGTGTGACAAAGGCGGTATTGAAGCAAAACCTGATTTCCCAAGCCTGAGAGAATCACAATCTGTGCATGAATAAATAGGCTGGACCTGGAGAACATGGATTATTCTGGTTCAAATATCAGTAGACTTAAGGGTTGTCACTTCGCATACATGTATAATAAGATTGTTGTACAGTACATGATTTCATTTCGTCACTGGCACCCAAATGTCATATCTGCTATTGCTCTGATTGTTTCTCACTGTGTGCACAAATTGCAGATTTATTCTTTCTACGTTTTTTTTTATTTTATTTTTTTTTTTATTGCACATTCAGGCTGATTTTAATTTAACCTCTTCACATTCAAAATTCTTTTAATTTTTCATGTTGTGATTGCAAACAAAATGATCATCATTAGTTTATTATATATAAATTTATATATAAATTTAAAATAGCCACAGTCAGACATAGTCATATGCACACTAAATAAATCATTAAGTGAAGAGAAGAGTTTGAAAAAAACATTATGATGCATTTTCTGACCTATTATCCTTCGCAAATTGGGATTTCCTTTAGTTTTCAAAGAAGATGTGCTCAATTGTGGTAGATGTCTTTTCATTGACTTTTCATTGACTTCAGTCAAGGTTGTGGTTCAGTTCGATGTATGTGAGGCTTCATCCATAGAGGTCTTGGCTCTCCACCTCATGTGTGTATTGACTGAGTTGGAAACTTGTTTTTTTTTTTCCCTGGGTCCAATCTCAAGGTTGTAGTGTGTGGTGAGGGAACCTTGTGTAAAACACGAATTAAGTAGCATTTTTCTGTGCTTCAGTTAAGGTCAAAACGGTGCCCACGCCTGTGGCACTTTATAGAATTAAAATGGAAACTTGTTGATTAAATAGAGATTCAGTTGGTTTGACGCAGAAACAATCACTGATCTCTGCCTGTATAACACAAGATTATTATTATTATTATTTAATTATAATTGTTTTGTCATTGTGCAACAGTATTTTGATTACCACTTGAACAGAAGGCATCTACAAATCAAATAAATTGAACTTAATCAAAATGACAAAGCGTTTGCTTTAATTCACACTTTAAAAAAACGTCTTTCTGTTAAGTCAAATCAGTTTTAGTTATTTAGCCAAGGAATCACATATTTGCACAGATGGCCTTATAATCTATTCATCATGGTGCCCACTATCTTTAAATCCATCCATTCAGATAAGAAAGCCTGCCTGTGTCCAAAGTTTTAAAAAATGACATACCAGCACTTCTAAATCTTAATAACCCACATTATATTTTGTCTAATCCAAACAAAAATGAATAGTCCAAAAAAACAAAAACCTGTGACTTTATGGGGAGCAGTCAGGGTAGCTTCACCATCTTTGCTCAGTCTTTGTGCTAATCTAAAGCAAATGACTAGGCAATACTAAGCAAATAACAAAACTCAAATAAATAATTGATATATGTTACCCTTATCTCTGGCAGGTAGAATTAGCACTTAAAAAATGAACATATTGCTCAAGCTTCTTCATATGTTTCAGTGTACACCAGTCTTAGGGAAAACATTCTTCATTCCCCTATAGACTGAAAGCTTTATAAGGACTGAGAAGCTTTACATTCTACTATTGGGCAGCAAATATCAAAGTGATGTTCTTATTGGGTATTCAGAAGCCATTATCATTTATACTTCTAACACAGTTTCTTATTCATTCTTTAAAAACAAGGAAACAATTCAGACAGTCCTTTGAGATCTGTAAATTCTCAATACTTGCTCCCATTGTCAAAAAACCACACATTCCTGCCATTTTTGACAGATGCTTTATTCAGTGCTTGGCTCAATCATGGAGATTGTTCATGTAAAGTCGTGTTCACAAATGGCTAATTATTTGCCTCTTTTGAGCAGATTGTTAAGGAATTCAATATCTCCATGGGCACACTTCTTCAGATACTTACACATCCACAGCTTCATATCTTAAAGTATCATTGTATTCCCTCCACAGTCCCCAGACACACTCCTTGGGCTCAATCAATGACATCACACAGAAAAGGGAAAGAAAGGTGACATATATTCTTTATTAATGAGAGATTCTTAGCTCCTTTAAAGGGCAGAGGGAGGGGGATATGGGTGTAACATTTTAGAATCCATTTGGTTAAAGATGAACTACTTCAATTCACATCCAACATGAATATTTGATATGCTTTCTGAAACTAATGATAAATCTTTGGAAGCATCGAGTACCCTTGCTGTATTCGGTGTTGTAACACCATACCTTACTGCCACACAGGTGGTTAGACGACAGATTTTGATTAGATGGAAAGATTTTAATCCTCCAACATTTGCACAATGGATTAAAGGATATGTGATTAAATTGGAGAAGATTGCTGTGGGTATACTGTTATGGGTCAGCCGAGGAGTCTACATTGATAATGCATTGCATTGCAATTTTCCTGAGTCGTTTTGTTGCTTTAAGTTAAATTTTCTGTACATATGTAAGCACTGTAGCTAGGAGTGTTGAAAATGAAGCAATGGAAAGTTTATCTGCTTCCTTGTTGTGATTGCTTCTATGCATGTCAGTGCTCTGAAGTCTACTGTTCTAAACCCGTGTTATCAAGTATTCATTCTCCTAACTTTCTATTCTTTTACATTATTTGTTTATTTATGTCTGTTCATTTTCCTTGCATAGTTTAAATTGTATACCTGCTGAACATAGGGGGAGAAGATACATCTATCAGTGTTAACACCTTGCAGTGAATTGTCATAGTTTTATTGAAATTCAAAAATAAACTACAATTAATTATAAATATATGGTGTATATATAGGTGTCTAATATATCAATACACAGTAAATATATTACTGATTTTTTTATTTATTAATGTATTCTAATTTTAACAGTACAATAACACATTGTGATTTATTATGGTGAAACTACAGTTTTATGCTGTAATTCTACAGAAATAGGTAGATTGGAAGTTGACAGAATTTCAAAGCTTGCCTTATGTCATCAACTGATAAAAACCTTCTTGCATAACTTGTTGATTAGCAGCACAGGTAGATGAAACGCGAGCAGAGGCAACTTTTATGGTGACTTGGATGACGCATTGAGCTCATGGCTCACGAGCTGTTGAATGACAGTCGGCGGGCCCTCAGGGAAGCAACTGTCTGTCAAAACTATATTGTGAGCCTAAGAGACATTATTAGGATGATGCTGTCACCTCGTGCTTATGTAACTTGTAAAGTTTGAAATGATGTATTCATGGCAAACAATTAAAGTGATGGGTGATTTGCTGTGTCCAGTGATTATGCATAATTGTGTTTAATGATTCTGTAGACACGCAAGCATGTCAGACAAACCAACTGCATGTTTGTTTTTGTCTCCTGCCATCACTCTTTGTGTTGAGTAGGTCACCTCAGAATATTCATCACCTCTTATGTCATCAACACCAAGGCAATTTGTAGCAAAACATGTCCCTCTTCACTCAGCGTCGGTGTATTGCCAACCTGGACCAGCTCGGCCATCAGGCATCGACAATGGCGTAATTACCGAGTATTAAACCATCAGAAAGGCATATCAGTCAGACAAGATATGCAAAATGTCACTTGGTTTACCCTTACACTTGTCAGAATGGCCTGAGAAATGGAGGTTTGTTTGCTGGTGAATCATAATTACGATTGGTATTTATGAGACCCATCAAGCCTTCAGTCAAGAGGAGCAGCGTTTGAAGGTGACTCTGGGATGCATCCCATCAGACTGCGGACATAGTGAAACAAGGCTTTCAGACAAGCTGTCTCCTCTCACCCAGCCTTTTAAATCATCATCACTCTCGCCAGCTGTATGGTAGCTCACATGATATATCAGAACCGCAGAGCTGTTAGAGCTGTTAGAGCTGCAGCATCTACGTAAGCACCACCAGCAGACAGTGACAATGAGTCTGGCAGCAAGCCGTCGCTCATTTAAGAAGCCACAGTCCTTTCATGCGTCTGTTTCCCATCATTAAGCTATTGCTCACATGCTGTTGTGCTAAATGTCATTTAAATTGGCAGTTAGCTATAGCAGTTGTTTCCTCACTGTAGGTCTTTTTTTTGGGGGGGGGGCCTACTTGTTTGAATGATGTGAACGGTTGAATTTTTTTCAGGATATGCTTCAATCAGCTTGGAGCAGCTTGTGAGGCTGAAGATTCTGACAGTGCTTGTGCTTCTGCTGTCCAAAGCTCAGCTGTCTACATTTATTCAGATTGAGTAAACTGGCTATTTGGTCAGGCTATTGCAAGCTGGGTCTTATCTGGATAGTTTTGGCTACCAGTCTTACTGTTTTGGTTGTGATAACATTGTACTCAGAATGACATTGCTGGACGTGGCTTCTCTACGGGGAAATGACTAATGCAGTCTGTCTTTGTTTTCTCCTTTGGAATAATTTTTGATGTGTTTTGATAGTTGTCAGGAGAGACGTGAGTGTAAATGAGGGGAGACAGAGGAGGGACATGCAACAGAAGAATCAAACTGGCAATGTTACAATCACATGGTCAGACCTCTTGGCCAACAGGACACACTCCTCCAACATGCTAGGAAGTAAATTCAAATAAAATATGAAATAATTTTCACTCAGAGTCTCAGTGTCAGTGCCTGATGATATGATTTTCTATAGTAATTTTACACAATACTGTAGGAAAAACGTACTTTTTAATGGGCTTTGTCACATAGGATGCACAAAAAGACACAATTTACTTATTTCTTTAGTATGTTATTAGCCATTTTTTGCTATAATGTGACGTATGTATATTCTGTATATCGAACTTTCCTCATTAGTATAGTAATTTTAAATGTCACGTCTGTGTAATTTTGCAGAGATACAGAGTCATTTAACTTAACTTTTCTTTTTTCTCCTTTTTTCATCAATATTGAATTCAATCGTCTTAATAGAGCCTGATGAGTTTACAAACACACAAAAAAACAATAAAAATATAATAATTCCAAAGAATATAGACAATACATGCACCCATGCATATACTGTATATATGCAGTATACTGTGCTTCTTTAATTCTTCAATTAATAAATTGAAGAATTAAAGTATGATGGATTATAATGAGCAGTCTTGGTTAAATAACATTTTAACGAAGGGTAAGTTTTAGGATTAGACTTTCAGATTACTGCATCAGGAATGGTGTGTTTGCAATTTTATAACACATAACAGAAATGATGTTCTCAGTAGTAACAGTCTCTGTAGATAGATGCAAGATAGGTAGATGATGGATAGTTCAGGGGCCCTGTTGTAAAGCCTGATTGCTGTTGGGACAAATATATGTCAATATCTTGGACCATTCAGTCCTGAAGCACAGTGCGATGAGCTCCGCTGCAGCTGCTTCTCTGGCCTGACAAGGTGTTGTGAAGGGGATGAGTGACATTGTCCAGGATGGCCTGCACCTTACTCCATGTGCATCTTTTCATCAGTCCCCAGTGACTACTACCTCCTGCCAAGTGCTGAGGCAGCTCTTTTTCATCAGCTTGTCCAGCTGCCTCATGTCCTTGTCTGTCATGCAGCTTATCCAGCAGACCGCAGCGTAAAAGAGGACACTTGCCACCAACTGTGCAACATTTTGCTGTAGACGTCCGAGGACCTAAGCCTCCTAAGGAAAAGGAGCCCCTTTCGTTTGAGGGCATCTGTGTTCAAGGATCGGTCCAGCATGTTGTCCAGATACACAACACAACAACAAATAACATAATCCTCCCCAAAAATCTGGCTTGTTGAAATGGGAGTGAGCCCAGCTGGAGCATGTTGTGTACAACATTGTCCACTCCCTCCAATGTGTTCCTATTAAGCCAACTGCAGAGGATCTAAAGCGTATTCAACATGGCTCAGTAGGTTAAAAAGCAGGCCTTCCAGCATCTTCTTGACATGTTTGATGAGGGTGAGTAGATATTTAGCTTGTCCGGGCATCTGGAACAAGATGACAGTGGTTAAAGGTTAAAGATTCTCTGAAGAGACTCATCCAGTTGGGATGCACGGTCCACAGTTTCGGAAACACGCCATCTGGGCCGGCCCAGCCTCTCCAGCTCCATCATCACCTCGTCTGCTGTGAAGGACAGGGGAGGGGGCCCAGGTGTGTGGGGAGTTGCAGCTGCAGTGAAAGGGGTTACAAACATGGAGGAAATTCAATGGTTGAGGCTGTACAGGCTGGGGCAGGTTAACCATTGGCTGCAGTTGTAGAAATGGATTGAACTCATTGTGTGCACATCACCCACTGTTGCTGGGATATTCTCTTTTTTGTGCAGCCAGTGACGGTCCACATCCCCCTCCATACCTCTCTGGTGGTTCTGAGCTGCAGCTTTCTCTCTACTTTTCCATTGCCTGCTTTAATCTCCTCTTTAGCTCATGTTGCACGTGCTTGAGCTTCCCTCTGTCTCCATCCCTAAAGGCTTCTGTGTTTGTTATTGTGATCTGAACAGCAAAGTGGTTGTAGAACTTAAGCACCGTAAGCCTCCTTGACATTGCCATACGACAGATCAAGTGTCTTATTTTCCCTGGTAAGACAGTCAACAAACTGCGTAAAGCTGGTCAGGTGGGGGAGTGACGTGATTAAAATCTCACAATACTGATTGCATCAGGGTGTTGGGTCTGTATGCTCACAACTGCTTCTATGTGCATGTGGGGGGATGCAAATAACAATGGCAATGATGTGAGCAAACTCCCTGGGTACATAAAGTCTAAGACCTACTGCCAAAAGTCCAATATCCTGACAGCAGATGTTCTCCTTCACAGTAGCATGACGAGGATTGCACCATCGATTGTTTGCGAATAAACCAAGTCCCCAACCTATTTCCTGTTCCTTCGGTCCTCCCTCTCTCATCTCTGTCCACCCTGGATGAAGCTGGGTAGATCCACACTGGAGTCAGGGATTTAACCAGTAAAACACACAAGACTACAGTCAAGGCAAGAGCTGGCATTCCCCATGAGAATTGATGGAAAAAAAGGCTTAATATCTCCATCTACCATCTACAGCACTACACCCACAATTTGCCTTCTTCTACTCAGCCAGGATGGGGTGGATCCTCCATTGTTTAATCACTGCAGGTCAAAACGTATGACCTAGATTCAACCTTCACACACCCTGATTGAAATTTGTCATTCTTGCAGCCTAAACTTAAAAAGATTGTTCTAACCAAGGTGTTTCATTTTCATGTGACAATATTAGATCAGGGCCAAAGGATCTTATAAAAGCAACATGCAGGGATGTCCTTGTCTCACTCTTTTTTTTCCTTTACCTTACTCCTGTGTTTCTTCCTGCGGTCTTTTTTTAGTTGCTACTGCCATTTATTACGGTTAGAGGGCAGGTGTGTGTCTAGCCTCAGCTGGGCATTATCCTGGCCCAGATTGTCCTTGGACCCCCATGTCTGTCTTATAACCTCGGCTGTGGCAGCACCATATATCACCGGCTATTCTTAAAGTTTTTCTTACCATTGATTAATCCACTTTAGCCTGAATCAGAAATCATCAAAGGCAGAGCATCAAAGCATTTTGGAGGTAATTACTCACTCATTAGCCATATGTTTGACAAGTATGCCCTCCTGGCATTGGAAACCTCTCTATTAATCATAAACAGAGATCTGACAAAGGGAGATGATGAAATGATGAAATACATCCTGACTGAGAATCAGTTAGATTACGTTATTGATGGATTACAGAGCAAGCTGTCACATAATGGCACAGTCCTCACTTGATGTATGACTACTGAGAATATTTTTTGGGTCATTTTTGCTGCCATCATTTTTTCTTTGCGGTTATCATTATCAGTCTGACCTGGGAGTTTGCTGTCTCCATTCAAACACCCAGATGTCAACAGCTTGTTATAACCGAAACAACCTAAACAAATTATCTCGCCGGCTACCTAAACACGTTTTCCTCCACATAATTTGATGATAGCCCCTCGTCCCCTCTTCGGAGCAGACCACTCTCCTGTCTCCCGTCTTGCTGGGCGATCTCCCCAGGCTGTGAGGACAAGACAGGAGAGGAGAGGATAAATTACAGCCACAGAGCCCCGTCTCTCGCTCGTTCATGCTTTCATTTGCACCGGCAATTAATCAGCCATCACTGGAGAGCTCTTGCATGTCAGGCTGAGGATTTTATTAGGGATGTCCTTTATAGGCCTTAATGAGACTTATGTCTTCCTTGAGTATTTCATTTGCTGCACATAGCCTGACTGCTTGTAACCTTGAGGTGAGGAGTTTTCCACAACAGTAGAGCTTGGCAGGGCTTTGTTACTCACCTCTCAATGATCTTGACTTGATTCGCTCTTTTTATCCACTAGCTGCCTCCCTCACTATTATAAATCCTCCTGCCTCGCGCTTATCTAATTTTAGATACAATTAGGCGTGATTTGTTTTGTTTATTTTGACAATAGCCTACTCCCCTCTCCAGTTTGAAATGAAGCACTAATCGAGTTATTGAAAATGTGGCAAATCACCTTCCATTTTGTGAAATGCAGAGAAAGACAGTTATGCATCTTGATTATGCCCTAAACATTCTATTTTAAAATGATCATCATCAGTCAAACACAAGAGATTGGACATCTGGATTTCTATGGGATTGGTTGTTAGAATTTACGCATGCAGCATTTTATCCACAATTCGGTCATCTCATGTGTTACTATTAAGCCTCGGCTTTAAGCATCCTAGGCCAATATGATTTTACTCTAAGGGAATATAAAAAAAAAAAAGGCCATTGTTACAATACCTGTTCTGAAGGCATTTTAAAAATCCTCCTGTCAGTCTGGATGAAAAAAGATTCTATTGTGTATGTCTATCCGTGTGTGTTGTCTTTTTTTGCTGGTTTAAATAAATAAATAAATGAATGAATTAAAAAAATAAATAATTAATCAAAGAGATTCTGTCATATATTTTTTTAATTTATAGTTTATATATTTATTCAAAGGCAAGTGTTCAGTATATTGTTTGTGTTTAGTAAAATACCTATAAGATACATATTTTTTCTTATTTTCTGGCTGTAGTTATGTTGTTATAACACCTCTGTCAACTAAACAGTTCAATTTGTCTAATACTTTCTTTTATGGCCAAATATTCTACATGTCTTTTTCTGTTAATTAGTGGATGATAGCATGCTAACAGGCTAAATTAGGATGGTCAACATTGTAGACATTCTGCATTTGTGTTAGCATTGTCTTTGTCGTGTTAGCATGCAACAGATGAAGCGACTTGGCTATCCTAAAAAAAAAAAGCAAAGAACAACAAGCCAACTTACATGTTAGAAATTGTATCGATCATTTTAAAAAAAATTACAAAATTAATTGCAAACTGTTTTTCAAAGCTACATTTGTAGCTTCATTTATCCGTCCTGACTAGCCATCATTTCCTGGTTGACAATAGATGCCTTATGTTGTGTGCTGTCATGATAGTACCAGTATAGTCACCCTGGCTATAAAACGTGCTCAAACAAGCAACTGCATTTTAGAAACAAGCGCAAATAACCACAACCCATGGCAACCAATTTTTGACAACCATACTGGCTTATAACAAGCAGAGATGGCAACTGTACATGCAGCGCTGCATCTATAAGTACAGATACACAAAGTTGCAAGCACTTCTGCACACTCTTAGTAGTCTTGCATGTTAGAAATTGTATCGATCATTTTAAAAAAAATTACAAAATTAATTGCAAACTGTTTTTCAAAGCTACATTTGTAGCTTCATTTATCCGTCCTGACTAGCCATCATTTCCTGGTTGACAATAGATGCCTTATGTTGTGTGCTGTCATGATAGTACCAGTATAGTCACCCTGGCTATAAAACGTGCTCAAACAAGCAACTGCATTTTAGAAACAAGCGCAAATAACCACAACCCATGGCAACCAATTTTTGACAACCATACTGGCTTATAACAAGCAGAGATGGCAACTGTACATGCAGCGCTGCATCTATAAGTACAGATACACAAAGTTGCAAGCACTTCTGCACACTCTTAGTAGTCTTGTAAAAATATTTATTTTTCAGAAAATCCAGCGTTTGGCTCTGTGATTCAAATATGAGAGGCACAAACTAGGGCTAGCAGCATTGTCGCGGCGAGACAGATCTGGTGCTGCTCTGTTTGTCTGTGGAACAAATATCACACAAAATAGTTTGTTTAGTTCAATTACAAACCTCTGCAGGCTTGCAAAATGGCTGCTGTATATTTTGTGCAGAAAATACAAGGGAACAATTTAAATATTTCTTCCCCCCCTTTGGCTATTTTCTCCTTCTATCACAGTGTTTGGTGTGTGCCCAAAAAGCACCAGCTACAATCACAGCAGAAAAAAAAAATCTCAAAGTGGGAGTCTCCCAGTTAAACCATGACCACAGTCATCCAGTAAGAGGATATGGAAGCCATCTGGTAGCATTTTTGCAGTATGGTATGGCAGTTTGCCCACGTGTGCTACAGGAAGGGTCATATGACGGTCATGAAAGACTCTCTGGAAATCTCCGAGGACACAGACATGAATATTCTCTGTGCAATTTTCTGGGTCAGACGAAGCTCAACCAAAGTACATGACCTGATCACATCTGTCACCAGGTTGTGCATTTGCGTGGATGATCAAACTATATGACCTTTAGAAACTTAAATGATAGTTTAGCAGTTATTTAAGCCGCATTTGCAATATGCGATGAAACCATTTGGGGGGAGGTTTTGAAATTGCAGTGACTGCCCTCTTTTTTTTTTTTCTTCTTCTTCTTCCTTTTTTCAAAGACACCATATGTTAATAAGTAGGACACTTTACTGGGCTGCTGCAAAGTTTTGAAACAGTTTGAAGAACTAAAATTGGACCTGAATGTTACTAAAGGAAAAAAAAAAGAAAGTAATACTTTAATACTAGAAAGCTAATGGTGCATAATACAAAGGTCTACTACATTTACAAGAATCCTCTCTATTCAATTCAATTTAATCCAACATTCTAGTTCTACTGTATTACATTTCAAAGGGAAATATTATCTCATATCTGACAGCGTTAAATATGCAGATTAATATAAAAAAAAAGAAGAAATGTACTGTTTTTATCAGCCCTTTAAATTAAACTGGCCCTACAACAAAGTATTGTCTAGAACATAACCCAATATCACATTCAAAAGCTTTGTTAATAATTCACTAATGAAATTTCATTAAATGGCTCCTTTTTTGATCTATTTATAAAAAATACTATTTTTTATGGTGCAAAAACGCATAGTTAGACCTGTAGTAGGAATGCAGTCTCACATACTGGTGCTTAAAAAACCTGTTTCCCTCCTCCCCTCCTGTAGAAAAGCCTGATTGACCCCAGAATGTTTGTCTTGGCCAGAGAAACAGAGGTCAACTAAACCTCCTGATGGACGGGGGTGGCTACATGGATCCAGGGGTGGTAACTATTTACTGCCACTCCTGTTGTTACATCACAACAGGAGCCATTTCTAAATGGCTTGTGTTCAGCCAGGTTTCAGCAACACTACAGAGGAGGCCAGACCACAACATCAATAGCAGTTGGTCTTATTTTGCAGTGTGTGTGTGTGTGTGTATGTGTGTGTGCGTGTGTGTGTGTGTGTGTTAGCAGCCACACCATGGGCCTAAATATATACACACAAGCACTGAAAAAGTGTCTTATTTTCATAATAGGGCCCCTTTAATAATAACATTCCAAAGGCTATTCTGCATAAAGGACATTTCACTCATGATTCTTTAAGTAGTGTGCTTGTAATACTTTTGTAGTTTTCACTTGAATAAGGATGTGTCACTTTGGAAAAAAAAAAACTCTAATAGCGTTTTTTTTCCTTTTTCTTTTCTGTTCAATTATAATTGCCTGAAACACTGAACATGCTGTAAAAGAAGCGATCACACATGTCCACACAAATAAAATAAGTAATATGAATGTCTGAACATAAAGGACTTTTAGTTCAAACAAATTGGCCAAGCACACACAGACACACATACACACACACACACACACACACACACACACACACACACACACACACACTCAGAGTCCATTTCTTGCTGACCACACATCGATGGCCAGCTGTGCTCCCTGTTTGACAGCCAGGTGGTTCAGACTTTGGAGTGCAGCGGCTTCAGTTAATTAAGGTTACCCATTTGGAGCTTGTCAATCGCTAATTTGCAGATGAAAAGGAGTCAAAAACTTTTTCTTACTTCAGCAGCATTGTTTTTGTCTTCCCTAATGGCTTGGGCCTGTCAAGTGGAACGGGAACCGACCAGCGCCAACAGCTCAGGCTTCAGATGCATAGATGGATAAAGTTTGCTTTGAGAACTGCAGTAGCCCAGAATCAATATTGAACTTAGACAGGCTATTTACAGTACCTTGATAATGTTTGACAGAGGATTTCAGCGTGGTTAGCATCAGGAAATCATTGGCCAAATTATTTTGGGAAGAGCAAGTGACTGATAGGGACAGATCAGGTTTTAATTCCATTTGATTATAAGTTATTTTAGGAAATTCTAATATTTACCAAGGGGATTTTTTTTAATTACACTCCTTCATTCTATCTTCTGGGTTAATGGGGAATATTTTTAATTGAAGAAAAAATATGCTGCTTCTTCCATGAAGCACGAGTGATATGGACGTTACTTTCCCATTAATGCTTTTACATCATTGAATATTAAATATGAAGATGCACAGAAAGGTGAATAATAGACTTATAGATAATAGATAATAGACTAATGTGGATATATTGATGATTCATTTTATTCCCAGACATGGCTTATACAGCTGTTGTGAATACTTAAAACAAAACCCCTAACCCTGGAGATTCTTCTTGTATGCCCTCACGCTCTGACAATATTTCACAATTAATTACCTGTGGAGAAGTGGCACATTTCCAGTATAATCGTAATCTTATACTTGTAAATACATAAATTAATAAGCCTGCATCTGGTCTGAAAAGAAACAATGACAATGAGATTTGTATTGCCTTTCCCGTATATAAATGAAAATGAGCTTTTATTTGTTTTATTATTATTATTATTTATTATTATTTTTATTTCTAACCCAATTAATTTGTAGTTTGAGGTGTGACAGACAGCGGTAAGAAGCACAAGTAGAGATGCAGAATAATCCAAAGACTCCCACCCTGGGGTTTGATAAACCAGAAAGTGCTAATTTCACCTTTGATTGCATGCAGTATTTAATGCCTAAAGGAATCATATCTAACTTTTCATCATGTGCCCAGTATGCCTACTGCTTTGTGCTGCATGTATTATGCTGCACAGTGCCCTTGGCAACAGAGAACAGACGAGAGACCGAGCATGGAGAACACAGTGCTCCACGTTGTTAAGACATTGATCTTTAATAAACAAAGACAGTAAATCTCTTCAAATATTTCTCTTCCACACAGAAAAGACCAAAGCTCTTAAATATTTGTTAATAGTTTAGTCATAAATGGGTCAACATTGATATTTTGGTGCACCTGTGGTGCCTCCGATATAGCCCTCTGTAGCTTGGTTAAATGTTTTAAATGCACAATTAGTAGACATTTAGACTGTCAGCCAAACTACTATAAATTTCAAATTTATAGTATAGTCAAATTCCAAGCTATTTCAGTCTTTTAAGTCCAGGCACTTACGAGGATGCACAGTGAAACGCTGCACATACAAGCAACACATCTTTTTTTTGGAAAATGTGTTTTTTTGACAACATCAACAAGGTGATTATTTTCATGATAGATCATTCTGATGTGTACCGAATAAGCCTTTACAGTAAGTGTTCAAAGAACTGTGAATTTTCAAGATTCAAAAGGTGAGGACCTCAAATTGCTTCTTTTGTCAGCTCAAGAGTCCAACACCCAAAGATTTCAGATTTACTACCATCTATGACAAAGAAAAGCAGCAAATCCTCACAATCGAAAACCTGGAACCTCCAAATTTTTGTCATTTTGCATGGACAAAAAAGGAGATTTGAATTATCAAATTATTTTCTGTTGATCCATTAAAGGTCCCATATCTTAAAACATCATATTTGAATTGTTTTTGATTAGAAGTAAATGCACACACTATTCAGATAACTGTGCCTTTAAATGAGCTATCAGGACATTTGTGAAATTGTGATGTGATGACTACACAATTACAGCCCTTCAAATCAGCCAATCAGAGGAGAGGCTCTTAAATATTAATGAGAGACACAAAACAAGCTTTTCTTTCCAGAGCTCTATAATCTCAGGAGAGGAGATGTAAAACTATATTTAGATGCTTTTTGGTAATTAAAATAAAAAAAAAATATTCTTTTAAGGATATCACAACTTCAAATAAAACCCCCGAAAAGTATAAAATATGGGAACTTTAATGGTTTCAGCATGACTTTGTGCTTCCTACTAAGTTAAATCTTGCTGCTTCACTGACCAATAAACACGGAGGACTGCACAAAGCAAAGTACTTTTTAACACACAGCTCAAAACAACTTTGAGCGATCACTAAACTTATAAAAAGGAATCAGGCATACATATAAAGCTGAAACTTGCAGTGCCTCACAAGATCCAAGGGGAAGATTAAGAAGGCAGACTGAGTGACTTTTCAGCACAGCCACCCACCAGCTGCCGGAACATAAATAGTAATGTATCATTATGGCTGCGCTGAGGGAAAACACCCTATGTTTTAGTTCTTTGCGGAGGTCATGTGGCAATCGGTGGGTGTGTTCATGCAGCTCTCGCTTGGAAAAACAGGCTAAATAAGACCTTTATGATGCAGCCACGTAGGCCCACTGAATCATATAACGGCACTTATGCAGATTTTGTTTTTACTTATTTTCCTTTAAGTCGAAGAGAGCAGTGTTTTCACTGCCATTGATTGAGATGAGGGCGACACGGTGGTGCGGTGGGTAGCACTGTTGCCTCACAGCAAGAAGGTCGCAGGTTCAAGACCCGCCTTGGGCCTGGGTCTGGGGCCTTTCTGTGTGGAGTTTGCATGTTCTCCCCGTGTCTGCGTGGGTTTTCCCCGGGTACTCCGGTTTCCTCCCACAATACAAAAAACATGCTCAGGTTAATTGGTAACTCTAAATTGCCCATAGGTGTGAGTGTGTGTGTGAATGGTGTGTGAATGGTGTGTGTGCCCCACGATTGGCTGGCGACCATCTGGGGTGTATCCCTGCCTCTCGCCTTAACGCGCTGGGATAGGCTCCAGCAGACCCCTGCGACCCCGAAAGGGAATAAGCGGGATAGACAATGGATGGATGGATGGATGATTGAGATGACACTGGATACTGACCCTGAAATAAAAAGAATGTGTCACCTTCCTATTTGCTTCCCATTTCTATCATGCAGGAGATTTGTTTTTCTTTAAATGAGGTAATGGTAGTAAAAAAAACAACAAAAAAACAACACGAGACGTAGGAAGTGAGCGAGGAGGAATGCATACCAGTGCTGGCGAGGTGCTGACCGCAATGAAAGCACAAGCATTAAGAAAGGTAGTCACATGCAGGATATACCCTGCAGAAGACTGGCATGTCGAAGCATTGGTAACTTAATAAACTATTCTTGCATCGTGGTTACGAGCGTGCAGCTTAAAAAAAAAAGGGAAGATCAATGAATCTTTCTGTTTTTTGCTGCACACAGTCAGCTGCAGGTTTGTCTGGAATGAGCTCTGTGGCAGATGATTCGTGGTGTGCCCCCACATGATGCAACGCTCCGCAAGTCTATATTTCTTTGAACTCCGGCTTTCATGGTAGACTACCAAATATTGTTTTGTTGTCTCTCTTTTATTTTGAAGTTTAACAGTTGCTGCAAACAAAGCGTCTGTAGACAAAAGTTGGGAAAACATTAATTTTCGCGTATTAGGATCCGCATGATTTCTGATATTTGGGCTGGATTTAAATTCGAATAAGTGTTATAAAAGGGCAGAGAATTGTAAAGCAGTCAGAGACAAAACCGTATATTCATGCGGTCTCCCACTGTCTGGGCTTTAATCTTCAGATCTAGGCAGCACTACCAAAAGAGAGATGAATGGTCGTGATAAAATTGGACAGTGCAAAGAGAGAAAGTCATCTTAAAAAAAAAAAAAAAAGAGATGCTGAGGAGGTTAAGGTTTGTTTTTCACTGGATTTCTTCCTTGAATATACTATATATGTCCTGGATTTAGATTCAGCTGTTCCAACAACAACATTTGAATGATTGCATAACATGACTGTCTCCCTGTCTAAGAAATGTAATCTTTCTGATCCGTCATGTCGTTGATCATTACTGTCCTATTTCTTTGGAGCGTTTTTTTTGGACTGTATGGAAATATTTGGCTGCCATGATCCCTGACAGAGTGCTGATGAATTCGTGGAATGAGTTACATGAAGCCGCCTGTTTTCCCAAACTGAGAGTGACTGTTAAATATGCATGGCTGGAGAAGAAATGAAGCAGCCTTCTAAGGAAATGTTGATGTCCGTAAGGGATTTCCGTATGATTTACAAGTCTGTTTTATTGGGTGGTTTCAATTTTGATAAGCAGTCATTGGGATTCTATGTGTACCTCTCACAAAATGGAAGCTGCTTCTGGGTTAGTTTTATCTTCTAATGTGTTCGAGCGGAGATTTGTCTATTGATGGCACTGGTATGTGATCAGCGGTCAGAGGTGATGAGATGTGGGCAGCGATTTGTTAACCTGCCATGGCCGAGCTACGAGGGATTTTCTCTTTGATGCTTTTCAAAGGAAGTTGGATTCAATTACTGAGTTGACTCATTCTGAGCCGTTCTTTGAATCTGACTGATTGTTACTCATACTGGCCCGCTCTGCAATGAGCTCGCCTCTTTGCAGCTTTATGGTTGAACTAATACCAACCCAACAAACATTTAACAGCTCCAAAGAGTTTTGGGACCTTGAGGCAGGGAAACATAACTGGAAGCTTTATTTGTTCTTCGTGGAAAAGTAGTTAATGACTGATTAGATCTCGCTGAGCCAAATGTTGCATTTAGGATCATGGGAGAAAATGAACAGCGTGTAGATTTTTTTTAATTGTCTTTCATTATTCATCCACACTGTCAGCTGTCACTATGGGTATAAAAAAAAAAAGCTTTGCATAATTAAAATGCATCTAAAACCATCAATGTGTGTTTAGTGTTATAAAGAACCTCTTTGTTGGTTATTATCTCTGTTTTAAAACCAGAGTGGAAATCTCAACCTATAAATATATATGTATATGGCTGTTTTTCTCTTCTTACTTCATTGTTAACTCATGACTTTTGATCCTGTAGGAATTACTTTTTTTGAGGGATCCTATGAAGTTCACCTGCTCAAGCTGCAGTTTAGCTGTTCAGCATAATTTACCACGGTGATATTCACCATGTACGATTTGAACTACCGTCATGACCCTGAAAACCTCACTAGCCTCAAGCCTGTTTTGCAGTTCAGGCCTCAGGTTCACTTTCTGCTTGGTTGTGCATTCCGAAGCACACGTTGGTAAGTGTCTGTGCTCAGGGAATAGAGGTCTTCAAATGAATAAAACCAAAGTAGACCAGAATCCAATGTGTGCAGGCCGACCCAGTCCAAGAAGATGTAAGAGCGATTTATCCTTAATATTTCTGAGGACATTTTATGGCTTTAGATTGTTATATTTTTTAAATAATTAAAAAGATGAAAAGAATCTGTGGAGAAAGACATAGGGCACATGTGTAGAGGAGAAATAATTTTTTATCTGTATAGTTCAGGAAACCCAATGAAAAAGGTTAAAAAAACAAAACAAAACATAATAATCTCAACAAATTTGGAACATTACCTCCTGAAAATCTCCCCTCACATGGTCATCTAGTAAGTCATCTGTAAAAAACAAAACAAACATTTGAAGTGACTGTCAGGCCAAACCATCTTATGTGATGCAAAACAATTTAGTACCTTATTTAAATAAAATGTAGTCCAATTGGAACATTAGGGATGTAAATTAAAGAAGATGAGACCTTAAGGATTAATTTTGAACCTGTGTGTGTGTGTGTGTGTCTGTGTGTGTGTGTGGTTGCAGTCATATGCACCACTGTACAGTGGTTTGTGCCATTTTCAAAATTGGGGAGGAAGTGAGTGATTATAACAGGATGCTGAGAGGGTTGAAACATACGTACAAATGCTGCACAAAGGACATATAATGTAAGAAGCTCCATACTCCAGTAAATGTTTTATTGATTTCCACCTACACCATGACCGGAAAACACTCACATTCTCATGTCTCAGTCCCAAAAGAATACAGCAATACCCAGCTGTTGATGAGAGAGGAGCAACACAAAGTTGTACACAAAGCTTTTCATTCACGCACAAAGCCGCAGTTCACAGCTGTCGGAGATGTAGATGCGGTTCAATCAGCCAGAGTTTCTGACGTCTTCAGCACTAAAGATGACTGCAAAGCACTAAGGATCAATTCACACTCACTTCACAACCCACCCATCATACTGAGTATCTGCTGTATTTGAAATCAGACACATGAATGCATTCAGAAGTTTCTTATAAATTTCTCTCAAAGAACGATGCTTCTTGTACCATTGCTGTTTTTTTTTGTTTTTGTTCGTATTCACATTGAGTTGTTAATCACAGATAGGAGGCAAAGATGAAGCTGCAAACGTGTCTCATTGTAATTTACATGTGACTGTTTCAGATTTGTGTGCTTGGATGCTATAATCATTTGCTGTCATAACAACATCGGTTGTCATAGTAATGACACGGACATGTGTACATGTAGGCAAGCACGTTTCTGCCCAACAGCAGGGAACAAGAAGTCTATGGATGTTTGAGTAAAGTAAGGTTTGAATTGCATTTGAATCCACTATGAACACAATTCAATCTTGAACAATATGTATTTGCTGTTGTAAATTTAATTTTAATTTAAGCTATTGTTTCGGCCACTGATGCTTTGATTCCCCTTTTCCTGAGAATCAGTATGGTGGCACTTAGTAAAGTCTTTAGGTCAACTAAAGATGTGTTGCTTATTACCTATAACTGTGTCTAAAATCACTCTGTTTTCCTGTCTCAATTGGGTACTATTTTTGGATCTGAATTCTATACAGTAAATCGGCCAGAAATATTCACATGGTGGACTGAAACATATTGTTCATGGCATATACAGTCACACACAATGTAAGGCATCATATTTAATAGATACACCTGTCAGCGGTGACATGAAATGATGATTCTTAAGCATCCAAAGCCTCAATTTACTGCTCGCTGTAGAGTCGCCTACAGCAGCAGTTTTTCTTTTTTTTTTTATAGTATAGGGAGTAGAAAATGACTGAACAAAGGAATGATTTCTCTGAGACTCAAAATAAGTAGATGTGCTGAAGAAAAGAAAAAAAGCTAAGTCTTGATGCAAGGGACTTGCTGATGTTTTTATGGATGGTATGCATCATTATGAGAAATCAGGTTTTTCTGTCAAAATATTGAACACTACTTTTGTGGGAGGAAAAAAAAAAGGCAATTTATGAGGTAATGTTAGTACAAATAAAACAGACCATTTTACGAACAGATGAATCCCAGCTCCTAACTCGCTCTTACTATAGTTGTATATTTTCCACAGAGGACATTTTGTCACAGTTTCAGGATCCTGCTGTGCTCTACCACATCATGACTCACCGGAATTATAACATGAATATAACAAAGCCATTCTTAGTAACACCTGCACTTCTCCTACTATGACTATGGCTGTGAAAAATGGTCTGTCTGCGTAACGTTTATGCCAGATTTTTAACAGAGGATGTCATTTCTGCATATGTATGTCTCTTTTTGGCACAAAAATTCATATTTTGATTTTTTATTTCGTCAATCATTTGTAAAAATAAAAAAGGGCTTTAATTTAGTTTCGACACATTATTGTCCATCCTTTGTCCACATCTACCTGACCACTGTACAAAATGAACAATATTAAACATAAATACATTTAAAAACAGAGGGAAAAGTATAAGAATGAAACAATTTTACCTCATCATACACAAAGAGACACCATTACACATATCTGCTGTAAATAGCAATCATTGATCCGAAAGGACATCTGCAACTGTTCTAGCAAATATCTATATAACTCTTAAAAGAATCTATTTTCGTGATTAATCCAAGTAAAAGAGCACTTGAAGCTTGACATTTATGTGAATGTTTGTGCTGCAGGGTGTTTTTATGAGTCATTTGACCAATTACAGTTTTTCTCAGTTGCTTTGGTTCATTTCTTCAAACAGAAATGATATTCCCAAAGGAATGTCTCTCAGGGGAAAAGTCAATACCCTGAAAATAAAAAAAAAGGAAAAAGTTTCTTTGGCATTGTGTAAACAAGGCTGGTCAACATGTTGAGATGTGGCAGTGTACCCTGGAAACATCCCTGACATCCACAGCCTTGGCCTGTTTCTTCATTGACACTTGATGGTTACTGCGCTAGAATGTTTGAATACCATACGTACCAGTCTGAAATGATGAATTCAGCAGATTCCATGTCACACATTGATAAGACACTGCGATGGAAATTGGTACTTGGTATTTTTATTCATGTAAAGTAAGTTCTGCACATCACAGTAAACAGAAAATGTACACAGCACATTCATATACCTATGAATACCTAGGATTCATATTTCTGTGATGTTATTCATTGTATATACGCCTGACAGATTTTGACAATTGAATGGACGGTTGTGCATGTGATGACAATGAAATTATGTCTACATGTTTTGGAGGGTAGAACTATTCAATTGAGGGGCGACATAATCAGTTTTGATCAGCAAGATATACTCAAGTGGTAAATGTGCAAACTGTTGACAATTGTACTTACTCGTTTGCAAAGATGTGCTAAGGCATTTGCAGTTTGTCGGAAGGTATGAGAAAATTCAAATCTGCTGTGAATAAGTGTCCGTTGGTTTGGGGATTTGCACACGTTGTTTTGAGAATATTCATTCCCATTTGAGAAATGAGCCGAAGCAATTGAGAACAACTGCGAGTGGTTTTACCGGGGGAAAAAAAAAATAAATAAAATCAATGGTATGAATAAAAAATGTTTGCAGTATGATATCAAGTGTTCAGGAACTCACGCTGTGGCAGGTTTTAGTAAAATGTGTTATTCTTCATTTCCACATGGAAACTGTGGACCATAATATCTCGAGTGCAGATCATTCTGTCATGTCACAGCACTCTCATTTCATCTTATTGATTGTGCTGTTGGACGCAGTATATTTTTTTATTTCTGGAGGTACAGGACAGTCCTTGATGAGAACACACTCTCTTGCGGCTTTAAACACGCCTCACCCTGAATCAACTCATCTGATATTCTGCCTATTCCTTTCCCCAGGATTATGAATAAAATAATCATTGTTTGCTCAATGAAATTTCTACCCCACTTCCCTCTGCTGATGATTATCTTGTTTAAAGTATATCAGCTGGAAAATATACTCTGTAATTTGAATGCCAATGATTCCACCAAATATGTTTGGGGAGAAACATAATGCGGCGTGTTCTTATTGCTTTTTTATCTTTAGAAATGCATTCACAGTCTCCATTCAGAGGCTCAAGATCGTACGAAATGTGCAATTAGACAATCCTTTGCACCTTTGAATGTGACCTTCATAATGTGAGAATAGACTCTGACAGTGTGTGCATGTCTGATCATTGTTTCCTGATAAACAAATTATAGATATTAGAGAGAGTATGTTAATAGGTGAGTGTGTGAATAAATTGCATGTGTGTGTGCAGCTCTGTATATCATGTGTGGGAGATTGCTGGTTAGCCTTGTTCTACTTCAGCATTGGCCTATAGCTCTCTGCTCCCCCAGAGGCTTTAATGAAGATGGCCAAGTGAGGGTCAGTCACCCCTCTCTTCTGAGCTCACAAAAGCTTCTGCCGACCATTATACTCTTCCAGGACTCTATTTTGTAAACACATTTCACTCAGTGTGTGTTTGTTTGTGTGTGTGTGTGCGTGCGTGCTTTAGTTTAAGGTGGGCGGCAGGGTCAATATGAATTGAATGACTGTCAGGTTTCAGACTCCAGCCTCTCCTGCTAATGCTCAGCCGCGATGCAGCAACGATGTATTGAACTCTTTTCAAAGGGTTTTCTGGACAGGATTTTATCTTGGTGGGGGGGGAGGGAGGGAACAAAGCCACATGCTGTTGTCTTTGGAAGCTCCGAACGTTCTCCAACACCATCAAAGACGTGTATGTTAGGGTAATACTCTTGTCACTGGCCCTGACCAAGGCACTGGCACGAGAACAGGAGCTGGTCCCTGGGCGCGGCACCGCGGCTGCCCAGTGCTTCGAGTGTGAAGGATGGGTCAAAAGCAGAGGATCCAACTCTCCATGGCCACCGATAAATCACCCCTTCTCTTAATGATGAGGAGATAAAATGTGCAGCAAAATGCTCCAGCACGTCTTTCTCATCAGCAATGTTTGGACTGATGTCTCCCCTGAAGGATAATTAAGTGGTATTAATATTCAATTGTGATAACTTTAAGACTCTGTAGTTTCTGCATCAGCGCTGCAAAGATGAGCCTTATAGGTACAGCACTCCGTCTACTGTAAGTGCTAAAATTAATAATCTGTCCCCGGTTCTGCTGGCTTGAATTTCTCGACTGAGTTGGACAGATGGTTATAGCTGGGATTTCAAAGTGATGGATAAAACTAACGTAGCCTGCCTTCGCCAACTCTAATTCTTTCATCCCAGTGAGTTGCACTTAACGAAAGCAGTCCCTTGTTGCCTAAATGAAAGTGCACAACAAAGCGAATCTGCTGACTGTCACTACTCAGCACATCAGGCTGCTTGGGTGCCACGCCACTGAGCGGAGCAAAATGAAGCAGCTTTCTGCACTCGACTGCTTCTTCCTTCAGGCTGGTGGAGCCCAGAGTCCAGAGAGGTACATGGATGAATGGAGGCTTTATGGAGATGAGGAAGTGTAATGGTACTCTTCTCTCAATCCTGGCGGCTGGAACAGTAGCTCTCTGTGTCTTTTATCAGACACATGAAAGGAGGACAATAAGCCTCTCTGCTATCAACAATATGGTGTCATTTGAAGCAGATTATCCCTCTGTTGAAGAAGCGCAAAATAAAAGACCAAGAGACAATGGAGAGAGTTGGGAGCCAAGGTTTCTCCTCCCGAGAGGAAATCCTCCGTTCGGCTTTGTCTTTTTTAAAAATCTCATCTACCAATGTGCCCACTCATTGCCATTGTCATGAAACTTCTAACGCTTCATTTCTCACATTAAATGCCAAACTTTTTGTTTTCTAGGTGCACGAGTGCATATAAATACTAGCATTGAAAGGTCCCATGAAAATAGCTACTTTTGTGGATTTTTTTTTTTTAGAAAAACAGAAATACACACAGTCTGGATTTAGAAACAATGTGGTTTCACCGTTTATTTGTAATTCCTTGACGTTGCGATGTCATGCACGTGCACCCACCGCCTACACACACACAAATTTGAGTGCTGGTTGTTTTTTGCTGTAACACAGCTGAACCTTCTCATTAATTAGATATGTCAATTCTGGCTTAATTCAGCATCAAAAATAGACACTACTAATAATTTGACATTAAGATATAATTATGTATGGTTTTATTTGGTCCTACTTTCACTTTTACTCCTTTTGTACTTTTACTCAAGTGGTGAATGAGGAACATTCTTCTTTTATTGAAGTGATTCACCTGACATTTACTTACTTTATTAAGCATCATTCAATTACAACTTTAGAATATGTTTACCACACCTGCACATTATATTGAAACTTTTATATATATTTGCTCACACAAGGACTGGATATCGACCCCATCACATTAGGGCCTGTAATGGCCAGTATATATGAACAACAGGAAATATGTTTGAATTGTATTGCAGCTTACCAGGAAAAGAGGACATCCAAAAGCCCATCTCAACCTTTAAAGTTAATAAGTGAACTTTAATCTCTCCTCCTCATGAATTCCAGTTTGGCCTGTCTGCCCACAGTTTTCATTGTACTCTATTCCCCCACTGGGTCAAATATAAAGTTCACCCATGTATCATCTATCTTTTCTCCCCCTAAAATCATCTGTAGAGAGGCTGTTAAGACCTCCTCCATCACTGCTTTGAAACAAGCCTGAAGCTTTTAAAGGTGTGACCCCCTCCATGTCCAAATTGAGACTTATGTAATACAGGAGTTGAATAGCTTTTCATTTTTCACCATTATGTATCAAGCTTCACATGTTCTCCAACTCCTTTCAACATATATTAAACAAATAGCTCATGCTTTTTCAGGTTTTATTATCATTCACTCTGCTGAACTTGGCTTATGTTCTCTTGCTTAATGGTCTTGTTTGCTGTAGGACAGGTCTGATGTTATCTTCTGTAAAATTATTTTATTTAGTCAGCAGTAATTATATTACTAGTATTTTTAATGAATAATAACAGGAATAAATCTAATCACATACTTTGTTTATGATATATTTAATATACTGTCACGTTTAAATCAAATAAAAATGATACTGATGATGACTTATGGGGAATAATGTTTGGTGCTTTTGAGGGAGATACTTGCTTGGAAAAAAAAAGTTTTTGTCTGTAGAAACTTAAGAGAGAGAAAGGGAGGATAAAAGGGGAGATAGTGAGACTAAGGACAGTAGAGAACAAAATATTGGGATCAAGCCAGATGCGTCAGGTCTCCATAGAAACTCCCCACACTTTGCACTCTTCTCTATTTTCCCTCCATTTCTTTATTTATTTAGTTGTCAGCAGTTCCAGAATAACTTAATTAAAGCCAAGGCAGGCTAGCATGCTGTGAGAGATGACAGGAAGCCTGAGATGATTTGTGATGGATTACTGCATTTTATCGTTCCTCTATTTATTCTGTGGAAACGCATTGAAGCTTGTTATGACGCCAAATGAATGTACGATAAACTGATCATTTTGTGTTTGCTTAAAGTGATTTAACAAGCAGGCCTCTTGCAAATATGGATGAGACTTTACCCGCCCCTTTATGCATAATCCATGTTTCTGTTTTGAACCGGTGTCCTGCTGTCTGTGCAGATACAAGTGGTGGCAGCACCAGTGGGTACCTGTACAAAAGCTCAGCTGCAGAGCTAAACACCAGTCTTAATTAGACGTCATGGAGAGAGTAAAAGCACACCATCCTTATTTGAACTGATTAACCAGCGAAGTTTGTTTTTCTGGTTACTTTATATAACATCATCACGGTGACACCACGTGGAACAAGGTCACAGAGATTTCTGGATACACAAATTAGCACGAGCCATAAATTCAAAGTTTTTTTTTTTTTTTTTTTACAAACATTTATGAATCGTTCAAGGTTAGATCTTCTCGGCAGTAAAGTGAAATTCTACCTCCACCCACCCAACTGCACACCCTGCTGAAATCAGACCTAGTTTCAGTTGTCTGTGCTTATGAAAACCTTAACTTAGACTGACATCAAATAACGACTGAGCTGTCTGACGCTGTCAATCAACACACTCTAACAGCAATGTCAATCAAAGATGAGAATTTCTTTATTTTTAAATATTTTTTTTTAATTTCTATTTCAGCACTAAGCTATTGAACATGCCTCAGATGTGGGTGATTGAATCCTCAAAACAGAGTTTAGTGTGGATGAACTTCACTCCCTCCTATCCTGTGTCTGTTGGCCCTCGTCAGAATAACAGTCCCAGCGTTGCAGAGAGGGTTTCTCTTCTGTAATAGCTGCTGAGCACTGAGGCAGTCGGCAAACTCTCTGCAGGCGTAGAGTTCAATAATCTGAAGCTATGAGCGGAACTGGGATTGTTTACTGGGGTTTGTTCCAAAACATTTTTTTTCTACTGGTAATGTAGTATACAGAGCTGCCACTACCTATGAATTGCACTTACGACAGTGTAACTGGGCTTTGGCTTCATGGTTTTCTCTTCCTACTAATGGACTGTCCTCAGCCAGGGGTGCTATCCATCACATGCACTACCTGAAGTCTGGAGCCTCTATAAAGATTAGGACTGTTAAGAGAAGATGGATGGCCCTTGTCACCGCCAAGCATCATCTCCAAATGCCTAAATTAAATCTAGAAATTCTCATGGGGGGTTTAGATTAGCTTAGTAATAGCAGACACGAGACAGGCCGAGCCTCGCCCTCGCTATCATTACCGTGGCACATCTTCAAATATTTATGAAAATTGTGAATATTACCTTTAAGAGTTGTTTTAATGATAGTTGAAGAGGACTTTAGAGGTGGGAGAAATGTCCCACCTTGGTTCCCTTCCAGTGAGATCTTTATGGCGTGAGACATATCCTCAATAGAAATAAGAAGAGCAGTGGAGCTAAATGGCTTTTCCCTAATGCCCCCACACATCCTGCCGTCTATTTTTTGCCTCTGGGAATTAGTCAAAGAGCGAAACAATCATTAAAGTAGTCCATATTAGATTGACCTTTGTTTCTCAGTTTAAATCTCTTTTCGTCTTTTAAAAGGTTTGTTGGTCCGGTGGCCTTTTAAAGCCAGTGGTTATGGATTTGTTTCCTCCCATTGAGATGGTTGACTGAGGTGTCATTGGTTTAATTCGCCGTTGGAAGCCCTTAAAAACAAGCACACCCATCCTCTCTTTTGTAGTAGTATATCAATGGGGGGGTGGAGTATGTGATTGTGGTGTTGTGGTGTTTGGTCACATCTCAAGTTTTCAAAGACATAAATCTGAAATTCACTTGTCAAAGGTGGCAGTCAGTAATTCAATCATGGTCACAAGGCACGGCCAAAATTAACACATAAAGATCGATTGCTGATAACACACCCAGGGCTAGGCCATTGTTATGCAGAATTTATCACAGATCACTTTTTTTTTAACTTTTCAAAAAGCAATAAAGACAACAAAAACCATAAAATATGCCCGCTTTCTTGAGTATGATCAACATATAAAATAAAAATAACATAGTACCTGTGCCTAGCTTTTATCAACAGGCTGTGGTTGATACAAGCTATTAAAAATGTGAATTCAACAGTCATGTATACATGGTGCCACTCCTGCACAGTCACAGTGCTGAATATGCTGAATAGGACAGCGTAGTGCACCGGTAACGTACAGTATATGCTTTGTGAGTTTAAATTAATTTCATCGTAACTTTAACACAGTCAGGCACTTGAAGAGTCTTCAGTTATTTACTAAATGAATAGTGACGACTGTAGGCATTGTGTTCAAATAATATTTCTCTTTTCATTAAAACTGATGATGTAGACTAGAAAAAATCTTCTGATTGTTTTTTTCCCCTGATTATTATTTTGACTCCCAGCATGTCCAATAGTCTGTTTTGTGTAAAATACAGTACTCCAGTGCTTGTTCCACACTTAGCCCAGGGGAGAGTCGCTGCCAGTCATTTGGGGTTTGAAGTGTAATGAACTGCCACCAATCTTTCCTCTACGGTTTCTACTGTAACATTTTTCAAGCATCAAGAATCAAACGCTGCTGCAGCAGTTGGTGGTTAGTCTCTCTCCTCCCCTTAATGTCAATGCATCATGAAAGGGTTTTGTAATATTTCTTTTCACTGCTAGCAGTGTAAAGCCCCATGTGTATCATGTCTGAGTACTGCAAGGGTGGGAAAGAGTAGCTTTTCTCATTTCGTTTGACTGTTTTGGAACTGAATCACATTAGCACAGTGACAGGGAGTATGACTAGACCATAAAACATCCCGCTTTGCCTCTGTCCAAATGAGAGATGTGTCTGCTCGAGACTGCAGGTGCTTGCAGGAGCTGAATGATGCAACGAGAATATTGAAAATTACTCTCTCTGGCATTGCTTTTTAGGCCAGCCTCAGCAATGCGTCTCACTCTTGGATAGCTCACATTTACCAGCTTATCAGATTTAAAACTATCATTACTGTACTGAGCACATGCTGTTTTATGGCGGCTGTTGTGCATCAACTCTTTGAGCTTGGAGACACCGTCGAGCTGGGCGAGCAGACCTGGGCAGTGCCAGTTGTGGGTAACAGGCCAAGATGTGTCAGGGGAGCAGACTGTTATTATCTGCGATGAAAATCCATGCTATCCTGACGGCTACAATTAGTGTCAGCTGGGGTATTGAGTCTTTAAAAAGGACTCCTGGCCTTTTGGCTCCCAGCCTGTCTGGCTATAGATGTCTCTAATGAGTCATTAGCCGCATGGCCTCTCCTCTCATGAGTCCACCCCATAATGGCACACCTTTCATCTATTTTACAGAGAGGCTGTCGTTGGTCATTAGTACAGCTCTGAAGTCCTATTACCTTTACGTCAAAGATGAATGAATAGAATGCGGCTGCCAAGAACAATATCTCTTCGTATCCTGTGGTCAGCGATGACTCTTTTTTAATTCAATTTCTCCTCTACCATTATGTGTAATTGATAATTGATGTGGTCTAATTTTACTGTCAGAAGATGTGGATTATTGTTATAACCATAGCCACAGGGCATCTTGTCATTCCGACGTGTTTACCAGAGGTGTGTTTAGTTGTATTCAGTTTGCTGTCACAGATGATGATTTGACACTGATGTGATCCACAGGGAACCGCAGCTCTTGGGTAGAAACCATCTATGATAAAAAAATACGGTGGTTTAAAATGCTCCAACACAGAGCTGTTTCACCCGTGCCACTCAGTATTGCTTCCGTGTCCTTGTCTCTCTGTGAAATTATTCATCTTCAGATTGTTGTTTTCTCTTCATGTCTTTGTTTTTGACACAGGAGCAAATTGTAAGTGTGTGCTGTGGATTGACAACCCTGGGAAGCTCAAAGTCGTCTGAGGGCAGCATCGATAGGGTTCAGAGGCATGTTTTGAATCACACTATTTTTCTTTTCTTTCTTCAATTGCTGGCAGTTCCTCACCAGTGTCGGTTTATCTAGACCCCGGAGTCTCATCTCCAGTGTCACTTGCATCCTTTCATATTGTATATACTAAACTATAAATGCGATGTGTATATTTATATAGATAATAACCTAAATGCAGCTTGAAATATCACCTTGAATCACAAAGTAATGGCTATAGGCATCGGTAAATTATTTAATTAGATGATTTATTGTTAATCAATGCTCTTAGTTGACAAATCTGGCTTTTTAATTGAATAGTCATTGTTTTGCATTAATTATTCTCAGATGACACCATGCACACATCATAATTCATGACATGTTATTTTATACTTTTGACACATAATCTGATCATTTTTGGATTTACTCTTATTTACCCCAAATATTTGATTTGATATTGCACAAATTACCATGAAACACCCCCTCTTATAATTTTGACTCACCATGGATTTCTATTTTCATCGTGATTCATTAATTTTTTGTAGCGGAAATTAAACATTTTGGCTAATTAAAAACCTTATGAATAAAGGTGCTTCCTCACATTTATACGTATAAATATACCATGAAGAAATTTAGCAAATTAATTTCCAGCACTTCCCACAATGACCTAATACAACCAGAGATATTGAAGTCATAGCTGTATAAATGGTATGCAAGGAGCTCTGATCCTAGACACATTTATATTGTAGAGCAGTTTATATCATTACATCGCCCAACCTTGTCAACTATCATTAAAGTATTATTTTAGGATTGTGTTTGTAGGCATGAAATGTTGCCTTTTATCTGCACTCGTATTGTTTGTTAAATTTGTGTCCTTGGTAGACAGCTCAGCTGTTGTAAATTCACAGCTCGGAGGTCTTTGTAAAGCTGGAAACAATCTTATCTCTTAAAGGGACCCTATTTTTTATGGTCCTAGTTTAATTTTCTTGGACTAATTTTAAAAGTAAGCATGCTTGTATGGTCCAAAAGCACCCAGATAGACCTACAGCAGCAATGCAGACTGCATTCTCACATGCTTTGTTGTAATTGGTCAAGGGCTGTCTGAAGTATCACCACCCCAAGAGGGCTGGGTCATCCAAGGGCACTCCTGTTGTGACATCACAACAGGAACCTTTATCGAATTGGTTGTTTTCAGACAAGTTTCAGAAAAACTACAGAGGAGACTGGACCCCAACAGAATGTGTGGGTGGTGTTATTTCATAGATTGCATGTTAGCAGGAACACCAGAGACCTAAATATTTACACATGAGCACTGATTTTTTTTCTTTGTAATGGGACCCATTTAACATTGCTCAGACCTAGAATATTAGACTCCATCTTTCTTTTTGTTTGTATCATCTATGTCACTGAACAAGTGTTAAGAACAGCGAAAGCACTGGAATGAACACTAAAGTAAAAGGATAACTTGTACAATGAGGTTTTATAGCAGAAGTCAGTGATTTCTATCCTATTATATAAATACAATGTAAAAGGCTGGCTCACTTTGAAGTTGGTCTTTTCTTGATGTAAAAAGAAAGCTGATGCTAATGCTTTTGAATGGGCAGTTGCCAGCTGCCACAAGGGAAGCTACCCAGGTGGACAACCATGAACTCCTCCTAACCATTGACCCACCAATGCATTTTGACTGATTATCGGTAGCAGTCTAGACAGTGTGAACTGCCCTCAATGACTCCCAGGCTCTGTGTGGGCTCGTCTCTCTGCGTGAGTAGATCTTTATCCCAGTCTATTGGCTGTCACAGCTCAGCCAATTTAAAAAAAAAGAGAAAAGACCTTCTCAGTAGCACCTGAGGTCCACAGTCCAGTAAAAAGAAGGGCGGAGGCCTGTTTAATGATGTACTTGATTAGCCAACTGTGTCACTGATATCTCTACTGTTACACAGTGACAGTAGAGATATATGTTGTCTACTGTTAGCATTAGTAGATATTGGAATTGTATTTAATAGAGATGATGCATTTAAAGTGAGATTGATGTGCTGCATAAAGGGTTTAGAGCCATTGTACAGTTTTCCCTATTGTCTAATCACAATACAATACAGAAAGGAAACTACAATGAAATACTCAGTGGATTAATATTCTTAAACCTCCCTAGTGTGCTTTCCATGTGCAGCAAAAATATACATCTTATTGTATAAGAGACATTTGATGAAACAAAAATGAGTAAAGCTCTCATAGCTAAGTAGGTTTTTTCTTTTTAGAATGTGACAGTGATGCTATTTGACAGGCGATTGTGTTGTGATTGTGATGTTTTAGTCTATACTGTCATACAACATGAAAGTGAGAGAAGTGCAAAAATAACTGGGCTGCCTAAGTGGGTATGTAGTGCCTGATCAAGACACAAATCAATCAAATGGTCATCTATTAAAAAAAAAAAAAAAAAAAACGTAGATAACCAACTTACTGTATTTCTTTGATTTTGTAGATCATCGATAAAGAAACATGACACTGAGAACAATAAAATTAAAATTCAGTTGAGGTTGAAGAATCACATTTAGGGTAAAGATTCAAGTGGTGTATTTAATTCTTGTTTTTTTCGCATTTGAACTTTGTTGATTAAAAAAAATGATCTCAGCATTCTATCCTTTCTAAAGCACTCATATAAGCAAAAATAGTCCAGGTTGATTCAGACAGTAGAGTACAAAGCTGATCTCCTTTTCAGATTAAGCACCATAAGGAAATCCTTTGGGTTTAGATTTTAAATCCCATCAGATTTTGGCATGATTAACGGTCCAGAAAAACAGATGCTGATTTTGTTTTTACGCTGCGTGGCACTCTGTTTTTCTTGACCCCATTTCTCGGAGTGCCTTGGCAGTTCCCTTACTACCCACAGTAGTATGTCCTGCTTCAGCCCCGGCTTTTAGTTCTGACAGTTTGATTGTGTCAAATCAAATAGACACACCAGTCAGGTTGCACTCAGTTGAATGGGAGCATTCTTGTTCATATATCTTCTGACAAATCTTGGCTCGGATCCTGCCTCAATGTGAACAGGTGCTGTAGCTCATCTCGAAACAGACTGAGCACGGCCCCATCGCTGTTGCCTCTCTAGCACCCCACCTGACCTGGGAGATCAGATCCTAAACCAGTCAAACACTGGGCACTTGTTCAGATGAGATGAAGCTGCCTGTTTGTTGATCTGGGATTGAGATGCATATCGCCCGATAGTAAATTTGGTTTGACCAACATTGGATTCTCACCATTCTAGCGTGGAAGCAGCAGCTGGGTTATCCTAAGGTTTAAAGCAGTATCCTGTAGTCACAAATAAAATTCCATAGAATTAACAGCATCTCTTAAAGATCCCTGTTTGCTTGGAGTTATGGGCAGTGTGGAAAAATGGCTGAGAGATGTAGGTCAAGACAAGAGAAAGTGTTAGAGCAAGGAGGATTTGAGCCCTACAATCCACTCTTGTCTTCGGCAGCCATCTCAGTCTCATACCACACCAAAAAATCACCTTACAATGTTTTTTTTCATACTATTCATGTTATATCAGTATTTTTTCCACTCTGGGAACATTGCATCAGTTCCCATAGTTTATATCTCCACATTTATATGTGATTCACATGTGTTGTAGCTACATAACCACTTGTGCATTCTTAGATGGTCTTCTCCCTTACAGGAGTAGGTCAGGTACTTGATTGATCAAGATCCCATTCACTGAAATTTCCCACACATGACATGCATCTTCATTTATTTTCTCTCAGCAGCCATGCAGCATCCTTCCTCCTATTGTTCATTAGCCTTGTTTGTGGCCTCGTTTAGCTTAGCGGGTGGTTGTGAGGGCCCTGGACTTAAATGGGATCAAATAAGAACAGAAATGGACAAGAGTGTGAAGCTTCAAGCTGTGTGATGTCCCTTCCAGTTTACAGCACAATATCCCTGCAAAATGCTTTTTTTTTTCCATTCCTCTCCTTGGGCTTGACCAAATTGTTTCTGCAGGTGAATGATCTGAAAAATAAGATAGTAGCACCACCGTCTGTGCCATCGTATTTGTTATTAATATGCCTTTCACAGTGTTACGTTCTTTTTTTTTTTTTTTACTGTGTTCTCGATAGGCTTCAATTGTTCCCTTAAAAACGTACAGTACATGTATCGACCTGCATTGCTGCCCGTATTTAGAAACATTACACACATTAGAAAATGCTGAGCACCAGTATATATGGGATAATCTCTCCTCTCTCCATTTCAATTGAAGCTAGAGAGGGGTTAAAACTCAGTGGCAGTACACTGCGCACAGGAGAGATTGGCTAATCTGTGAAAGCAAGCCTGCTGCTCACAGAATATTATGCTCACTGATTTAATGTCCTCTCTGTCTTTTTCTCCTAGGTAAGCACTTTCTTGCTGCTGTCTCGGGGGAGGGGGTCGGGTCGCTAGTCGCGGTGGCTGCCTACGAGGGCTGGGATGACTGATTGAGGTGATGTACTGCAGTGTGTCCACTCACAACAGAATGACTGGTAGTGTTGATTTCTCAACACATTGACAACCGAGGACCTGAGGGCCTGGAAATGCAGGGCTCTGAGAGTAACCACACCGGTCACACATAGTAAAGGCGTTCATCCTGTTCAGGTTCTTACAGGGAATTTTCCAATTTCTTACAGCCAGGTTCTTATATTGGTAGTTTTGGGGATCAACGGATATTGAACTCCCCAAGTTAAATGCTAAGATCTTGGAATACATCCACATATTTGAAAAGAAGTCCAACACTATACATGAATATCAGTCAAACACGATTATACAAACTGCTAGGTAAGCCAAACTTATTTGAAAGAGAAGTAGTAGAGTAGACACTTTTCATTGCAGCCATATTGACACGTTATAATAATAATGATTCTGTTCCATTCAGATCAGAGTTAACAGGCAACGAGTTACCAGAGAAAGCATCTGCTACATTAAATGAAATGGAAGCTTAATTAGTATCATCTGTAACATCTATCTTTACCTAGAATTATAAGTTAATTTGGCTGCTTTAAAAAGTCTACACAAAATGTAAAGTAGATTTGAGCCATCACCATCCAAAACAATCATCAGCGTTTGTGTGTTACAGTGAAATATTTCAGTCTATGTATTTTTTTTTTTCTGTTTTTCGGTTATAACTTTCTGTTAGAATACATTATTGAACGGGTTCGTAGACATTCGATATTTTGGCAGATGGTCTGAGCAGAGTCGCTGGAAATGTTTTGCACACATTAAATAATTTGAGGAAAATCCCTGGTTTAATAGAACTGTGATAGAGAAACATTTCCAAAATCTGATTAACTAGAAGTTAGGTTTGCATGAATATTCATGAAGGATATATATTTTGGAGGGAGGCTGGCTTGCTGCCAGGCTTTGGATTTCTTTTTTCTTCCCAATCAATTTTACACTTGAACATTTTTGCAATGATAACATTGAAATCACAATGACAGTGTTCTCCTTTGTGAAAACTAAATGGAGATGACAGAACGAAGGACTGTGGCAGGTTAATTAACAACCTTTACAATATGTTTCATTCCTCAGGCAGAGTTGTGTCGGCTGATTAGCTTTTTCTAGCACAAGCAAGCACAGTTACCGAAAAGTACCATCCTCAAAAGTTTTCTCTCTTGAGAGGCCAAAGCTCCTGATTTAAGTACCACCTTACTAATAATAGCTTTGCACATACATTTATTTTGTGCAGAGGGGGATAATTTTAGTTTGTTTAAAGGCTGTCTGATCAATCGACAGCTTGGATTTCTTGCCCCATTTATCCCTGGCTGTTGACCATGATTGTACTACAGGATCATAAATGCAAAACATTTTACAAACCTACTTAAAAAAATTGGGAATAAAGCCATCATTTTCCTTCAAGAGATTTTATTGAAAGTAAATCCACACTTTGTGGTAAATTATCACTTAAAAAAGTTAAAAGTTTTTGAAAATTTGAGACTGTGAGCCCATGTTCATGTAAGATGTTTCTGCTGATGGAGCCGTATTGGCAAGAAATAGCAGTTAATATTCCACTAACCCGGGTTGCGGTGTGGTCTGCTGAGCCTCCATTATGCATGAGGCCTGACCACCCTTCACCAGCTGTCACCGAGCTGACCACTGATTCCCATATGGACTCTGGGGGACGTCACTGTGGTCCATCAGGGAGGCTGTAGGATGAGCCCACTGACACGGAAACTCCCACTCCAGATCCCACTTACTGCAGCCCTGCCTCTCCCCTCAGTCGATACCCCACTCCTCCCTCCCTTTGAGGCTGGGTTGCTTTCGTTAGGTTCAAAGGTTGCGCTGCTTCTCTGATCTAATATCTTGAAAGCCATTTTCTTTCTCTTTCTCTCCGAACACTGCATGACTTGATGTGAGGAGGAAAAATTTAACACATCCTGGCTACTTTAATGCTCACTGTGTCTCACTCTAGTCTAATCAGGAAAAATCCCACCGCCAACATAAGGCAACTTAAATCCCTCCCCATGTAGATCAGCTTGAAGGATACACTGATAGTGTATAAGCTCGCAGCACCAAGCTTCTCTAAAATAGTTAACCGTTCCCCTGCCCTGGCTGTATTGATGATGTCATGGCTCTGATAATCGCCGTCTGTGTTGCAAGTACAATATTGTCTATTCAGCGGGTCTAAAAGTGTCCCTTTGGAGCAGATGGCGCTGGAGGCAGGAGACCAACCTTTTTCTCACCTCAATCTGGATAGTGGGGCCTGTCAGTCCCAGTCGGGATGAGATGGAAAAGAGTTTGCTGAAGGCAAAACAAGAGTCAGCAGGCTTGCGAGAATAGAAATGTTGAACACATGCTTTATCCGTAAACCTAAAGAAATGTAAAAGTGTAGATTTTATCTCTTTACATGACCATTACAGTGTGTGGCGGTTTCTGGACAAGCGTTACTTGAGAAGGGGCAGAGTGGCTTCACCCCCCAAATCTATTTGGGGTGACATATGCTTGAATGAGACATAATGTCCTTAGGAAGTCTATAGATTAGTGTTAATGAGCACATACAGTCTTGCAAATGCACATTACACACAGCCTGTCATCATTGAAACATCTTAGGAATAATCCTTATCAGACAGCTTTTGTGCTCCAACATCTGATTAAAGAAAATTGAAGGCACTCCTTTATTGTAGCACTGCAGCTGTGCAGCTAATTACTAATGTGACCAGTCCCCCTCCCCCATAGAAGTCTTTTGTTGAGCATGTGTGTGTGTGTGTGTGTGTGTGTGTGTGCGTGTGCATGCATGAGTGCATGTGTAAAATGTGAAGCAATTAATATTGTTTGGCATTGTATAATGAAAATAATTTCAAATGACAAAGTGGGAAATACTTTCTGTTACTACTTAAATCCTCCTCTTTGCAGATCAATAATATTATAGGAAGTACAAAGAAACACGATATTTACGAAGATACTATAGGCATAGTTTTTATTCATTATTTAACTGCTCTACATTTCACCATCACACCACATTTTGCTAAAGGTTGTGTTGTCCTGCCAGTAACCAGTAACTTTGCAGTATAAGATTTTACATGCAGACCTTTAATGAGCTCATAAACTTGATGCATTGTTACAGATTAAACCAGCAGGCAGTATATGGAGTCATGAGGCTGTCTATAAGCAGCCTTGGGCTTCACTCATCCTTGCAAGAGCTCAACACAAATACAATAATGAATCATATTTTATAACTTACATAAATTATAAACAGCATCTTATTATTTTAGGTTAGACAAAAAGTACTGTGTCTATTGAAGCTTGAAAATACAGAAAGTGTCAAGCAAACCGTTTAAACTGAAAGAGTTCAGGAGGAAATATTTGTAAGTCTTAAATCTATACCAAAAAACACACAAAGCATGTGTCCTATGAATCATGACGTTGCATCATGTGCAGTTTGCAACTTCTTTAGCTTTTCTGCTAAGAGAGCAATAAACAGGACATAAAACATAATCCCAGGTGTAAAATTGAACTAGTGTACCGTGCCCTTCGTTCATCAGCATCATCGCTCTTTAAATAGTAGTATAATGGCTTAAAATTGTGCAAATGCATTCTGCCAGGAGAACTATGTAGACATTTTACCGAGGCCACAAATATACTATCTGCAGATTACAAAATATGTCCTCTGATAACCCTTTTGTTTTACTGATGACCTTTTGTACAAACACAACCTAAATGTGCCAGGTTGTTTGGGTTACCAGTAAATATTGGAGCTTACAGGTTACACAATGTTTCCCCTCTCTATGTGGAAGTAAGACTAAATGATTATATATGTCATGACATGTCGGAGCATGAACCGGTATTGTAACTCTTCTACATTTGTCTTCCTTTGTTAAATCAGGGACTCATTGGTATTTCTCAAACAGACTAACTGTGATTAACCTGCTCTTCTCAAGGAGTGAGAGCCATCAAGAGAGGGAATGTTTTGTGTCTGCCAGCTATTGAATTTGAATCTCATTCATAATTTTGTTTCTAATATTAAAGGTCACATTAGCATTTGTGTTGATAAGCAGTTGGTATGCAGGGCCTACATCACTCTTTGTCTCTGCTGTTGTTGCTGGGTAGATCAAAGTTGGATTGGTTGCTGAGATTCTGGCGGTCGACATTGTAAATACAAGGAAAATGTACTTAACACCATAATATACTGTAAGAATAAAGACGTTTAAGAGCTTTAGAGTTTACTTATCATTCAGCTTCAAAACCATTATGATACATATCCACGATCAGCAAATCAACGGAAATTACTTTTCTGTTCTGTAGGTGCATTAGAGGTTTGAGAAATGTGTCATTTCTTGGTAAAAACCATTCATTAATTCAGTACAGTAGGTTATTATATAACTTTGACCCCGGACTGCTGTCATATCAAAGTTTCAGATGTATAGGTATAGTTTAAATAAGTCATGAACTTGGATACCTTTTGCAAACTTTGCCTGGTCCATGTTGTTTTATGAAGAATGCATCAAAGCCTGTCCAGGTGTCTGAGCCAGTGGTGAGATAATGCATCAGGAAGAAACCATCTATTCGTTCATCTATTTTCTATACAGCTTATCCTGTGCAGGTCACAGGGGTCTGGAGCATATCCCAGCATGCATTGAGTGAGAGACAGTGTACACTTTAGCCCGGTTGCAGTGAATCACTGGACAAACACATATAGTATAGACACAAAATGAAATATTTATTTCATGTATGGGTGTATATATGCAGACTGTTTACAGTATATTGCATACACCTGTCATCAAGAATTACCATACCTGCTTTGATCTGTGCAGCATAAACGATTGAAGTGTATTTTCCTATTAAGAGATACTCATTTATGGGGGAGGCACAACAGCATAATTTCATTGTTAAATTAGTTAAATCTCCTGGCAACAAGATCAAACAGGATCTTGACATTTTGTGTTTTCTACACATCCAGAAAGGCAGCTGTTATACACACAATACTGCACATGCACACACACACACACACACACACAAAATCCAGGTTCATACGGTGAAATAGTTTGTAAAACAGCTATCCTGATAAATCCTGAGCAACATCAGAGCTGTCAAAATAGTGTTATTTCAGAAGCTACTTGGATTATAGAAGTTTAAATGTTTTTCTCCTGGAGAATTTTACTCTGTCCTCTCCTGTCAAGTTTATTATTATTTTTATATATATACATTTTTAGGGGTAGTTGTGGCTCAGGAGGAAGACTGGTTGTCCACTAGTGGGATGAGCAACGGCTCGATTCCCAGCTCCTCCAGCCGGCATGTTGAAGTGTCCTTGGCCAAGATATTTAACCTCAAATCACTGCGTCATCGGTGTGTGAATGATTAAATTACATCCTGATGAGCTGTTGGCACCTTGTGTGATGGCCACCACCATCAGTGTATGAATGAACACTTGTAGTATAAGACAAGAAAGGTGCTACAGTGTATAAATGCAGCTCATTTACCATTTATAGCTACAGTTTTTAGTTTTCCTGCATAAAGCTGCTTGCATGCATATGTTTATAATTGATAATTCTTGCTAACATATGTCAACAGGGTCGGTGAGCCCTATGTCTCACGCCTGGTTCACAGTTCCACTATCATTATGCTGGTAATTAGGGTCTACTGTTGCCCGACTGGAAAATGAATTGCATCAACATAAATACATATAGTAGGTTACAAACACCTTTATGCAGGGATTCTGCAGTGGCCTTACTGGAATATTATGTTTAGAGTCTAATTTACACAATCATCTGCATCAGGAAACCAATGAAAGCTCACAGTGCCAAATTGGAAAACCTTTGTGTGAGATGACAGTGCTTGCAACCTTTGTAGAAACACAATCTAATACATTAACTAACTAAAATATTGGCTGGCAGCTTAAAGTGGTCCTGCTCATCCTTCTCGCAGCACTGTTTCTTTTTCCTTCAACATTGCCTGTTAGGAATTACTGAAGCGACAAGTTTGTGCAGATATACATTACAATAATGTCTTCATGTACGATTGAATGTGGGTGTTTGCACTCAAGAATTAAATGTGTCTGCACAGCACACATACAGCCAGTATGCTGCTGGAGTTTAAGTGTGTGCATTTATGTGTGTGTATGTGTGTGTAAGCTCTCTACCTATTTTGTGTCAGTGCATCGAGTACCTGTGTTTTTTTTTTTTTTAAATAAATCCATTTTGGTTGGTTGTCAGCACTAACGTTACTGTCAGCAGCAGTTGATGGAGCTCCACTCTGCTGTAAGACTCTCTGATCTGTCAGCTGTGACGTAACGCTCCCCTCAATCACCAGCCCCGGGAACTGTAAATCAGAGTGCTGCTGCTCTGCGTGGTGCTAATGTTGGTTCCCTGTTCCCCGCTCAACCACTGCGCTCATCTACAGTCCAAACAGCGAGAGAACACCGGGATGATTGCTGGAGATCCTAATCACTACTAATGACCTCGCTTATCAAAACCATATTTAAAGCTCTTACAGTCAAAAACTGATCAAATAGGATCAGCATGTAACAGGCACTACCACCTTAAAACCTCTCAAATGTGTTTTTTTTTTTAGTAACACCTCGTTCGTGAACCCAAACTGAAACAGCAGGATGCGAGCGTGAACACTGTCAACACTTTTCTGAAAAAAACGATGTCGCAGAGTTTGCCAAGACTCAAGAGCTCAGCCGTACGTGTAGTTGGGAGGATTATTGCCAGGGTTAGGATTACAAATGTATTATTTTTCCACAAAGGACATGATCTCCTCAGTGTCACAGCAGGGAGGATGACGTCACGTCGGCGGCCATGGAGCAGAACGGACAAGATAGAGAGAGAGAGAGGCTTAGTATTGTGGGACTCCATCTGTCTTGACAAGAACTCAATTAAGCATGTTGGATACTGCATTTGCCGTTGCTGGGGACAGCTGGTGACTTAGGGACTAGGATGGCGTTCGCCATATTTGGGTTAATGCTGAAGGAAAATAGCGCCCGCCTCTATAAAAGCAACACCATCAAAAGAGATGGAGAGTGATGGGTCAATGGCGTTGGACATTTAGATGTACAAGCACTACATTACCCTAGTATCCAGGGGGCCAGAGTCATCATATCGTGTAGATGACTAAAACTGGGTGTGTGCACAAAGAAAGATATAAGCATGCAGGCCGTAGCCCTCATTCAACTCCCACTATTAGGCAATTAGCCGTGAATAGAAAAAGACATGCCCAGCTGCTTTCATATCAGCTCGCTGGGGCAGTTTCAGCAATTAGTGTTGCATCAGCAAGGTTCTCCAGAACAATGACCATTACATTTCACACAGCGACTTATAGCATCTATATCATTAATTCATTATAATTGACCTGTAAACCCGATCTGTAACACAGACGATGCAGAGCGAAGTTCATACCGTCAACCATGGAACGGCTTTATCCACATTTCCTCAAGGCAGCAAGGTCAGATGCATCTTCACAATCTAAAAGATAAATGGATCAGGTTTCTCCATCACATGTAGTTCAGGGCCCAGGCTGCCAGCAGCCACATAAACATAGTCTTTTGGGCCTTAAACACAGGCTGCTCTAGTCTAGTGAGGCTTGTCAAAACACAAAATGTCCCAAAGCCAAGGGAGTGGTTTGATGTGATCGATGGACACAGAAGGGGGCATTACTGTTCATTCACTTGAGTGACCGACAGTCTCCGCTGTTGCTTTGTGGGATAAATGCCGCGTGTTTACATCGAGATTTGAGAATCAGTGATTGTGGGATTAGATGAAATTGCTACCTGTGGCAGTTCTGGGTTTGAAGGGGCCACGCGATCCACACATGTATTTACAGAGCGAGGACGAATGTTTACCGCCACCATGTGACTTTGCACATCAAAGCGTGATTTCTGACGGGATACCATTTACAGTGGCTTTTTCCCCCCTGCCCTGGATCTAAAGGGATATTGGCATGAATACCCCTCATGTGTCTGTATCTGTTTAACGTTTTGTTATTGCAACAGGTGTTACCTGCAGATAAAATGTGTAGGGAGAAATATGATTTTCAGTTGAAGGATAGACATTTCTTATCTAAGATAACCACTTCTGTCATAACCTGTCTCTCCCTCTGAGTTTAGCTGTTAAAAAACTGTAGTTGAGAGGGAGTGTGTGTGTGTGTGTGTGTGTGTGTGTGTGTGTGTGTGTGTGTGTGTGTGTGTGTGTGTGTGTGTGTGTGTGCTTGACATGCAGGATGTGTGTTTGTGTGCTGCACAATCCTGTGTGGCAAATATTTTAAGCTGATTTTCAGATTTGAATGTAAATCTCATCTTAGCCCGACTGATGTTGAACTGAAATCAGACATTTCTTGTTCATGGAAACAACTACAATTATAAAGTTTTTAGGACACAGAGAAACAGATTTTTGATTTTTTAACTTGTTTGTTAAAACATGGTCTTAAACTTTAGCACTGGCTGTGCATTATTATCCAATATACAGGTACCAGTATGTTATTTACTGCGAAATCAGTGTTGTGTTCTTCCCAATTTTCATGAAGAAGGTGTCTAATTACTACACGATATTGTAGTAATTAGACACCTTCTAACTATCTATGTTCTTTTTGCATGACTGAGAAAGACAGTATCGCTTTGGACAGAAAAGAGGCAGAATCATTTTGTGACATTTTCATTTTGTGGTGTTGTGCCACAGATCGGTCTATGTGGGAGAAACACTGTAATTGTTAATAATCCCCATCGCTGCTCATCAATATTCACATTCAACACTCTTTTGCACATTGTTCAGCTGCATATGCATGAACCAAAATAGCAGGTGTGCACGGAGATGCTTCAAACTGCGGTACAAATGGGTGTTAGATTTTATTGTGACTCATAAACACACTCCCTGTTCCAAGGGAGTCAGATTTCACAACCTTTCTGTGAACACGTTAGTGTTCCGATCTCTCATTGCTCCAGGGCACCGAGGCCTGGGAAAGATTGCTCCCGAAATTCTTCAAATCAAGTTAGGAGCAAAACAGGACATGAAGACAAAGTAACCTCTCAGCAAGATATTTGGAGCATGATCCTACAGGCAGGTCTGTTGGTGTTACTTATAGAAATATTGGCTCTGGTTCCTCTCTGTTTATAAAACTGGCAGGCCCGAAGCATAGGGTGGAGATCTCTGATATTTGGCAAAGTCAACAGTGGTAACAGGAGGATACTTCATCATAGTCACAGTCACTGTCAGGTACCTGAGACCTTGCCAGCTTTTTCAATTTCTCCTGGCCTCATAGCAATTTTCCAAGCGGAGAAATAGCGGTTGAATTGCAATCTGTGCGTAATTTTATTTGTATATCACAGTGGAGGGAGTGACCTAAATTGGGCTGAAGGACACCCGCAGACATAACCAATAATACAGTCTGAGGTGCTGCTCGCCACTGGAGAAATGCCTCTGCGTTGCTCTGAGGAGGTCACCAGATGGCATGAAAGTCGCCAATCCTTACCCCTGATAACCTGGGAGTTTATTGGCAGGTCTTTGTTACTATGGTTTCTAAACAGAAGCTTCCGATGAGGCTGCTCAGAGATTGGATGACTTGCAAAAAATAAAGAGTTGAGTCATGAAGATTACAAAACATTTCCAATCTATTTTTTACAGGATTCCTGCAGATACTTTCTGTCTGTATATTTCTACACAGAAATATCATCAGAATTTTTCAGTCAATTTCCCAATACCTAGAGGTTACATCATTATTGACAGGCGAGCAGCTCAAGTCCTGCCATTCACAAACTGTGGGACAGTTACGAGGAGGAAAAGCAGCCAGGGCTTTAGTTTACCTGTCATTCCAGCCACTGTTCCAAATGGCAGCTGTTGATTTAACTGATGGGAGACAGGCCCACTTAAACAAAACAGAGTGCGGGCATCCCACCGAGAGCGTTAGAGACAAAACACGTCTGTGTAACGGGCCTCTTGTTTACGCCGACATGGCAGACGTGACCTTTCCTGAGCATTTCAGTCGAACCAGTGGGACCTGACACGGACTAAGTTGGGTTTAGGAGGGAAAGTTCCTGCTAGCGCTGACATTACCGGCCATCTGCTTTACCTGGTCGACTGGGAGAGGAGCGTTCGGTAGAAGCCAGCACTCAAAACGGGGCTGCAACGTTTTAGTCGCATGGGCTTGACTAAAAAGGTGTTTTGTCATTCTAGTTATTTCTGTTTGGGCGTTTAAATCTTTTACTATGCTGTCATTATGATGAATTGCTGTTGAATTGATCATTATCAGTTGATCTGCTGATTATGTTCTCTATTCATTATATTTTCCAAATAAAATGTAAAAAAAAGGAAACAAAAAACTATGAAAAACTGACTTTACAATTTACCAAAGTACATGAGGTGATATCTACAAATAAACTCCATCCATCCATCCATTGTCTATCCCGCTTATTCCCTTTCGGGGTCGCAGGGGTCTGCTGGAGCCTATCCCAGCGCATTTTATGGCGAGAGGCAGGGATACACCCCAGATGGTCGCCAGCCAATCGTGGGGCACACACACCATTCACACACCATTCACTCTCACACTCACACCTATGGGCAATATAGAGTTTACCAATTAACCTGAGCATGTTTTTTGTATTGTGGGAGGAAACCGGAGTACCCGGTGAAAACCCACGCAGACACGGGGAGAACATGCAAACTCCACACAGAAAGGCCCCAGACCCAGGCCCAAGGCGGTCTTGAACCTGCGACCTTCTTGCTGTGAGGCAACAGTGCTACCCACCGCACCACCGTGTCGCCCTACAAATAAACTCATAACCCTAAAATATTTAGTTTATTAGAATAAAAAAAACTATGGGATAAGGGATTGATACTATTGGTTAAAAATGCTTTGGGCAAGATGACTTGTCACATTTTTTCCCCCTTCAGAAGAAAATGTGATTGAATTGTGATATCCATGTACAAAAAGAATATTTTTTGCGGCAAAAAAAACAAAACAGCTTAACAATATTTCCAGGGATGTGAGCTAAAATGATTAAAAAGGCATGTTTCATTTTACTATCCAAACAGCTCAATTTCCTTTGTCAGGTTTTATGTCGAATTGTGTCCACATAAAATAATCTGTGTTGCACAAATCTGTGTTGAAGATGGTTTATCACCCAGAAAAAGGCTCAGAGACTCTGAGTTTGAGATATTTGATCAGGGTTGTCAGGTCCCAGATCGCACTGATAATTTAATTTTTTCCTTTACAACCCGACATAACAGATAAGACTCATTTGTTCTGTGATCTCTGACGTAGATTGAATGTGAGGAAAGTAACAGATTGCAGGTTTAAAATGTGTTTTTATCGCTGCATTAGATTTCCTGGAGATTTAATTGCACACATTCCCAACGTCGCTTTCCCTTTATAGATGGACAAAGCTAACTCTCTGTGTTTTGTATGTTGTGACTCAGTCTCTTTTATGCCTGTGTGTAATCAGACTGCTGTCCTTCTCTCGGATTAATAATAGCTGTGATTTCACGAGGTGTTTCTGTATCAGCGTGGCCGTGTTCCAAGATGTCATTTGGCCAGAGAGCATGAACCGGCAGCAGAATGAATGACTGCATATCCCATTACCCCCAGTGCTGGGTTTGCATTTTGTCCTCTCTTGTAGAGCTAAACTGAAGGGTATTTCTACAAAAAAGAAAAAAAGTATATATATTTAAAGCAAAAGGAGAAAGTGTGAGACTTCTTTCAACACCCTGCTGATTTACACCGTGCCTCGAGAATGAAAGCTTGTGAAATGCTGGTTATTGCTGTGTGCATATGTAGCAGCGGGAATAATGTAATGACATGTTAAGATTCTGAGGGAAGAGTTTGGGCCAGCGGTACAGCAGAGTGACCTCAGCCCAGTTAAGTGATGGTCTCAGCGCGGCTCCATCTGCCCATTGTGTTTGCCCTTGGCAACCCAACATAGTTGCTGGTGTTGGTGAGTTAATGAGGACTGCGGAAAGGTTAAGTAAACAGGAGGGGCCAGCCTAACAGGAAAATTACTACTGCCATTATCACCGTAGCTGAGCAGAGCTCGGGCGGCTCTCATCATTATGTCATTCATCAGCTCTGATTTTAATGATGCGTGGGTAATATTGAACTGTAGATTACAGCATGCCAGTAGTACATATTCGTATCCCTGCTGAAATGATTTGAATTCTAATTGACGTCCCGATTTCCGAGGAAGGTAAAGAACTACAGACCAGTTACTTTTGCTCTCCTTTGAAGCGGGGGGAGAGTGGCCATTTTAAGTTTCGCCATCCTTCACGGTTTGAACCGCTCCTTGGAGCTTCTCCTCAGGACGAACACAGCCTGCCGAGTCCCTACATACCATGATGGATGATGGGATTGTTATTCAGCATTCCTAGGCTCCGCTCGGCTGCCAAGCTGCTGTCTCCTCTGTCCTCCGCCATTGTTCTCCGGTCGGCTGGAAGAGTCACCTTTATCCGATTGAAATAAATGAGATATACTCAAACTGAGACATTAATTACAAAGTTTATCTCCCGGCTAAAGTACACTAATAAAGGACTCTAATAAGGCATCCATCATAGCCAGACTCTGTGCTATGTAGCTAAGGGCACTGGCCAGAGGTCACATGGTTTGATGAATGCCAGTTATGTATAATACAGCAAAAGATGTTAGAGCCCTCTCCCTCCACATGTAGTCCTAGTACACATGGGCACTAGATGTGCAGGGATTTGATGTAATATTGACTATAATTCCTTAGATTTGTCTGGTGACCCTTTGAAGGGGTGTGACCCCTAAGTTGGAAACCACTGGACTACACGACTGCAGCTAAATATAGATGACTCTAGTTTAAAATAGCTCAGCCTGCAGCGGTTACAACAGTAGCATGTGGCTTACACATTGATGCATTTATCAGTGTCATATATACTGGTAATAATATGTCACTATCATACTTTCTTAACATTTTGCTGTTAATCCTTATGTACTTTTACTTAAGTCATTTTTTTTTCTCCAGTCTAGCATTCATAGCTGCATTCAGACACAATCCTGATCTCCACGAAGTCGACAACCTCAATGTCAGCCAATAGTAGAAGTGGTCATCCGCAGAATGTTTGCCTGTCAAAGCAAAAAAAAAAAAATAAAACAAGCACCACAACTGTAACTACTATTTTTGTGTGCTCGCCTGCAGACAATTATGACAAATGTGCAGTCTCCGCTGGCAGCACTAGCTGCTGACTGCTGCAGGCCAGGCCGCACCGGAAATCACTTCTGCTACTTCTGAGATTAACTGAAAGAAACAAGCAACGCGACCCAGGGAGTGGTTAATGGTTGATTAATCTGTCTTGGTAGCAAACCCTGTGACCTTCAGAGATCGTTTGGTTGTTGAGCTGTACATGAGCAATACAGTACACAGTATCATAAGTCATTTTCGTCCACATGCTTCATTATGTCAACAAATGGCTTTGAGTTATGTTATCTTCAGCCGCTTGTGACCAAACAAGGTGGTTGAAAGATTTCTCAGTTGTCTTACAGGTATTCTAGCCCCCACCCCCCACCCCCCCTGGAGGTGAAACGAGCAGACTAGAGGCTATACTTACACAAGATCTCTTCTTCTTGTCAGATAGTGCAGGTAATCTGAGGTCTTTAAGTGACAGAATACATGTTTTATATGAGTGGGTAGAGCAGAAATTGCAAAGTGCCCTTTTCAATATCTGCTAACCACTAAAATTCACACACTCCTCATGCAAAGAAGGCAATGTTTTCAGGCAGACTAATGATTCAAACCAAGGTAAAGATGTTGTTTCCGAAGCAAATGCATAGGACTGATATGAAAAGAATTCTTCAAGCTCTACTAAGTTTTCAAGAGCCTTTTTCATGTACGGAGGAGCAAATTGTCCATGCAGTGCAATTTTAGTGACCATACTGTGGCTTTTGGCAGTGATACAGAATGACAGTCTGACATCTCCTCTGCTGCTCTGCAAAGATTGCACCAGCTGTCTCCCGTTTGCTTTCTAATGTCTTCTTTGTTAAAATTTTATCAGCCGTCTGATAATAGCATAACTGGAGGGCAGGCTCCCTCCAGCACTGGACTACAATGGCAAAGAGGATGCTTTGCAAAGACCTGCTGTATGCATGAGTCAAAGGGAAACAGTTAGGAGGCAAGAAAATGCTGGTCATCAAAGCATTAATAAATAATAACTGGTGTTTTCTGTATGGCCATTAATAAATTAAATCTTTAAGAGTTTATTTATGAGAAAGGACAATAAAACTGTAACCACAATAGTTTAATCCAATTAACTTTTAATGGTCAGTGGTTTTAATTTTAAAGGCTTTCAGCAGTGCATGCGGTACACTCTCTGTCTCATAAAGGGAGAAACATAATGCATTATGTCAAGGAAGCAAAATGTTTGCAGTTTAAATTAAGTTTGTTTTAGTGCTCATGCATGTCATGCATCATGCAATAGTAAAAGATCATTCATGAGTGAAAGAAAATGACCAACCATACTGTACTACTTACAATATGCAAAATAGCAGCTTCCCCTCATATGCAAAACAGCCCTTTTACTCCTTGGATCTATTATTCACTTTCTTGCTCGCATATTCAATTACTAAATGAGCTTTGCCTCATTCCAAGAAATCCAAATATCCTCATAGAAAAGTAAAACTCTATGGCATCAATTAGTAACACCAGAGTGTACCATGGCCTGTCTTCTTGTCTCTCATATTGTCTCCCTTTTGTGCCCTTAATCACAGATCTGATCGCGGATTATCCAGTTAAATTCAAACTTGCTTCTATCCAGTAACAGAATAAGTTGCACTACATGAGCTACTTGTACACAAATGTCATGTATAGGTGCTATTTCTTGCACATGGAATTGAGTCCAGTGCTTCCTGTGGAAAAACGTTTGCCAGTTAAGGTACAAACATACTGTATGTTTTGGCAAAGAATCAGACAAGATAAACTGCCTGTATCATAATGATCTCCCACTGTTTAGTTCCATGCTGTGGACATGTGGTTGGTTTGAAAGGACAATGTCATCTTGTAAAATGAAAATAATGTTACAAGATCTTGTTCCTTCATCTCTCCGCTGCAGAAGTTCACCCCTGCAGGCTGACCAGAGCTGCGGTTTGCCCAGGGCAAGCTGTTTTGCTCCTGCCTCTGCAGCTCATCTGTCATTGGCCAGACCCAAAGCTGCTGGATCTTTGCCTGAAGACTTTTAAAACTCTCTGGCGAGAGGTCATTCATTGAATTAGAAAGCCAGTGGGGGAATTTTCTTGGTGCTGGAGCAAAAGCAAGTATTAAACTGCATTTCTGTGGCAGCAGTGCCGTGAGCTTTGCTTGCCCTGTCAGACTGGACGTGGCTGGTCATGTGAAGTTTAATTTATTTCCAGGGATTTCTAGATGTAAATATCAGGGTCAAGTTCAATGTTCATTTGACCACTCATAGTCTGTATTGATTTTTTAGTTTCACAAAGTCCACGCTTTGTTCTTTACCACCACACAATACTGTACATAAACGTGTGGATTGACATATTGTTAAGCATTGTGCAAAGCTCATGTTGTTACACCAGAAAAATAACATGCAACTTAAATGTGAGGAAGCACAGACCTACTTCTCAGCAGTGTCTCTCTACATCAAGTGTTGAAGTGTTTGTCATTCAGCTTAATGAAGTGGCCTCAGCAGGAAACACCAAACCAGCAACTTCACAATTCAGGGCTTGGGTTGTGGTTATGGAGGCTTTATGGGTGCAGTTTGCACATCTACTCTAAATAGATTCACATAGGGTTATGTGGGGCTGTGGGTATCAACCTGACACAAAAGCTCTGCTGAGCAGTTAGAATTTCTCTAAACTATCTATATTCCCATAAAGAAGTTTTTTTTGCATTAAAAATAATCGATGCTTGCAGTTATACATGCATTCTAAATTATCATTATTATTTTTCACAGCAACTGCCATAGAGTCTTTAGCATGCCGGAGTACCTATTGGATTGCAGTCTGCATAATTTTCACTAGATGGCACCAGAAAATTTACACACTGCACCTTTAATTTAATAACAATGCATTGTGATATCTCACTCAAAAACACAAATGTGAATTGCATGGTGGCATGAGAACAACTCATTCTTTTATCACAGACAAGTTTAACTTTTTTTGGACAAGTTTTGACAGGTGTTCATCTTCCTCAGTAGAGCCATCAGTTGCCTTCATCAGCTGATGTTCAAATTGTCAGATTTGACACGACGACCACGCCTCCCGCTGTCAGGTCGCTCCAGGTGTGTGACAGCATACAGTGTCAGCCCCACCTGGATATATGGCACACCAAACATACAGGGCAAAGGCATTACAACTGGTGCCTCTTCTGAGGAGGATGGAGGTATCGCCTTGAAACATGTCAAGAAGCCTTAAAAATATCTGTGATGAAAGGAAAAAGAAAGTCCACTGTAGACATAATCAACCAAAAATTACTTTACATCCTCTGGGAACTACAAATCCATCATTTTTGTCCCATCCATCTGTCAGATGCTGCAGCCCTGGATTGCCGTCCTTTCAATTTGTTGAGATGTTTTCCCCAAAAGTACACCAAAACGTCTTATTACCTCACAAGTGTGGGTTAGGGCAAAATTTTGCCTTGACATTTATTTCCACAATTGGATTTTTATCCTGCCTAACTTTTGATGTATGTTTGTGTTTTATTTCCTTTCTGGGGAAAGTAAACTGGTTTCCATAGAAACAAAATTGCAGTGAGCACCAAATGAAACAAGAAAAAAAATAGATAAAAGTGTGAATAGTATTAAGGATTAAAAAAAAAACTTGAAAAGAATGATGGTTTCAATTTTGCAGCAGAGGAAAACAACTACATTTTGGACTCACTCTGTGGACTCCAGTGACAGACATATATTGTTGTGTTTAATTATTCATCTTAATCACTAAATTGTAAAAATGTTTTTGAGTAAATCTTTTGATAATGGCTGACAAATGAAGCTCTGATATGGTTGTAATGTCATTCATTATTAAAACGGCTGCCCGCTTATTATCAGTTCATGGTTCAAGCTTCAGCTCTGTTGACGGAACCTGAGGTTCATCCTCTGTGCTGAAACGCCTGAAGAAAAAACTCTAACTTTGAGAATGTATTTCTCTCATTGAGTTCAAAGCCTTAGTTAAGCTCGTATAAGATGAATCCTGTGGGACTTATTGTTTTGCATAAGTTGTTATCTTTCAGGCTATGTCACTGCTCTCTCATCACCCTCCTTCTGCCTGTCCCTGTTTTTAGGGCTATGAGATTGTTTTTGTGATATGATAATTTTCCACATCTTTTTTTTATGTTTCAGCCCTATGTTAAACCAATTTTTCTACAATGACATAGTGAGAACAATTTTTAAGAAAGGAAATAAGGAAAAGCTGAAATTTCACATTGACGTTAGAATACAGACGCTGTACTCAGAATTTAATGAGGCTACTTTTCAGCAAATAAAGTCTCCAGTGTTCTTGGTATTTCGGGGAACTTCTGTCATTCTCCCCAACGCTGTCAGGTTGGACGCACGCTGTCAGGTGGACAGACATTTTCAGGTCTCGCCAGAGATCTACAATTGGGTTCAAGCCGGGGCTCTGGCTCTGACTCAAGGACGTTCAAAGAGTTTACCCGGAGTCGCTCTGTGTTTTAGTTGTTTTGTGCTTAGGGACATTGTCCTCCTAGAATACTGCCTCCTGAGGATCTAAGAGACCTGACATTTCAGACCACACGAGGCCTGTCACAACACAGTGGGCATTTAGGTAGGGAGGGGGGTGGGGGACAGAGCGAGTGTGTGAGAAGACCAGTGTTGGAGCAACATGGAGCTTTTTGCTGTAATGCAGTAATGTAAATTGCAATTGCAATACAGGAAAAAATGGTAATATTTTACTTGGTACAAATGTCAGCAATGAGTTTTATTGGTGGTATTTTTTAACATGGATTGAAGTGGTGTCTATTTTGTTGTTCTTCCTGTTACAGATTCACTAAAATCACAGTGAGATCAGCAGCAGTGAAACCCCTATGCACAATGTTTCACTTCATTTTCAGCTCGTTGGACAGAGGATGGTCATGAGTGAAACTGCAGAAACGTCAGCTAACACATTCTCCAGATGGGCATAAAAAAGAAGAATTATAAGAACATCATAATGAGATGCACTTTGTGTGCTAAACCTAAAGAATTGTCGACTCCCTGAAACAGCTCCGGTAATTTAACTAAACAATAGTAAGTTAGCAAGGAGGCAAACAGAGAATGAGAGTGGCAATAAAACAACAAAGCAGCCAAATTTAATGTTCTCCTGCTCTGAGATTCTTCAGTCTTTAGGAGCTTAGGAGACTTGTGTTGGTGGATGTTGTTGAAGATATGAAAACCACTTTCAACACTGGAATCGCCAGCTTTCGGAAAACCTCAAACATCAGCAAGATCCCTGTTGCGACTAGCAGCAACAATAAAAAAGACGCAATATAAAGCAAATTGCCAAACACTGGAGAAGGACAGACTCCACTGATGCATTTGAATTCTTTATATATGCACCATGAATGTACAGTTACCCTTCTAGCCATTTTTCAAATTTAATATTTTAATATGAAAAAGTTTAATATTTTAATATTATTACCATTATTGATGGTAACTTTAACTAAATAGTAAAGCATGGATTTTACATCACTTCTTTTCAGTAATATTTTGCCCTATGGCAATGCTTAGCAATAGAGGGTTAGTCAATTAAACAAGTAGTTGAATCTACAACTATTGATAACTTAGATGTTGTGAACCACTGTTAAAAACAAGATTCTCTGATTCCAGCTCAAATGTGAATGTTTTTTGGTCTCGTTCGTCTTTTTTTTTGGATAGAAAACCTAAAGATATGGATTGTTGGTCAGGACTAAACACAGTACCTGGTCCTTGGTACAGTTTAATCACCATTTTCGACCATTTTATAGACCAATTGACCAATTCAAGAAATAGAATTGACAGATTTATCAATAGTAAAAAATAATTATAAGTTTCAGCCTACTTTCCCTGTATCGTAACTTATTTGATTTGTAGTATATTTGCCTGTGGACAAATTTCACATTTTAGCGGGTCCAGCTTATCTGTGTATCAGCTAAAGGAGTGTCCGGGTTATACTATCAGTTAATTGGATTCAGAAACAGGAAGATGACCTATTAAATAAAGCTTTACTGTTTAATTTAATTTCACCATCATTTAGGTTTTGTATTAAATCATGTTCAGGCGAGTAGTATAATCCCTGCATCAAGGCGGAGAGTGGCATGATGGGGCTGCAGCCTGTGGGCCGGTGTCTCCTCGTTTCTGTCACAGAATGTGATAGAAACAAGTTAAGAGCAACGCTGTTTATTTTGTCTGTCTTTTTCTGCCTTTCCCGCACTGTCAGTTGTGGAGAATGACAGGAAAGCAAGAGCGAGGTGACATGCAAAACTAAATCTCAGTCGGACTCAAACCCGGAATGCTGTGGTTGGCCGCGCACCGTCTGGCCGACGCGCTGCCCGCGGAGCAACTTTTCTTACATTTGATGAGTAATACACATTTGACATGAAAAACATCACGCAGTGAAATTCAAATGGGATCACAGCCACGAGGTGGTAGCGATGCTGACAAGAGAAATATTTGCTCATTGGGTTGTAATAATCTGTAATCAGAGCACAGCAAATGTGTTTACCATCAGACTTTTGTAGTGCAGATAGATTTGCTGTAGGACTGTGATCAAACACTGGATTCACATCATCTCAAATAGCCAGTACCAGAACATTTTGTAAACAGTGTTTATCTGTAATCGCTGTCTCGTTTTATGACATAGTAAAAGAAACATACATCATCTTACCTTTTTTTTTTCCCCTTGAGTGGAGGTTGGCATTTAGAGTGGTGATGACTCAGTGCAATTTTATACAACCATGGTTGACTTTAGAAATCAGACCTTTGGGAGTAAGTAGATCCACAAATAGCCGTAGAGAAGGTAAGTGTTTCCCCCCAGGTGAATGTATGTCCTGCTTTCCTCAGCGGTGAGAGATGAGATTTAAATTATTTTATGTGCACAGCCGTGTCTGCTTCTGAGGGTTGGATCTAGACAAAGAATATGCTGAAGGTTTGACTTTACCTGGGTTTTAGGATTTTCTCTTGAATCTTCATGGTGTTATCGAAAAATAAAAAAAAGAAAATCTTTGTAAATGCATAAATATTATTATTTATCATTCAAATCTTTATTTTGTAGTGATAGATGATCAAGGTTGCCTCCCAAAGTTCTTGTGCGTAAATATGCATTGGGTTTATAGACTTATGTTTTTATAACAATGTTTTTACTTTTGATCAATGTGCCAGGGACTGTCTCAAATGAAATATTGTGCATCTATACTGCGTTTTATACTTTTTATTGAACGGACTGACTTTACAATCATAAATACAAGTGTTGTAGTATAAAATCCTAGACTGCAACACACTAACAATGACACATTTGGGTACAGTGGGTTAATAGCTTCAAATGGCAGTCAAATTGCTCCTGAATAATGACTTGTTCCCATCTATCTTTTCTGTCAGCAATTTGACGCTGCAGCTTAAAAGGTACAAAGGCTGTGTGCAGACAGTAATGCAGCAATAACTCGAATGTATTATGTTATCAAACACAGGCTTTATAAAGTACAGCCTCCAGATATTTTTGCTTAAATTATGCAAGTCGCATGTTTATTAAAAACTTAGTTTCAACAAGTTTCTTTTCCCTTTGTATTGAAGTTTATACTTTCAAGGATAATAGTAATACTGTTTTCTCTGATAATTGCGCCACCACATAAGATTTCTTTGTATTTTAAAGTGTGGTATATAAATAAAAGACGCTATTATGCATAGTATCACTGAAAAACGGTGTATGTTTACAGGAAAAAAGCCAAGCCACAGTATGTGTGATGCTTGTGAATCAAGGTGCATTTGATGGAAAAGTAGAAAGATTCATTTGAGCATTGATGCTGAATAAATTGTCATTTATCCACAGTGTGACCGTAATTAGTGAAAGACAGGATGAAGGTACCAGGATGATGCAGAGTGTGGTGTGCATTTGTTGTTTCATCTGTTTACCATATTAGTACCAGAAAACAACAATCTCCTGCTATATTAACAGATAGGCTTTTTCAAAGTTTTTTTTTCAGCTGTAATCATTCCTCTGGATGAAACTGGCCATTTAATGATCCATTGCTACTGTGTTTGCAATATCACTAACAAATTCCAGTCCTTATTCTGTGAAAAAAATGTATTGTGAAGGTAATATCACAATACAAAAGTGTATCTGAAGGTAATATCAAGCTTCAGCAATTTGAGTCTGAACAACTGAGTATCTTTCAAAGGAATAACCTATTTTTTTTTTTTTTAATTCAAATTGATTTTATCCCCTTCAAACAGACAAATACTGTAAGTGGAAACAAAAAATGGGAATTTTCTTTTCAAAAGACTAACTGTAGATCATCTCCACTGTTTTGAGACAGACTTTAAACAATTTGAGTCTATCTTGTAATGAACCTGATGCAGTTGAGACATGTTTTATCATTTTGGAAACTAGTGACTACAACATTGGCAAAACCTTTCAGCCATAGTCGTGGTGTTGCTCTATAGAATGGAATATTGATCTATTGTTCTATAAATCTGGCCCAGACTATAATATCTCTACAAATATTGAATGGATTGCCATTGAATTTAGAATCTGACATTGATGATGCCAGAACATTAATCCTTGTGATGTTGAATTGTAATACCTTTGGTGATTCCCCTTCTTTTTATCTATCACTGTCATTAAATCAAAATTAATATGCGTTCATTACAAATACAATACCTGCAAAATGAATGCCATTCCCCGTAGTCTCATTTGTACTTTGTGTTTGGCGTTAATCTGCATGCTAGTAATTTTTACTGTAACATGTACCTGAGCATGTGAAATGTATGTTAAATTATTCATACAATTATAAAAATGGTTCATTTGTAAATTCACCCCTGAAGATCAATAAAGCTATCTTAAAATTAGCTCCACCTCAACCACAACATCATAAAATTGCAATTTACTTTTGAGATTTTGAGTCAACTTTGCAGACTGAAGCTGAAAGTTGAATTTAGCATCAGCCCATCCTCAATATAGCAAGTGCTTTGGCAAAAGGAGAAGACTTGAACTTTACCTCATGTCATTTATTTGTACAGCAACACAAGCGTACTATTTCCAGTGAGGAGAGAGTAGCCTACATTACATTAATCTGACTAATGAGCTATCACATTGGATAAATAAATCTACAAGAACAATAATGTATTTTAATACGAAATGCTAAAGGCCACTCAGATGAAAAATTACCTCTCAAAAGTCTTAGCCTATGGAATAAATCTGACTTTCCTGTTTTGTTGACACGTGGGGCCATGTGAAGTTAATTTTAATAATTGATCACCAGAAAGTGCTAGGAGAGCTTTGCTGATAAGCAAAAGAATAGGTTTTTGTGTTTGAATCACAACATCCTATCGATCCTCTTTGAATACCGCTTAGTGGAGGAGCCACAGATTTAGGGATTATTTATGGATCCTTCGTGACCTTAGCGTTTCGCCGAGAGACTGTGTTTAAGGGTACTGCCAAGTGTGCACACAATGGTTAAATCCAAAGTGACAGCAATAATCAGAGTGGCAAGATTAGCAGTTTTATTGTTTTTTTTATCCTACAAAGACGTACATCATCATCAGCAACAGCTAAAGTGTAGCAGCCTCACCTGCTTTTAGTTTTTATATTTTTTTGACACCACTCTCATTTGTCGCCTTTCATCCATCGACACTTTTTTGCTTAAAACAGAGACCAGAATATAGTGGATATTTTTGCATTATACGTGATTCCCTTTCAATCAAACTTTAAAGGAATGGCATGGCCACCTCTGCTATCTCTCTCTCTCTATATATATATATAAATATATATGTATATAGTGCAGAATACCACTCTCCTGGCAGCCCATTTTAGAAGCTTTCTTAAAAAATGAATCATATTAAAAAGTAAAAATCCCAGCTTTTAGCGGGCCAGTGTGGAATCCTGAATATTCTTTATTGATATTTGGTCCTCAAATGAAATTTTCTTGTCATTATTCCTTAATTTACATTGCTTGCTTCACTTGTCAGTCTGCACAGTCTGCAGAGTTTTGGGAAATTAAAGATGCCCAGAAGAAAAAAAAAAAGTGTAAAGATTTGTTTTGTAGAGTGGGCTGCATCTGCCCCGCTGTGTCAAACTACAATACACAGCAGTTTGAGAGAGCAATCAAATGAAAATGGAAATGCGAGCAGCTAAAAGATGAAGCTCATTTTCCCCTTAAGAGCTTGTGAGTGTTCTGATAAAATGTGTTATTCTGCTTTTCCCTGTGGCTCCTGTTATATATAGTTTACCTTTCTGCTCATATCACAGAGTTTACTTTACAGGGGAATAAGTCACCATTTTATACACGATCTGTAAGCTTTTATTAGTTACCAGTTTACAGATTTAGAAAACTTAAAATAAGAAAAAATCCACTACACATGAAGATGAAATTATATCAGAGTTTCTTTTTTTGGTTTGGTGAAATTTACACTCCAGCAACTCCAAAACTCTCCCAAGATATATTACCAAAATCATCTTCAATTGCTTTCTTTTCCTTGCAAAAATTAAACAAACAGCATGGATTTTGTGTTGCTGGTTCCAAGTAAGTATTTTATTTTCTGTATTAAGCATGCACACTATCCAAAAAGTTAGTACTTAGCTGTTAAATATATTAAAAAAACACCTTCATTTTCATGTCTTCCAAATCGTCCATAAATTGGTGAGGATATTGATGTCCCTTTACGACATGAATATTGCATCTTATGCATATAATTAACATCTGTACAGGTGTGTTTAGCTGCAGATGATTTAATCTGCCAGCAACAGTTGTCATACCAGCAATTAATAGACGAGAAGCCTGCTTGTCTTTTAATTATGTGTGAAAATTGAAGATCCATGCTTTCTAATTATTCTGTTTTAAGTGACAAATGTGCCACCGTGATTATTGTAAAGTGAACGTATGACACATGAACAAAAAGCTTGTCAGGCGTATTCAACAGTAAGGGGTGGGGGGGGGGTTGAAGTTTTTGGGTTGCCAGGTTCTAAAAATACATTTTATTTGACCACTTACATGACCAAAATCCCTTTATTAGCAACCTGATTTCCGTCTATAGACATGATGGATTAAACCTTTTACATGTATAAGTGCACATTTAACCAATAAACCACTACATGATATTTCTTGGTATTAATGGGCTACTATTTAAAACCATATTATTACTAGCAGGCAGGATTTGTCATGATCAGGCAGCATCTGCAGTAAATTACTCATTATTCATAATATAACAATTAGTTAGAGCATTTATCAACTGTTTTATATAGTTCTCTTTTAATATATTATATCTGATATTTTCTTTACTTAGACACATATATATTACTATGATCTGAGACTTCTGTCAAATACCTGTTTGTGCTACATCAAGGATTTAATGTTGTTTTCTTACACTTTAAATACAGGAAACTTTGAACTTCTTTGGTTTGAAAGAATATAAGGGTAAAAAAGAAAAAAAAAACAGCCTTTGAAGGTACAGTTCCTTCCTCGGTTTATTTAGAGGTAAAGTTAAGTTTCCCTTTCATAAGTTACACCTTTCAACACAACCGACTGAGGCAGGAAATTCAAAGAATCTGGAGGCAGAGACAAAGAGCTGAAAAGTGATGAAAGAGTGAGACACCGAGAGGAGGCGCGGGTGGATGCCAGTTAAACAGGATAGTTGTCGCTATAAAACAGCTGCTGATCCGTAGGCCTGATGGCATTGATGCATTCACGAGATAATCCTTGCGTGCGTGTAGATCCGTCTTCCTGGCACGCCGAATCGATACGAACAAAGTAGCGACGACTACCGAACATCCAGGAGAAATTCTCGCAGCTGTGCGTTTTCGCTGCTGTGAAGCTGCGGCGTGACGCCTGAATATTAACGACCGACGTCGGCCCGCGTTCTGCCGGGGCGCCGCGTTAATATGCGGTTGTGGGGACCGAGTATTAGCAGTGGATTACAGGTGACTAGCAGGCTTTTGAATCTCTCTCCTGCGATACCCTTTGAATGTGTTCATCGTCCTTTGAAGTGATGTCAGTTTTAAAATATCTCTTCCCTTTTATGTTTAACCATGGGTGTTTGCGTTCCAGGATTCTTTTTTTTTTTTTTTTCTAGAGGGAGCAGATGAAAGCATCACAACAGTCAGCATCCATCAAAAGGAGCGGGAAAAAGTCGGGGGAAAAGTCCCGCGCACGAGGAAAAAGCGTGACTTGTTAAAACGCCACGCGGGCGCCGGCGGAGGCTGTTGTGTCTGCGCCGGGCGATTAGGGTGCAGGCGGCGGGCCGAGGAGTTGAATGACAGGTGGATCCTGACAGAGCTCGCTCCGCGCTGCCGTCACTGAATTTGATCGACTGACTGTGTGTTTTTCAGCTGTAATGAGCTTACCAGTACGTGTGTAATGTGCTGGGAGCTGATTCGTATGCTGGATGAGCTGGCTAATTGTTCACCGTGAACATTCCTCCAGTGCCATGCCTCCTCTGATTTGGATTAATCTAGCCTTTATTTTACCTCGTTATGCAGGCCTGTGTATGTGAGGTATTTTGCCTTGTTGGAATTGACTCTGGTAATTCAATTTAAAAAAAAAAAAATCAGATGTAGTCCTCTTCTCCTCTTAAATACAAAGAGGCGTGGGGAGGTGGAAAATTAAACGGATCTATTTTGAAAAGTGAACTATATCCGAGTATTTTTTTTCTGCGTGCCGTCGACTGAATTGATGCAAGAAAAAACAAATATCCTCCCGTCATTGTATCCTGTTGCTTTCTCTGAGCTGCCCAATAAGTGTTTTATTAACTCCTCATACTGGCCCTCATTTATCAATCCAGCGTAGAAACCAGCGCAGATCCAAGAGCAGAAATCACCGCGCGACAGGGTTTAAGTGTGATTTATGAACAGTCATCATTTAAATATCACACCCTTATATATTCTGGTTTTAGAGTCCTCTCCCTAAGACTTTATGACATGGAGATGAGAAATATGGCCAAGAAGAGAAACTTCTCTGACCTAGAAATTGACAGCATAGTCCAACAGAACAAAGGAGTTAGCAGTTGGTAATTTGGCAGCATGAAAAGTGGCATTAAAGGGACTTAAAAATGCAGGATGGAAAGAAACCTTCGGAGCCCCTCTGGTGACATTTGATAAGAAAAAAAAACTAAATTATGCGTGGCCATGAGATACTAACTTGTTCATTTCCGCAGAGATAGCTGATTGTTGCTGTAACTCAGTAAACATGGTGCTGGCGACCAACAAAAAACTCATACAAAATTGCCTGAGAGGCTGATAAGGCGATGGGCTGGCTTCCGTAGTAATTGAGATGATCCGAAGAAGTACGTTTATCATATTTAATGCAGGTACAGAATAGCAAGGATCCATCTACAACAGCGGTTCTTAACCTTGTTGGAGGCACCCAACCCCACCAGTTTCATATGCTCATCCCCCGCACCCTAACCCTAACCCTGACGCTTTTAATGGCTGTGCCCTCTGTGGCTGAGGCTGCACCGAACCCCTAGGGTTCGATCGGACCCAGGTTCAGAACCACTGATCTACAATCTGACAAATTGTGTCAACATTAGTGATCTAATCCAAATACAATGAGCGGCTCGTGAAGTGAAACTCTCTTCCTGCTCTTTATTAACAAAAGCACACAGACAGGTCACCAGGCTGATTATTGATTACTGCGTCGTATCTGAAGCACAAGTATGTGAGGGTCACATGACAATCATCATGATAAACACTATACGAGGCTCCTACACATGGACAACTTTGAGTTGATTTTATTATTTTCCTTTTAATACAGAAAAGAATTACAATGAAGTCTCTGCAGTTAGACATGACCAGTTCTCAACAGGAGGGCGTGGTGACGTCAGCTCGTTAATGGGTATTGATATTAGCTTTTGACTGAGCTTTAATCAGACACCATCATGGTTACAGCCCAACCAAAGATTTCAGGTTATAGCATGTTGATCATGCTGTGATATACTATAGTATTACTTTTTTTGTGCCCTGCGTTTTTGAAACTGTAACATGTTGCTTGTATATCACAGCATGATCTCGTGGCCAGGCGTTAGTAACTCATGGATACTAACTCATTACTTATTATTTTTATCCAATGTCACCAGAGGGGCTCACCAGAGAAACCCTACTGCTGCCGTGAATAATCAAACTCCAGCTGAGGTTATAGTAATTAATTTATACATCTGCGCCATGTTTATTCATCACATGAGATTGCATTGTTTTGTGAAATTTTGCATATTGCTAAGTGATGAATATGCCATCTGGCTGCATACGGTTAGAAAATAATAATAGTAATAATATTTATCTATAGCGCCTTTCCAGTGAAAGCCTAAATCATTTGAGATGCCATATTTGATCTAACTGCACTGGTCAAATAACAATTCCACTGTACCACAAATCTACACTATCATACACAAGGTGAAAACTTGACATGAGATTTAATCATTTGCAAAGTGACAAATGCAGATCTTTGCGTGAAAAATGACTAAACAGCCAGTTTTCCGTCAGTTGATAAGTGAGGGCCACTGCAACAAAAACAGACTTTACTTCCTTTAATCTTGTGCACAAATCAAACGTGAGGAACAGTCGTGGGGCCGTTTTATTTTAAAGGTGTAAAGCTGGCTCACAATTTAGAGCAATAGCGCTCTGAAGAGGATGTAGAGCTGTAGTTTTGTAGGTCTGTAAGCCGAGGGATGAAAATGTTCTCTGATCCTGATCCTGCGGTTGCTCTGGATCCCAAACAGCAGCCAGACTACTGACAAAACCGGGTATTTACACTGGCATTCCAGCAGCAGTCTCTTGTATGCCCAAAACAAACAATACCCTATGCATAGCCCCGGTCTTCCTGGAAAACACAATCTCACCCTTGTGTTTGGTGTTAGGCAAATGATCCCCTCAAATGCCATTTTTTTGTGGGTCATCAAACAGCCGGAACAGTCTGTGCTGCTGTATTGGCAGCACGGTCCAACCCGACATGTAAAAGCTTTTGCAGTTAAATATGAAAGAAGGAAAACTCCGGAGTAGTGATTCATGATTGCTGGGGAGTTTCCGCAGAGTTATCAGCCCACAGGGATGTTCAGACACTTTCTGTAAAGATTTCCTTGAGTTTTCCCTGTTAATCATCATGTTTGATTCATCCCTGCATGGCTGTGTGAACGTGTATACGTGTTTGTCTGCAGCTTGGCAGCAACTGTTGTGTGTGGAATGCACCCCTGAGGTTAGTACCCCACAAAGCCTGTAATGGTGCTTCAGCATGCAGATAGAGGGCTGATTTAGACTCAGAGGCATCTCTAATCTTACGTTGTGTCAGCACTGTTGTGCCATAGATGATCAGACTGTTCTCTTTATTTCCTTTAACATCATTAAATCCTGCGTGTTCATCACCTCCCCCCCGGCAGGAACCAGTGCTGTGCATCATCCTTGCATTCATATCACAAGTATTATTAGTGATAGCAGATAGATTATTGTTGTTGGTTTAAGCTGCAGCATTCAGATCAAAGATAAGATACTTTATTTGTCATCGTATGCATGCAATTAAATTTTATTTGGTCCCTCAGACCAGAAGCAATAGACATAAAGAGATAAAAGAGTTTTTTAAAAATAAAACTAGATTAAACAAGGACAAACACCATTTAGTATGAATAAGTGATGTAGCAAAAATGTTAATGAGGGAGTAGATAACAGTGGCATTTAACATTTAAAAATAAATTCTACGTTGCAGTGGCGTAAAGTGTGGAACAATGGGTTTCTGTGTGTGTATGTGTCTGTTTATTAAAACTGTGTGGTAACAAAAGCTGGCAGTAAATGGCTGGTCATATTAAAAGTCTTGTTATTTTTTTCATCGAAGATTCCCTGATTTAATCAAATTATGTCAAATTTAGATGATCCTTTGATCAAACCCTTTTATGTGGCTGTTTTGTGTTAAGTCAACATTTGACATTGTAGAAGTCTGGTGAACAAAAAAGGTTTATTGAGTAATAAACTAGCTATCATATCTGCATAAGACGTAAGCATTTGCAAATGATACCAGCAGGGGCGGAAACTTGGTACAATCACTTAAGCGTTTCATGTAAACGTATTTAATATAAAGAGATATTTTTTATTATTTAGAGATTCATTGTAGTTATGAATCCTTGAGGCCTAACAGATGTGCTGAAAGTTTGGTTAAATGCTTTCCTTCCTCATAAAACCTTTGAAAGGCCTTCTTAAATCCTGCATCCATATTCTCTTCCTTTTTCTTGTGAATTGCTGTTTCTTTTCAGTCACTCTTGAATTTGTATTGCATGTGTGTGTGTGTGTGTGTGTGTGTGTGTGCATGTGCGTGTGTGTGTGTGTGTGCATGTGCGTGTGTGTGTGTGTGCGTGTGTGCGTGCGTCATCAAGACAAACATAATGGGAAACCCACTCATAAAACAAATAAACTAAAGGTCAGAAACTCCAAAGATCTATCCCATCTCAGAGATAAAAAAGCACACGACATTCGTTTAACAGCTGCTGTTACTCGGATAATTAAGAAAAAAATAAATAATAAACAAAACTGCAATAATTTAATGATAAAGTTTAATTGGAGAGGCTCACATTACGCATAGTAATTTGATCCATTAATAATATGAAAAGTATTGATCAGGTCAGCTTTAAGTAAAGAACACGAAGACTTTTCCGCGCACATGGATGAAAAACCTGCATTATTTATTAGGGATGATGTCATAGAAAACGTATTGTGTTTCTTAAATGTACACCGACAGATGCAGCGCCGATAGATATACATCTTCTTTATCCATGGCGGGATGTGCTGGCAGAGATAAGCCAACCTCGTGTGATGTATGATCACATTAGTGCGTCTGCTGACTTGAAGGTGCAGACGCAGTGTGCTGTATAGCCACACAGATGCAATAAGCTCCTGGAATCTGTGTGTGCGTCTTGTCAGTCTTTTGGACTCTGGTTTGCTTGATTAGTGAGGAGCCTTTGATGTCGTGCTGCAAGATCCACAGCACCGATCTGAAGCATGACAGAGACGACATTATGTGAGACTGCATCCGGCGATTTGATAAATACATAGAAATACCGTGTCCCGAAACCACACATCATAGCCTCATGTCCCCCCCCCCATGTATTCGTATTCTCATCCTACTCTCAAGACAAATTGACTCATTTCCATTAGAATAAGCTGCAAATATTTCCTTTAAATTGACAGTACAATGTATGCTAATGGTGTCGAAGCTGTGTATCCCCAAAGTAGTTACAGAGGTGTCGGACTGTTTCTGTGAAATATATGAAAAGGCCATTACAAATTAAACGGTGTAAATTGCTGCAACCAAATGCGCCCACCCTGAGTCATGTGGGTGGTACACTAACAACCAAGTCATCTGAAATAGAAACACAGCCAAACACGGCGCTGCACATACATTTGTGTATGCTTGTTGTTGCATTATATTGTTCATTTGTAAAGACTTGGTGCCAGTGCACATGGAGATTAAAGAGGTAACTTTAACCTATGGATGCTGGAAACGGCAGTGACAGAACAATCAGAGAACAAAAGCAAAAAGGGAGTGCGGTGAATAAAGCGACGGCGGCAGTGGAGGAGATGAGGATTTAGAAACGGTTTGATTGATCATAAAGGTGTAGATATTCCCCTAACAAGCTTAGCACACAGGATTCTTTTTGAACATGTTGACCTCAACTACCAGAGAAAGGCGGAACACAAAGGCATAGGAGGCACATAACACGTTTAGACTGTCTCGCGCTGGGAGTTGGTCAGCAAACGTAGTTCTAGCCGAAGCAGAAAGCTCCTGCACAGTACGAGGGCTGAAGCCAGCTGTCCTGCTGATACTGGTCTTTGCAGCAGTAGCGTAGCCCCATAGGGTCAGGTCATTAACTTAGATCCAACGGAAGAACTAGTCCCTTACACAACCACTAACTGTGTGTTTTCTGGATCATCTAGCGTAGAAGGGATATTGTTGCTGAAAAGAAAGGAAGTTGTTGTCTTTTTAAATTTAAAAAAATGTCCAGTTCTATAATTTATGTCAATATTTGACTAAAATAATGTCAGTGCTAATGTTTATTCTGATTGAAGGAAGTGAGCTTAGAGTGTAAACTGTATAGAACTGTCATAGGTTGGGTATTGGATAGAGATGCATTGCATTAGACGTTAGAGTTTATATTCCATCACTATTTTTTATTAATTAAAGAGACCATGTTAACATTCGACAAGTGTGTGTGTGTGTGTTTTGCAGCATCATCCAATATTGACTTAAAATTTTTATTTTTGTCAGGACTACAAATTTATTTCCATTCAGCTTTATCGTATTTGGGGGCATTTTGAAAAACCAACGTGTCTCCCACTGGAGGAAACAGGAGAAGACCTTTATTTTTTGCAATCTGGTTGAACCAACCCTTAACGACTCAAGTCATCTCACAGTAGAAAAGACGTTGGTGTTTAATTCCCAGCTCGAACTCTTGATCCACAGTGTACGCAGCATGCCATGTTTTCTACAAATATATGCAGTAACTCAGACAAAAATGAACTTGTGCCTGTTTGCTTTGACTTACGTTGCCTATACACACTTGCCCCCCCGTTCACAGGCTTCCGCTTGTTTCCGCTCGCATTCAACAAACACGCTGTCGCAGGGACTAGTGACTAAATTGCCCGTCGGTAGGAAAGTGAACGTGAATGTGGACCCCGGCAACCCTCACAGTTACCGAGGCTAATTGGAATCCAAATATAGAATAATAAACCTGCACTTTGCCCACACTACTGGTCGTCATGGTTATGCTTCCTTGGGGAGAGGTTTCAATGTGCACCAGTGGGTCTCAAAGCGGTGTTGCTTTTCTTCTCCCTCAATGTGTTTTTGCATGTGTGTTTCTGGTCTGTCAGCGCGGCACATCAGCAGTCGTAACAGGCGGTCCCTGTGGAGGGCAGACTGACAGGTAGGTAATGATCAAAGAGGCTGTTTCCTGTGTTTCATGTTGGGCTCACAGAGAGACACATCTGTACTGCTGCTGCCTCTACTTTTTAATGGGCTCAGGTTGCAGATAGCATTCACTCATCTCTCTCTCTCTCTCTCTCTCTCACACACACACACACACAATCGCACACGCAGAAATGGATGCCTGCGCGTAGGAGCGCACAAGTGCAAACTTTAGTCATTTCCAGACTCCTCCCATTAACAGCTACTAACACATTTCTCACATTCAACCTCACTCATCCCCACCGCCACACTCCCTCCCTTCTAATAAATCGCTGAACTCTTGCCGCCTGCACGCCGACTCTCAGTCTTCTCGAACTGTCATGTGAACTGTATCGCACATCCATAAAATATTAACCTGAAGGGGAAACACAGGCAAAGCCACCCAGTCTGTCTCCGATTTGAACCCCCCGCTCCCCTCCATCCCCCTTTCCCCCAAGTAAAGCAGGACTATCTCTCTGACTCAGGTGCCAGGCCACTCACAGATATCTTAGCCTCAATCTTGTGTCTACAGTTGCCAGTGGCTGTGTGGACGGCTTGTACTCTGCTCTGTTCAGCCTGCCAATTCCTGTTTAATCAATTGAAGCAATTCAGATTGTATTTGAGAGAGAGGCCAAATCTCATCTCAGTTTGGATGTTGTTGGAAATGAAGTGCATCCTTGAGGATGGGTGTAGAAACAGCTTCACTTTATCTGGAAGATTAAAAATTCAGGGTCACGTTAATCTGTCTTAATGAAATTGGCGTAATCCAAGTTTCTTCAAGCTGTGTGACACCGGCTCAGGCAGTGATGGTGTGTGTGCGTGTGTGTGTGTGTGTGTGTGTGTGTGTGTGTGTGTGTGTGTGTGTGCACATTTGCACGTATTTTCCGCTGTTCGATTTAATACGTGATTTTTAAAATTACTGATTGGCAGACTAAAGGGTTACGTGATTGCTGTGAGAGGCAAATTAACTAGCAATTAACCAATGCTAAGGCAATGACTTAAGCCAATCAAATAAAACTACTCAAAGCAGATAGAAGCATGAAGAGTCAATTTAATCATTTATAAGCACTCCTCTTTTATGCGCACATTTCATCTCTTAATTTTGCAGGCGGCAAAGTTTCTCCTTTTTTTTCAATTCCCATTGTGCAGAACACTCAATTTATTTGTAAGATTCACACCTTTGTACCACTGGCCTTGAATAGTGACCTTGCAAGACAGAGATTTCATTATAAGTGAAGTGTACAAGGCTTTATAGACTCAAACAGCATTGGACAAACATGGTTTAAATGTTTTTTGGTATAGTTTAGTTTATTTTTTTCAGTCGTATTTGTATGCAGGCACATACAAATCGATAAATAACAAAAGATACAACAAGTTATATCGACTACAACGGTATGGGCTGAAGCTTTATCTTACGTTACTTACTCTTAACACGTATCATATAAGCAGTTCATTATTTAGTAGTTTATACTTAATAGAAATGGCAATGTAAAGCTTTCTGAATGATTTCTATGTGAAGGACATGGCTTTGCCTCACTCCCGCCGCCTCAGCCTACGACTACCTGAACAAAAATGATGCTGTCCGACTAGAAAGGCCCTGCAGTAGCTCTCCAACTAATGAGACAAGTAGCTACCTGCATCCACCATCACACATTTCACAACAACACAGCACCGCAATGACAAGTTCTGACTACACACACACACACACACACACAGCTAAAACATTTCCCTTTTTACATTTTCTTTCTGAAAATAACATTCGTCTAAAAGTGTTGTGTAAAGAGGAAAAACACATCACCTGCAATAGTCCTGCACCGATGCTTGTGAACATTAACAACAAGATGCTTATCACTTATCCAAGGGTGTCACTAATGAGACAGGCTTTCTGAGGGTTACACGGAGCCCCTTTAATAGTCTTTTCTATGTATTGATTTGCTGTTCTGTTATTAAAAATACAACACGTAATTATCTTCCACTAGGGGGCTCTCTTGCTGAGCAATAAACTTACCTTATGAGTTTAATAACTCAAGATTCAGAAGTTTAGAAATCTGAAGATGGAAAACTAATAGAACTGCTGACTGAAACAATCTTGACTAAAATTATTGGTTCAGAAAACAATCAAGATATACAAAAATGTATTGTAAAATTTGGCTTAAAACTGGATAAAAAGTCAATTCATACAAGTGTTGGGGGGACACGTGTGTGCACAGTGCACACATGCACGCATCCCTAATTAACCCTATAATAACAAAAATAAACTTAAAATAAAATGTATACTTTATAATTTTCCAAAATTGTTGAAAACATTATATAACATAAGGATAACATAAGTACACAACTTAACAGAACAGTTAAATGGCCAATGCCACAACTGTGTAAATGTGGTACAACCCTAAAAACATGGTACCAGACAGTTTAACTCCCTTAAAAATGTTTAATTTTGTAATGTTTATTTTGTTTCGAAAAATCACACAATATCATGATTTTTGTAAAAAAAAAAAAAATCATACCAATGGACTTTTAAATGACAAGAATGCAACATGAGCACTAAATGTACATTTTGAGAGACCTGATGAATGCTTATTAAAACTATGTTTTAAAATGTATTATTTGAGGGATTTATGTGCACTGAGCCTAAAGCCGGTTTAGTACTTTTCAGACATCCGTTGAAAACATCATATTGTAGCTTTAAACAACATACATATGAGTATATAAATAAATACAGGTTTGTCTCCTTATAATTCAGTTTATTTCACTATTCACTAGAATCGGCTCACAGTAGGAAATGTGTGTTATTGAACACCGTCTGAAAGCACCATACAGCTTATATTCTTTATCAATGTGCTCTTTCTTTGTGGTTGCGCCATTCATTGAAATGGAAATATTCTATTTATTCATAACTTTGTACACATTTTCCCCAAAAGCCTTGGCATCTCTGAAAACAAGAATTTGAAACAGACTTCTGAGGGTTTGAGCAGTGTGAGTTTGTATTGACGGGTCCACCGGTGGGGCGGTGGGAGTGAAGATGCTACATGCAGTTTAAATGAACCTGTGTAGTTTGCTCATTGGTTTGGCTTCTTTCTGATGATTTTCATCACTTGTTTCCCCACACTTAAATCTCATCTCAGAAAATGGAGCTAGCAAAAAATGCAATCCAATTGGATTATGGACGTTATGAATAAGGTTGCAAACTGTTGAAAAGCATGAAGACTTAAACGCAGTCATTGCATATGTAAATATTGAAAGTGAGGACAGCTTCTTACCGTAACATGTCCTGAATCTGTCTTCCACTTCCAGAAAGGGCTTGTCAACAAACAGCAATGAACCCACAGCTGACCCTGTTTTTACACACCAGAGACTGGCAGCTGATCCCTCTGAGGAACCGGCGGAATCGCTGAAAGGGGGAAGAGATGCGTAGCTGGCGAGTGTTGGAAAGCTTCAAATGATTGATAGCTATTTGTTTTGCCTGCTTAATACAACATAAACTCTCTGGCGATTCATCACCAGAGTGAGGGTTTTTCACGATGCCTCTGCAAAGCCCACTAAAAATAATTCATTTTGTGTGAGCTACGAGCCAGGCGCTAATGTTAAATATTCATGCGGGTCCAGTCTAAATGATGTGGCCATTGGCACACAGTTAGAGCACACTCTGTGGAAGGGAGGAAATGTCAAGCTGTGAATAAATGAAAGCAGTGAAGCCGTATATTATCCTGCCATTGTGAATTTACTATAGTTGCCATTTTGTACGGCCACTTCAAATAGATCTCTTTTATAATCAATACACTTGGTAAAACATCAAGCATATTGCCACGCTGGCAATAATCTGCACTGTTTGCTCATCCTTTCTGTTTCACCGTTTGTTGCCTAATTTGTGCCTTATGAATATTAACAAGTGACTTTCTGTTGTAATAGTCGGTGTGTTTAGTGAAAACACACTATCAAAGCGACCAAGTTGACTCTCTTCAGAGATGTCGATCCGCTGCCGGCTCCACTTGTCACACGGAATCAATACGGCTTGTGCCTATGCAGCTGTTATGGTTTGATTCGTATCGATCGCGACATCAGTCAGTTGCATTAATTTCTGAGATGTTTTCACAGCACGTCATGTTGATATGGAGAAGATGTTGTCATGGCTGCACAGAAATTGTGTTTTTGAGACGTTATAGGTCATCCTCTGTCATGATATCAGTGAGTGGAGTGGAGGGAAAGGGCAAAGTATAATAGAACTTACTGGCTTGAGTTTATGTTGAAGAACGCAAATAGAGAGCATATAATGTCTGCTATGCATCATTTGGATGGAATGGGAAATGTTAAATGGCCTCGTATTGACAGACACACTCCACCAGAATTCATTTTTAACACGGACGCACACACACACACAGACACACACACACGCACACACACACACACACACACACACACACACGCACACACACACACACACACACACACACACACACATGTCCACTCACATTCACACATGCATTTCCTCCTGCAGTTTCTGACTAATGAGGCCTACGGCTGTAGATGGTTCCATCAAGGAACTTCCCCCTGTTTCTTTCTCACTAACACACACAATCAGGCACACACGCGCACACACACACACACACACACACACACACACACACACACACACAGACTTGTGTGCTTTCTCCCCTCTCAAACACGCACCTGATTGATAGCAGTGATTTGACTCAGAAAAGGGAAATGGGAAATTGAAAAATGGTGCAAGAAGATTGGAAACAACGTGCTGATTATAAACTCTGTGAGGAAACCAAAGGCCTTCCCTCTGCCTTTTCTCTTAGCACTGAGGTAGCAGGTGTGTGTCTGACAGGTGCCTGATTGAGGCGCACAAAAGACATTACAACTGCAAAACAAATGGACGTGTTTAGCGTCCCCGAATGCAGTTAACGTTTTGGGCTGATAGATGTGATTATGAGTATATGAGCAGTAGGCGGCGGGAGAATGGGCACAGGTGTTAGGGAGAGTGGAGCAGAGAACAAGCCATGTTATTGTTGTGCTGATAATAATCCATCTATACAATTAATGGTATGTCATCACCAAGGTCGTCAGCTTTGGGGGATGTATTTAATATGTCTCGTATTGTAATAATAGAGCCTCTTCACTGTAGACAGGTACACAGGAGGCTACACAGATTTATCATCATGCAATATAAAAACACACACACACACAGATGTAAAAATGAAAGCAACAATCGGTGCATTTTATATGCACTGATTTACAAAATAACCTCAATTACCTTCATGCCATCGTCATTTATTTTGCCCCTTTTATGTTTATGTTCCCATGTTTCAGGATGAAGGCAATGGCGCTTTTATAACGGTGGCATAAATTAGTGGCTACCTCCTTCTGAAAAGGCTTTGTGTATTCCATAAATGAGGGAGCGTCTTGGCGGAGGCCCCGGTGGTTTAATATTCTCTGAGAGCTTCCAGACAGTGAGTGGTGGTGCAGCAGCTGTCTCTTGACCCTGCCGGACCCCCACTTACCCCTCTGACCACCTCCTTTCCACTGGGCAGGCTGTGGCGATGACAAGCCTGTCAGAAGCTTCTCCTAATGTCCTAATTACCTCTCTCTCTCTCTCTCTCTCTCTCACACACACGCACACACACACACGCTTGTGCAGATGTACGCATATTCATAGTGAGTAAGCAGATATGCTGGCAGACGGGCAAGAAAGAACACAGGCCATTGCTTCTGTGTACACTGCTCGCTGGATTTCCTGGCAAGACACAAGACTATAGGAAGAGTGTTACAGAATCTTCAGAAAAGCAAAAAAGGAGAAAAAAATCCTTCCTGAAGACTCTTTAGAGAGACTTTGATTCCAAACGTTCTGCATGCATTTTGATCCTGGTTGAATCAGAGCTTCTGGGTTTTTTTTTCTCCTCAACTCCTCTCCGCCGCAACTTTCTTTTTTTTTTAAAAGCCGAGCTCGGGGTTGAAAAGAGGCTCCCGTTGCCTCTGAGGAGGGGAAAAAAAAGCACAAAAGGCGCGGCGTCACCTGAAATAGGCAGCCTGAATGAGACGTGACGTGTCACTTCGCCAAAGGTTAAGCTTTGCCTCGGCTTTAAGCAACAATCTCTCTTCTGCCGGATGGTTGGGGTGCAGAGCACAGCGCCACGGCTGCACTTAAGTCCATGCTCAGTCAACCAGTCTTGTTAACATAACAGAGTGGATGATTGTGCTTAGTAGGAAAAGGAAATCATTGTACCTCCCAGGGAATGCTGTTGGCCTGTGATTTATAGACCTCTGAAGTCACTGCATTTGTCACAATCAGCATGACTTAATAGTGTGTTACTGTAAAGCTCTTCCTGCCTCATATTATGTTGATTTGAGACATCCTGCCCCGTGGAGTAGTCTTATATCGTTATGTCAAATTACCTTTTGATAGATGTGTCAGTGTGCCGTTAAGCACCTGCTGTCTGCTTTCCTTCTATTATATTTTGCATTTCAGTGGCGTTTATTTATGTAACGTGGAGGGACTCATGTTTCGCCGTCATGTGGAACCAGCCGCCTGGCGTCTACAGTAGCGAGGAGCGGCGCTCTCACTCTTCCCTTTTAGTTTTTTGTTGACGTGACTGCGAGAGCCGAACACTTTACCTGCGCTGAGGCGTCATTAAAGCGGCTGGGTGCTGCTCGCCACCTTCTCTTCGTCAGCCGCGAAGACGTTTTCATGTGCGCTGTGAGTGACAGAACCCAGACGCGTTGAGATTACACACCTTGTTTTGTTTCCAAAGACTACTGACGCACGAGTGGCTTAATTTGAGTTTGTATAGCTTTTTAGCCTCGACGCCCATCTGTTGTTACTCTGGTGCTATTGTGGATGCCCATAGCGCTTTTAACTAAAAGGAGACAGGGCAGCGATATATCACTTTTTATCTGCCAGCATTTCCGAAGGATTATCCTTTAATCTCTCTGAGTAAAAGCTGTATTCAGCTACATGTGTCCTTCTGGTTTTTCATGAGTACAACACAAACAACCAGGCCATAGATTGGAAGCTTGCGAAGCATATTCCATTAACAGTGAGCAATTAACCACCTCTGAGGGGATATTTACCAAATCTCCTTTTTATTACAGTTTATCGAGCAGGAACACTCTTTGCATCCCCTGTAAACCCACCTGATTAATATGTTTCAGTCAATTTAATTAATCTGGAAACTCCCAGAAGTGTTTACAGGTAAGGATATTTCACTGATGTGTCGGTATGGATTAAGATGCACCTAAGAGCTGATAATAAAACACACAGGTCAAGCGTTTGAATAAAATTATGTTAAAGCTAAAGTGTGCACAACTGATTTTTTTTTATAGTTTAACAAAAAAAAAGCTAAAGGAGGCTTCAAAGCATTTTTTTATCACAGAAAAAATTCCACTTATGAGCATGAAAGTTTATTTTTGTCCTTGGAAATTGTTAGACACTCCAGGTCCTACAAGCTTTTTCCAGAGCTTTCAACCGTATTGCACACTTTTCATCAGTGGGGTTTACTCAGTTGCCAGGAAGGTAAATCTGTGCCTCACTTTTAGGGCTTGTTTGTTGTCTCAAACCCACTCCAGGTCCATTTACCAGATTTTCCTAGAAATGTCAACTTCATCACCATATGGAGGAAGCTGAAATATAATAATTATTTTCAGAAAGAATTTATCCGACCACTGTCTTGCGAAATCATCAATTATATGTTAGGAAATTATACAAAAAAATAATGTTCAAGCTGACATCAGTCTGTTGGAATTCAGGATGCTTTCATGGAGCTGATGTGCACAAACATTTAGCAGTGGGCTCCCAAACTAACATATAAGAGTTCCAGAGAGTCACATCTGTAAATGAACCTGCAGCTGATGCTGTCACTAATCTGTTGGAATCACCTCAGGCATCTTTTGTTACAGTTATGCCTAAAATAGACTATTTCTAATTGTTAGAAAATTGTATTTCATTTCCAGAAATCATCTCCCAATCCCCCCCTCACTGGGGTTTCGTGTTTATTTCTTTGCTTTGAAAATTACTTAAATGAATAATCAATTGTCACAATTGTTGCCTGATTAATTTCCTGTAGATTGACTGATTGGATCAGTCTAGTATGGGGTTTGCTTCGTTGTCATGGAGATGGATCTAAAAATGTTTATCACACATATGTAATAGTTTCCATTTACAAAGACAAGGGTGCATATACAGCGTTAAAGGATAGTACGTACAATATTGTATTCATTAAAAATAACTATATCAGACAACAAAGTGTTTTTTTTCTTTTTCACCTCAACATTTTAAGCTTTGATCAGTTTCTTTTGTGAAAATCCTGACCTCACAGGCCGGTTGTGTTTATTGGGTCCACTCTGCAGGAGCTCACTTCTCCATCTGATTTCCTTGAAGAAAAGCCCACCTCTGATCCTTCTAATTAAATGAAAACACAGTGGGCTACACACAGTAAGACCGTATCACACCAAACACACACACACACACATGCAAAGGTAACCGCTGTAGATATTGAGTTCTGGCATACAACTCTGTTGTGTCCTCTTATGCAGTGCAATCCCACACAAGTTGGCAGGCAACACACTACAGATCATAAGCATAAGTAAGCAAAGGGACTGTTTTACCTGAAAGGAAAACATTAATTCAAAGGCATCACACTAGCACTGAGAAGAAATGTTGCCTCATTAGCGTTACCCCACTGCTTTTACTGAGCAGTAGTGATATATATAGAGGGAGATAAACTATGTGCCACTCTTACCACACAGACGTTCAGTCCCCTGAGATCTTAGTTTGCCTCTACTGCGACTGAAAAATAATGCAGATCATTATGATTATGGATCCATTGGTGTGGAAATTGTTGCGGGACACTTAGATACTCACTTTCAGGGTTGGAGACTAATGGAATACAAGTTTTTTTAGTTATGTATTTAAGCAACAAAGTACGTGTAACTGGATGTCATTACAGTTACAGTTTAAATTGATGGTATTCTGAATACATTTAGTCTCTTAAATAATAGGTAGTAGAAGGGATTCCTTTTTTCATTTTTTTATTTGCTCTAATATTTGCTCGAACATGCATTTCTCATAATATTGATATGCATTGATAATTAGCCATCTCACGTTAGTGGTTACATTATGTTTCAGATAATTTCACTAAAATACGTTTCTGAAAACATTTGTGCTGGTAAATGGGTAATTGATCAGAATCTTGATTTATAGTTGATCTCCTCCAGTTTGACAGCGTGATCTTTTAGAGAGTAACATTAAAGCTGCAGATGTATTCCAGAGGGGACATGGACATGCATATGAGGACAGAAGCAGTTCTGTTCATGCTACGTTCTGGATTCCACCGTTCACACATGTGTAGTAGGTCAGTGTCTAATTGTGACTGGTGAAGCAGCATATTTAATTCACACTCTCAGATGGCACAAATGACAAATGACGGAGACCTATCACGTAAAGCATAACACAAGCTTGATACCAAAATAATTAAAAAAACAACATAATGTAACATTATGATGATTGGTGATATATCTCTTGTTAACTGAATTAAGTCAAGTTAATCAAACAGTAGCTACTAAACTCTATTTTTAAAACATGAGTGTCCTAAGACTCCTCATACAAGGATTATTATTCCAAAGTGATCCAAAGCATTAAGAATACGTCACTCAATCTAATCTACTGGAATATATATACAACAAATGACATTTTAGGATATGTATTCGGGAATCTGTTTTGTAGTACATTTTAAAAGTAATTGTTTTATAAAATAATGCACTGCAAGCAATGTCCACAATGGGTATGTTTCTACATGGAAATTTGGCATCACTGTAGGTGGAAAAGCGGGAAATGTTCCACTTCTCTGTCTCTGAACGTGCTGCACATTGTGCATAACAGGAGGATGAGATTGTGATGAAAAGAAGAAGAGGTGAGGAGACAAGGACAGACATTATTTGGAGGACGGTTGGCCTGCCTGCTCTCATCCCGCGTGATTGACAGATTGGTGCAATGGCTGCCGCTCGCGCGAATGCCATCACACGCATTTCCCCAGAAATCTGTCTATCAGCACTGTCTAAGCAGAGCGACAGCCATGACATCTAATCACAGGCGAGCTGGCACCTCATAACTTCTACCTAATGTGCTGCAGGTACTGAGGAGAGAAGGGGAGCACAGCAGACACAGCGCCAAAACAACGCTATTTATAGCCCCTTCAGAGGCCACCAGCAGGAAGTGGATCATACTGAAGAGTTAGGGAAGGTGTCACTACACTATATCACAAATCGCTGTTTAGATATAGGTCTCTGTTGACAAGATTAAACACTGAGGTGCCCTGGTATCACAGTGAAACATTTTTCTGGGTTACTGACAAAGTAACATAAAATGAGGGCAGATCTACTACATATACAAGATGGTAATGAGTCATTTACATAATGTTGCTACAACATTATAATTACCTGGCAATTAAAGCAACTCAAAAGCCTCATTACGAGCTGTCCTAAGGGCTGGTTGGACTGGGACACATATGTTGTGCTCATTCAAGCTCAAGTTGCAGTCTGGCTACCGACCTTCCATCACTCGCGGACGCTTTTTGTTCAAGTCATATCAGCTGAAGCCAAATTTCCCCAGAAGCCTCATTATGTTGAATTATCACATAATAGGGACAAAGTTTTGACTGACTCCTGAAGTTTTAAATAAGCTGAGACTTAAGCTGAGCGCGATATATTGTAGCGGAGCTCCTGCACAATGTTCAAAATTTGTTTCCCATCGAGTGTGATTTGTCACTCACACGTTCGTGTCCCAAGGGAATTGCTGACACGTTGAAAATGCACAAAGGAGTATAACAAGGACATACCTTACACCCTTATTATGTCGACAATGACAAGTGAGACAAGCAGTCACTTCAACACACGGTACTGAAGCGCACATTGCTCACAGAGTAAAGATGCCCGTGGTCTGTGTGAAATGTCAATATAATAAAAGATGGTGTGTGAAATATAAAAATGTCGACATGGATGTGCAGAAGAGGTCAGGGGGAGGAGGGTACGCACGTGGGTAAGTGTGTGTGTGTGTGTGTGTGTGTGTGTGTGTGTGTGGTGGGGGGGGTTGTTTATGAATAGCAGACAATGAATGATGGAAGCTCTCCCGAGGGTACAGGCCCTGAGCACTGGGACTTGGGAACACGCCAGTCTCCCATGCCCTGTGAGATGCCAGTTTGGGTGGGCACCGTTCCGAGTGGGTGCTCTCTTCTCCAGGATACTCCGCGGATCCCAGGGGAGCGTCTCCAGGCAGTAGCTGCTCCAGAGCGGTTGCTGGCTGGAATCTCAATCAGGGACACGCGAGAGAAGTCCACATATTCCCTCTGTTTCACCATATTAATGTAACACTGGGGGGAATGATTGTGTAGAGGAAAGATGCCTCATTATATCGGTATCATGAACACATGTGGAAAAATTGAAAGGCTGGATTGGGAAAATAACTCATTATGACTCCTTTTTGTATTTTTCTTAATTGGTGGAAAATTGGGCAAATGGCATGTGGAGCTTGAATTTAATGAATTTCACCACTCCTATTTAGAAAATTATGAATAGGTTGCTTCCAATGGAATATGACTGTGCTTGCATGTCGCTCACAACCTGTCTTCTGTTTTCTTCTTTTCTGCTCTCGTCCTTGCCTGCGCTGCAACAGGAGCTGCTGAAACCGTGACAGGTACTCGTTCTTTTTTGCTACCTGCTGTTCATTTGGAAGTTCTCGCTTCTGTTTGTCTGTGTCTGTTGATCGGCTGTCTGTCCCAGTCTGTCCATCTGTGCGTGTTTCCATGAATGGTTGGATGTGATGGTATTTTTTTCTAGGAATGAGGAGAGAGCTGCACTCATAACAAAGACACAGTATTTTTTAGTTTTAATTCTATGAATCAACTTTTCACCACATGTAAGGGTGAATTTAATTGCCTTTGGCTCACAAATCAGACAGATCCACTTAAAGTTTTCTTCTAGTAGTTTTAACAGTGGTATTTCTTCTGTTTATGCAGCTGGAATATATCTTGGAAAAGCAAAACAAAATCTGTAGAAAACCAAATATAATATGAATGGTCAAAAATGTATATACTTAATAAAACAACAAATACAACTACTATGCCTCATGGAGCAAAAGTTACTACTGATTCCTCACACATGGAACTATTCATGACTAAGTAAGATAAACAACCTTCAGCTCATGTAGCACAGATTGTCTCCTGAGTTATGAGTGTGTAGCTGTCTTCTTCTTTCTTTGATAACTAACATTTCATCAAAACAAGGAACACCTCAGTTCTTCATTGCATTTTCTAACACGGGTACTGTATGTATTCCCATAGAATAGTAGATCCTATCGATAGTAGATTGGATGCATGTGATTTTTTTTTCATGTCCCACACACTGCTCTGCAAACCATACTGTGTATAGTAAATGATAAAATGATAAATCTTTGTGTGTTTGTTGTGAAATGGGGCTGTAACACTGTAACAAAAGTGCTGCTGCAAGATGGTAGTGTGAGTGTAAGTGTAATGTAAGTGTATGGGATTTTACCTAAAGATAAAGATTTTTTGTGGCACAAAGAAACACTTCACCATGGACTTGAACCCAGGTCTGTTGCTTAGGCAAACACGCTGCCCCCTACACGACCACAAATCACATATTAGAGTAAGTTTTAATGATAATAATGATGTTTTGAATATCCATCTATATCCAATTTCACAAAAAAGAGATTCAAATATCCACCCAGTTTTTTTTTACAAAAAGCTATGTGTATGGCATTATCAAAAATGAGGTTGATCTGACAAACAGTCTGAGAGATCTGACTGACAGACTGACAGAAGTTTCTTACTTTATAGACAATGTGAATTTACGTTGAATTATCAAAAGTCATTTTCTGATCTTACTGGTGCCAAGTCAGGGCAGAAGTATGAGAGCATGTTATAATCAATCAATAAAACTTTATATCGAGAACCTTTCAATTACAAGCCGTTGACACATACAATGGATAGATATTAAACATAATATAAGACAATGCAAACAATACATATAACAAATAACAAATAAAACTATGAAATACTGCACACAATATATTTATAACAGAAAACACTAAAATAAAATAAACTACAATAAATAATAATGATAATAAATAAAATAGGTATAAACAACAGTCAATTTTTTAGAAACTACATAAATAATAATTATTATGTTATTTATGTAGTTTTTCATAAATGAGATGGGTTTTAGGTAACATTTCAAAAATATCAATATTTCCAGCTCTTCTCGGCTCCTCTGGAAGGCAGTTCCAGAGACTTGGAGCGTATCAGCTGAAAGCAGCGTCACCAAATGTTTTTGTTCTGCTTTGTGGAACAGCTAAACGAGAAGAACCGAAGGATACAAGGGGCTTTCTTGGTTCATAAACCAAAAGCATTTCTGAGAAGCAGTGCGGTGTTAGGCCATGTAGTGCCTTATAAACTAATCCAATAATTTAAAGATCAAGACTACCCGCTAACCAGCGTATAGACTTTAAAATAGGCATCATGTGTGCTCTCCTTTTGGTCTCAGGGTTAGGGATGAGGATTAGGGTAAATTCTGCTGTATTTGTGCAGCAAAATTGGGTAAAGCAGGTGAATTTCAGGTGAATTCTTGCATCCTTCAGTAGACCAGGAAAGAAAGCATTACAACATCCTAGTCAAGCAGCCTGAAGTCGTCAGAAGACACAGCCATGTAAAGATGAGTGTCATCAGCATAGAGACCCTGTGTCTTCTCATGACACTACCCAAGGGTAGCATATGCATATTAAAAAGAAATGGTCCTACATTTGACTCTTGTGGCACTCCACAGGAAATCTCAAAGTGTTTGGAGGCATCTACAGATGCAAGAACACTAATTATTCTGCCAAGATAACTAATTAAAAACAGTTCAGCAAAAGGTTACAGATTTTACTAGAGCAGTTTAAAATCTGTGAGGAAGTAAATAAGTAAGTAGTAAGTATACATTTCAATCATTCAAGATTGGGTTGTATTAATTTCCTATTTAGGCCATAAAGCTTCAGTAAACCATGTATTGACAATTATTTATATTTTATTTTATTTATATTTTAAGATGCAACTTATTCATGAAGGGAGCCTTGAGTCTTGGAAGTGAAATGCTTATATTGATCTTTTCATGTCCATCAGAAAAACAACTCATATCTTGTCACATTTGAGTCTGGGAAAAGAAAATCAGTTTTTCTAAGGCCAAACAGCCTTATTTTCCAGTCGTGCAGAACCATTATACAATCTGTAACATGTAGCTTTTGAAAGTCCTTGTCTTTGGAAGACAAGAAAGATGGTCAAATTAGTGGGTATAAAATTCTCGAAAACCTTCCCATTCAAAGGGTCTAGGAGAAATGGCACAGAGCTAATTATACCTTAAGACAGACTTCTTTTCACTTGTGAACATCCTTAAAACAGCATTTCATCATGAGGGTTAGGGTTTAATGAGTGAGCAGGATAAAGACGTGCGGCAGTAAAAAGGCAGCATCAGAGCGGGAGAGACTGGAACTTTTATAGTTAATGACTATAGTCCTGGTTATTCCTTGAAAGGACATGACTACTGGAGTCGGTGGTTTCCCAAGGGAGAGGAATTGGGGGCTGACTGTCCTTGCTTTTTGCTGCCCCTTTCATGTCTTTTGATGTGAAAAACAAGAGTGAAAGGTTCAAAGGCAGAATCAACTTGATTCAAAAGGTGCCTGTCTCCGAACTTCTGATGGACGAGCCGGCCGGATATTATTTTTCTGATTTCGTCAACTTTCGTTAAAATCGCTGCTGTTTTGCATTTTGAGTGTGGGTGATGAGCCGAGCCTCCATGCCAGACACTTGATTCCAGATTGTACAATCCCCTCAGAGAGCGTGCAGACTTTTTGAAGGTCTGTATTTCCCTTTTACTGTTTCATTCAGTATGTTGTAATGCAGGAACAGGAGGGCAGCCATGTGTAGAGATACAGGCACTTTACTCTTCCAGACAGCTGCTGGAATGAGTGTGAATTTATCAGCCAGTCATCTGTGCCATGCCTCTGCCCGCTCCCTCTCCATCCCCACCCACCACCCAGAATTAATGACTGCCTCTCCTCATTTGCACCCAATCATGACCAGGATGCAGAGGCAATTGAAAATGTTTACTCCAATTGCGAAAACCCTCCATGTTTCACAAAGTGGCCTGTTTTCACTTTGATGGGATTGCTAATCACAGCAACATTATTTATGTGTGTTTTGAATTGGAGATGAGCCTAGGTTAGGATATTGGAAGGGGACCAAGTATGCTTGGGGCTGCTAAACCTTATGGAGAATTTATCTATTGCATTCCCTTTCTCTCAGTCCAGCAGATTGGGAGCAGAATAACCTTGCTTTGAGGCGGCTCTGTTGCTGTTTTGACTGCCAAATATATTACTTTTATAGCGATGAAATAAAATTGACACCAAAACACTTAACATTGCTTTCACCTCATTTTCTGCAGTGCTTAATACATATACTGTATACATGCAGAGGCAGTACATCACACGAAGTTTTTTTTTTTGATTTGTTAATCATGATTCAACTATTCCACATTCCCTTTGTATAATTTTATAGGGTAAACAACTTTTTCATCTAGAAAGTAGCTCATGCACTCTCATTCCTTAAAGGGATAATATATAGTATTTTTTCTAGTGCTTTGCTTTTTCAAATGTGCTTTGCAACCTCTCTCTTGGTGGTGGGGGCTGCGTCAACATGTCATCCAACTCTCCTTTTGGTTTTCTATCTGGTGATGAGGTATGTTATTTCAAACAATCATTGAATCATTAGTGTTAGCTAGTATAATTATGTATGGAACACTGCCTGCATGAGCAGCGTGGTGGCAGCTTTTATAGATTCAGAGTCTTACTTTTCTCTGCGAGCAGTTCTTGAAAAATATACATTGAAAATGAGGTGCTCTGAGTCAGGGTGACCCTATATATTGCTGTTTATGCTTCTTAACTATATGCGTTCTACTGTTATGCTGCCTATGTAATAAATTACACAATCAAGCAATGGGAGGAGTATGTAACTCAGTAACATTGACTCACCTGTGGAGAAGAAAGCAGCAACTTCAGTGAACCTTTCTCCGTCATTGCTTTCACTTGGGGAAAAACTACACCTATGTTTACCCTCCTTTTTCACCACGCACATTACCTTTTTATTGGCTTAATTCTTTTTCACTCTTTTTTTTTTGGTGACAAGCATCCGTTCCGCTGATGCCTGGCATAACTTGATCTGGCATTTTGCAGTGCAGTGCATAGGTTCAAATTTACCAGTGCAGTGACTAGCGAGTCTCGCTGTGCTCCTTCACGTTTCCGTGCTCTCCAGTCATGCTGAATCTGAGCCAAAACACCTACATAGTGCTTTATGCCCCTCTTGGGCATTCATAGGGTTTCATAAACTGGAAGGAAATGGAAGCCTCCATAGGACCTACCCAGGCAATATAAATACAGACAAGAAATTCTTCCCTCAGGAGGATAAGTCAGATTATTCTTAGAGGCCATTTGATGCCATTGAGGACATATTTATGAATTATTATGTTGTTTTTAGCCAATGCATTAATTGGAAATGCTACACTTTGTCCTTTTAAGCGATCCAGTCATTCAGTGTTTCAAACTCCCAAGCCAGGAAAAGTTTTTAGGTACATCACCATGGTTACGTATGAATGATGAATAGTTATATTACAAACACGAGTTCAACGTGTCAAACAGTACATAAATCAGAATTCCAATAGGATCCCAACATGGACAAAAGTCCAGATTTTGCAATAAAGTGGCAAGTAAAAAGATCAATATATATTTATTAGGACAAGAGAAACATTTGATTGTTCCAGGTTTATAATCCTACTCTGGTATTAAAACAGAGCTGCAAAAAAAACAGAGAGATAGACATTAATGACACTACTATAATTTTAGCTGCATTTTAATTATAATTTCATTACTTCTGTCATATATTTTAGTGATGCTGACAGTGCAAATGAGTTTACATTGTTTCACTGCTGCTCAGAATAACATGAGAAAACATTGTGATGATAACTGGAAATAAAAAGGAAAGCTGTTGTCTTTTATTAGAACAATAATCCAGACTGTTAAGTGGCTCCAGTGATTAAAAATGCAACATTTGGGTCAAACAGACCTTATCAGTCATTAGCTACTTCTCCTCTCTTTGCTTCAGCATCAGAAACAGTCGGACATTACTTTGAAATTTGGTTTTATGGCAGGTTGTATTATTCAGAATATGTTCTTATCTAAATAGATAACACAACATACAAATTATATGTAATTTAATATTGCTAAATTATTTCTAGTGTTTCGACAACGTTTGATTTAATGTGTTTCTACTTAGAAGAACAAAGCTTTTATATATATATATATATATATATATATATATATATATATATATATATATATATATATATATATATGGCAAGTGAGTCAGCTTGAAACATTTGAGTCATTCACAGGGAGTGCTGTCAACCCACTAATGGAGCTAAATGCTTAATTAGCCGGTAGCTCCAGTATTGTCACGTCAGCCAGCAAAATGAGCAGCACAGAAATTCAAAGCCTGTTTCTGTCGACTTCTCAAATAAGAATTTCAATGATAAAGTGATGGACTCCCTGTGAGGCCAAAACAAAAGAATACAAAATTTGAACTTGAGGAGGCCATCAGAACTTCTGGTGATCGATCGATGATCAGCCACTTACCTCCTCCATCTACATGTGTTTGTCTGGTTATGCAAAGGCAAAACCAGAGAAACAAGAGAGTTTCTACAGAAGTAAATGTACTTTTATTTCAGATGTACAATGTCAGTTCAGTGTTTGCAGGTGCATTAAAACAGTGTCAACATAAGAATATTGCAGCAAAATGTTTTGAACCCTTTATTTTTATATTGCACCTATAGTGGCTGTCAGGATAATCTATAAGGTCATAGGTGATACCTTTGTCTACAGCAAACACTGAACTGAGACTTTTCCAATGCACATTTGTCTCCTTTTTTTGACAATTCATAATTATTCTGTCCATTCACTATATAACATGTATTAAAAGCTTGTCTTTGATTGACTGTAAACCTTTGTTGTGAAGCAAACACGCAGGGCAATAGATGCGTGGGAGACCCCCTCCGTCTCAGACACAAGAAGCTCCCCTCCTGTCAGGGTTAAGCTCCTTTTTATTTGCTAGACAGGCAGAACGTGTAAGAAGCAAACCATACCATTATCTTGTCGTGACAGCAATATTATATAGGAGCATTCATCCAGTAAAAATATATGTATTCAAGTTGGAGGCGCATGATGCCAGATGTCCAGACCTCCCAAACCTACAATAATTGCAATAAATGTAAATTTGTGAAGATGGATACATGCACGCTCAGAGCTAAATTAGTACCTCTAATTGACTGCAATGTATATTATTTTTTAACATGACCTGTGTCTGTTTTCACTTGTTACTTTCCTTTTGTCCTGAGCTATGAGGCCTGGCAGTGGGATGAAATGGGTAGTTCATTGCATCAGACAGGTCTGAGGAGCTTTTCCTCCACAGGAGGTTAATTTCTTATTGCTTGCCGCATTCACAGAGTTCATTTTGAATCATGTTAGTTTGCCTGTCTATTCCCATTATCACTATCTGAAAACGCAGGTGTTTTTTTTTTTTTTCTTCTTCTCCCCCCCTCCACTTTGTAAATGTCAGAATGCAATAGAGGTGTCTGACAACTTGGGCATGCAAATGTTCTTTTGATGTTTTCGTGGGGCTGTGGCTGAGAGTGTTGTTCCTCCGCTGGTGTGAATCTGAGGCATTAAAACGTGTTCTCCATTCTCCTTTTGCTGTTTGGCTGCTGCCAGATAAATATAGCACAAGGTGACTTTTGACTCTTCCGCTCTTTCTCTCTGGAAGACAGGGGGAAACAAAACAGGCTTTTTTTGTGTGTGGGTGTTGGTGTGAGGTCTAAGTTACTATGACAAGGGTACAGGGCCTGTCTTTGGAAACCATTCCAGTGACTCGAATGCTTACAGCACTTTTATTCTTCAAGATACGAAACAGAACCGCCGAGCACACTGAGCACACATTGGTCACATGGAACCTCAGATGGAGGGCTCTGATAAAGATTAACAAAAAACAGCATCCAGCTTGTCACTGTTCCCTCTCCCTGCCTGTTTAATTCTCCCTTTCTCGCACCCCTCCTCCACCCCGCCCATATATACTACTTGCCACTTTCTTACACTCGTTGTCTCTTTTTCTTCCTACCCTCTCCCTTCTCTCTCTACCATCGTGGGCAGCAAAGCTTACAGCCCATCTGGCACTGACTCACAGGGCCCACTCCGAGCTGGGGGAGATCAATAGTGACAAACATTGCACATGGCTCATATATTAAAAGGATTAGACATGGCTGCAAACAGACAATCTACAGGGCCCATTCACGTATCTTTACACTGTGCATGTGTTGACGTGCAGTTCCTGCAGTATGCAATATAAATATTTGATAAGCTCTAAATATCCAGACAAGAGTGCCTGCCTCCCATTTAAAATTTCATCTTCCCGTCTGTGTTTTTCTGTTCCATGAAGTCGAAGGCCAGAACCTGGCGACTGACAATGTGTCGGTGATCGAGGGGGAAATGGCCACCATCAGCTGCCGAGTGAAGAACAACGACGACTCCGTCATCCAGCTGCTGAACCCCAACAGACAGACCATCTACTTCAAGGATGTTCGACGTAAGTGCACAACTTTGGTATGCTGAAGCAACCATAATGGAAATATGTACGTCCTGGAAAAAAATCAAGTGAAATATGTTCTTTCACCATAGATAGGACAGATATGAAAGTAGCAAGAATTAAAGCCCCCCCCCAGCTCACAAGATGTTTTTTCTTTTTGTTCCTACGGTTGAATGTTTGAGCTTCACTGTGCAGAATAATGAATGTGCAGAGTTTGACACTTGAAGGCTGTTTTTGCATTCATCGGCTGGAAGTGGAGAGTTTCTCTCTGCTCATTGAAAATCCAGTTTTAAGACGCGGGAATAAGAGCATGACTTGTGAAATCACAAATAGTTTTGAAGCCAATCGTGGTCAAATATCCAACCTACACCAGTGTGTTGTGGAAATGTAAAAGCCTCCAGTTCTCAAACACTGAGAATAGATGTTTACATTGAATTACAAGACATCAACAATAAACTTAGAAGATTAGAAAATACAAGTATATTCATGGGTTCAGTAATGTTAGATGAGGAATGTGCAAAATTAAATTAATGCATACATTTCGATTTAGTGATAAGGATTTCAGCAAGGTGAGAGAAGACACAATATTCAAAGCAGCTTTTTTACCTCCTAAAACATGTCTGCAGGGGGGTTTTAAGAAAGATCAATATCATTTTCTTTCTGTTTAAACTTAATCCTTATATCAACAGTAATAAAGATTTGGACATTATTCCTATGGTTAATAATAACATATTCCTTACCAACTTTTTTGCAGATATAGAAATTTGTAAAAGTTATTGCCAAGTTACTAACTCTTTTTGCACTTTCCCATGAATTTTATTTTTTCCTTTATAATTACAAATGATAAGCAGCATAAGAATCTGTGAATATAATTGTTAGTTACCCTATATTTAAAGTTTTGTTCAAATTACAGTGAGTCTTGGCACTAAATTCCCCGTCCTGCTGCAACTGAACACGGAAACTGTCTGTCAAGGCATAAGGGAGTTTTAAAAGGCTGTTGCCTAACTGTGGAACATTTTACATGAATAAATTAGGTGCCTGTGTCTTCAAATTATCTTCAGATAAACTTTTGCTTGCACAAAACAAGGAATGTAGATTTTTTCCCTGATTATGGGCTCTTCTAATGTTCTGTATGAGCAGGAGGAAATGATGATGAGGAATGATTACAGTGAGAAAAGGCTGTTTCAATATTCACATGGGCACCTGACTGTTGATAGACTTGAAACATCCTCAATTTATCCTTTTAATTTTTCACAGGAAAAGCTTATGGAAATGACATAGCTCACATTCCGCCAAATCCAGCTCGTGGTTGAAGAGTGTATTCTTCATGTCATTGCAGGGGAAATACTGGGAATGAAATTCAGCCCTGGACCTATCAGCTGCGACCATATTTCCTATTTCAAGACATATTTCTATGCTAAAGGCGTCTCTCTGGTTTTAGCTGTACATGGAAGGAGTCAGATATGACCACTAGCACAGCCCTAGCTCTGGGTTAGACTGTCTGCGCTAACGTGATTCCATCTGTCCTTGACTTGTTGGCTCTTTAACACAAGTCATTAAGCTCAGATTGCTGCAAGATTAATATGAGATAATTCTCTGTGCTACCATAATGAGAATACTTTTGTGTCCTTGTCACTGTTCGATTTTACGATAATCTCTTAGATTAGGATATTGAACATTATGATTATGCATGAGCATATGGGCTACTTCTATTCTCAACTGAGTTTTTGTCTCTGCTTTTTTACTTGTTTGTATCTTGGATCTAAGCCAAGATTCAAGGTGAACGAGAAACACCCTTCATTTCAGTCTATATTGCATCCCAGCTGTTATTTCACAAGTCTGGGTAGCGAGATGTGTGTTATATTTTCTCACTTAGGAAGAGCATCAGGGGAGTTTGAGTACATATCTTCGTCATATTTGTACAAAATACCCAAAGATGCCTGAGAGTATGGCAGATAAGAATAGACTGACATAAAGCATAGGTCGTCTTGTGCTCTACATCTCAAAATGATTTATTCTGACACCAAGGACTAGATCGAGACCGAGGATCATTTTCTGAAAGCGTCGATGAATAATTAGCAGTTCCAGGTAGCAATCCATATTAGCTCTGCACTTTCAAGGAAATCTTTTCACGAGGTTAAGACAACCTTTTCCTCTTCACTCTTTATTGAGCTGCTCCATGTGGGCTTGTAAACATGTCATTTTCTCTGCTTTAGTCAATGCTGTGCCGTGTCAATTACAAAACATAAAAGGTTTTGTTTATCTGCAATTAGATGTGAATTTATGTTGAATTCCAGACAGGCGGCTAGACTGTTATTGGGCAGCTGCTGCTGTGTGTTTGTGTTTCTCGTAATAGGGTCTAGTGAACCCCATGGCAGTGCTATTCTAGGCTCTGTTCCTAATGGATTGCTGGTTCTGCGGGGACCCCCCTCAGCCAGTAGCATTGTTACCTGTCAACAGGGCCACTCTACACAGTTGCAGATCTTTGTATACAAGGAAGTAAACAACAGTGACATAGAGACACACCAGGAGCTACAGGAGCAGCAGCTACAAGTGAAGTGGCAGCCACGGGAACAGATATGCACACAAACACCAGAACGATAAGGGCTTTTACAGCACCCATGAAGGGTAAATAAACGCATTCCTATTGCAGCAAATAAAGATGAATTATGTCATAGGTCGAGGCAGAGCGATTCCTGTTGGGATGAGCCATTTATTCTGCTAGATATACATGAGAAATGACATGCAATTTGGCAGAGTTGTCATCTGAAATGGGAAAAATTTGCTTTTATCAGCGAAGGTGGACCTCTATGTATGGTGATGCAATATCGCACCATTATTTATGCACTGCATCTTTCCTCACAACCCGTCTGACTTTGTAGTATAACGGTTTAATGTTTAAAGTGATATTCTAACAAAATGTTGTCCTTTTAGCACCAAATTTTATAAGTTTAAGGCCCCTGTGAACTGTTTTCAAATCATATTTCTATGTCTTGTACAATAAATAATCACATTTATATAAGAAACAACCAGTTCATTCAACTGTGGAGAAAACATCCTTAATAATTAAAGGGGTCCTATCATGAAAAAAACCTTTCTCTGTGCTTGTGTGTAAATCTTTAGGTCACCGTTGTTCCTGCTAACACACAAACTGTGAAAGAAGTCCATCCACTGGCCTCTTCTGTAGTTTTGCAGAAACCTGGCTGAACACGAGCCATTCAGAAATGGTCCCTGTTATGATGTCACACCAGGAGCTGAAGTTAGCAGTAATGGCTCCTGGGACCATGTAGCTTCACTCACTTCTAATAATGCTTGTACTTGACTTTTGTTGTTCCACCCAACCCCAGCTCTCTGAGGGGTGAGACATTTCCGACACAACTAGGACAATCCCAACAAGAGTGGGTGTTTCTGTAGGGAGGAGAGGGGGCAAACAGTGTTTTTCAGAAGGAGTGTGAAAAAGCTGAGTGCAGGTGCTAATGCACCATAAACAAATGTTTTTTTTTCAAACATTAAAAAAAAAAATGTTGTAGACAGTGCTCACAATATAATCAAACAACCAACCAGAAGAACATTCAGAGAGCTTATCTCATTTTAGAATTTAAAATGAAAATATAAAATATCACAAAAACACATTGCTTATGTGAAATAAACAAAACTGTTCTGACTGGCAGAAAATATTTGGTTTTATGTAGGGCCCCATTACCATAATAAGAAGCTGATTAAGGACCTTTTAAAGGTGCATGTTAAAGGCAAGGTTATTTGCCAGTGAAAAATACAGTAAGACCAAATCATTTGTTTTTGTGCTTTTTGCAATCACATTTTTTTTTTTTTACAAATTCCCTCTTAATGCCTGAGGGCCTGACTAAATCGTGGAACTATCATTAACTATCAATATTATTCTCTTAAGCTCTCACGTAATGTTACTATTCCTTACAGTAAATAGGACAGGCCTTGTGTAACTCTGCTGGAGACATTCTAGGCTGCAACTTCACATTTTTGCTGCAGCAACAGCTTGCCATTGTCCTGACAAGAAATGATTGTAGTTTGGGGTAAGGCAGGTGAAGATTATCACTCCATCGCCATTTATTGTGTAGTTGTTTTTTTTTGGTTTTCTTTTCTTCCCAGTTTCTTTTTTTCTTTCTTTGCTGCACCCCATTCTTCAAAATTGTTGTATTGTCCAAAGAGATGGAAATAAATGTCAAAATCAAACACCATTGTGTTTTACTTCCCAGTCCGCATGTCACTTTATCAAGTTATTTCCTGTAGTTGATAACTAGTGTGACAGCTTTGCTCTGGCTGATGAACTTGGAACTGATGATTAAACCTGGGCTGACCTACTTGTACATTAAACAGTTTTAATGATTATCTGCTGGCCAATTAGAGAGTAAAAAAAAATACTAAAAAATACCTGGATGCAACTTCTCTTGTGAATTAGCTGGAGGGAATAAAACAAGCTAAATATGTCAACTTACAATTAAGAAATTCAGATTTTGACCACACTAATAATCAAGAATTTAATTGGTGCCACTTATTAATGAATATGAAAATTACAACTATTAGTAGCAGTCTAAACATGTAGCCATGTTGGTGTAAACACGATCTAACAAATCCTGGATTCTGTTCACCCTCCCTGCTCCTTATTTAACTTCATTCAGTGTCTGAGCACTGAAGGGTTTCTCCTCCCGAGCAGGTGCCGCATCTCTCAGACTGCATCAGCGTCATTGTTTCCCTTTGAGGAGAGGCTTCCAGAGATCCCTCAAATTATATTGGGAATGAGATTTCATGTTGACACTGCCCCGAGACCTTGGGTAATGATCATGATGCTAAGTGCAAGGCCTGACTGAAATAACAAACCTCGTCGTGCTTTAAACAGGGGGCTGAAAAGAGTTCATTAGCTCGACAGATGCAGAAAGGGCGATAAAGAAGCCAGGTCAAAACATCAAAAGGGCTCCCAATAAAATCAGCCAAAGCTGTTTATGTAAAAGAGTGCTCGGGGATTAGGGCTGACTAGCATTAAAAGCAGGGTGAAGATGGCTAACCTAGTTTGATGACGTTAAAATAAAAATCCATACTGGCGTTGGTTTACAATTCTTATCTGTCTTGGCTACTTTTGATTTTGAGTTTCCACGCCTCCGCCCCACTCTACCTCCGCACTGTGATTTAATTCATTATGTATGTTTGAATGCTTCTCCTTTTTTTTCTGGAATATGAGAGTTTGATGCATCCATCCATGACCAGCAGCAGCCCATTTTAAGAGTTCCCAGCTTGTTAGGAGTCCTCATGAGCACTCCTCACACTTTCCTGTCTGTGCGAGTGCTCCTTGGACTGTAAAGCTACTTTATTAATCAACTTGTATGAATCATTTTTGAAACCCACTTTTCTTTTACTCAATTAAGGAGAAAGCCCACAAAAGGCCAGCACTCCCCCATCCCCCCACCCCAGCCACCCACCCCCCATCTCTGTCTCATTTTCTCCTTTGCGGCTCCTTCGTCTTCCTCCACCCCCCCCCCCCCCCCCCTTATCTCATTCACCCCCCTCCTGCCCCTCCAGCTCCCTCTCTCATTCCCTCTTTCCCTCTTTTCCCCTCCCGTTTGTGTCCCTGCACTTTGTAGCCTCACTTTCTCTGTCTCACATGTATCCCCACAGCTCTGAAGGACAGCCGGTTCCAGCTGGTGAATTTCTCCGACAACGAACTGCGGGTGTCTCTGTCCAATGTGTCACTCTCCGATGAGGGACGCTATGTGTGCCAGCTCTACACAGATCCTCCTCAGGAAGCCTATGCAGACATCACTGTCCTGGGTAGGTGTGATGGTGCATGTGTGAGGCTCCCATAACACACATATGCGCTTCCACCCCCTCCTCACACACACTTTTTTTTTATTGTATTCCTCAACATAGATAGTGAATATAGTATAATAGTAATCTCTGATCCTGTTATCTTTACAACTGAAACAAAATGTCAGCCAGTTAGGCTCTCGCGGTGCTCAGCAGCCGAACCAGAAAGGAGCAGATGCTGAAACTGATAGCTCAGACCGGGCTGGTTTTGGCAGCTGTGTTGACTCTGTGAATCGCGGTGAATGTTGACTTGGCTTCTCCTAACGATTCCCTATTGAGAGTCAGCTGTGGCACACTTTGATGCTTCGGAGTGAAATTACTCTAGTTAAGCTTTATTATACATGCAGACATCCTAGGGGATTGAAATGAATTAAAAGCACTTTAAGTAATTACTCTAGTTGTACAATTGAAACGTAGCCTCAGTATTTCTGAACCAAGTGTTGCAATGGAGAGTCCTTGAAATGAACATCCAGCTGAATTTTGCATTCAAGTATGTTCAGCAAGTTTTCTGTAAAGACTAATGCGAGGGGTAAAGGACACCTGTGCCTTGTCCATTTTCAGTAGATGCTTTCATATGTTTTGCCACATAAGTGAACAGTGTATAACTTCAGCAGCAGAATACATAGATTCTCACAAGAGGATTTTTTGTATTTTTATTCTCAATGTCATACTTTTCTCCCCCCTGTGAAGCTTTCCAAGCAAATTCTTTTAACTGCTCTTTTAACATTTTCACAAATCCCTCTTTTCAACCTGATGAATACCACCTGTTCCTGAGAAGGTGTGCATTTTATGAGATGTGATGATTAGCATAATAATCACACCCATACTGCAATTAGAAGGCTCTGTGGGCAAATTCCATTCACAAAGGTACCACGGAAAAGTAAAAAGATTTTCACTCCGCAGTGCTTCAAGTCGTGCTGTTAGAAATCAGCAGAGGGAAAGTTAACAGATTCATTATTTACAGTTTCTTAGTGGCAAAGTATGATGCACATCACAGTGTTTTTTCATTTCATATTAAATCTTCAAATTCAGTCACATTGTGATGATAATATCTACATATAATACCTAATATCTAAATATACTCACCCACTCTTGAATTGTTAGAGAAACAGGGAAAAAGTTGCCGTTTCTTGCACGACACCCATTGGATGAGCGTGTGTATAAAAATGGTATGTTGCCATGCCGGCGTGTCTCAGTCCCACCAGGAAGCCCAATCATCGAGAGCCACGAGGACGTGGTCAGCGAAGGGAACGAGACGGAGCTCACCTGCACAGCCATGGGCAGCAAGCCAGCCGCCTCCATCAGATGGATGAAAGGGGAGGAAGAACTGACAGGTCAGTAGAATAACAGCCTCCCCCAGTTTGCTTCACATGCTCCGGGCCTGTCCACTTCCCTACAGCTCCGGGTCTCTAGAGGCACTTCCTCTGTGAACAAAACGCACTTCTCCTCTAAAACACGAACGCGGATTGCATTGATTATATTGATTGACGTGCATAGAAAGTGCTATGGCTGTCATATACAGCTCACGGAAGCGCATGCATTCCGTCTTTTCTTTTTTCTTTTTTTCTTTTTTTATCCTTGTGCAAAAGCCACCAGTCCATAAGCCCCGGCTGTTTGCTCAGCAACGACACGTATGATCGAACTTTGCACGCTGCTACATTGAGAGCTACGTTCCAGCTTCACGTTACGCTTCTCAGAAATCGTACGAAACATTTGCCTTCATGCAGTAATTCTCATTTCAGCGATGCTTGTTTGGATTTGAAGTAGCTTAAATATTCACATTTAGTTACACCTTGACTGGTGATGAAATTTGATGGTTGTAAAAGTCCCATATCATGCACTTTTATGGGTTTGGAGGTTTGAGTTTTGAGGCCCCTAACGTGATATATTTGCAGTTTAAAGTACAAATATTCGACTTATTGTACTTTTACTCTCTTTTGCTCTCTCGAGCACCTCCCTGGAGCTCCAGAAAGTACAGGTTGTTTTTGGTCTATCTCATAAATATTCATGAGCTTCTCTTCCAATTTTCATTTGGAAGACAGAAAAAAATTGGTATGCGATGGGGGGCAGAGATTGAGAGGAAGCTACTGCATGACATCACCAAGTCAAGGAAGTTCAAACAGACCATGAAACAGCAAAGTTTCTACATGTAAATATATACTTGATACCATACATGGTAAACACGGTTCTGTGAGGTCTGGAGAATCAAAAATTATTATTTCTTCTCAGTTTTTTTCTTGTTAAGGCTCTTAATATGAGAGTGATCCGACCAGATATGCGTTTGTGTAAATGAATGCATTTATTGTCGAAATCAATTAAAACAAAACTCATATCCTCCCTCAAGCTGTAGCCACCCATTTAGGTTTTGCTTTTATATTCTTTCTGGTTTGGTGGTTTTTCCCTTGGTTTCCTATGTACGCTATCAAGTGTGGTCAGCTGCAACTGGGATTTTTTGGACTAACAAGGCTGCCTGATTTAGCATTAGTGGGTGTTCTTAGCTATAAAAACATAATCACATTGTCCAGAAACTTATTTTTGAAATGCATTTTAGACGGTTGATGGAAATGGCAAAATTTGATAAAGCTAAATGTGAGATGTGAGTAACTGCATGTTGAATAACTGGAAAACATTCAACTGACATGACTGATCAGCTGTTTCCACAGTCCTGGATATTCTCTTAATATGTATTTATTTGTCCTAATCTCCATACAGTGTGATACCTACTCAATAGTAGCTGTCATTAAAGTGACAACTCTGAAACAAATCCAGGAAGATTACTTTTCTCTTGTAGACGACTGGTTTTGTTTGCAGACCTTGAAGCCTAAACTCTTCTTTATCTTCAGACCAAACTACCTTGTATAGTTGGAATTGATTTGCTCCAAACTAGTTGATGAACACACACCTTAATTAGCTTTTTTTGTGAGATGTAAAAACAACTATTAGCTACAAAAAAATGATGATTTTGTTGACAGAACCATCAGACAGAGTTGTGAAGCTAATCTTGACATTTACAATAACTTACAGGTGAGGGGGCTTCATAACGGAACCTGTGGTAATAACATCAAAAAAGTAGTGGCACATCCTGTATTTTTATCACGTTATTTCCAACGGCCCTATTATGTATGTATTAGAACGGAGACGAGTTATTTGGCTTTTTGAGAGATGAAATATTCAGACAAGTGCAAATCTGAAGTTAAATGCCATCTGTGCCTCCAGTTTTCCCTACAGGAGTCGAAGTCAATTTCTGTTTATGAGTTGCTGAGTGCTGTGTAGGGGAGGGAGAGAAAAGCGAGTGGTTAGATCAGCGGAATGCCACTAAGGGCTAATCCATAGTGGCAGTGGGTACATAAAGAGAGCCTCAGAGTCACCCCAGGAAACACAAATCACTGCTCATTATGGAATTGCTAAACAATTCATTAGCTCTTATTGTGATTAAAAGGCACACAGCACACTATTTTTTTTCCATCTCAGAATATCTGTGATGACATTTGTCTTACATCTGTGTGCAGGCGAGACAGCCATTATGGAACAAAAGATGTCTGCTGGCTAATTTAAACACAATTCAAATTGTCCGAATTGGTTTGCAAGCATTTATCATGCCGGCGCTAGGACTGATGGGCTCTGGTCTGAGAGCGACTCGACACACGAGGTGGCAAAATGCTTGTTAGCAAAAATGACAGCTGCAATATTATTTAAATGTAGTGGAGCCGAGATCGTCTGCCACCGCTGCTCTATGATGAGGGATTTGTTCAGCCGGCTGCATTTTGGATTATGTCTGTGGTCAAATGAAAGTGCATTCAGGAGATGTAATCAGAAATTGGCAAAGTTAGTAGACCTTGTATGGTTGTTTTTAATTCAATTAGATATTGTCAGTATTGATTTCGCTGAAAAACTAAATCTTGTTTCTTTTTTTTTAAATGCACTCAACTATTAAATCTATGAATTGAAATTCAGCTACCGACGATGTTGGATGATGTAAACAATTTATTCTCAGGTAAAAAAAAAAAAGGGGGAAACGCTGGTAATTGAATTCTAAGTTCAAAATCTTCTCTACAATCTGCTTGCATTGCGAGTAAATCAATCAATCTTTATAAATAAGGGATTATTCATTTTATTTTGCCTTAAGCGAGTCTAGCACCTACAGTACATACACTGCAGTCTGCTTCACTCATGCCTATCCCACAGCTACGGCAGTATTCAGTGGAACCACAGCGATCGCAGCTTGATCATTTTTAATGTGTTGACAGGCAGAAGACTCGGTGTGGAGCTGACTGTATCACCCTGAGTCGACGTTGCCCTTGATTGGGATTGAACAGTGGTTGATGCTCTTAATAGCGTTTGATTTCACATCTCTGCCGCAACACTCAAATCTCCTCTACGCTCAGATTCAGATTTTTTTCCACAACCTGATCCGCCATTGTTTTCCTCATCTGGGTTTGGATGACACTGATAATCAACAGGCGTTGGCTGCATGTATAATGACAATGGCTGCATGTGTCTGTTCTCCAAAACCCGAGTTTTTGAAACTTTCTTTCCTATTAACATTAATTTATATGGAGAATCATGACCAAATCTAACTGATTTGCAATTTTAAAGCATTTTTTTTTTCCATTTTTTTTATTCCAGTTCTCAGACCTTAGGAAGCAATGTTGTTTCCCTGAATCAAATTTATGATTCTGAACACGTTGAAAACTGTCATAGTTTCTGTTTGAAAGACATATCTGGTGTCATGTAATGCATCAATGGCACACTGTTCGACTGTTTGTAATTTGTGATTATTTATATCTTTCTATGTCTTGATCCACATTTACATTGAGATAATGATTTCAACCATATTGTTGATCCCTGCTGTGTTTGTTTGTCTCTATGGCACTCTGAAGTTCCACAAGCAACAATATTATTTGCCTATTTTAACCTCTGTTTTATAACTTTTGTCATTTGTGAAAATGGCGTGCCCAAGCTGCATGTCACATGTCGCTCTAAAGCCCTGGCTATTTGGAAATCATGGGAAGTTTCCATTGGGCTTTATGATCTGGAGATCTACCAACCCCATGTTCCGTTTGGCTTGTGCGTGGTGTCAGTCGATGTAAAACAATGCCGATACAGTAATTGTTGTGCTATTTGCACATAGAAAACCAACAACTAGAGCTTATTGTTGCTGTAAATGACCCCTCGCTGCTCCCCTGTAGCACTCACACTACAGTGTGTCTCAAGGGGTAAAGAGAATCAGAATTGGACGTCATCTCTCGTTGGGCCCTTTAAGTGACGCTCCCATCTGATTGCTGCCGCTTTTTAGAGGGTGTGAGACAATTATCGTGTCAGACTGAGAAGACAATAACTAATCACCACACCAATACAATTTATACTCCTCTTCTCCTAATTCTAAATTAGGTGTGCTAGGAAACGCCCCCATTGACATAGTGCTGCACTTTGGTCTTTACAATAGAGACTAATTTCTGTTTTCATTTCCCAGTGAACAAAGCGTTAGCACAACCCACAGCGCTCATTTTTGTTTTCACAGAATTTGAATATTAATAAAGAACATGTTGTTTACCATCTGAATAATTCTGCAGAAAAAAATGAAAAGATTATCATTTTTTCAAATCTTTTGAAAACCAATGTTGTATATTTGTGTATATATATTGCATTCATACTCGCTTTAATTGCTGCAGTTATGTTACTTACTGTGCTTACTCTTTTCTTACGGGTTCATATGCTTTTTTAACAGCCTGTTCTTTCTCTGCAGTGGTCAGATTTAGTACCCTCAAGCGTATTGACCGCTCACTATGCCAGTACTTTAAATTTTATGTAGGAAGGTCTTGGGTGGGTCGGTGTGTGTTACTTGAGGTTAATATCCATCAAGAGGCCACATACTGTATGTGTGTGTATTGGTGCTCATCAACTGAGGAACAACAGTGTTTTGGCCTCTTGGAGTCCAGCAGGGTTCCCCTGTGACAAGGCTGAAATGGAAGTGTGCTGCAGGTCAGAATGGGGCTGTAATTATTTCCTCACTTCATTAAGTGCGAGTAAACCATCACACTCAGCACTGCGGTTAATGCGATGCCCCTGTGGCATTGTAATGCTCTCTAAATGAATGCCCCTCTGACAGCCTAGGGCCTAGTGGGCAGCAGATTACTGCAGGGTTAGCCCCGACCAGGCTCGGTCGTCAAGAAGCAGAAGCATTCATTATTATACTTATATGAGCGAGCTACTCCTCGCTGCTCTTGTCAGAATCGAAGGCCTTGGGCCCGTCCGATTCCTCTACACTCGCGACATCACTGGATCATAAATTACATGTAAATGCCAGTTGAAAGCACTCACCTTTGGCAGGTAGAGCGCTGTTAATAGGCTGTCTATGACTATTTGCTCATTATGGTCAGTGTAGGTTGTGCTGCTGCGGGGTTTGACATTTATTTTTCGGCTGTTAACCTTTCCCCCTCATGCCTGTGATGTTTTTTTCTAGGTGAGACAATGGTTGAAGAGACATATGACAGGATGTTTACTGTCACCAGCCGGGTAAGATTTTCTGTCACCAAAGAAGATGATGGAGTGCCAGTGGACTGCATCATTGACCACCCAGCTGTAAGGGACCTCCTGGCTCAAAGACACTTGGAAGTGATGTGTGAGTGACCTAAAACTGGACTTCTTTAAGCTTAGAACTAGAGCCAAGGCTTCATAGGCATCACTGGAGATTATTTCTTGCTTTGGTTACATAGGGCTTAGCTGTTTATTGAAGGGTATGGAATTTGTTTTAAAAACTTGAATAAATAAGCTACCATAAGCTTGCACATGTGCCATTGCAGAGGAAATTCTAGAGTCATATTTCTACAATGTTAGAACGCAGAATAATCCACAGTTCATATTTGTATAGGAATAAAAACAGATGCTTTTGGGAAATGGTGTCCTGACAGACTGAGTGTCGTCTCTCACCACCACATCATGGATGAACTTTATGTTTTGCATTCACGTGTCCTGCCCTATGAGATAGTCAAACAAGCAGATAAAAAAAATGTAGCAATAAGGGACATTAATTTTTTAGTAGGGAACCATGGAACTACATTTTGGATAATAATGAGTAACTAGAGAATAGATTAAGAGAGCTTCATTTGTTATTCATGTGTTCCCCAGTAAAAAATAAAAAAAAATGCAGTGTCCTTTTTTTTAATGGAAGTGTTACCAAAAATATATTGTTCAAGTGTCAAATGATGTTTAAAGCATTGTCTAAATGAAGGTTGATTGAAGAGGGAAACGCAGGCTGCTGTACACTGTTTAACATCAAAGAAAGGTTAAGGTACCCCTTTGTAGTCTGTGTAGAATATTCATTATTTTTTTAGGTAGACAACTGTTTCATCTGACCTTTCAAGGAAAAAGAGAAAGCTTGACTGGAACTGCTTGACATTTTGGTAATCTTTGGCTAGCATTGATAAGGGGAAAAATCATTTTACTCTAGACGGACTGGATGTCGACTGAGCACATTGTATAATCATTTTATCTTCTACTATGTTTCACTCTTGGCTGTGTTGCTCTCATTCAAAGTTCCTATGAGTAAATTTCATTATGTGTTGATTTGAGCTTAAACACTGCTGTTTACAGAATGCATATTAACAAGGTGATGTATTTACCTGTAAGACTAATGATGTAACTTTATTATGATGATGGTGAAACAAAGTATCTGTACATATTCATTTATGCTTTAGAACATGGCCACTGAAAAAATGAAATCAGAATTTCAATATCTGATTAATCATGATGTTTTTGCCACCACTACTCACTCTCTTCCTTTTCCTCAAAACTTGCAATCAGAGTACCTATATAGAAATATACATTATTCTCACTTATAGGTCATATAGACACATCAGAGCAATCATGAGGCTGTTTCAGAACTTGATTGACACATTCATGAAATATCAAATTTAAATGTTTGCCCCAAAATTACTAGCTGTGTTTTAGGGCACAGCTAATGGGGATCTTTACAAAAAACGTCTTTTTCTCTCAGAACTGTTCTGCAGAGCACAATAATCACTTTGTTTCTGCTGCAGGTCTGAAGAAAAAGGCTTTCGTGTTGTAACATATGACACAGGGATATTGTCAGTGTCATTTTTTTATTGTCAGTATCTATCTTCTTTTTTGTTATTTTCCAGATAAACCAGAGGTGAAGATTGTGGTGACATATCCTGAAGGATTAACTAGAGAGGGTGATAATCTAGATTTGACATGTATCGCAGAGGGGAAACCACAGTGAGTACACATGCAGGAAGGCTGCTCTTCAAAACTTCCAAACACAAAACCAATTTCTGCTCAGTTTCAGGCTTTCTATCCATTTCATGCTGGTCTCAGCATCCCTTAACCTTTAAATTTCATTGTACCGTTTAAATGTTACCAGTTGTTAGCATGCTGTATAAAGTACATCATTAAACAGGGCCTGCCAATGGCCGTCCTCAGACAATCTCAGTTTTGACCTTTATTTCAGATTTCCAGCGTGGATAGACAGTTCCTGAGTGATGTGTGTGGTATTTGTGCTCCACAGTCCCCATCAGATCAACTGGCTGAGAGTAGACGAGGATGTGCCGCCTCACGCTGTGGTCACCGGCTCTGATCTCTACATTGAGAACCTCAACAAGTCTTACAACGGCACCTATCGCTGCGTGGCCTCCAATGCTGTGGGCGAGGCCTACGATGACTACGTCCTCTATGTATATGGTATGCATTACACCTCATTGCATTTGATGCTCAAATGTCTTCATTACTCTTACACCAGGAGACGGTCTGTATCGCAGATATATGCAGGTTTACTGATATAACTGCCTACCGTGGCTTTGGCACTCTGGGGAATCGTATTTGAATGATAAGGATTTACCGCTGCATTTGTGCAGCAAACAGAGTCACAATGTCAAACACATATGGATTCAAGTCATTATTGAGAGGAACAGGGTTTAAAATCACAGCAGGAGTCTGCATTTGCAAATCCACAAAGCACAGAATTTAAGTTGAGGATGTGAGCTGCGGCTCTGCTATTAATGCATGATGAGCTTGAACCGTACGGAGTAGAAATTAATGAAAAAAGTTGCTGTTGACTTTGAACTAGCCAGCGAGGAAACCCATGGAAGTTGGATTTTATGGATTTGTATTTTTGAAGTGACAGTCAGTGCTGGAGTTGCATTTATTTGCAAGTATGGTCAAATAGCAGACCTGGAAGAAGCTTACTTAAAGTTCACACTACTGACAAATGTAAGCATGTGTTTTGTTGTAACCTTCAGCCAGTTCCAGCTGACTCTGGTGTTATCTAGCCTTTATCACTGCTACTCCCAGATTGTGGAATGCTTTTTCTGTCATTGTCAAGTCTTCCCAATCTATAGAGAGCCTAAGTACTTCCATATTTTGGTCACCCTATGGGAGCCTATTTTAGTAAAATGATTCATGGTGGTCAATAGTGAGAGACAACTTTCCTTTGATCCTGTTTCATTTGTGCCCTGAATCATGGACATGATGTGTGTCTCTCTTTCTCTCCCCCTCTCTCTCTCTCTCTCTCTCTCTCTATATATATATATATCACTTCAAAAAGTTCACTGTTTTAAAAACAGTAAATTGAAGTGAAGTTCTTTGTTGGATGTTTGAGCTTCACTGTGCAGAATGATGTATGTGCACTTTGACTCCAAAGGACTGCTTTCACATTCATCTGCCGAAAGTGGAACATTTGACTTCATATTTCCACAATGAAGATGGACTTTGCTTCTGTTGACTGATATTGAAGTGGGTGGAATTTCAATGTGTTCTGCAGCCAACCAGTAAAGGGCAATAGAGGGACCATCTCTCCCCAGACTAGACTTTAAATGCCGTGGACAGTTTGTTCCCCTTGTTTTGAACCTCTCCTCCTGAAGCTTCTAATTCTTTTTCCCTGAAAGTGACTGTCAGACATGGTACACTGATTTTCAACACATCAAAATTCATACAATACAATACACAATTTATTAAAACAAAGTCAAATACATAAAATAAATGACATATAAATTTAAAAAAAACAACAACAAATACATAAGCTAATGAAGGCTACTGTAACTTATTCACTAGACGATGTGTTAAGGTGCATCAGTCGGCTTTTTACTTGAATCCCTGTAGGGGGTTGGGGGAGGCAGCAGGAGGGCACTGTTAGAATTTTGGAAAGCGAGAAGCCCTTCATCAATTAGAAATTATGGAACATTACCTAACATCAGTGTTGTACACGTTTCCATGGACCTCAATTTCCTATTTCTGGTGGCTGGGGGGGGGGTGATGATGACGAGGGGGAAAAATGTATTTGCAGCGGGTCCAGCCATTGGTGATTTTAGCTTTCTTTTCTCAGAGCACTTGTTCCCTGCTGTGTAGAAGAGTGTTTTGTATTTCACTCCCAAGTTTCAATTTGTTTCTTCCTGTGTGACAAGAACATTGTCAAGCAGTGACCATACCCAACACCAGGAATGATGGTCCCCCTATGTTATAGACTCTCAAGTAGTCTGTACAAAATATCCTACAATATTCCTTTCCACACCTCTAGTCTGTAATTTAAACAAGTAAATAGATGTTTGTTTTTTATTTAATTGAAAAGTTTAGTGCAACTTAAAAAGATAGTTTGCACTTTTCGAAATGTGATTTATAATGTGGTATCAAATTTACTATATGTAGATGAGTGACGGGACACTTCCAGTTTGGAAAAGCAGGTACTTCAAGAGTAAACTAAGTTTGCATTAAATTTTCTGAGCAGCACTAATACTGACGACTGCACATTTAAGATGATCTATATTTAAGGCACAGTGTGATTAATTGCTGCCACCCTTATACCTATTACTATTGTAAATAAGGCATTTATGGGCAGCCATGGCTCAGGATCTAGTGTCATCCACCGCTCTGAAAAGAAGTACATAAAATGCTTAACCCCAAATTTTCCTTGATGACTGCATTGCCGGGAGCATTTGGTGTGAGAATGTGTGCGAATGGTTAGATAACATCCTGATGAGCAGTTGGCACTTTGTGTGGCAGCCACTGCCATCAGTGTATGAATGGGTGAATGAACACTTGCACTGTTAAGTGCTTTGAGTGGTCAGATGAAAGGCACCATACAAACGCGGTCCATTTACCATAACAGAGCCCTTACATGACCAAGAACAAGTTCTGATGAAGCAGAAGTGCCCCAAAGCAAAGCTGTGCACATGATACTTTGCCATGCACTCCTGAATGTTTTTAATGAAAAATTGATTGAAGGATCAATTTTAACGATTAGAATTTTTTTCAATATTTTAGCCTAAAATTCCATCTATGAAATTTGGCTAGGCAATAACTAATTAGTTTAAGACTAAGATCCCAAATAAAGTATTCCATGTATAGTCTGTGTCTATACTTTTTTGTTGTTTGAATAATGAGTCATAATGAATACAACTATGATTCATCACACACTGATGCAGATTGTGAGATTTTTGGTGCTGAAAACAACACTCGTGCTTAAACCCAACACACGAGCAGTAGGATCAGATGAGAGGAGTCGAGATGCGGAGGGTGTTATGTTAAAAGCAAAGCCGTTGTTGAAAATGGGCTCGTCCTGGATTTTATGATAGAGATAATTGTGGGTTTCAGACTGGTAATATTGTTTTGACTCGGTCTACGTGTTGAGGCCGTTCTGACAGCTATGAACTGTTTGTCAAAGACCAGCAATGTATCATTTTTTTATTTATTTTTTTTTTATTTCATTTTTCCTTGTCAGGCTGATGAGCAAGTGCTCATGACATTGTTGAAAAAGTGCATTTGTGAAAATAAATTTGCTTGTAATGGTTTTAAAGTCAATGCCATCTCAATAATTGTGGAAGGAAGCAGTGATTATGTTTTTAATGGAGGGCAAGGTCTTTATAAGTACCCGTCAATCAGTGGATGTTAAAGAAGAAAATATGTTTTTCAGAGTGTTGTGAGTACAGGACTTTGACTATAAAAAAGAAGAGTAACCTGGGACTTCATTTTCACACCTGGAAATGTAATAAAAGTCTCCCAAATGCTTTAGTGCTTATGATGTTGCAGGAAGAGTTAACAGAGTGTGGTTTAAGGAGTGCCTGGTCTTCAAACTCTGTAGGACCCCACTAATCCAAATCTCTAATGTACAAAGCATTAATGGAGCTCCGCTATTCTAGTTTTTCATTGCTGAAATATTCAAATATATGAACAAAAAATCCTACTTAATGGAACATTCCGATTTTCACATCTTCACATATGTCTGATGCTCAGCGGTTCTGTCGATCCTGGTGGTTCTGGTTTTCAGTTCGTTTCACCGGCTGACATATGTGACTTTGTCACTCTGACATAGGTGCACGCTGTGACTCCCATAACTCTGTTGCCCCATGGTTATTCATCATTGTGCTCTGCTAGGCAGATGATGACATCTGCTAGTTCCCAATGGGCCCATAATGATCACTCCCAAACAAAAGGACAGCATATGCCGACAAATAGCTCACTCAAGGCAAACCTATTCAAGCTATCGGATTACATTTCTAAGTGGTTTGTAAAGATTCTTTTGCAACAGAGATTTACCATACTACCGTACTTAAGGAACAATGCATGAAACATGCGGATGGTCAGCAATTAGCCACATATATGATAATTATAATAATATAATATTTTAATTGCCTAGAGTTTTCCACTGAATCGCCTGCAGGTATTATCAAGGTCATGAATGATGTGTGTCTGCTGCTGTTAAATTAATGCATCATTTGCTTCATGCTGCACTCCTACTGTAACAGTTGCATGAATTAATGAAAAGCAATGGGGTGCTGATGTCCTCTGGTCCAGAATAAAATAATCCTCTCTGCCTGCACTTTCTATGTTATCAATGGTTTTGCCTCTGGCCATGGCTTTTGCAATTAGTAACTTCCTGACCACATACTTGACCATTTTCCATTAAACACTGCATCGCTTATGTGCAAGTGTTGACAGTGCTATGACTTCAGCTCGCTATAATGAGACACAGGAGATGGGTAAAAGGTGCTCATAACCGCATATAATTATGTCTGCAACTCCGACTCCTCTTTTCCAGAGGATATAATGCCAGACCAAATCATGTTGTGGTCCATATGAGGGTTTGTTGTGCCAGACTAACCGTGCTTGCTACAGCGGCCTACAGTAATTAGTGTGTGTGTTGCTGCATATTGATTGTTTATAACATGATAACCTGATTGCTGTTCCTATGTAGTTTCTTTTTTTTGCTCAACCCCAATTGTCCACCATTCCCATTCCACCCACTAACTTCAGTCTCATAATTTTCTGCAGAATATTTTTTTTTTGTTTTATATGTAATTTTTTTATGCATTGTTTTTATAATTTATGAGCTCTTTCTCCTTGGTACACCTGTCAAAAACCCTTTTTTAACCAACTGCGTACAACAAATAGCTTTATTTTAATGACTTGTTTTGTTCTTGATAAGCCAAGCACAATCGTCCATCAATTCACTTTCATCCTGCTGTCACCCTAGCATTGCAAGTCCTTCTGGCACTTCCTATTTCAAAGAGAGTAATGACCTTTCACTGCGCGACAGCATGGACAGGTGTGAAGCTGATGTAAATCCACGTCAAATCAAGTTCTATTGTGGTGCGTTTATTGTACGTGGCTGGTTGAAAGAGGCTTATCATGTTCTCCACAAAGGTGTGTCTACAGCCGGCTGTGAAATGTGCCCCCCGGCTGATGTCTAGTGAGGTGGAGAGCTGGTCAGAGAGGGGCCTTTCTCTCTCAGAGGTGACCTGGTGCTATAACTCTTGTGCTATAACTCACACATACTGCCTGTTGGCAGGAGAACAATGGCGCCTTAACCACCACGGTTTTGCCCACAGTTGACTTTTTGACCCATAAATCTTCTATGAACAAAAAGCCAAAGATTCACAAGCCACTAGATATTTGAGGTTTATCAGGAATTTGACATAACGTGGGCCGACAGGACTTACGGCTTTTCCTGAGCTTACGTTGTGAAACTGTCTTTGTGCATTACAGTGATTTCATCAAATATTCAGCATTAGCGAGGACAACTTTGAGCACATAAGCCTTATGTATGGAGCCATTAGATGAACTGTATAGAAATAACCTTGTTTTGTGGAATATTTCTGCTGTTTTTGAAGGAAACCTTTACGTAAAACTTTGAGTAAAAGGAACTTTGAAGCAGGAGAAAATAGAATAGACAAAAAACGAAATATCTACTCTGCACTTGTGTTGGCAGGCTGGTTTAAGCAGGCATAGATAAACAATTTCTCCTACATTGTTTCACTTTGTGGTTAAATTTTCTCATATCAAATTCCTCACCGATACAAATGCACCCTGAAAATATGGCCTTTCCAAAATACACTCATATTTCAGCCCTCATAAATGCTGAGCCCAGAGTCATCCAGCCTGGAAATTGCCCATGGAGAATTCTTGTTCAGCTGGATATTATATGTGCCACATCCCATCCCGGCCTTTGTGAAGACCCTCTTCCCTGAATGACCAATTTCCCTCTTCCAGACATTGCCATTTCAGCTATCAGACTGGGAAAGAAATCTAGCCCACCTCCCTCTTCAAAATGCTGTCAGAGGAGAATCTCTTCCTGATACCCTGATACCCCCCTACCACCATCAACACCACCTCCGCCATACACTCCATCCCCGGCGGCAACATTATGCTGTCCTTGATGTTTTATCATTAGTTTGGGAGTGTCTGGTCCCCCACTGCTGTCTTTTGATGGAGTGTGGACAGTAAAGGCATGGATACAGCCAGCCTATTTCCCCTGCTGTGACTTTTCCACAGCAAGGGGTCGTGCTATCGTTCCCCGCACCAGAGCTCGACATATATTCCCCTGATGAGAAAGCTTTCAGCGCTCCTTAGTGCCATTGCATACTTTGCCCTCGATTTTGTCTTCCTGATTATTTTGTTTGGGGGTTAGTGACAGACCTAATCAGTACAGTGTGAGGCGGAGGATGCTGCTCAGGGCTCTGCTGTGCTGCAGCGGGAGATCACCAGAGTGGTTTAATTTGCAGTTTGACTTAATTATTGAGCGAGACTTTGGAAAATAACAGTAGTAATACCTTTCCATGATTGCCAGTCATTGTTATTCATAGTTAATTGCAAAATTTGCAAAAAAGAAATACAATAGCTTGCCATAATGAAATATAATTCAACAGCATGAAGTGCAGGGAAATATGATGGCAATGATGGTTAGTCAGTCCACCACTTTGGTCCAGACTGAAAACTACTGGGTGGAAACTGATGAAAGGTTTGCAGTGATTTATAATTCCCAGATGATGTGTGCTAAATGCAATGGATTTTCATGAATTTTTGTATATACATTAATGTTTTCCAAGGTGGTGATCTCAAAGGTGTGACAACTTCATGGATTGGCCTAAATAAACTATACAATACTCGATGATACCCTGACTTTTCCTGTACTGTCACTATTTCTGGTTAAAATTGGATTTCTGTTACTGCAGGATGGTTTGCTGTGAAATTTAGTCCAGATATTTATGACAATTAACCTTTTCATGCTTTGGATCATGATCAAATAAAAAACTGCATGGATTGCGTATTTTTGGAGGCCAACACAGAAGTTAACATTACCTTGGTTCCCTCATCAAAAGGCTAATGGGATTTTGGATACATTAGTTGGCAAAGGTTTATGATATATTTTGTTCAGCAAGAAAATCTTCACAACGGAACACCGTATTTGTGATTTTTGAAGTGTAAATGCAATCACCAGGTTTAAAAAGCTAACTTTAGGCTAAACATTGTCACAACACCAATAAGCTTCCCACATGATGCAATTATAATAATTTCCTCTTCAAAAATTGAAAACTTTAAAATGCAAAGCTTGTTTGACCCACATACTTTATTTCAGGTCATTGACCAGAAACCCGTTGACTTTTAGACAAGGGAACCAGGGGTGCTAAAATTCTAACTCTTTCCAGGTATTAGAACTCTATTGGAATTTATACAGCAATCCATACCTGCAAAAATAAGAGTATTCCCTTCACGCAAGCAAATCTTAGCTTGCTAACAAGCTGAACTAACATGGTAAGCATTATACCAGCGAAACGTCGACTTGTTAGCTTTTAGCACCACTGTTCTAAGTTCGGCATCACAGAGCCGCTGGCATAGACTCTGTTTCTGTCACCACAGCTCTAAAACATGTGCATGTCATAAATTTTGTAGTACAGCTCCTCATCCTCAATGGCTTTTGTCTTTCTTTACTCTTGTCCTTTATTTCTTATATATGTTTATTTTTTTTTTTTACTCTTTTCATCTAGATGCTCCCACTACTATCCCCACACCCACCACCAACCCAGTCAACACGCAAGGTACTGTATGCCCCCACTACTGTCCCTCTCAGCAATCGTGTGTGTGTCTTTGCGTGCGTGCGTGTGTGTGTGTGAGCTTGCATGCACGTATGATCAGGTGATCACGGAGAAAAGGAGCGAGAGCCTGTAGCCTACCCAGGGCTAAGAGGCACTGTGGATGGCCAGTTTTAATCAGATACCGCCGCTGATACGGTGACATTGAGGACAGGGAGCACCGGGTTGTCAAAGACACCTGTCATAGCCCTGTCCAGGTACATGTTGGATCTGAGGAAATGTGGGGACCCTGTTTTTGTTCTGCTATCTTATCAGCATCTGCAGCTATATCTCAACCGGCCCATCCATCATATTATAATGCCCTTTACATTTCCCCTACTAATGCCATGTCACACTTCATCTTTGTAAGGCCGAAAAAAACATCAATAACTATTTTCTCAAAGACATATGAAATGTATGAAAGGCCGTTAATTTGCCAACCTTCTGCTCACACAATTTTATACTTTTGATTAGCTGATTGATTTAGCTCTAAATCTATTTCAATATTAACCATTTAAAAAAAATCTATTACTTCTAGAGCACCAAGGCCAGACAGATGGCGAGGCAATCTTGGGAGTTGACATTTGGGTATGCCAGAATATGACATTTCAATAGAAATACCTATCCTTAAAATAGTTCAGTTTATCAATAGCTGCTTTAGAGATTTAGTAATTTTGGTCCTTTTTTATGATCATTCTCCACTTGAAAATGATGTGTGTTAATATACAAATAATACATTTGTAACTCAAGGTAAGATTCCAACAAAAGCTTCAATAGGTCAGTAATCGCATAAATTGCCTTATCCACAGTCATATTTGTGTGTCTCCTGATTCTTTTTTTTCTAATTTCTGTTCACTAACAATGCACTCCACCACATTTGCTTTGTGTTTGCTTTTTCTCTAGCTGTATGACGTTATGACGTTCTTATTCTGCTTGGATTTGACAATTTTCTGACTCGTGGCATAGTGAACAGGAAGCTGCAAGGGTTCATTACTCTGCATTTTTCCATAAGCTCTTCTCTCTTCTGCAGCCATCTCCATGTTTTCTTGTTGTAACATTCCAGTAATTTCCAAAAGACAGGCTTGAAAGAGGATTTACCGTGATTTATGCATTACATGCTGGGAGGATGTAATTGAGCTTTCTTGCAGTTCACTACTCGTCTAAATACCCTGTCACAGGGGCAATGCTAAGCTGGCTTGCACTAGATTACATTAACACTACCTTAATCAGCATAACAGCACAGTATAGCATTTTCCTCTAAAGATGTATACAGCAAAATATCTTATTCATTCATTCGAACCAGCGTGGGAACCAGCATGGCCCCTGCAATCACCCACTGTGATTCTCTGTTGTAGTCAAAAGCCACTGAGCTACACCTCTACATCGTGGTTTTAAAGGTGAAGTAAGTCACTTCCTACATCCTTTTCAGTTTTTGAAAAATATAGGTTTTGAAATTAGATTTTTTTCAATGTATTCATTCTGTGTGTTTGTTAACTGATCATAACTTGAAACTGTTTACACATTGCAGATTTGGGCTAGAAAATGATAAATGGGTGTTACTACTGGGTGTACTTAAACCTTAAACCTTTTTGTGCCATAGTTTGCTAGCTTCAGGCATATCTGATCCAGCAGTCATATAAAAAAAAGACTTGTTCACAGTCACATTATAAAGTGTAATTGCAGAAGTAGGTGGTAATTGGGACGTTCAGGATTTTCAGGTTAGCTTTCCGGTCTAGAGAGCCAACGAAGGCCCATGTCATGTTGACGCCGCTGTCTTGTCATTGGCCGTCAATAACATAGAACATTGAGCTAATTTGTTCTAAATGCCAACTAGACCAAATTTCTGTTCAATAGTTACATAATATATAGGATCAATCAAAATATATATCATGAACTTTTTATATGTGTAGTGCCATCTAGTGGTCAAATTTTATATTTGTGTGGCGTTGGAACAGGTGGGGGATTTTCACACAAAAGAAGCAATACATAATCTGGAGGTTCACCCAGATTAAAAAAAATTGTATAACATTAAATTGGCATATATTTAGTTTGTGTTAATAATATATAGAAGGCAATTGTGGTCGGCAGTAGTCGCCCAGTGTGGTCTGAATATGCCCAATGGATTTTAGTGTCCTACTCCACCCTTGTGTGATCATGACTTCACATTTCAAGTTGCTACAAGGAAACCTAAGAGGGCTTCTGATAAATCTTAATACCCTGATCTTCTTTGTCCCATCCCCCCATACTCAATGATATTGGTGTCTTCTTGCCTTCCTCCTCCCAATTAACCACTACATCGTCAAAGTCAAGCTGTCTGATTCTATTAACATTGTGACTGACAATGAGCTGAGACGTGTCTGGCGCATGCTATTCTGCCACTCATTTTTTTATTATGCCTAAAAGGGAAAATGTCCACTCACCCTGGCAGTTTGTCACTGGCAAAGTTAGAAAAATCTCAAGTGCCATGAAAACATCAAGGAACACTGACTGTAAATTAGGTGCTTGCAACATCTCAAGCAATTTAGTTGGGCACTTCTCAGAGTCAGAAAGATTTGAATTGGATGAGTTTGTTGCCAAAGTTCATGTCTGGGTCTGATGGACGTACAACAGTGAGTGTATTTAACTTTTCCACTATGACTCCTCACTGTAAACATTTGATCTGACATAAACTGAAGTCCAAAGTGATTGGTTAAATGCTTTTAAGCATCAAAGCGATGTTCAAGGCAAGCTACCAACTCATCAATTAACACATGCAAGGTTTCTATCAAGTGTCACATCTGGCTCTGGCTCATTTTGTGTTTCCTCTCCCTCTCAAGGCCATTCTTATATGACTGAGAGACACATGTCAGACACATTCAAAGACAAAATATGATGTGAATATTACTTTTCTGTAGGTGCATGCTTTTAGTGTTGAACCAGTGAAGAAGGTCCCAGAAAAGTGTCATGAACACCATCTCTAAGGTTTCCAATTAAGCAAGAAGTCCAGTGGCCTTAGTTCAAGTATTTTTACATTATCATCTTTTATCATTACATACCACCAAAAAATTCTCTTATGTGGGTGCAAAATTTCTACAGTGCCTTTGTTGACTGTGCCCGGGCATTCCATCAAAATGTGGACATAAATTTTAATGTCAACCTGACATCTGTCATCCAAAAGACGTTTCCCCATCTGTGTGTAGATGTCAAAGGTGTTAACATCAATTAAGTTAATTGGCTAAATTCTCTGCCCAAGCACATACCCTAGCTATGGGTTTTTTGGTTCTGGTGTGTCATTGTTTTTTCCTGACATGTTGCTTGCATTGTCATATGGGTGACCTCTACAGTTTGAGGTCACACCCAGGACCCTCAGCCATCAAAGTCATGTGCTCTGCTTAACCACTATGATGCTGTCAATTGGCTCGAAGCCCAGGAATCGCTCCACCACATTTCTGCTGCTGTTATTAAACCCGAATATTAAAGTGAGTTGGTCCACATGGGACAGGTCTGGGTGGAGTCAACAATTACTGAAGAATCCTCAATCTCATCTGCTATTGTTTGGCAAGTTTTCAGACCCATTAGCTCAATGAGTTTTTCACATATCTTTGACAAATTGACAAATGTGCCTCTTTGCCGCCAACCTTTTTTTTTTTTTTTTTTTTAAATATGTTCAGCTAAGAATGGGGCCAATTGTGATAGAAATTACCAAAGAAATTATTTTTATGGGTTAACCCAAAGCATTCATCATCCGCTCAATTGCAAGTTGTTTCTTGGTCCCTGCTACAATTCTTTTCAAAATGTCCCCCCAGAATTTGTGATGTTCATTAAGTTGCTGCATGAAATCTGCATCAGGGCCATTGCTCTTTGTCCTCCGGTGCAATGCAAGTGTGCATCATATGTGTTCTGCAGTCTTTTCATGTTCCTCCATTCTTTCTCGTTGAAACTTTCCACAAAGTGCTCTATCTGGGAATGGAGCTGGGTATTTTAACCGCAGTTTTGGAAGGGGGCTGCTTCTCTACTGATATAAAGTACTGATATAACAATGGCACACAAGTACTTCGCCGTAATGCAGGGTCAGTCACCTCATAGCACCAGGAATGGCGTGGATGCTGATTTGATTCTTGTGAATTGCCTAACTGCTCCTGATGTGAAAATGATAGTTCTTGTATAGCTGTTGAGATTTTGCTTTCAAAAGCTGGGGGAGTGACAACATTACTGGAAAGTGAAATAGTGCTAGTTCTTTCCTCACAGCTGACAATAGTGCTACTGTCGTCATTATTACTATCAGAGGTTTTTTTAAGGATGTTGGCAATGAATGGATCACCTGGAATCAAATTTGCCTTTCAAGCCTTCTTTTATTTTTTGGTTTTCCATTTGGAAGTTCCACTATTTCAACAATTGTGGTCTACATTTCATAATAAAATCCTTTTTGCATATTTATAGCATATCCCAATATTTAATAAATCCCATGTAATGCACTTCTCTGGGTTTTATTTGACAATTTGATATTGCTAACATGATATATGATGTACAAAATTGCACCTCGGTGTAGTTTTTCAGTGCTCTCTTGAGTATGTTGCCAGAGCTCCAGAAAGCAAATGTCATTTTGGGCCTGTCTGGTGGATTTTCACTTGGAACTCTGAAAAAAGCGTTCTTACATAGAGTAAAAAAAGCATGAAAGAGGTTATTTGAATGATATGTAACCTTTAAATAAAAATTAAATTAATATATACTATTAGGAACAATACATTTCAAATAGTCTTTCTGGACAATGCAATCAAAGGTATCTACCTAAAGCCAGCTTTAAGTAGATATAAAAAGAAAACATAAAAGCACATAAAAGAAAATAACCCTAGAAAATAGCCCTCAACAATTGTTTTATGATGAAAAAGTCCACCAAGTAACCAAACAATAAAAGGCATCTGGCTGTGTTTTATTTATTTAATTTTTTTAACCAAGAAATATTTATATATCTGCCTGACACAGAGAATTGTGTTGTTTGAAATGCAAAAGATACGATTTTTGATCAATCTGTTAAATTACTTGCTGGAGACTATAGGCATAGGCCACACTTCAATGGTAAAGAAGAGGGAAAAGACCTAAGGGCTGTCAATAATTTGCATGTCAACAGTAGCAGTATCTACTTCTATAGATCAAAAACAGCTAGTCTATAGGAAAAATGAATTGTGACATGTTTCACAAAGCAGAACTCTGATGTAATGAAATCACACAAAATTGCGTCCACATGGCCCCACTGGCCTGGTCCATTATAATACATACACCCTTGCACTTGCTAGATTTCCCTGTTGATATAACCTTGCAAGTGAGGCACCAGTTCAAGGCCGAAAAGAGTTTTGTACCTTTGGAGCAAACACTTGTCTTCCATGTTTCTTTCATGTTCACAAAGTGTCAGAAGAGTTCATATTGTTTAGTCTTAAAAGTTGCAGAGTGTGAATGTAGATATCTTGGGAGGGTCAATCTTTTATAAGAACATTTCTTTCATGTCTTTGAAAGTTTTCAGACCTTGTTTCACTCTTCATGTTTTTGCTGAAAATTTATACTAAAACAAAAAGCCTTATGTTTACATCCTGAAAATGTTGCCAAATATGCTTTCTAAATGCTACATTTCACACTAGTATGCAGAAATCTCTTGTAAAGCACAGCATTTTTTGTATGAAATGAAGCTTGAATAGTATTACGTTCAAGATAGAGAGTAGATGGTTGCAGCATCACAGAAAAAACATTCTTCATGACTTCTTTGTCAGGAGTTGTATTTCTTTTGGGCAGAGGGTAGAATTTACCCCGAATCCCTGGATCTGAAGGAGTAAAGTGAGTCTGTGGCGATAATGCTCCAGCTCATCAGATGCTCAAAGATGATCCAAGGCAGGAACATTATATCCTGGCTAAGCCTCCAGTAACCCGCCTCTCCCCCAGCTTGTCGAAAGGAGCCAGAGGAAAGACATTGAACAAGGAATTATGTTGTAAACTTGATTGAAAAGACCTTATGTTTCTGCAGCTCTGCAGTCCAGGGTAAACAGTTATTTAGCATGTTACAGTAGGACCTCAGCGAAATACTATGGATGAATATGAAAACCAGTTATATCAAGACTCAAATATTAAAGATACAGTTGTGCAATGAATCAATAGGGATTTCGTGAGATCAACAACCTTGTGCTTTACGGGTAGTACAATAAGAGCTTTTGCAAGCCTACATCCGGCCTCGATACTTCACCCTTTAGACTCCATAATACTGCATGCCATAATATAGATGTTATTGCTTGCTTGGTTGAACCAGTGGGGATTTGTAAATCCTTGAATTTAACATATGATGCATAGAATACATATATGACTTCAGGGTTATTCTCATGTGTTTGTTTTTACAAAACACATAGAGGATCCTGCATTTTTTTTGCACCAGATGGTATCATAGGAATCTATTTCATCAGGTCTTCATACATGTTCTGATTGCTGCGTGATAGGTGTTGGCAAGTTTCCACTTCTGTATCATCGTGGGATTCAAGTCTTACTTTGTCTCCACCACTGACACACAAAGACTTTTATGAGTGTAGTTAGTATTCAGTAATTAGTCATTAAACATTTACTAGAGTTGTTTTAACTCTCACATGTATCATTCCTCTTTGAAGTATTGCATTGGAAAAATTAAAGAACCATTTAGAAATGCTAATTAGTTTTTTTCCTCACATTTGTTTACTCTTATTCCCAGTCGAAACTGTGTTTTTTTCTGACCTGCAGTTTTTTTTGTCTTTAAACAGTTATTAAAAAGAAAATATTGTAAGCGTCCATTTTAATTGGACTCCAGGGAAAAGGTTAGTAATGCCAGCCCACCCTGAAGTTAAGACTTCACTGCAGTAATATTGTATTTTTCATAGCGCCGCTGTAAATGATTATGGGTTCTACTTAGCACAATGGGTTTAGCAGATTGAATGTTATGTGACTCTCATGTGCCAATGACGGTACATTGTGTCTGTATTCCCTTGTCCTCATTTTAGTTGATAAAGTGTACTTTTGCTTTCCAGCTGAACTTTTGGAGTGAAGGCAGTTATTTTTATTAGTTACTAAACCTTGTTCCCTTGCCTTGACTTCTGCTGGGGAAAGCTTGAAGTGAGGATGGATAAGAGTTTTTTTGGAGAATTTTGCCAATCTAAAAAGATACAATAAAGTGCTATAACAGACTTCACTGTCAAGTTCACTGTCACACTTTCTATTCAATACCATTTTATTGGCTGTAAGTCAGACCTTCATATTTCAGAACCTCTCTCCACTCCCCTCCTATGTCATATCTGTATTTGTACATCTTTAAATCATTGTTTGTGTTATTACAGAGGACCCTGGAAATCTATTTAGTGGGTGAGGAGTGGCATTGGAATTCTTCTTCTGAGGACAATATTGTGCTTTTCAGAGGATTTTCTACAACAGCAAAAGGAAAACATGATTTACTAAAGATTGTCCTTGTATGCCTATCTCATTATGTTCATTTCCTTTTCAAACTGCAACAAATACAAAAGACACGGTTGTTAGCAGTTCACTGCTGCAAAATGGGTATTGACGGTGCTTAAGTTAATTCTGCAGCATTGTCCTGACACTGCCCAGCAAAGGGTTAGTGTGAGAATCTATTCAGTGCAAGCGAAGAGTTTGTGCTATCAATGCAAAAGAATCATTGTTTCAATTATAACCATATAATTAGATCTATAAATTGCAATGTGTTTGTGTGGGGGGGTTAGGAAGGCGCCTGCGTGCACGTGTGCGTGCACGATATGCCTTGTTATGTGAGCAGAAAACTATTAAAAGAAGAAAGATGGAAAAACTGAAATTATGTTCCATGTAATCATCCTGGTGACAAGCTCAGAGCTCTGATCCCCCGGCTGACACATAGTGGGATAGAATTTGCTGTTGCTGACCAGAGTGGCAATTAGTCATTCCAGTACAGAGATGGAAAGGTGTGACTGTAAAGCATGTGGTACTGGGAGTTCAGCGGAGCAGATTTCACTAACACGCAGACACAGGCATCAGTTGCAAATCCTCTTTATTCCCCCATAAATCCCCACTGCTGTGCACATCCTGTCAGGACACCGGTGTGGGTATGTCAGCACTCTAAGATCAAGCCGTGAGCAGAGCTGTGCCGCTGGTATGGACACCATTCACATTACAGACATAATCAAATTCTACTTATTTCAAGTGTGAGGCCACAAAGGCTGCTGTAATAACATTATTGTCATTGGGAGGTTTTTCTTTTCTATTTTCGGCAACTTGCGATGGTCTGAATGTGTATGTATATATTGAGCACAGGGTGAACAGGGAGTAACATTATTGATCCTGGATGTGTTAGAGCAGCTAATGGTAAACTAATCCAGACAAGGAGAGGAATTGCTGTTAAAAAACAATGCATGCAGCCCGTGGAGGTGTAAATGGCTAAATTGAACTTGACGCTACAGTTTTATATCATAAAACATTGTGCTGTGAGAGGTTTCCTGCTTACAAATACATTGAACCGTGTACTTCAGTGCGCTTTGATAAAGTTTGGAGACTCACAAGAGACAGATTTGGAAATGTCTGTAGTCCGGCAGGTAGAGTAGGCAGTCCAGTAATCGCAGGGTTGGCTGTTGATTACGGGGATTTCTTTTCCATATTTCAAGTGTCTTTGAGCAAAACACTCAGAACTTCAATTACTCCCAATAGTTACTAGGCCAGTGTGTAGTGTGCAACCTCTGGTGTAGGTGTGGCTGTGTGATTGGATACAAGTTCTATATAAATGCAGCCCAATTGTGAATGGCTTCAGCCATCATCGAATGATACAAAGATTGTGTTAGTTGATGCAGACGTGTATCTCTGTGCCTTAAATTTCAAGGACAGTTGCAAAGTAAAAGAAGTAAAAATGTATTTATATAGCACTTTTCAAAACAGCAATTCCAAAGTGCTTCACAGCTTAGAATAGAAATACATTATAGTACAAAGTATAAAACATAAAAATGAGAATGAAATATAAAAACAGAAAATACACTCAACAATAAAAGTAATATAAAGAAACAAAACAAGATACCAATTTGAATAAACTGTTGAATGACGTGACCAATGTGGAGCATATACAGTACCAGCTGGACAAAAAGGGACCATGGACTAAACCTTGTGGGCCCCACCTGACATATGTGGGAAACTTTATGACATATGAGACAAAATCATCAGTAGCAACAGTAAATGATTTCTCTGTAATTTATGAAGAAAACCATCTGAGGGCAGATCCGTCAATGCCAACCCAGGGTTTCAGTCTATCCAATGTGCTGGTATAATCAATAGTGTCAAAGGCGGTGGACAAGTCTAACAATACTAAAAGGGAGTGATGACAGAATTTGCATTCCTAAGCATATCATTAGTGCCTTTCAGCAGAACAGTTTCAGCACTATGCAGCTGACAAAAAACAGATTGAAATGGGTCGAGAAAGTCATTAGCTTCTACAATTTACAGTAGTTGTTTAGCAACAGCCTTTTCAATGATTTTTGAGACAAAGGGTAATTTAGAGATTGGTCCTGTAATCATGAGGGAGTGTTGGATCAAGGCCAGGTTTCTCTAAAATGGGCTGAATACAGGCTTGTTTGAAATAGTCTGAGAATAAACCGGAGGACAGAGACTCATTTATAATAGAGAGAAGATAAGGGACGATGACTTCTAATACCTCTTTGAACAATCTGGGGGGTAGAGTGTCAAGGGCACAGAAGAATAAGTAAGTGCATGTGAGACACAATATCAAAAAGAGGGTTTTTTTCTGTTACATCACATTTGATTTTTTTTTTATTTTGGGTCTTTTCTGAAACAACTCAATTTGTCATTTTCCTTAGAAGAAAAGTCTTTTTTAAATTCATTTTAAACAATGTCCAGAATCACATAAGCAAAGGCTGAAAATGACTCATGCTCCCTCGTATGAGTAACACTTAAAACTTTAAATCCTACTGTATATTTCCCATAAGGGAACCAATCACATCTTTTTTCACCAATATCATGAGATGGTTAATACGTTTATCTTTCAGTTTCTTTGCACCTCCAGTTTGTAACATGAGCTTTTTGTTAAAATGTGTTTTCTCCAAGCCCAAGCTATGAGGTTATTTTTGCTACACAGCCACAGAAATCATTATACAGCTGCTTTCACGGTCCGAGTAGATTAGTGACCTTCATGGTTGAAATCATCATACATTGCACTTTAGACCTCTGTATTATTTTGTGTTATATAACATGTTTCATACTTTGCTTGCATTATAATGTGGCTTTGCAGCAATATTTAAAATGCACAAAACAAGCATTATATTTATAGCATTGCTATTCCATTTGAAAAATGTTGCACATAATATACTGCCGATCATATTTTTTGGGCATTCCCCCTTAATAAATAAAGAAAAACCAGTGTTCAATGCTGAGCACAATGGTAGTAACCTGATATGCAACCAACCATAACAGCTGATACTGTAGGTGTTATGGGATTTTTAGTTTCTCCCTGACATTTCTTGATACATTCTGGCCGCGTACATTGGGTAGATCTTGCTACCTGTTAAATAAAACTCTCCCTCAGTGTGAGGAGGCAGCTGAGACCCTGCATGTTTCCTTGTGGATGTGTCAAACAGAAGACACAAGGGAGCAAGGTGAGGGCAGGAAGGTGTAGGGGTGAGGCGGGGGAGGAAACAGGCCTATGCACAGGCCATTTAGTGGGAGCATGTTCATTAGCATGGAGCATGGACCGGCCCCTCTCCTCGGGGAATGAGCTATGCTATCTGACATCCCTGATGTAGTAAACACACTGTGCCTTTCACATTCCTTCTTCACACACACACACCGATGCACGGCCACGGCTTGCTCCATGAAGATGAGTCCATTTTAAGGGGCACGCTCAACTGAAACAATACCTTTCTCATTAATTAGGTTCATTTCAGCTCCACCTCCAAGATGTCCTCGCGCCAAGTGAATGCAACTTGAATAAGGTGTTGTTTTCAGATGAGGAATGTGAATGTGTCACATGTCTTAGAGCCCTTCAGCTCAACCTATTACGCCCTCACAGAGAAATTCTGCGCTCTCCGCTTGTCTTTTATCAAAATCATTCAAGTTCAGAGCATGACTAGTGAGATTGATGGAAAATTGAGCTGCTCTCTCATGCAGCAAAGAACAGTGCAGCCATTCCCTCACCCGCCACTCCTCCATCAGTCCAAATGTGCACAGATATAGACTATTGATAAATGCCTCTGAACTATTCTGAGACTGGAAATTTAAAGGCTTCGGATTTTGCCTTGTTCTTCTGTGGTGCATGGATAAATCTGGCTAAACGTTAGACAGTGATACTCTCTGACACCTGAGGCAGTCACGTATTTCTCTGCATTGGGACACCAGGCGCCAATTTATCTCTAGACTTGTGTCTATTTCTGATGATTGAACTCTATAACTTCCAGAAATGGCCTCTTAAATCGCAATGTATTTTACAGTGTGTGAACTCTCGCTGAAATTGCACACGGTATCTACTGTTTCATCGTGTAATAACTATCTTAAAACATTCTTCAGCATCACTCACTCAAGAGGCTCAGACAGCTATTTCAGCTATTATGGCACTGAGAGCATTCAAGTAATGAGCCGGTTACAACAGTGTGTATGGTTCATCATTTAGATAGACATACAACTTTATTTTAGACAAGTTCAAGTAATAGAGATGTTGTTAGTTTTAATAGATATGTTTTATTTCATGAACACAGTCTGTATGCTGTACTGCCTCCACATATTAAACAGTGTCCCCCTTCTGACAGTCTAGTTTGGCTCATTTCTTGAAACTCAAAGATCATTTGGCAGTCTAATAGTTCATCACAACACCATAGCTCATTGCAAAAGCTCATAATTCTCCCAAAACTGTTTGCTCATGCTTCAAATAAAATTTCTAGGTTCTTTCCCATATAAATAGTCAGTGCCACTAAACTTCAAAGATCCTTTAGAAATGCTTTGGCTCATTCCTGGAAATAGACCTGATGTTCTCAACACTGAATGTTCTCAACACTCTTGGTTGTTTTTGCCAAATTCACCTAGATAGTTTAACACAACACCATGGTTCACTTGTAAAAGCTCAAATCTCTACCAAAAGGGTTCACTCAACTAACGTCCATTCTCATATAGTGAGTCCCGCCGTAAAATGCATTAATCATCTGGCAATATGTTAGTACTGCAAGTTTAAATGTGTAGATGGCAGAGGATCATTGAAATATCACTCATGTCCATCTCACAGTCTCAGTCACAGTCATAGTGGTTACTATACTAGTTTTTAGTCTAGCTAACAGAATACAATTGTGTATAAAACTGAAAAAAAATGTACGAAGTAGACTCCCAGGTTTAACATCACACAGGTATCATACTATCTACACAATAAAATGACAATAGCATAGGGCAATCATTAACCTGATACACAGATAGCAAAACCTCTTCTCAAATCCCCAAAACATTGAACTCATTTTCTGCTATACACACATTTTTCAAATGACAAAAGGCATTTTTATGTAAATGTACTGAACATATTTCTCTGCAATCTGACACCCAGACACATTTGCTGCTTCAAAACACTGCATTTAAGTGTCAAATGTCCCTTTCAGTGTCAAATGTCCATTTTCAGTGCCATATGCCCCTTTTCAGTCTAAAACACCCAGTGTACCATACAGACATGAAAGTGCTACTGATCTTGTCAAATAACTCTTAGTATCTCCCAAAAATGTTGAGCAATTTCTTTATATGTGAATATGTGAATTGACATTGAATTTGAATGATTTTGTGGACAATGTGACTGCACATCATGCTGGGAATGAAAACAGCATAGAAAAATATGACAAATTACCAGTTGCTGTTAGGGAAAAGCTTGAATTATTGCTGTTTTTTGTAGCATTTGTCAGTAAGTAAGAACAAAATGCCCTAAAAGCCAATTTGTGGAAAAATCCTTAGATACAAATTGCAAACTATTTACCATTTTCCCTGGACCAACTGGTGCCATTGTATCATCGAGCAGTCATTGGTAAACACAACATGTTGTCATTTTTCTCACCAAGTGTTTCCTATCTGTGGTTAGGTCATGCTAAAGTGCTCTGAAAGCAAACAAAGCAATTTCATTTATTTTGGCAGCCTAATGATGTAATGACCATGGCCGCTGAGGTTGTTGATGTCTGTGTGAAGGTATTAGCTTTTTGACTGGCTGAAAGGGTTTACCAATCATGAAATTATTTACGGTTATTGTCTTGTTTTCAGACTCCAGAGCTGGTGAGGGGGCACCACAGAAAATTGACCACGCTGTCATTGGAGGAGTGGTTGCCGTGGTGATGTTTGCCATCCTCTGCGCGCTCATTGTTCTTGGTCGATACTTTGCCAGACACAAAGGTAAAAATGCTGGCAGTGCAATCATACTTGATCATGAACGCATCTCAGAGTTCAAGTGTTTTTTGTTTTTTTGTCACAAGTGGAGTGGGATAGGATTGAAGCGGAGGAGGAGGAGGAGGAGTAAGTGTGTGTGTGTGTGTGTGTGTGTGTGTGTGTGTGTGTGTGTGTGTGTGTGTGTGTGTGTGTGTGTGTGTGTGTGTGTGTGTGTGTGTGTGTGTGGCTAATTTGTCCTGTACTCCTGCGCAGGTACTTACTTCACACATGAAGCTAAAGGGGCGGACGACGCGGCTGATGCGGACACGGCCATCATCAATGCGGAGGGAGGACACAACAACACAGACGAGAAAAAGGAGTACTATATCTAAACAGGACAGGCCGGGAGAGACGGGTGGGGATGCTGCTGGTGGTGGTGGTGTGGCTGTAGGAGCATTATGTCTAACTCTGATTGGTTATATGAAGGCTTGGGGGTGGGGAGGGCACGATTTAAAGAGGAAGAGAAGGAAGAGAAAGTGGAAAGTAGGACGGGCATGGCCAGGTGGTAAGAAGAGGCGTTGCCGAGTCTCCTATCTGACCCTTTCTGGACTGCTGGGGCCTATTCTGTACAGTTCAATTATTTTACAGACAATTTTGTGCCTTGTTCTATTTCTTTTGGGTTTTTTGTTGTCCCCCTCCCCACATCCCTCACACACATGCTTGTTGGATTGGATTTTTTTTTTCTCCATGTACTCCAACTGATCCTTTGTTGCATTTGGCTTTCAGAGGAGATTAAATGGGCCTGGTGTTTGTCTATGTGTGCTTTAGCTTGAGAGTCGTTGTGCACTAGGAGCCAGCTCATCCACAACTTTTTTTTTTCCTTTTTTTTTTTTTTTGAGTAATCTCCAGAGTTCAGTGACTGGAACACAGTGTCAACACATTTCTTGCTGTTGGGTCAAAGTCCAACCATCCCTGCAAATTCATCACATTGACCCCACCCCCACCCCCATTCATGCAGGTCTGATTGGTTTCGACGTGTTTCAGCACGTCAGATTTCACTCAAACCCAAGGTCAGGTTCACTGTGTTGATTAATAATGTAATGATTGTGAGTGATCATGCTCATCATAGAATGTATTTGTTTCTGAAAGTCAATTAGGCTACAGTAGGAGTGCAGTTAAGTTTAGTTTCACACCAAACTGCAAAGTTCACTTTCCACATTAGTTTCAAGACAACATCTGAAATAGTAGATGTGAGGCCAGTTTAGTATTTGTGTAGGTTATTGTGGAGTGCAGTCTTAAGACACCATGACAGCTGTAATGTGCCATGATATACAGATACAATTTCTACAGAAAGAAATTGGAGCCATTGTTTTCTTTAAGCTCTGTATCGTGTTCTTCTGCTTATTGAGAGAACACAAGTAAATCGACACTCGCGGACCTACTGTCATCGTTTTTTTTTTTTTCGTCATTTAGCTAAACATGTGCTAATGAAAATATCAAAATCTTTAGCATTTTGTGAAATTCGCTCATTATCTTTCTTGGCAAGCATTAGATGAGAAGATCAATGGCACTCTAATATTTGTCTGTTCACGTGAAATGAAATGTCTTTGTTACTTTTAGGATCACATCCCTGGTCACATTGTTCACTTACTTAAATATATTTGACAAAAAACAAAAAACAAAAAAAAAAAGAGTTTCTTTGTATTTTTATATCAAAAGTCACATTTTCATTCCAGTTAAAATAGTTTGACTTTCATCATCTTACCCATATGATTCAATTACATCAACCTGTCGATCAAGGCAAGTTGTCCCTAAGAATAGAATTTGATTCAATTCAATTCAATTAGTATGGCCCAGAATCACAAATGGCAAGATTTGACCCAATGGGCTTTACAGTTTGTACAAAAGCAACATGTATGCTAACGTCAGCCTTTTTGGTGCATGCTGGTTTGGTTTCAATGGTCCAATTCAATTATTCTGGACATTTTGTCCTGCCTGTACATCCTGTTTATACCACAAAGACATCGCTGTCCAAACATAGTGTCAGGTGGATTTTATATTTGAAGCTACAGCCAGGGACGGTTAGCTTAGGCCTGGCTAAGAAAAAGGCTCGTCCAGTTGGTTATTGCTAGTACACTTCTGTTTTTGTATGGATTAAACAATGAACATTCTAAAGCTAATTTATTAATTAGTAAAGGTTTCAAGGTAGCATTTGGCAGGTTGTGTTACCTATGAACAGAGCTATGCTATGCCATTTTCTGTGTTCCTAGTCTTTGTGCTAAGCTAAGCTATTGGGAAGTGGTAAGCTAATGGGAAGTGGTATCAATCTTTTCATCTAACGCTCACCAAGACAGCATTTTTCCTAAAATGTCAATCTGTTTTTTTTTATTTTCACTCAAAGATAATTATTCTTGCCTCTCTTTTTCATCCACGGGATGGAAGGACCAAAAAAATGGCAGAAAATGTTGCTCTACACGGCCAAACGACGTTGTGTCGGTTGGCAGACATGTTGGTTTTAGGGTTAATTTACTTTGAGTATTGTACCCGAAAGAGCAACCAGTCCTGCTGCGTTAATCATACAAACTTCTTAAAATGTAAAATTTGTTAGATATCAGTACAGCCTTTATTGTTTAAATATGAAAATTCTTCTTCTATTTACCTACCACGCATGTGGTCGACCCTGGACCAAATATGATAAATATGCGTGTGTGCGTGTATACGACGCGTGTGACTCGTATGATGCAAAAGCTAGCATTTCATACTACTCCTCTAATTGATTTTTTTTTATCTGATACTATAGAGTAGACTGTTCAACTGGAAATGTTACAAGGACTTTAGGATTTTATTTCCACAGGTTTTATCTGTTTTTATTTGACTGAGCCATGTTAAAGGGAAGAATGTTACACTTTCAATGGCAAAGTTTCCTTTCAGTGATTTTGGCCTATAAGATATCAGGGTATGTCCTTGTGAATACCCATGGCAAGTAAAAAAAATATTTCTATGCTTATTTCCTCGCTTAGAAATCCTTGTTACACATTATGACTTTTTTGCCCTAGCCCATATACAAGTAAGAAGACATTCAATCACTGCAAACATGAATCAGTTTATTTCCCTGCTCTCTGTAAAGACATTTTACCTTTGGGCTGTCTTTGATAACTTGTGAGGCCGAGAGCTCTTACAAGTTATCAAAGATTTGCATAGAGCTTTAGACTTGGTGTGGGAAAGATAATTTTCTCACTGCTGCCTCAGACCTTCACAGAGGAGCAGTCTACTATTACAAATTTCTTTTTCTCACCAACGCAAATCAGAAGATCCTACGTTAGCAGGCAGAGATGTAGTGTGTGTGTGCACTATGCATGCTTCATGCTTCTGACTGTGTCACAGCTAGAAGAGTAAAACCTGTTTGGTAATTAGTGAGTGATTTCATTGTATTGCCTGAATAAGAAAAAAAAAAGAATACAGTTCATGTATAACGAAAAAGGATAACCACTGCCTTAAACCCACTTCTTGATACTTATCATTATAATGGAAAAGACTGAAGGACTTTATTTAGTGCCTTCTTTGATTTTGAGGCATATGGTTAGTATGGTACAGTATCTCCATGTACACTTTACAGTAACTCTTGTATATTTCTCTCCTTTCTAACTTACAGGGCCAATACTCAACCAAGTTGTCTGTATTCATGCATAGACTCGCGTAATGACCTGGAGCTTAAAAAGCTGGAATGAGTTTGATGTTGTAAAAAAAAATATATATTTCTTTGTTTTAGGGTGATATGGCAGCTTACACTGACTAGAATGTCGTGTGCCAGGATGTAGTATTTATTGTCTTAATTAGTGATCCTGTTTTACAAAAGAATTTCAATTTGATCATAATTATTTTCTCTGCTTCACTTCACTTTGTTATTTATTTGGATTTATTCAATGACTAGGCTCACTAGTATCAGAGAGGAGGAAACAGTACTAAAAGCGATGATGAGCTACAATAAAAGTACTGGAGTTTTAATGTCATGGAAACGGTTATCTGCATGACATGTTTTATTTTGGGGTTTGATATTTATCTAAATGGTTTAAACGTGAGTGATGCTCTTAATCGCGGAACATTAAAGATGGCTGGAAGCCTCATTCTAATCCAATTTTTCTTAATATTCTATATTTAGTCTGTTTGTTTTCACTCTCTCAGGTTCATGAGTGTTAATAGTTGTGTTTTTGCATCTCAGGTAGAATGCAAATTTAAGGCCCCAGTATATACTGTAGTACCACAGCGATTCAAAAAGTGAAGAAACCACATGATGTACATGTTTTTCTCAGTTGTACATGTTTATGTGTTCTTAATATGGTGCACTGTTACAGTAAACGTTAAATATTATTTTGCATAGACCTAGTTCACAAAGAAAGATAACTAGATTTGTTAAGCAGACGAAAATTATGTACAGTCAGTGTCAACAGAATCACAATGATGTTCATAAAACTTCTTCTTCTTCTTCTTCCACTGTAACACTTTGCTCATACAGTATCGGTTGTTTAGTAATTATAGGATGTGTGACCACGGACAGTCAATCAAGCATCTGTTTGCATTCAATCAATTCATGCAGCCATTTTCATAGATGAAATGATGGTGTATTTACTGTGACATGAAGTTTTATGAATGATCTGTAACATGTCTTGGGTATTTGGATGAAATTCATGTTTGACGCCTGGGAAAGGAGAAAAGGAAGAGAGGGAGGGGGTTTGGTTGTTTTATCACCCAAATTTGTTGTTAGTTTTTTTTTTTTCTTTTTTCGTGGAATCGTATATTTCTCTCTGTACCCAGGCAACATTATTTCTTTTGTGTAGTGAAGAAGATGTTTCTCATATGACCATGCATATTTTGTATTGGTTCACCAACATTTTTACGAAAGGAAAAAAAAAAAAAAATGAGAAGAGTACTTGTCTTAATAAAAAGATATCAATGTTTAAAGCGGTGTGTTGTTGTGACTTGATCAAAAACACGGTTTCACTTTGTCGTCCTGTGCCGCTCGCAGACGGCAGAATTCATTAACTCCTGTGTGTGTGTGTGTGTGTGTGTGTGTGTGTGTGTGTGTGTGTGTGTGTGTGTGTGTGTGTTTGTGTGTGTGTGTTGTCAACGTCTCTCTCCGCCTCTCTGACGCGCAGAATACATTTGCTGGATTTAAACGTGTTCACTTCATCCTGAGCTGCTGATACATGTCAAACTCCCAGAGAAGAAAGTGTTGGGGAAAAAATACTGTACCGATGTGGATTCAGTGTTGGGGAGAAGCCGCAGCAGCCATCTGAGCTCCCTTCGGAGACTGACACATGCACGGAGTTGCAGATAGAGGCGAGAAACGTTTTTAAATGACACGATGACTGACATTGACAGGCTCGGGGGGGCCTGTTAAGGTTTTCAGGCTGAACACATGGATTGTAGTGATTTGACAAATTGACGGGCTTTTCGAGGAAGAAGACCTAATTCATAACCATAAGATATTCTGTCATCATAATTCTGTCAGTGCCACCATTTCCCCATTAGTTTAAGTGATCCATGCCAGGTAAAGGTCAACAACATTATTCAAACTTTAATGGGAATAGTTTAACCTTAGAAACCAGCCACTTTTCTCCCTTATATAATATAATGCTTCCCTTGAGGAACATTAAAAACCTTCCTGTTTAACTTTTTTTCTAACATGACAGATTATGGGTTTTGTCTATATTTATTCCTATTTTTTCTGCCAAATCAAGAGCTTAAACCCTTGAAATTAAACCATCTGAGTCGAAAGTAGGTAGGATTTGCTGTTGAGCTGTATCATCTGTCAGTACATTATGAATGCAGGAATGTTGAGAGGTGATGTTTCAGTTAGATGCTGCTAATTCCATTTAAATGTTCAATTTTAATTTGGAATGACATGTTTAAGTGTAATTAGCACAATGGGGAAATTGAAAGTGAAAGAATGTCTGAGCATGGCTTGTTTAGTTGGCTAATTGATTGATTGAGATTGATGGCATGTAGCACTTGGCTTGACTGAGGTATAATTAAATGATGTGGGAATAAATAGTGGGTGAACAAAGGCAAAGGCAACAGGCTCTGTCACACTTCTCTCCCTCTATAGATCGCTTTCAGCACAAGTACTCAAATACTTGCACAATTTTTTGGCCGATTTAAAATGACAAACCCATCAAAAGTGTCGTTTTTTTCAAACTGCATGCTTTATTCCTCTCAGTGGATGGCTCAAACACATTTTGTAATGTGTTGTGACAGCTGATGGAGATGATTAACAATCAATTTAATTCAAATTTTACAGAATTTTAACTGAACTCAAAATACAGTGAAAACATCTGTCAATTAAATACATGTATTAAATTTTTCAGTGCAACCAGACATTGTAAAAGTTTATCTCTTCTTTAATATAATTGTTGAATAAATATTATTTAAAACATGTTCATTATTAAAAAATATAATGTCAAGTGGAATTAGGGTTACATCACTGGACTGAAATAGGTCAGTATTTTAGAGGTAAATCCTATGTCCTATATCCTATGTAACTGAACTTAAAAGAATCATTTCACTGTCCCTTTTAACCACAGCATTTCATTCAAACATGGTTATTTAGTGTTAATCACCTGCAATCTTACAGTATACATCTAAAACACAGCAGGCCACACATACTGTAATGTTGGGGCTTAACAGGAAACTGATTACAACACATTAGTCTAAAGGAAATCAATTGCATTGTTGTTTTCTTCTTTCCACTGCTGCCTTCCATGAGAAATGTAGGCCACAAATGAAGCTACACATACTGCTCACCTGGGTAATGTTGTTCAAATCATTAAAAATGATTGCAGTGATCTGTGCACAAAGGAGGGAAGAATTATAAAGAGCTTTTACTTTACTTACTAAGTAAAAGTACCAATGCAACAATAATTGAAAATACCTCATTAAAAATAAGGTTTCAGCATTGAGAAAAAAAAAAACTTTTCAAGTATCAAAAGCAAACATCTCTGATGGCTGTGGGTGGCATATTACGTTTTTTTTTGTTTCTTTTCATGATTTTTGAAACCTATTTTTTTGTGGGAACACACACACACACACAAGGCAGAACAACTCAGAGCTTTTGCAAAATGAAACACTTTATTCCACAATAATTAAAAAACTTGTTTAAAATTTTCTAAATTTTAACTTAACATTTAAACAATTCCATCACTGACAGAAACATCCGATCCTATTCTGTGTGTAATAAACTGCTGTGCTCAATCAAAAAACTCTGAACAGTTCTTCTTTTCTAATGATGTTGTCTGTGTTTGATTTTTTTTCAGTGATCTTGTTAAAGTACATAAATACATTGATCAAACACAGCACAGAAGACCCTCTTTGCACCATGAAACACCTCGCTCTTCATCGTTATCCTCTACAGTCTAATGTTACCTTAGACAAACTGAAGAGGCTTATGATAGGTACAATTCCCACAATGGGGTATTCATTTTTATTTAATTTGTGTAATTTTTATATAATTTTTATTTATTTGCAATTGATGCATATATTAATACAGCTACACATTTATAAAGGGTGCATTTACATTTGCAGTATAGTTACAGTAAAATCAGAACACAATATATTCTAAATAAAATAAATAGAAAACATAAAGCAAAACAAATGCATTATATCTTTGCCTAGCTGTGACTTTACCTGAGTAAATACACTTGGCATTTATAGTAAATGATAATGATTGATTGGGGCTGGCAATATGACTTTGCCAAATATGTGTGACAGCTATAGTATAGTAAATCCATCTTTGCATGGACCCACATAAATGGCGTTAAGGAGGGGACAGTATAGAAAGTTGTGAATGCTAATAAAACCATTTCTGCATCAGAGCAGATCAGTGGATTAATATCATCCCCAATGAACCTCTCCGTCTTCTTACGTTTTCAGATTGAACCCAGCTATGGGGATAGATTTATTCGTGACTGCACCAGCATTCAGCTGCAAAGCTTTATAAACAACATTGTGTAATTAAAAAACTACTTACCAACACACATTCAATTTCCATCTGTATGTGATGTTTCGGCATAAAACAGGCACATCACATTAGCTGTGATTGTCCTCTAAGAATACAAGGCCCCTTTTTCTTGACCTCCACCCATACAAAATACATGTTGAATGTCACTGGAGCGTGTACAATGCATGTTTTTTAAATTGGAATGCATGAATGAAGAGTACTGATGTTGTGCATATATTGACTACATTGTATTGATCTGACAAAGGATGAAGTGAATTCCACATCCAGCCTTACTCCATATCAACTCATGGTTTACACCATGGGCCATCAGCGTTGCTCAGAACGCAACTCAAATCTGGTCCTCAAGGTGTTTCCTCTTCCTCTGTGGGTTCCCCCTACTCATCCTCACTCACCCCTCTTCTTCCTGTTTCTCTCACTGCAACATTGGCTTCAGTCTTATTGATTCACTCATTATTGAGTGTCCACACAACCGTTGCCTTTTCATAGTTTTTAAAATAAAGATAAGAGACATCTGGGGGGTTTATAGGATGATTAATGAGCTTAAAAACAAAAAAAAGATTTTCTGGTACACAATTATATAATTATTTTAGGATTTTTCAGGAAATATCAGAAATATTTTTGTCTTTGAACACAAGCAATTACCTAAATGAAACCACCTGAGACGTTTAGAGGGTAATTCGCTTTTTGTCAGAACAGTGAACAACTACAGACAGCTTTTTTTTTTCCAAAGGGGTCATAGGCCAAAACGTTTGGAAAGCACTGGTTTGACAATTAATTGTATCATATATGCTTATTATATGCGTTTAAATCTGCAAAATATCCAGAAACAGAGAAATGTAGAAAGTACAATCACCTGAAGACTGCAATAACCCCAGCACAATTATCTCTGACTGCTACAGTATGACCCAGAGAATCTGCATTAATTAAAGCACACACTATCAGCCAGTTAATCCTGTATGAAAGTGTCAGGGAAAAGAGACTTGTTTTTGTGAGGTGATTAACTCCAAACTCAAAATATGCTGTGAACAGCACTATAGGCTCTAAAGTCAGTGATGTTCCTGCTTGATGTTTTAATACTCTGAAACTTAATCAGAGACTGGTGTTTACCGGAGGGAGGGAGTGCCGGGTGTCAATGCGAATTTTGCGAACATTTTTTTAAAGTGTGATTAATTAGAAAAAAGCAAAATAAATAAATAAATAAATGGTTAGTCTCACAAAAAAAAAAAAAAAAGGTTGAGTATTTCAGACAAGGAAATGCGTAATTACTGTATCTGCTGAGCCTGCCTAAGCTTCGAGAAGCATCCTCTGAAGTTCCCTTAACCAAATCTCAAGGTGACTCCGTTCTGCAGAAATAAAGAAGTTGTCTTTGCAACATTTATGCTGGTGTTCCGCTTCATAGCCACCACCCAGATACAATAACCGAGGAAAAACATTTCCCAATCTGTTCCTCTTATTTTTTATCCTGCAACGACTGTGCATAATCTTTATTTCATATTTGCTATTGTTGATGCATTATTCATTTTCATTTAAAGTAGATGTTTATTTTGAAACACTTAGCTTGGCGGCTGGTGATTATCTTTTTTGAGATAGACATAAAAAACAAAAATAAAAAAAAATGCTATTGTCACACTACAAGTTTATTTAGTCATCCGGCTTCTTTCTGATACATCGCCAACTCTGCTATGGATGTTTTTTTTGTTTTTTTTTTCATTTATATGTTTTTTGTGTGTGTGTGTGTGTTTTCACTTGTCAGCATATGAAAGTATTCTATTTTTGTCGGACAGCCTGTTACCGTGTATGAAAAAAAAATAGAAAGGAAGAATTGCCTGTACACAGCCTTGAAGTCGGTCACATGGAGCCTTAGTGAGCCAGTGAGCTGCTGCAGGAACATTGCCACCTCCATAATTTATCAATCTGAGTCTATTTTCACTTATTAAATTAATTACTTAGGTAATTAAAAGTTGCATGTTTTAATTAAATTGGCATTGAATTCAGACACAGGGCTTCCAACTGGAAAGAAAGGCATCATGGGATGAAGTTCATCAGCTTGAATGAGCTTAAATTCAATTTAGATGTGGATAAGGTTAAAAAATTATCTGTTTCATGCTCTGCAGCCATTGTAGACGCTCTCCTTTTCAAAAGCAGGTTGCAGAGTAACACACTGCAGATTAAGAGAGCGTGCGTACAAAGGTTTACTGGGAAGCCTTTGGTGTTCTCTTCCTTTGCTCAGCTGTGCATAGGATTCATTTTTTGCTCAGTAAACCGTGTTTGCCTGTGTGGTCATCTCATGCACAGACTGAGTTTTTACGGTTCACACCGAGCAGCAGGGCGTCACAAACCCCGATGAGACAAAGAAAGCCACCATCAAAAGCATAATTCTCATACTATTGCTGGGAATTCATTTTAAGACACGGAAGGCCTGAACTTGAGATGTGTTAAGTACCTGTGTTAACACACTAGCCTCTCATTGTGATGCTTACAAAGGAAAACTGAGCCAGTGAAACAAGAAAAGATGCATGCAGAAGGGAACAAAAGAGATGGGTTAATGGAAACAAGCACACACACATTTTCTGCAGAGGTTAACTTGTATTTTGAGGAACAGTGTTACCAAGAATAATATGCTGCATATGAGGATTTTTATTTTAGTCCTTGAGTAATTACTGGAAAACGTGCCGGGGAGCCTTGCTCTCTGATTATGTTGATAATTACTTTTAAACATCACATCACATCCTGCTCCATTGGAAAGAGGTTTGTTGTCTTGTTCACGTTTTGTTTTTCTTTTGTTTTTTGGTAACATGCTTCATTTATGTGTGGAGTTGATCCACATTTGCATTAAATATCTCTAATTAAATGGTGAAGATTTTATTTTTTTTTACTTTTTTTTTTTTTTTATTGATGCTTAGTGACCAATTTACTGTTGGAAAACTTTTTGTGTTCAGCAGCGGGGGAAGGCAATTAGTTTACCTTTAACCATATTATGTGTTACATGTGCTTGTAAGTAAT